>JAVJGI010000064.1:2776053-2838439 GCA_035590275.1 Ibycter americanus
CTGATTTTTAAGGTACTCTAAGAAATGAATGCTCAAAGTTTGGCTTCTCAATCTATCATACAGAACAGTCTTGTTTTTCAAAGGCACAGATCTCAAATTAATTTGAGATCCATTTCCTCCTATTGACTGTTAATTTTCTAGTAGAAAATGAGAAGCTGATATAAAATATCTCCTGGGTGTATGACATTTCTTTATTTCTCTGCAAGCAGGGCCCTGATCTTGCAAGTGGTTATGGCTCAGCTTTTCCACAACTTTTATTTTTATCCTTTCCATCTTGGAAAGACACCTTGGAGGTTCTCACTGTTCTCATTTCTGTTGGGAAGAGGCGCAATGTGTATGGAGAAGGAGCTTAGGCTGAAGATTGCAAGTTTATTAAAGCTGACATATTTGAAAATTTTTCTCACCTAGTCAACATTTTCGGTAGTTTTATCACATCAACACCAGAACAGAGTGGTTTGAGTTGGAAGGGACCTTTAAAGATTATCTAGTCCAACCCTCCAAAGTCACACGCCAAACACCCAAAGTGACCATGTTATATTCAGTATATATTCCACCATGTTATATCCATGTATAGCAGAGGGTTGAAGAGGACCTTCTTGAGGCCAATTGCTTGTTATGATATACTGTTTTATAATCAGCTTTTTACTGTGTCATCTAACAATTTATAAAAGCATTTTCTTACATGAATTATTTCACTGTTATTGACATGCAGGGACTAATAATTAATAGTCTTAAAGAAATTAATTTCTCACCAACGTGTCATTGTTTTCTGCCTTTGCTTTAGAGCAAAGCTGATGTGCTGTAAATCATTCCCAGTCTGCATATTGCTTGTACCCTTAATTACAGCTATCTGAAGACGAATATCTCTCTTGCAGGAAATAAAAGAAAGCTAAAAACTTTCACTTTGCACAAGTACAAATTAGACTGAAAAAGAAACATTTCACATAGTTTAGGTTCAGTGTCTAATTTGTAAATGTTGGTTGTAAATTATCTGATTAGACCGTTTTCAATTAAGATGATGCACTAAGTTCGTTGTACAGAAGTTGCACACATGGGCTCACTCACTGGGCAATTGATTAAATTGCTGTTCTTAACACCAGCCTTTCAGGTTTGTGGATACAGAACGTGAATCAATCCTATTGGAGTAACAAGTCTCAGAGACAAAAAATGCCTTACAGATTAACAGATCAGTTCAGAATATTTGTAAGAGATCAAAATAAACACATGATGGTTTTGATCAAAGTGAGACCCTGCATTTGTCCTCCAAGAATTATATATGGCCTCCATTGCGTAGTAACTGGTAAATTCAAATGAAACCTCTTTGGTTCTTGTAGACCTGAAGTACAGGAGAACTCCAAAAAAGAAACTAAAGTATCTTTTACTCAAAGCAGTTGTTCCTGGAGTCCCAAGAATACAATTCAGGAGTTCATTCTGGTGGTAGGGCCACTGTGTTAAGTAGCAAGGGAGATGGTGCATTATTTTAGCCTATATTAAATACTCTATGCAAACGTCTTGCGTTGGTGCCCAGAGGAAATAGTTTCCTATTTATCCTGCTTATCATTGTGTACTTAAAGCATTATCCTAAACCAAGCTGGTACTCTGTAATCCAATTGGTCCTGATCTTCTGTAGCCTTGAAAGGAAGGAGGAGTGTGTATTGACACTTTAGATTATTCTGTGTTACTGTATTAAAAGTCAAAGGGAGGGATCTTTCACTTTCTGTTGAGTGATGAGATTAGTATCTTGTCCCTGGTTCCAAAGTCATGGTTCAGCAGAAGAAAATTCTCTGTGCTTTTACACCAGTTATCCTCCTGTTACAGTTTTATGAGAAGGATAACTCAAAAGCTGGACCGGGGATGAATTTCCAAGGCTGTGAATTTGAATGTGGTCAATAAAAAAAGTAACTGAAATGGTTGTGCACTCCTGCAAGAAACTTGTACGTCAGAATGGATGAAGTAAGATTGCTGATGAATGGGGGAAACTACTAATTCTAGGAATAACAGGGACACAGTGATTGTGTCAGGAACACAAGTGTTGTTCAGATACAAAGAGTATTACCTACCTGGAAACTTACTGATGCACACCTTGTTAGCATTGGAAAAAGAGAATTTAGAGGGATCCATTTCATTATATTGAAAGATCACTAAAGTAGCAACATCATTTATTTTATAGGATGACAAGTAAAGGGAGTAAAGGGGGGGGGGGGCGGGGGGAGGGGAAGAAAAACAGCTTTGTTTTGCAGCAAGCTATGGAAGTGTTGGGTCCCTGGATAAGAAATGCAGATTAATCTGAAACATATTAAACAGCTCCAAGGAAGAAGTTTCACGTTGATAGCAACATTAGAGAAACTACCCTAAATGATACCATGTGTCGTGAGAGGCTGCTCAGCCATGTAAGAGGTGAAGGCAACGAGGTGATGGAGCAGAAGGGAACTTTTTAAGCAAGGAGGCAGGGGATTCAGAAATGAATGATTCTGAAACACAGGTTTGTCAGAATAATTTTCTTTGATTTTTAGTATGCCTTCTCCATTCTTTAGGGCTTTCTCTGAATGGTTGTACTGCTGAGAGTGCTGCATTCCCATTGCAAGCCATGATGAAAGGGCAAAGGATCAAACTGAGGAGGTGACAAGTCATTACCCTTATTCTGGAAGAGAATTCATTTCAGAAGTGACAGTTTTAGTATGCACAAAGATGCAGAAAGATATTTTTTTTTCCTGCTTAAACAATGTTTCCTTCTTAAATGGTGACATATTTCTACCATTCAAAGAATAAAGAGATACCTACCTGTGAAAAACAAATCATAGCTGCTGTCAGAGGCTTCTCTCTCAGATGCCTTCATCTGAAGTACATTCAGCACTCAAATGCATGACACGGCTTGAACCTTTGATGTGCATCGAATTGCACTGGAGCAGAAAGGCCTTCTGCTGGAAAGGGAACCTGGGACCGTGCTTCATATGTACTCTCCTGTCCATACCCTTGAGAAATGATGACCTGAGAATATACATTTTTATACCTATAGTGTAAATGTACACTATTTAAACAGATGATTTATATTTCAATGTGAGATTAACATTTAGATGTGATTGCTTGGACTTCTATTAAAGTCTGAAAAAGAAACCATAAACAGAAGACACATTCGATAAACTGAAATGTTTAAAATAGCAAAGTACTTTGTTGGTAATATTAGTAACATTTGTTGCAACGAAATGCAACATTTCCAGCATCTTGCTTGAAGTGAATGTCCTTTGGTTTAATGTGCTTCCTCATACATAGAGTTGATGGTAGTCAGAGAAAATGGGGATTTTCTTTGCTTTCTCTGGCTTTGTGTCTC
Source organism: Ibycter americanus (assembly GCA_035590275.1). NCBI lineage: Eukaryota > Metazoa > Chordata > Aves > Falconiformes > Falconidae > Ibycter > Ibycter americanus. The sequence goes on from JAVJGI010000064.1 coordinate 2,779,382, forward strand.
ACCCCTATTGCCCTCTCAGGGATAGGCTTAGGTATGGCAGAGGGTATTTTCAAGATTAACTTGTCTGACTCAAATTATTCTTATGATGTAAAATAATATCAGTCAATTATTTCTTCTTGCTGCCTTCTTTTCCTAGAACTCCCAGCCTTTGTTACAGAGAACCCCAACTTGTCAGGCAAGCAACATGAAAATTACAGCCAGGAATACTTTTGTATGTCCTGAGAATATGCAGGGTTCTGAGATGAATGTGAAAAAATGGACCTGCAAATTATGTGGACAAGTCATTTAGAAAACCAGGCTAAGTATCCAACATATTCTTTTATTTTATTTATAACTTAGAAGCCTTCTGCCAAGCTAGGTTAATTATGTAAATGGTACAACAAGACGATTTTGCTTCTGCTGGTTGATTTTCCTCAGTGTTTCAGGTCAGTAAACAGTTATGGGTTTGTTTTTTTTAATTTTAATGCAGTAATATCTTCAATTTAGTTATTGTTTCCTGGGGTCTGACAGATATTCTAGATGGTCTTAGCATACTGCACCTGTGCTGTTCTTTTTTTCAGTTAAATTGTTGTATTACAGCAAGTTGCTAATAAAAGAATTTTTTTAATTCTCCTTGTCCAGTCACAAAATCAGTGGCCCCCAGCTGTTAATTAAAACATTAAAAAATTAAAAAAAAACTTAGAAAGGTTTTCCTTGCATTATTTAGAATATTTTGCTAAACCAAACTTAAATAATTTTAAAAAAAATAATAACCAAGTTCAGTACCTATCATTTTGTGTTTCATTCCTACAATATTTTTGACATTACTATCTTGGGATGAAAATAGCCACACTTTTTATAAATGTCTTGTATTATCAAAACTTTAAAGAAGGCTGAAAAGGCAGAAAAAGCTTGTGGTGTTGTTTGCTTCTCATTTTTCTTGAAGCGGGTCTTCCTCTATAATGGATGGGGAGCTATATATAGATCCTTCCCACAAGACTTCCAAAACTTAAAAAAAAACAACTCCAAAACCTGATGGAAAAAATGTTGGTATTTGGAGTACGTGCCCTACTTCTCCTCAGAGCATCTTGGCTAGATGCCCTTGTGCAGACTGTCAGCAGTGACAAAGCAGGTTTAAGACACACTGGAGCAGTGCTGGCTCAGTTACTGCAGCCTGACTCAATCATCTGAGGACGCGCTGATGCAGGTGAGGCAGGCTCTCTCACTGCCTCCTGTCTGGGACCATACTATGTCATACCATTTTAGTGAGGTGTGTAACATGAAAAAATACAGTGGGACATATCAGCATCAGCAACTACTTCAGGGAGGTCCCACTTCTCCTAGATCATGTTCTGTCTGCTTAGATATCAGTTACCGCACTAGCAATAGGAAGCGGTGTGGCGAGTGACTGTGCAGGAACCAGCTGCATCTACTGAAAGGTGAGGGGAAGAACGGTAGATACTAAGGAACACCCTGACTTTCCCCTCTTTGTTCTGCAAGACACTAGATTTCTTTTACTTGGCTTTGCAATTCAGAAAGTGGCAATTGAGAATTGCTGTCTTTGTCAGCTGGAATATTTCAAAATTTTGACGAAAGCTCATTTAATGCATTTTCCTGAGTTCAGGTTGCATGTTCAGAAAAGCATTTCTCCTTTGAGAATCTCCACTGCTGTTCAGCAGTGTCACTGCTAAATGGGAGCAGGCTGTTCGCTGATCTGTGAACACTGAGCAGTGCAGGCCTGTGAATACCCGTGTGTTTGTGGCTGTGAATATACCTACATACTCCACAGCAGGTAGTGGGATAAAAAAGTCTGAGTTACCATGGAATGGGTATGTTTATTTACATGGCACAATGAAACACCTGCCTGCACTAAAAAGCCTGTTTGAAAATGAGGTGAGGACAGAAGCCTCGTTTACAGAGAGCTATATATACAGATATTTCCATATGGACATGAACCTACGCCTGAGTTAAATATCACATAGATACATTTTAAGCTTGCTGACCTCTTTAGGAAGAAGATAGATGATGCTGCTGATGTTGAGGTTACAGGATTGAATTGTGGGCACATATGCATTGAAATAAACATTCCCAATGCTGTTTTATAGTGAGCTTTGTGATGATGTGTAGGACAACCTAAGAGTGGAAAAATACTGTGTTGAATATTTAGGATTCTGGGCATATTTGGTGTATTGCATTTTGACTTGTAGCTCTACCACACCGAGAAACCAAGTTCGTACCAAGCCTTATGAAAAATCAGTATGTTTTGTAAGCTTGTAACATCACCTAAATGTATACTTGAAGCTTATTGTAGATTTTTTTTCTAGGGGAAGACAAGTTAACGAAGCTGAAACTTCCTATGTTGCTGATGGTGGACTAAAAAAGTAAGTTTAAGCAAAAAACCTTTGGACATTTTTTTAGTCTTAATTCTTTAGCTAGAAGCTGAACAATATAAACTGTTTCAAACTTAGAAAAGCAAAACAAACAAAGGATTCCCCCCAGCAGTTTCAAATTCTGTCCTCAACTTTTGTCCTATTAACCAATAGGTTTTCAAAAGAGTTTTTTACTGAGGATATCCTAAGTGTAAGGTTTTGTTTCCTTTTTTCCTTCTGTAGGACTGTAACAGTGGATAGGGCTCAAAACACTTTCTAGACAGGACAGATCTTTGGGGGGTGCTGTTGGCTCAGATGGCTGGTCTGGGAGTGCACTGTGCGTTACTGGTACACAAACAGCACCTTAAAGTCATCTTGTAATGTGCAGTCATATTTGCTTTATCTTTATCTTAACTTTCTAGCTCCAGGCTGTGAGGCAAGCACTTATTCATTGGTGCATTAACTGCTGTGATTCCTCAGGCATACCCTGGACACCTATGTACAGCTGGGACGTGGATGATTAGCTATAGAAAAGATATATGGCTTGGGGTTTTCTCTGATATCATTGCTTATCTCTGTAAACCTATCACAAAATCTGCCTTAGAGCTGGATGCTCAACAGTAGAGGTTCTGTGGCATCAGTATGGCAGCAAACAGCACCTGGAAGTGGCCGAGGGAAACATCTGCAAGCTGAAGGTCCCAATGAATATTTGTCCCCTCACACATCGCTTCTTGTGTCATGCTCGAAGTATGAAAATGAAGTGACAACAGTGGATGCTGAATGCCAGCTAACACCAAAAGGAAGCATACTCTTACAGAGATGGAACTGAAAAACCTCTGTCCAGAAAGGGAAAGACCCAGTGGTTTCAGTGCCCTGGAGTACTCTTCAAAAGACAATTTTCTGGTACTGGTGGATGAATGTCTTCTTCCTTTGGGCCAAAAAGGTGTCTGGGACAAAACTGGCTCTGGAACCTAGACCTGATACAGCTTTCTTGCCAAATGCTCTTTATAATTTCACCGCTTGAAAAACTGGGTTTGGTAGAAGATCCCTAAAGCTCAGTTAAGAGCTGTCATAAGAGCGCTGTGATGCTTAATCTGGACTGGCAGAGCAGCAGAGATATATCAGTGATTAAAATCACATATCTTAATTTGAAGCTGAGAAAGAAAGTTCTTGAACTTCATCAAAAATCTTTTCCTCTTTATTACCCAAACCATTTGAGATAGCTTATTACCTTAAAAACCCCCTCCATTTAAATTGCAACTAGACCCCCTTCAAGACTTCTAAGAATGAAGCAGGGAGGTGGAGAGCTAGAGTGTTATTATAATGAATATGAAGATTTATGAAATTAAACTATATAAGAAGAAATCAAAATGTTGGATACCCTGATTTGTAGGGAAGGATCTATTTCTGCTAATTATACAATCTCTTATGGTACATGGATGTTTAACTTCAAAGTTTGTCTGAGAAATAAAACTAAAACTTCCATGATAATAGTGGTAGATTTCTACACATTGTGTGTGGGCTTTCCTATGTTTTTCCCTTAATAAATATCACACTAAATCAGATTAATGCTGATTTGGTTGATTTTATAGAACTATTCACTTGACATTTTATTAAAGTCAGCATATTTTTAAGCGGTTTAAGGATTGTAAAAATTCTTTATTTTCAGAATGCAAACATGCATGTTTAAGAATCATTGATCACAATTGAGACTTTCAGGTTGTGATTTAGAAGACTTTTGATCAGCACCTTTCTGATCAAGGGTCAGTCTCCTATTTTTTTTCAAGGAACAACCTCTAAGTGTCGAATTAGTGACAAATAAGAGGATTAAACCCACTAGGCTTCAAGAGCACTCTTTATTTGTTGTTGCCTACCCATCAGTGAACTCCTGCAGAAACAGAGGCCACAATTGTGTTAATCTGCTATCAGATTATGTCATTCATTTTTGTCATAGTTGCCTGTGTAAAAAGCTATTGTAATAAAAGCTAATCCTTGGTTTGGGCAGAATGTTTACAGCTTTGTTTAATCTCTTTATCATGGCCTGTTGATGCATCTTCTTACTAAGCAAGGCATAGAATACCAGAGGAAATGCTAAATTAAAATCTTTTAATAGCTAAATTTTTAAAACTATTGAATTAAACATGGCAACATTTCTTTCCTGGATGAATTAATGTTCATCCGTGCAGAAAATTTTGAATGTAACATTATTTAAGCAATTTAAAAGTGAATTAAAGGTTCATCCATTGTATCAGGTATCTGACTTCAGGCTAACATTTTAATCTCGATCATTGTTACAGTGTTTGCCATTCAGAAACTCTGAGATAAAGATGAAGGTTAATTCATGCAGAATGAAGACTCAGTTCCTTGTTGATAAGTATGGTTGGGTATCAGGGAACTGCAAAATATGCTAATGGAGTTATTGTTTACCTTAGCATATTAAACATCAGTTACACTTGTTTGAATAATTGTTTTTAGTTTTTGCATTTCAGATTTATTTTTGGTTTTATGTTGTTTTCATAGCTGCTACACTGACCACAGGAGAACTGCATTTTTTTCTGTTGTAAGCAGACCCACAGATTTTATTAGAATAATTTATAAATATTTTTACAACAGCTGATTCACAAACAGTTTTCTGGGGGGACTTGTTTTAAAAAACAGTAGCTGTCACTTCTTAGCATTTTTCAATTTGCTAAGTTATTGTCCTCTGACATCTTTTCATCAGCAGACCTGATTCACCTCCCAGTTAAACAGGTACAATTTCTTTATCTAAGCTACTCTTGAATTTTAACTAGAAACAATGAACTCATAATCAGATTTGTTACAGTCAGACATGCTGAATCATACTGAGAAACATTCTTAATGGGAGTCTGACTTGGTCAAAACTACCTTTCTTGGAACAGCCAACCAAAAATTGTCCATAACATGACCAGAGCATCCACTATACATCCAGTATGGTAAGAACATGTAATTAGGATATATGTATAAAATACAGCCAAGAATATGCAGTGTGTAACTCTGCATCCAAATGAAATCACTACAGCCACAGAGCCTGTTTCAGCAGGTTGGAAGCAGAGAGCAAGAAACTGCTTCTTACAGAGTAGTCTGCCCCAGGGAGGACTTTTCCTCTTAATTCTCATCACCGAGGTCAGGTGCTGTTTGCGACACAAAGGTTAATCTTACATTGGAAACATTAATTCTATAGCTGTGAACATATATGAAGTCCTTACAAATGACTGATCTTTTTGAGCCCTGCTCAAGCCTACTGCATCACAGGGCCAGTGTGATCCACTAACTAGCTGCAGTGTAGTTATTTTGTATTTCAGCAATACTGCATAGCAGGTGTTCACTTCTCCCAGGCTTCCTCTTATTTTGATGCCTTTTCTAAATAAAAACAGTGCACTTCTGAAGTAGCAAAGAAATAATACTGGTATAAATCATACACTTTAAAATTAAGTCTCACCACATATTTGTGATTATCTTTTCCTTTCCCTTCCCTAATGTAGAAGTGAAATATTCTTGCCCTTACGCAAGCACTGGCAAGCCTGTTTCTCTACTATTCTGTAATTATCAACAGGAAGTAACTCGCTCTCCCAAGAACTGTGTGTAATGACTATAGTTCTGCTTACTTTAATTAGATGACCAGGTTAGGAAGACAATTAGTCATTCCCCTTAGTGGTAACTACAGGCAAATTTTATTGTATAGTTGCATATTCATGCACAGCTAGGTGTTTTCACCATGTTTTCTCAGATTCTGAACTGCCAGATCCCAGCTATGAAAGTGCAGGTGTAGCGATTAGGTCCTTTTTGTTCCCTCATGAGGGAGGAGGAGTGAGGATTACATCTTAGTTCACAATACAGGAAACAAGCAATTAAGTTAAAACTTCACAGAACTGTCTTGATTCCCTACCAACACCAGTTTTATGTCAGTAATTCTGCCTTTAATACAGATATCTGTGAAATCTGATGATGCAGATACTGCCTAGCAGAAAAGCCAGTCTATAGTATTGTGAACTTCGTACATTGATCTAATGAAGTCAGGCAGTATTAAGATGTGCAGTAATCAGAAAAAAAACCCCAATATTTGATTATGGAATGGCTATTCATATGATAAAAATCCTCCTTCTTTTTTTTTTTTTTTTTTTTTTGTAATGAAACATTTATCAGAAACTAGCTGAATTTCAGTGGGTGGAGAATTACACAGAGCAGAAGCTACAGGGATGATTGATTGTTATCAGTAATTACATGTTCTGACTAAACTTTCAGATTCCTAGTGTTACTGTTTCTTGTATCCAAGTGATTTTATTTTAATCTCCTTGAACAAAAAATGGAACAAAATGGAACAATAATAAAGGAAAAAAAACCCAAAACTTTCTTACAAAGGCCCATACTTTAATTTTTTTTTAATGTTTGGCTATAGTTCTAGAAAAGCTTTAATTAGTGATTGCTCACACTACATAGAACTGGGAAGAAGAAAGGTCACTGAAGTTTTCCTACTCTCTCTTGAGTGCTTCTCTATAATAGTCCTAACTTACAGAGGGGATTGTAAGTGGATGTTGTTAATATTTACTGTTCTCACCTCACTCAAAATGAGCTCTGTATGCTTTTTGCATGACTGAAAGTAGACTTACAAACGAAGATGCTGTCTCCTTTATTTTCAGCATTGGAGAGGCCATGCTCTCTCCTGGGAGGCTAGAGTGTGAGTATCACCATTCCATGAAATCTCTTCCTTCTCCCAGGTACTATATGAACCCTTGGTTAAGAATATAGGGGAGAAATGTACAACTAAAAACAGAGTAAGGTGTGTCATTCATAGCTGTGATAGCACAGGCAGTCTCGATCTACATTCAGAACACAAGAAAACTTCTGTTCCAAAGAGGCAGAAACCACCAGCGGCAAAAAGACCTGGTAACACACCTGCAAGTTACTAGCCAATCTAGTAGACTTTTGTGTTTTTATTTTATGATACAATATAAATATTTTAGAGATACCTAAACATGTGGTTAGACAATGGCAGCAATAAAAGTGACGCATGTTTGGACTAGTCACTTAAAACACAAAATATATCTAATATAGAAAATGGGTTGATTTTTTTCCACCCTCACCCTAGAGAATCTAGCATATTAATAACTTGCATGTGAGCTAGGAATCAGCACACAGACATATAATAAGAATACACTATGCAAATAGCTGAGTCTGGCCACTGAACTCAAATATAAGTGCATCAATAAATTTGAATTGGTTCATAAAGTACTGAGTTAAAAAAAATAAATCTTGGAAGTGAAGAAAATTTAAAACTAAGTAAACTGGTTTAGGATGCAGCCTTTATTAAGACATGTTAAAGAAACACAAAAGAAAATAAAGGACAAGTTTCACTGAATGTCTGGAGAAGAGATGGTGATAGCCTGCCAACATTGCCTGATCTAGTTCATACAAACAGTTATATTTTCTTAGGTGAAGTTGAACTAGCGGGGAATGCAAAGGGTTTCTTGTCTCAGTGTCTTAAAACAAGTCACACATTAGATGCTCACTATACATTTGCATTGATGTGCTCTTTTTGCAGCTCTTCACCTCTACCCTGATGAACAACATTTACCCCTATCAGAGGCCTTTAGAAATTAAGATGTATTTCAAAACTGAATGTTGAATTGATCTTGGATTTTGGATGTTTCTCTCTGATTTGTTTTTTTAAAAAAGCATGAATACCTGCTACCAGACTTTCCAGGGTTATCTCGAAGGACATACTTTCCTATACATTTGAATCTTAGGCATCTACCATGAATTTAAGCTAGTTCTTAAAGAAGATTAAATTCATTTTTATTGCAAATGTGGCTTTTTCCAGCACCTTTGGGAGCAGAAAGGCAGATGAAAAAGAGAAAATGATGTGAGCACTGAAAAGACGAGAGGCACACAAAAAATGTGAACTGCTGAATTTACTGTCTAGCTGTAATGAGGTATTGCTTAACAATTAAGTTAAATTATGCAGCTGTTTCCTAGTATATTGTGCTAATGCTTCTGAAAAATTATAATTTTCTGATTGGAGAACGTTATGTGGAGGAAACCATAGCATTCCCCATTCCTGCAACAATTCATTTCATGATTAAAAAAGGAAGCCAGTATTTTTGCAGCTGGCAAGAATAGGCAATAAAGGATGACAATCCAAGGAGGCCTGTTAGTCACTGACAATAAAATAATCCCAAACAAAAGCTGAGGACGAAAAAAAGCTTGAAAGAGTAGCAATGACACAGAGCTGCAGCTTATGGATTTCTGAGGTGAAGTGACTATATAGCCCACTAGTAGCAGAAACAGGTTTGAATGTTTCAAAGAGAAATGCTGTCACGTGTGTTACTTCAAAAACAAGTGCTCAAAAATTTAGGAAACTGTTAACTCAATATTTTAAAGCAAAAATTACATGTACATCAGGGATATACATCAGTTTTAAGAAACAAAACAAAACCAAACCCAGCTTTTCTAACCAGTAAGTCTTAATAATCTTGAACTTTAAAAAAAAATAATTGTTTGGATGAGGATTACGTGAAAACTGAAGATTTGGAAAACTAAATAGTATTGAAGAAGTACACCAAAGGAAATACGCTGGCATTCCAAATTTTGCATGTGGAATGTGCTCATGGGAAAAACGTCTACATAAAGCAAAGGAGAAATTAGGTATGTTAATTGGAGCAGGTGGCTTATTTTTTATTTCATTTTTGACCAACTTGAATTTTTAAGACTGTTTAAAATTCCAGTCTAACAAATTCATAAATAAATCTGTATTGCCCATTGTTTAAAGTTACTTATGCAAAAAAATCACAAAAACAAAAACCCTAGATGAAAACACATAATAGCTTGAGAAAAAATGAAAGCTTTTCAATTAGCATCCATACTTCAGATGATCCTTTTATTCTAATCATCTCTTTTGCATGATTCTTTTGTTTTAGTCAGCATTTCCTTTTTAAAAAGGTTGAATTGAGGGAAAATAAATTTTATTTCACATTTTATGAGTCTGAATAACATAAAATGAGGTTGTCCCATGCTTCATGACCACGCATATTTAAACATTTTCTATAAATAAGTTTACTTAGTTTTGTTTTAATCTTGTGACAAAGCACTGCCTGAAAATGATAATGAAGAAACCCAAGAAAATACTGTTTGGAGTCATTCTTGCTTTTGTTTCTACCAGTTGTTCCATAAAGGCAAAGCAGATTTGGCCTTTTAATTTCCTTGAGTAATCTAATTCTTTAAGCTAGTTCTGTACTGAATTTTTATATTGAGTTACAGTATTATACATTAGAAAAAACTCAGTCTGTGATCAAACGAGTTTCAAGGTTTTTTTTCAGTCTTGTCCACTACATATCAAAGCTGAAGTTGCCAGTATGCAGAGGGAAAGGCTTCAACGAAAGGAGTGTTTCTGTTTCCCCATTTCTAATGGAATAATTAAAGATTTTTTACCCATAGAAAAAAATAGTAGGAAAAATAGTATTTTTTTCTGTTTGAAAAGGATGAAAATGTGGGAAATCCTCCAGATTATAAAAATTATTCTTCAGAAGCAACCTTGAAGACACTTAAAAATAATAAAATCTTTTAAATAGGACATCTTAGCCCATACTCAGTTAACTAGTTAATTTGGCAGCTGGTTTGAATTAGTTAATAAATAGCTCAGCCACCTTACCCTTGCTGTATGGTGCTCACATCAGTTCTTGTCCCTTCTGAAGTGTACATTTTTGAGATGCTGAAATGCTGTGGACCCTTCCTTCTCTCTCTTGCATTTATGAGGTTTTGAAGAGCCACGGGCTTTATGCTTTTCTGAGGGAACACACAAGTAAAATACCTTTTATCTGACAGAGAAAAAAAAGTATTTGTTCTTCTCTGAAACCTTCAATGTACTTCCCTTTTGGAGGACCATAAGCCACTTAGAAAAATCAACCCCTTTCCACATGTTTTCTGTTCTGAGATGCAGCTTGTCTCCTGCTTTTTCCTGCATCTCTCTGCAAGCTAAGTAACAGTATCGTAGGTAGTGGATGGTAAACTTAAGCTTGAGCATCATAACTGTGATACAATATAAAGCATTTCTTTTGGATGTGTCTGTTTACTCTGTACATTTTTTTGAGCTGTACATTCATTTTGTGCACTTTTTCATAAGCACACAAGCCAGCTTTGTTCTTTGTTCAAGTCCGCTTGTGCCTGCTGTAGAGATGGAAGAAGCCTGGGCTTTGCAAGAGCATGCACTGGCCAAACAGGGAAGAGCAGAGGGGGACTATACTGAATGAGGCCAGGTACTGTTGCTCTCAGGGCTTTCATGTGGTCTCCAATTAAAAAAAAAAAATTCAGGACAGGAGGGAAAAAAAATATCCTATTGACCAAAAAACCCCTCAACAACAAACAAACAAACCAGCTATCACTACAGAAGCAAAGCAGGAAAACGTTAAATTAGCGTGCAATTTCTGAAGTTCCTTTCTGGTCAAAACTTTTCTCTCTCTCTTCTACTAAACAGGGAATTTGGAGCTAATTTGTTGAGAATAGCATAAATATGGGAATGCCAAATCAGACAGGGTAAACCCCACCATCTTTACTGCCACAGCTGTTACCTAAATAAATACGCTTCTGGTGACACCACTTACTCTATTACCTGTTTGCTTCTGACCATCTGGTATTTAGACCATTGCCTGTATGCTAAAGTCAGGAGACTTTAGCTACTTGTTTGCTATAAAGGATGTCTTTTTTCTGTGAGGAAGGTGTGTTGCCTCTGGGAAGCCAGGTCCTTTGAAATGGCAGATTTAAATGAAATGAATAATTACCTGACATACATTTGGCTGTAGAAAGGAACTGGAACGATACTGTTATCACTGCACTGCTATGTTCATAAATACAATGATAATGGTATGTATACAACCATATATATGTGACATACGGTGCCTCTAGTATAAATGTACTTTTTTATTTAGATACATGAATAAATGTCTGTAGCACGTGCATAATCAGCTTTCAAAAGTAATGCAGTTTGTGTGTTAGTAGTATGAAAAATATAAAGGAAACTGATCACGTGCTAAGCTCAATTCTGAGTCTTACAAATAATGTAATATTTTACAAATGACTTGTGTTGCGACCATATAATAACCACATATAATTTACAGTTCTTGAAATGGGAGGTTACCACAAAAGTTGTTGCAGACTCTTAACTAGCATCATAAATATTCCACTGTAATCTATACAATATGAAATCTTCTATTGCCTCTCCCCTGAAGGTATATTCTTCAATTTTCATAGTTATGGCACAACTATAAATTAGAGCTTAATGCTGTTGTGCCACTAAGCTACCCAAGTCTTCTTATAAGCAACTATTCAAATACTAAAAAATATAAAAAGCAGTCACACTAGTACACAGTACAACATTTTTTTTTCTGTTTCCCAGAAGTATGAAAATGCTTGACCCTTTCTTGTAGTAAATTACTGGCAAAAAAAACCCCAAAAACAAACACCAAAACCAACAGATTTTTTACTTCTTTCTTCCTTGCATTACCTTAGGTGTTTCTCTTCTTTCAAACAGACCAATTAAAAGTTTTTATGTTTAATACAATTTATCAGGCTACATCATCTGAGCTTCTCCGGCAGTTTTTGTGGAAATTACCTGTACCTTAGGCTCTAAAGCTCTGTGCAGTTTTACAGTGAACACAATATTCTAAGGAAACTCACAATATGTAACAGCTTTTTGACAGAGATTAGCGTGTAAGTGATGTTGTGCCATAATTTAGGAGACAAAGCCCTTGAAATAGGTTTCATTTTAAGTCAAGTACACAAAGCATCAACCTGAGAAACAGTGATGTTAATAACAAGGATAAAAGTCAATATTAACAAAAGAGGCTACCAGAAAGGGATACATAAAAACTACAGCCATTCCGTACTTACGTATATGTATAGAGGTAGACCAAATTTAGCCATTGTTTTGTGAGGGACTAATTAATTTTATTAGAGAGTAAGTAAATTCAGCTGTGAATGTTTGAGAATCTAATGACTTCCAGAGATTCAGAATGAATTCAGCAATAAAAGCTAATTAGAAGGGAAATGGATGCCTAAAATATCCCTGGTGTGCATAAAGAAAGAGTATAAAGACCATTAATAGAAATTAAAATTTAACAGTAGCCTAATGCTGCATGACATAAAATTCCATCTGTTGTGCAGAGCCACTAAACAAAGATACATGGGGAATAGTGTATGGTGTCTCAGCTTTGCAGCTAGTCAATGAATGTATTTTAATGTCAAACCACTCTGCACAATGAGAAGTCTGATGTTCAGAGAGTCAGTTTAGGGTGTGATGATTCCTGTAATTACTAAATTAGAGAGAAAAAACTAGAAGTCATGCTGCATTAGTGAGACATTTTATTTTTAATTAAGTAGGTGGGGTTTCTTCCTGCTTTTTTTATCCTTACAAGTGTAGAACAGGTATGCATGCATTTTAGAGCATATTGCCTGTAAAATCTGTGTCCAAACCATTTCCTAGGGGTGCCTGTGTGGTGCAGGCATCCAGGTACCTTGCCGGCTTCAAACAGAATTCAGTAGCAAAGTCAGTGTCCTTTCTCACAGCATCTCATCTGAAACGCCATGGAAGTTTCTGCAGAACACGTGTAAGGAAGTAGATGACAGCTTTGAATAATTTATCCTAGAACGTCTGGTTTCTTGTGCTGTTTGCAAAATGTCTGTGAATGTCTTCCCCCCCCTTCTTTTTTAATGACTGATTAACAGTGATTGCTGTAACCAGTTTCAGCACACACATCTCTGGCATGAATTCCCCTGAAACAATTCTCAAGATGTGGACTGATGTATTGATGAAAGGTGGCTATATCCTACTTCAATTCCATATTAGACGAACACAGCTATAATAATTCCATTCTGATGATTATAGATATTCAGCCATCAAAAAGGGTCTTGTCTGTTAAATGACATATTTATTAGTTTATTTCTAGAGGATTTGTTATTATTGAGAAATTTCCAACACAGTGATTTTACTTTCAGGCTGATGTGTTAGACTGGAACAACAGCTTTTCAGAAAGTGAATCTAACAAAGTGATTGTATGATTCCTAACACAACAGGACTGTGGACTGTGATTGTTACCTGAGGCTAACTGCATGCTGAATAGGCCATAATGTCAAATTAGATGCTATTTGAGATTCATATATTACATTTCCTTAATGCCTACATGTGCATTGGTAATTCAGTACCTCCATTCTGGGACATCTCTCAGTGCAGAGTTAACTACGGAACACACACAGTGAAAGAAAATAACAGGTTGCACAGAGGAAAGTCACCATTATGTTGTGTGGACTGAGAGAATAAAAGTCCTTTAGAGAAAAATCTACCTAAACAGAGATCACAACAAAAATGTGACTTGTTTACATCAGAAAATTCTGTGAGTTAGTAGGAAGGGGGAAGAACTAGAACCAAAGGTAAAGCCATAGATAAAACCAAATTCATGTTCAGCAGTTTTAGGGATATGTAGCTGAAGGTAATTAACCATCAGAAGAAGCAGCAGCAAAATATATGGGGATGACCTCTTTTTTAGTCTAAGACCAAGGTTCAGTGCCTCTCTGGACAATCCTTTCAATCATTAAGAATATGCAAAATAAAAATGTAAACAGGTTGCTAATGAGGAGATTTCTAACTTTGATTTGCAAATTTACCCTAAAGAGGAGCAGGAAGGTTTTTACACAGAATAGAAAAATACTAACACAGATCTAACTATGCATATTTCTTGAGGGAGCCAGTAGGAAAGCAACATTAATGGTAAACAGTGACATTAAAATGTAAAGAAACAACAGGTGTTAACAAGCTATTGCCAAATTCCCAGCCACTCCCTTTGCCAAGCAGAAATGAGGTAATTCAACTGCAGAATGTTCTGTGAGTTACAGAAGAGATCGGCTGGCAGATGGGGCAGCCGTGGCAGGAGGTATGATAAAACTGCCTTTCTTGCATCTACCTGCTCCATGTCTTGCCATCCATTCTGCATACTTGGTTCTTGCTGGCCCACTTGCTTGTTACTTTCCTGTCATTGACCTTGTTCTCTGTATTTGTGACCTACAAAGTACTACAGTAACTTCACAATTAATTTGTTAAAACGAAATGGTGTATCTCTTAAGTCACTAGTAGCTCAGCGCTTCAGCCCCTATCTTTCACTAAGTGTACCTGTAAGAATAGTTCTCTTGATGGGCAGCTGTTCCCGATATTTCCTAATGTTCTTGCCATTGCAACCCTTAGACTTGGCATTTGTTGAAATATTTATTTCATGTTTACTATTTTGATATCACCATTTGATTCAAAGTACCTGTCATAGTACTCGTACAATTCCCAAAACATTAATTCGGGGTGGAAGAGATAAGTGACTGGCTACGTGTCCTGTTTTTGCTGGGACAGAGTTTTCTTCCTAGGAGCTGGTACAGTGCTGCGTTTTGGATTTAGTATGAGAATAACATTGACAACACACGGATGTTGTAGTTGTTACTGAGTAGTGCTTACCCCAAGTCAAGGGCTGTTCAGTTCCCCTCGCTCTGCCAGCGAGAAGGGGCACAAGAAGCTGGGAGGGAGCAGAGCCAGAGCAGCTGACCCCAACTAGCTAAAGGGCTATTCCATACCGTATAGAGTCATGCTCAGCATATAAACTCGGGGGGGTGGGGTGGGGTGGGGAGTTGGTCAGGGGGCACCAATTGCTGCTCAGGGACTGACTGGGCATCACTCAGTGGGTGGTGAGCAATTGCATTGTGCATAATTTGGTTTTTTTCCCCTTGGGTCTTATTCTCTCTCCCTCTCCTCTTCATCATCATTGTTACTGTTGTTATTATTTTTACTTTATTTCAATTATTAAACTGTACTTATCTCAACCTACAGGCTTAACTTTTTTCCAATTCTCCCTCCCCTCCCAACCCACCAGGCACTGGGGAGGGGAGTGAGGGAGCAGCTGCATGGTGCTTAGTTGCTGGCTGGGGTTAAACTACAACACTACATATTTGTAGCAGCAGAATATGTATCTGCACTACATTTACTGACTTTCCAAATAGTGTTTAGGTAGTTCAATGCATCTATATGAAACCTGTCAGAACTAACTGTCTTAAATTCCTCTCCCAGCAGTAATCTTCACTTATAATTAATTGTAAGGTGTGTGTATATATAATATTGTCCATGAGAGAGATATTTGACAGCTTCTATATGCAAATGTCCCTGTCTTTCAGCCAAGATGTAATGATTATGTACATAGTATTTATAAACATATGGTAAATAATTTTATAGTATGCATTTCAATGTTGGAGGATACTTGGGAAAAATATTGTGAAAGACATCAGTATGCAAGTGAGGTAATGAGGGGTGTGACAGGCAGGCTACTAACTGAAAATCCTAATATCTGCTGTATTGTTATTGTACTTGTCCTTTTTTATCATGCAGACAATGACAAAATGCAAACCTGTTACTCGTAGGGCTTCAGCTTTTGAATGCCAGTTTTCTATTACTAGCCTTTAAAAATGTTTCTCAGAACTGTGAATAATGAATCATGCTTTGTAAAAGTTTCATATTTCCTAAAGCAACATATCAAAATTTTGTTGGTTTTTTTGTCTATTTAATGAAAAAAGTGTTGTGTTTCACAGTCTATGATGGTTTCATCCACTGTAATCCTGTTCTGTTGCTGCCTATCTGTATAATGAGTTTATGGCAACAGTTCCTTGCTGCAGAAAGAGCAACAAACTTACACCTCAAGTTAAATAATGGACCCCGCATAAATCCTGCATTCAAAATTCTGTTCTTAAAATCAGATATGTTTCTATTAGTGGTCGGTATGATAGGATAAAATACCCTAGTGTGAAGTGTATGCATGATCTGAAAACGGAAGGAGTTGGTCTATACAATGGATGGCAAAGGCTGACCTTCACAGGGACATCAACAAACTCAGAGGAGTGCGCTAGGAGGAACCTCCTGAAGTTCGACTGAGGCAAATGCCCCAGGGCCAGAATAACCCCATGCATCAACACAGCTTTGGGGCAGAGTGACTGCAGGGCATCTCTGCAAGAAGGCACCTGGGGTGAAGAAGCTGGACGTGAGGCAGCAGTACACCTTGGAGGCAAGGAAGCCTGGCAGCACAGCCCCACTGAGGTTACAATTTGTGAGGAATGTGGTGTTCAAGTATTATCAACATAAAATGAACACGTAGGTAAAGCTAATGAAGTTTATTTTTCTATTTACTTGGGTTTTTAAACATAATAGTAGATTTAAGTACTTATAAAAGCTAAAGAAAAATGAGATACTGCTTTAAAATTTGACAGCAAGACAGTTAACATCAGTCTGTCACTTCTCTCCAAAAGATTAATTTGCTCGGTGGCAGTATTTTCTATGTCATTATCCAGAAGCAGAACTGCAAAAAGCATACCAATTACCATCATTATTTTTTCTAGATACCTTGCATAAAATCGCAACATATAGAAGATACAGATGCAACATAGAAAGTCTAACAGTCAAAATGCAAAAGTCTAAGAATGAATGCAGACAGCATAGTATTTCACCCCAAAAAGTTGTAAACATGATCTACACATGCCTCCTGAGATGCTGTGAGATTGGTGTCTATGGTAACCTTGTTTACTTTGTTTATCAGATAGTTTTATCTTCCAAATATTTGCTGGATACTTTATGACCAAGTTAATCCCATCATATCTGGAATGATAGCAACAGTCCAGCTTTAACATCACATCCAAAGTTCCAGCAGTCATCAGAGCACCACCTCAAAAACCACATTTTTGTTCAACTTCTCAATGAAGTGGTTCCCACCGTTTATAAATCAAAGTTTTTACCTTTTTTGTATATGTTGTCCTGATGAAAGAGCACTATTGTCTGTGGCTGTAAAAAGAAAACAAGGAGACATTTCACAAAACAAATCCCACCAAACCAAATATCCAAAGTGCAAGGAGAGTTAATGTTTTTTTACCCAGAAAGAGTGTTTTTTTTATGAAAAGTCAGTCAGCTACGCTGTTCTGAAGACTTATGCCAAACAAAATCTCCTTTTCTAAATCTATTTTCTTCAGCTGCATCTATAGCTAAATTTGGTGTACTCCTAAAGAGATTTAGATTTTAAGCCCATGTTTTAAGGCAACTGAGAGACCCATTGTTTAATATTTTTTCATGTTATTTCCTGAAGCTATTATGTTTGACTGTTCTTCCAGGAATCAATTTTCGGGGATATGCAGTCAACTCATTTTTATTGAAACCCATTCCAGCCATTAAGCAGCATAATTTCAGCTACCATGGAAATGCTGATTAAATCTACAGGTTTTATTTTGCTATTTTAGCTGTGCCTTGACAACTAATTGCTAGTTCGGTTAGGCATCACAGGGGCATTGAATTTTTTGGAATAAAAATGCAGGGAGATGACATCCCAGAAAGGCATGGACGGCTCTTTCTCGCTCTTACCACTTGCTAAATGGTACATCGATATCTCCTGGTCCTCTGAGCGTGGTGCTTGCCAGTAACCAGCTTGAGGCGAGGAGGGACAAACACCCTAACTAGATGGAAAGCGTTCATGCCGTGACTGAAAAGCAGCTTCTGTCCAAGCGCAGTTCAGGCCGAGGGGCTGCGGGCTGGTGCGGCGGGAATCTCCCGCCTTCTGTGGAAAATGCCAGCACCCGGCACGACATGGCCCATGGCTGCTAGTTCAGATGAGGCCCCCAGTTTTAAAATTATGAAGACTGCTAGTGGGATTTGAGTTAGCGGCTCAGGCCAGTGCCATGGCCTTGCTGGGCCGTGGTGTGTGTGTGCGGCGGGCAGCGGCAGGGAGGGCTCTGTGAGGAGAGGCAGGGGCTGCCCGGTGCAGGGGTCTCGCTGCGCGTCCCTCAGCCACGGCTTGGCACCTCAGGTGAACCCTGTTGGAGTAAGGGCAAAACCACCCTTTGGGCAGCGTGAGGAAGGCAGGTACAAGCGTGAGAAGCAGCCCTGTGAGCACCTAGCTGAGAGAGGACGGGGTGCTGCAGCAGAGGGACCCCTGTGGCAAGGAGCCCGTGCAGGAGCAGGCTCCGGACAGGAGCTGGGGCCCATGCAGCAGAGCCCAGGCAGCAGCAGCTTTATCCTGGAGGAGCTGTGGCCCATGGAAAGGAGCTCATGCAGCAGCAGCTTTATCCTGAAGGAGCTGTGGCCCATGGAAAGGAGCTCATGCAGCAGCAGCTTTATCCTGGAGGAGCTGTGGCCCATGGAAAGGAGCTCATGCAGCAGCAGCTTTATCCTGGAGGAGCTGTGACCCGTGGAAAGGAGCCCATGCAGCAGCAGCTTTATCCTGAAGGAGCTGTGGCCTGTGGAGAGGAGCCCATGCAGCAAAGCCCATGCAGCAGCAGGTTTATCCTGACAAGAGTTGCGACCTGTGGAGAGGAGCCCATGCAGCAGCAGGTTTATCCTGGAGGAGCTGTGGCACATGGAGAGGACCCATGCTGGAGAAGGAGAAAACTGAGGAGAAGGGAGCTGCAAAGAGGTACTGCTGTGTGCTGACCCTCACCTCAGGGCCCCTGCACAGGTGGGGAGGGAGAGGGGCTGGTGATGAGGGACTCAGGTGGAACTTGGGATAAAGTGGGAGAGAAAAATAGGTGCTTTAAGTTTTGGCTGTGCTTCTCACTATCCAATTCTATTTTTATTGGTGATAAATTCAAATAACTTTCCCCAAACTGAGTATGTTTTGCCAGTGACAGTCATATGTGATTTCCCTGTCTTTTATCTTCACCCATAAGCTTTTTCATCTTGTTTTCTCCTCCCTGCCCTGCTGAGGAAGGGAGGGAAGGGCTGGGTGGGTGCCTGGCAGCCAGCCAAGGTCAACCCACCCCAGGTTCGTACAAGAAAGGAGGGGGGTGTCACTCCCTCAGTTCTGCCAGCCCCTCGGTGGAGTCCTGCACCCTGAGCATCCCTCATTGCCAATCCACTGCAACCAATACTGCTTTAAAAACTCTTCTTTTTTCCTTTTTCTTTCTGTACAACTACTGTGTTTTGTGTAAGTTTTGAAGGAAGCATTCTTCCCTCTCCTTGAAGAGGAGAAAAAATAATCTGTGTATTTTGTCTCCCAGATGATGTCATGAAACTCTCTCTTACATTTCAAAAGTAGCATTCGCATTAGAAATGACACCTGAGGGGGTTTGGGGTTTTCTTTTCTATGTTTTTATTTATTACTACATGTAGGTGGGATGCAAAACTAGATCAATAATAATTTCTCTATTGTGGTGATAGTAGGATATCTTTAAAATTATTCAGAAAAGGTTTCTACTTAGCTCTACCTTTTGCTCTTCCTGCTGAAAGTGTGATTCAAGTCAAAAAAATTTCTGAAAAAAGTGCAGCTCTATCAAACGTTTCATGTTCCTTTTAATCTTTATCACTTCTGGACCAGATTATAATCTCAGGTAATTGTAATGTATTGCTTCATTGCTAATGTAGTAAGAGATAAGGAGGCATGAAATTTTTTCTTGCTTTAAGCGGGCTGCTTCAGAAGTTTAATTGTTTGCACAGCATCAGGCGTTTGAACAGACCCACAGTCAAATTCCAGGTTTTTTTATTTAGTTCAGATGCTTCTAGAGTCACTCTTTAAGACATCTCTGTTGATCAGCACTGGAGTGCCATGTGTATAAACATATTTGGGGATGCATCTGTGATGACTAAGACTTAAGTTAGTAAAATATTTTGCTGGATTCTCTCCCACAGTCAGTGTTGAAGCCAAAACTGATGAGGCCCTTGAAAATACAATAACTGTTCTTATATCCTATACTTTCTCTCATTGCTGTGCCTACTCCTGCCTGGTATTGCAAGTGTTTTACCTCATATTTAATGTCAGCAAAACTTTGTATCTAACCTTTAGTGCACTGGTTGTGTGACCTAAGAAAATGGTTTGCATTTTTATATTACTCTCTACTAATGATCCCAAATAATGAACAATCATTAGTTAATCTTCACATCCATCACAGATGAACTGAGACATAAATGTTGAGTTACTTGTCCAAGGCTATATAAAATTAGTGACCAATATGAAGAACTAATATAGCAATACTGGCTGCCTGGCACTTGATTCTTCAAAGCAAGATGTGAAAACTCTATGTATTAACAAAATGATTTAGGCATTTTAAACCACAAAGATGTTGCTGATGTAGTTTATTTTTGTACTGCATGATTTTTGGCAAGTCCTAATGCAGGAGAATGTGACTTGGCCCTGGTACACGGAATAAGAGATGGCCTCTTAGTTGAACACAGCAAACAAGTGAGTAAGAAAAGATTTTGATGGCCTTGCAAATGATATCTGATGGAGAGTGCTGCTGACTTATACCTCCTTCAGCCATGTTTTGAACCCTCGTGGCATGGTGCGGTCATATTATTTGAATCATTAGGTAATCTGAAGTACTGTGTACAATGCTCTTTTATTTAATACCCACTCATTTTTGAAATGGAACCCACATATTACAGTAAAGTTGAAAAGCATATAGTCTGCTCTGAAACGTGCAAATAATACCCTTTAGTGCTGAGAGGAATTAACCACACGTATCAAGAGAAGACTATGTCCTGAAGTCTAATCTCTGTCTAGCTGTTTTCCTAACAAGAAATTACATTTTATCTGAATGAATGTTATTATTTTTGCCAATAGCTACCCTGAAATTTGATACTATGAAAGTTCAGAGCAACAGAAATTAAAGCTCTTTTGCAGAATGAAATTTTGAATTTCTAAAAGCCTCACAGATTTCTGAATAACACCATGTGGTAGAACTGTTCCTTAAGCCAGTACATTTATAGATTAACTAAGTACTGCTTGCTGTGTTTACACATAAAAACTCCCTTCAGAAATTTAATTTATAAAACATTATAGGCAAGAAAATATTATATGAAAATTGGTAGCTGGCTGCCTGGCATTATCTTTTGTTGTGTTGTTGATAAATTTTCTTCTTCCTGTCCTATTTGCTGTACAAGGCCTTTGACCACTTTGGGTAGTGATTTTTCTTCTTAAAAGATTCTCTGTATGTTTAGATCAAGGAATAGAATTCAGGTGATGGGAAAGATTAGATTCAAAACAATAACATAGGTGGTTTTTCTTTTTTAAAAAACTATGATAGCAAATATAGATACTGCTGCAGCACCACAGACCATCTGTGCACAACAACGCCTTACTATTGAAATGCAGTTCTGTTATCTCTGGTTTATAAATAAATACTACTCCAAGTTTAATTTGATGTTAACTGTAAAGGCTTGTTTCTGTTTGGTTTTACTTGTCAGTTGTGATGTTTACCTCTGACATTATTTCTGCTCTAGAATGATCCTTTCATAAGGCAGCTAAAACACTTTTCGAAACAGCTTATATACTATAAAAAAGACCCAACTCTTTGGATTTTATGTGTTTCTTAAACCTCTGAGTCTTTCTGGCTTCTGCATTTAATACTTGCTATAGTCCGAGAAAGCAACCACTTTTCTTGAAAAATGGAATAGCACAACACTACCATTTATTCCCATAGTTTACTGTCCTCCACTGCCTATACCATCTCCACAGAGTTTCTGCCTTGCAGCAGAATATCTGACTTGTAATTAATCCACTGAATTATGTGGTGTGATGGGTCTACAAACTTTGGACACTATATTCAGTGTTTGGTTTTCTTTAAAAACAAAACCAAAAAAATCCCAAACACCCCATCCCACCCGCCACCCCCTCCCACCCCAATACCGCCCTCCCAAGCCAAAAACCTGGAGAATATGTTCTTTGTTAAGCAAGTCTGGAGAAACTCTTTTCTGCTCCAATTTCATTCCTTTTGTCAGTTTGGAGTCATTGCAGTGTTTTACCCAAGACTCTTCTTTCTCTTAACTAATTACTGGAAATTGTGAGTTGCTCCCTTAGTAGAAGAGTACCCCCTTAAACACACCACTTCTGTTCCATACTCCAAAGGCATGTGCCTGCTTTATTGAAGAGGATGCATGCTAAACACTGTTCACGGGAATAAAACAGTAGCTAACTGATGAAAATCAGCAGTGTCAGATTATTGCTTTGACTAAATTGTTAGATATAATATTTCAGTGTTCTTTTGAAGGCAAAAAATGAACTGTAGTATGTCAACCCAAACTGGCAAAGTAAGGTGCACGCTCTTCCTCTAATACCAAATCATAGAATCTTGAGCCAGTTATATCGTTCCTGTATGCTTCTGCTGCAATTAAGGAAAACTGAAAAAAAGTTACAGGAGAACAGATTTCTCAACGTTTTCATTGTTCTTACTCTCTCCTTCTCATTCCATGTATAAATGTCTACTTGCTTGGTTTCTAATAGAAACAATACTGGAAGGGACTTTAGGAAGTATTATGACAGGATCTATTATATCTTCTTTATTCCTAACAACCGCTTCTTTTACCTGTTCTTAAAGATTCTGTGTTAGAGATGATGTCCATATCACTCTTGTTGGTAAGGAAAGTGAAGGGCTGAAATGGAGGCTTCTTTTCTGCAGAGGATATTGAATCCTTATTATTGCAGTTAAAGTTTTTCTTATCCTATAGAACACAGATACAGACATGTTAATTACTTTTATTCTTACAAAATACTTTTGCATACTTATAGGCTATTGTTATAATTTTCCTTTTTCTCTTCTTTGAGCTAAACAATTCCAAATATTTCTGTCTGTCTTCATTGGTAATAAACCCTGGCTGTTTCATTGACCTTGTTTTATTCTACCTAGTTTGTCCATGCTTCTTGGAAGTCAAAGTGAGGAGCTGGACAGGATGTTCCAGCCAAAGCTTGATCGGTTCTGTCTATAGGGAGATTGCCTGATGAATCTTGACTCTTTCATTTTCAGCTGTCTGAGGGGGGTATTTGGCTTTTACTCAACAGTGTAACATTGTTGACTCATGTTCATCATTGATGCATAACAAACCTCACATCTTTTTGTGTAAAACTGCTAACTACTTGATCCACATCCTACATTTGCATGCCTAATTATTCATGCTTAGGTGCAGAACCTTGCCTTTGTCCCCACTGAATAAACATCCTATGCTTTTCATCTGCTTTCCCATTTGTCAAGTTCATTTGAATTCCTAGCTTGTTCTCCAGCTTATTTGTAGTCCTTACAAGCTTTGTTATCTGCAGATTTAAAAACTCATTGAGATTTCACAATTCTATACCAAAGACAAAGGTCTTAATAGTTGGTACTCATCCAAATCTTGAAATGCAGCGTAATCAGGAAATGCACTCAAACCTTAAACAATGGACTTTCTCATTGCAATATTATGAGTTGTCTATTCCCAAGTGATGTGAGCATTTGGGGACTGTGTTAGTTTAAGAAGATGAAAGAATGCCCACTGTGGTTCATAATTTACATTAAAAGATATCTATGTGAAATAATTGGTAACTTGGGACCAGTTGCTCGAAAGAGCAAGAAAATGATGATGGATTTGACCAAAATAAGAAGTCACATTTTAGGCAGACAGGTGAAAAATATGTTAATTAATTTTCAAAATTATATGCATTTGATTATTTGAATTAAAATGCAATTTTAGGATGTTTCTGTAATTCAAAAGTTTCAGGTTGGCTTACTGTCTCTGTACAATGTATCTATGTTACTAATGGCAAAGACAAGCTCTTGAGGATATCTTTTAAAAGCTTATCGCCATCAAAGATTTGTTCCCATTTCTTACTGGAAATTATCTCTCCATGGCCAGGGAATGTTACTAGAGTTTCTCTGCTGTCTTAGTGCTGAGTCAGCTGAGCTAGGTTTTTGAGAGACCTTTTTTGGATTATATGAGGTCTAGTACCAGGATGGCTACTGTTTTCAGCTGGTCTTAAATGAAAGGACATGTTTGAAGTCGGTTTTTTTCTTTTTTCTCTTTTTTTTTTTTTTTTTTTTTTTAAGATCCTGGCAGCTTGTGGAGGCTTTTTATTTGTATTTTTAAAGAATAACCTCAGTTCAGTCAGAATTTGAGCTGAACATTAAAAATGTTTTCAGGGATCAGCTTTACCTCTGTATCTTGTAGTTCAGTCCTTGTATAATGTTTAGAGGGGATTTCCAGCAGCCTAGGCCAGGACACAACCGAAAGCCTCTGAACAGAGTCCTGTCCCTGCAACCTGAGCTTCCTACACCCTATTCCTACAAGTCTTTAGTTTTCTATGGGTTTAATTTTAAAATGCAGCAGAGGTACACGTGCAATAAATCAGGAAAAGGCTAATGCAGGATATCCTCAGCACTGAAAGAGTTAAAAATCCACTATGCCATCAGCCAGAAAAACTACATTTCACATACAGTGAATTTTTTAATTTTTTTTTACAACTGTCAGTAAGGTCACCATGGGGGACAGTCTGCCATGCTCCTGAGATGACAGTTAGAAGATATTGCATTGAGCAATCCTCCCAGCACTCGTATGACATACTGATAGGGATGGGTTCATCACAGGATTTAATAAAGTTCAAAGTAATTGTCACTGGCAGTAATGTTTTTTAATTATTCTGAGACACAGTGAATAAGGCCATTAACTATAGACTTTGTACTGCAGGAATTTTGTATCATGTAGTAAATTGCTTTGTGATATTTTTGTTTTGAAAAAATATATCTGGTTGTGTATTTGCTGAGGGGAAGAAAATTATATTCCAGATGATGTGTTCTGTCCCATTCTAGATTCTGAAATGCCAGTGCCTTCCCTAGTTTTGAAAGATTTTGAAAAGGTGGATTGTAATTTAGAACCAGACTATGTCTCCACACCATCATACAGAACTGTACTTCAGCAAAGCTGTAAGGAAGGAACCGTGGCCCCAAGGAACTCCGTTTATTCATCTGAATGTTAATATGGTTACAGACAACATCAGTTGCAAAATTATCATGGTTCCTGGACTAGATCCACTGCATTAACTAAACATTCCTGGACTACACAGAAAACACATCAAAACTACTCAACACACCCCAGTTCCAAAGTGCGTGTTGATATGTTGCCTTAAATCAGAGTACAGACAGTACTAGGAGGAAAGTCAGACCTGTCCAGTGAGAATTAAAATCTACATTAAAAAACTTTGCAGGTAAATTCATGTCCATTTTTAATCATAGGTGATGAAGATAGGCATTTGAAATATTTTAAAATTACAGCCATATGGTTGTAATGGAGGAATAAGTAGGAGGGAGTATATTTTCAGCAACTACTGAGATCTGAGACAGAAAAATGTCACAAAATTTGCATCAAAAAAGGCAGTCCATACTTGATACGTGCACTGTCAATCCATCAAAAGCATAAACAGAACAATTTGCTTTATTAATTTCAAAGTAAAAGTTAATGTGAAATTGCTTTGGCAGAAGGAAGTCCTTGCACCTGTAAGTATGTGGTGGTGAAGACATGTAATGAAAGAACTCAGGATAGTCTAAAACTTGTTGAATTACAGTGTTCCACAAGTAGCAACTTGTCACAGTTTAATTCCTACAGGGAAAAGTCATACACACAGGAGGGGAAAAAAAATCTTGTCATGAATATTGCTGTAGTTTATTTGTTTTCCTAATTTTGTATACACCTTATAAACGTTATTTATGCTTTTTGTAGAGGGATTCTTCAAAGGAAAATGAATTATCACTTAAAATGACATAATGGCTTTCAGTATCTACAAATATAAGCAGAGTTATAGTAGTATCTGTTTCAAGTCTTTAGTAATATCATCAAATGCAGTTAAAAAGGCTTACAAGATGTAAAACTATGATAGTAATAGTGCACAGATAAATACTTAAGAATAGTAAGATCTTTTCTCTTTGTCTTGACTCATACACTGTATTTAAAACCTCGTTACAGTGACGGTTAAAGATCAGTCCTCTATTTCTTAACTGTTCTCAATAAAACCAGACTGGATGTCTCAGAGGAGGCTTAGCAGGGCTGGAAAGTGGTTTAGGGCTTTTGTAAGGAGACCAGAGAGCAACAACACTGTTATGGCTGTTTCTATATTTTTTGTATTTTCATTGCTTCTGTTGTGTATGGAGATGGGACTAGTGAACCAAAAAGATCTTTTGGGGAAAAAAAAAAAAAAAAATCGGTGTAAAAATGAAGGGGAAGCATTAACAGCAGAAATGAAGGATGAGAGACTTTGCTTGAAAAAGAAGGGAAATACAGATAATGCATGGTGATGTTTAACATTTACCTGGAAAGATGTATCAGTAATGGGAGTTTTTCAGCCCAGGTTCAGTGCCTGAAACCACTAGAACACAAGCAGTGTGAATCACACTTAGCTGTAATCAAGAAAGAATTAATTTCAATTTTGTATTAGTCATTGGAAATGTACTTTTCTCACTTGCTTGTGTCTGTCTCTTTATAAGTAGATGAAAAAACCTCATTATTTTAGAAGTATTTACATTTTATAATATGCAGCAGCCCACTTCAAACTTTAACAGCTTTTTACTGCTTGACACCTTTCTAAACGCTCATTCAGCTACCTTAATAAGATGATCTTATTATGTCCTCAGTTGTGAATTGCTGTTGGTCACCCAACCCATTAGCTAAGGCAAAACACACAACAATTCCGCTTGACATACTTAATGAGAATTCTGAGGCTGCTTAATTTATCAGTCTTCAACATTAGGATACTCCAGCAAAGCTTCAGTGTTATGAATGTGATGTGTTGAATCTTTTGACAATACATAATGATCCTCATCATTGTGAAGCCTGTGAATAGAATAATCTGATCAGTTCATTAACACTAAAGAGGTCTGAACATGCTAATAATGCTGTTGTTTACACCCCAAACACTGAAGACCAAATTAATTTTGTGGTGTAATTCCATAAACTTTAATACAGTGGCTCCATGGATACAGTCAACCTAAGGAAAAAAAGTCCTTTCTTTTAAGGAATGCTGAAACTCCACCCTGACAGTCCTTTTTGTACGTAGGGGAAGTGGTTCATCTCTTCTGAGCTCGATGGAGTTACACCAGTGATTACTTTGTCAATGTGACTTTACCTTGATAATTTTTTTTATATTGTATTTTCTGGAATTACTTACATGATAAAACTGTAGTAAGTCTGAAGGGGTACTTTGAACATACAGAACGTGACTGAATCTGTTTGATTATTTATGATTTCCCTGCTGTTGGACATGAAATGGTAAGATGCACTAAAGTGAGATATCTGAAAAATCTAATCTGACCTAAGGAATCTAACCTCCTAACAGGAGGATGCACTCCTGTGCAAGACTAATCAGAGCAGCTAAATTAGGTTCTTGCTCTTAATTTCTGTTCAAGGAACATGTCCCTCTCCAATGGCTGTAGAGAAGATAGACTACTACTACATTACCTTTAGTCAACATACTTCGGTCACTTCAGACTTGACAATTTCCTACCTTAAGCCGCAGTTGCAATTCAAGACATTGGAGCTGGTGAGACCTACATGAGGTTTCACAGACCAGGACAGCATTTTAATCACTTAAGGATACTAATTGCTTTATGAAGCTTTATTTGTAAATTTGTTTGGAGGCCACCATGTAGCTTTTCTGCCAAACTGTACAGCTGTTTGCAGCAATAATAATAAAATTCTGCTCTCTTTGATAACTGGCAGTAGTTACCCTACAAGTGATACAATCGATTACCTAGCTAAGCACCCAGTAATATTTTAGGCAAATTACCATTCTAATCAATGTTACTGGAGTAATTATCAAGGAAGAAATTAAATGTGAGTGATGAGTAATTAGCTTGAGTTGAAGATCTTAAATCCCTTAATGTAACATCTGGAATTGTAGTTTATCCATTTTTTGAGGTATGGGGTTTTTAAAATCTCCTCAAAAGGGTCAGAAATTTTGAAAAGCTCTGTTTAACTTAGAAGAATAGTGGGAGTCATATTTATTTGAAGAATATGAATAACTCTTGTCTTTAAGACTTTTTCATAGAAGAGAGTTTTATACAGACACTTCTCCATCCAGTGTGTTGAAATTACATTTCTCTACAAACAGAGGTCAATCGAGCTCTGCCAATTTCTTTACCAATGTAGAGAGAGAAATAAGGTACTGAAATCAGGTGGCCTTTGGTGGTGGGAATTTCCTTTCGGCACTGCTGCCAGTTACAGCAGGAACCTTGACTGTTCACTTCCACACCCATTCGGTAAGAATTGACTTTATGATTACAGAGCTGGAGCCATGCCCATGATAACTCCTTTCTCTCCTCTTGTAGTCAGAAATACGATTTAGCCAGGATTTGGAAACCTTTCATTTTGGAGGAATAACTATTGTTTGCCTGTCTATTCACGTCTGCATCAATAAGCAACTTCATAAAATCACTAAATTTGCAGCCTAACTGAGTTTCTTAACCAAATGACTAAACTTTTCCAATAAGCTAATTCAAAATCTCTCCTATTTCCCAGTGTTGAAATACATCTGGGGCAGACTGCACTTGACATTTGTAAATGTACAATAAATAGCATGATTTTATGCAAGAATATACAGCAATGGATTCACAATTATGTTGCTCGCCTATTGCCATTACTGACTCCTCCAGAAATAATTGACATGAGCACTTCTTTATCTGAAAAGAATCAAAATTTCAACAACTTTTCTTTGAAAAGCACTGATTATCATACTCCCTAGAAGCCTGCAGACTTAAGGTGAGGAAGGGTTGTTTTCACAGCATTTACAATTAGTTTTTATTGTTCCTAGTACATTATCTCAATGCTCTAGCTTGTTACGCAGATTGTAAAGATTGAGGAATCAAAACATGGTAGATCAACTACTACCATGTTTAAGAATTACTTTCTTTTGCCAGGTTTTATGGAAAACATTTTTTGTAGAAGTGAGACATAAGCAACAGATGTATCAAAACAGGACTTTCCTGAATATCCCTGCCATCAGTTATTTCTCATCAACTTGTTGCTGACAGTGGTAACCCTAGTTCTCTAAAAACTATTTCATGTGGTATTTACTCATAAATGAAATACATAAAACACATTTACAATATTAGTCCACAATATGTGCAGGGTTTTTTTACTGGTCCACCTGATCATGAAATATCTTGAAACTATGTCAAACTTAGAGCTAGAACATTTGGAGCTAGTTATTGGCTCACAAATAGTTCTTTCATGACACACAGCAATAGTTTTGATTTTTTTAAGTCATAATACAGAGTCACAATGATAGGCATAATTTGGATTTATGCCCATTAAATCTGAAGATCTAGAGTTCTTAGCTTTTTTTTTTTTTTTTTTTTTTTTTTAAGCTGGACTAAATACTCTGAATGCAGTTAGGCTTTTAAGAAGTCTGCTTACTATGTTGTAGTGCCCTTCTTTCAGATATTGCTGCCGATTGGTGAGATGATTTTTACTTCCAACACTCAAAATCCCTTGCTAGTTTCTTAGCACTTCCTAGCAAACATTTGTCACAATTTTTTTTCCTCCATGTTTTACTCAATCTATTTCCAGAAAGGGCAATTGTAGTTTTTTATTCTCTTCAGTTTTTATGAAAAAAGAAATAATATTTTTATTTTTAACCATCTTGCTTTTATTACAAAAGTATATATGATAAATATTCAAGGAAGAAATACATTTTATGAAGAGGTCAACAAATCCCCAAGGAGACACAGGTGTTCATAAAAGATGATACTAGCATATGGAAGTTAATGTCCTCATTCTTTCTCTATAGTCATAAGAGAGACAGAGGTTCTGGATACTTGAATTACAGTCTAAGTACACCTCCTCACTCCATGTAAAAACAGCAAGATGTGTCTCCTTGATTTACAGCTCAACTTTCTGAATTAACCTGCATTTTTGTAGTATTTTTGAGGAGAGATATTAGAAATCTATACACAAACAAAAATTTAGCCAATAATTGGGAAAACCTGCCTTGATCCTGGCATAATCAGCATTAAGTACACAGGAATAATTTACTTTGTTCTCACTTACATTTTTTTATTTACTGATTTTATGCCAAAATGATGCTCACCCAAATTAAGTAAAATATAGTTTTTCCTCAGTGTGGATCAATAGAGACTTTTTCTAATTCCTTCTTCCTCATCTGAACCTAGTGTAAAGATCTCAGTCAAGCTTCCCCTGCCCTGTTAGAACGTGTGCTCATTCAGATATTTCATTCTTGACATATAGAAATTAAAATGTCAATCTCTACAGTTATTTTCCTCTTCCCCAAAGAAGTGACAAAGATGGAAGGCTAACTACAATACAGATGAAATATGTAAGGGATATTTTTAGAGAAACAAAGAAAAAAGAAATAGCTCAGAAGATGAAATTTTTTGAAGAGGTAAGGTGTAGGATTGTGTAGATCTCTTTTACTGGTTTTTTTCCCCCTCTGAAAGAGTGTTGTAGCAGCTTTGCCCAAGACAGTATGACTACCACCCACAAGCAAAATGGGAGTATTAAAAAAAAAAAAGAAGCTGACATGTAGCTTCCTCATCACACAGGGCTGAAAATAAAGATAAAAGCTGTTACCTGAAATTGAATCCTTTGCTTGACAGATCCTTGCTTTCATACTAAGACCACAATCAAATCATGTATTCAAAAGCAGGTGTTAAATCTCTGTTCTGTATAAATTAACAGTTTCTCCTATTTTATTAGTGTTTTCATTAAAAGACACATACTTTTTCCAGTGAAGCAGCATTCTAACAATGTATGAACATTTCCATTCCTAATGAAATAAATTAATTTTTTTTCTTAAAAAATGTAGTCTGTTTTCCCCTACTATGCAAAGTCTACTTCTTTTCAGAAAAGACTTTCTCCCTGGGAAACATATTTTAGAAATACTAATATGTTAAAGGTTAATTTTTAAACATACCATATGACGTTTTTCCACTGCAATATGCTATATGAATGCATATTTAATTTATATAACACCCAGAACAGATTATGATAAAATGTTTCATGTAAGATGTGATAAAAATGTCACCTATTGCTCATTTATAATATGTTTGTCATTGTAGGCTACATATTTAGGTCAGATTAAATTGCAAGGAAAATAATGACTCAAATATCAGTAAGCACAGTGTTTGTTCTTTACCAAATGAAAGACTTCTGTTCCTAACTAGAGAAGGTTTCAAATACCAGAAGAATTTGAAGTTAGAATTGCACAAAAGAAAAAATTAAGAATAAAAGTATTACAGTTTTCTTCTGATTTGGCATAACCATTCTTGTCATAGAGCCACTGAATGAGTCTTTACTTAGCTTTTGGACACTGCTTACAAATGTGTGACAATGTGGGATTTCTTGTCATGCCATCCTTTCTTTACGGAACTGCAGAATAATATAGGTCAGAAGGGGTATCTAGAGGTCATCCAGTCCATCTTACATGACTTATCTGTTGGAGACTTAATCATATAAAATCTCTTCAACAGCATGCTGCACTGAAAAAGACTCTACACAGAAGGGGAGAACGTGTCTTTATTTTATTCCTCAAATAGTTTTTCCTATTTGTAGAATTTGCAGAATAATTGTTCATAAAACTGAGATTATATGTTGCCCTTGGGTGGTTCTCATACTTTATAATGCATTGACACCAGCAAAAAAAAGAAAACTTGCAGTACTTCTGGAGAACAGTTAATCTCAACTGCTGAGTCTTATGGTGGTGGTGGGATAAATTCAATAGTCTTATCGTCCCTTGAAACAGCCAAAATAGAGAAAATTCATTTCAGCTAGTCACTGTGAGTTTTATATACTAGATAATATTTTTTTTTATGCTTGTTTACACCCATGGAATCTCCAGGAGTTACAATGTATAAATAAATTAGGGTAAATATTTGGCCTATTGAC
The DNA here is from genome assembly GCA_035590275.1 of Ibycter americanus. Taxonomy (NCBI): domain Eukaryota; kingdom Metazoa; phylum Chordata; class Aves; order Falconiformes; family Falconidae; genus Ibycter; species Ibycter americanus. The sequence goes on from JAVJGI010000064.1 coordinate 2,811,425, forward strand.
TTCATGTTTTCAGTGAAGATAAAGAAATATTGTCCTTTGATGTAAATATTGACCTCCTCTTTGTTTTGGTCAATACTTAGTTCTTGACTCAATTAATCTCAATAGATACCCAAACAAAGATCAATATTTATTTATCGAAATCAGTGGGAATTATGTATATGTAGGGAGCAAATAATGGGTTTCCGAGAAATTTCTGTTAGTAGCTTACTTAAATTTCTAAAAAACAACACTTGTCAGTGGAATACATAGCGTCTTTAACCTTGCCAGTGATATTAAAGCACCTGAAATTTTCCATATTCTTCTCTTTAAAATTTACTGTACATTTGCCCTTTGAGTGTTTTAAGAAATTTGATTTATGAAGATTTCTGAGGAAGAGAGAATAAGAGGGCTGTGGCAGATATTATGTTTGCCTGCCGTGAGACTTGAAATGGATGTATTCCCAGCACAGTCATGAATTTCCTTTATATTCTTTAGCCCCCCTTTACCAAGTGTGGGAAAGAGGAGCTGTTGTACCATGCAAGACCTGGAAGACAATTTACCCCCACCTTTCATATGACCCTGTGTGCCGTACTTTCCGTGGTTGGTGTTTCTTTCGCAGGTTTATCAGAGGCCTTCTGAAAGATCGGTCTCCCTAGGACTGAATTTTGCCTGTATATGTCTCAGTTTTTGGTTGGTTTTTTTTCCTCTTCCAAAGATGAATGCTCATTTCTATTTTCTTTTGCTTTCAGTAGAAGTGGTGGGAAAGAGAATAAATGAGCTGAAATAGTGACCATTAATAATGGCATGTGTTTCTCTCCATTACTTTTCTGCACATTAAATATGCATAGAATTAGATGAATATCTTTAAAAATGTGGAAGAAAATGAATAACATTGGGGGCTGAATGTTGGTCAGATTTGTAGCCTTTTTCAGTTTGGTGTTCCCAAGAATCCTTTTTCGTCAGAGAATTGTTTGCACTTTTTTCCAGGTTTACTTTTAAGACACTTCAGCTGCACATTGTTACATGCTTTCTCTTCATAGCTTTTTGGCCTACCTACAGAGAGGTGGGGAGAAACAAAAACATACAAATCCAAAACTGCACCACCCCACAACACAAAACAGCTGAGGTTGTAGTCATTTTAAGAAGCAGATAGTTAAAATGCAATTAGAGACCCATTGCTTCAGTTGCAAGTGACAAATACTGAATGAAAGCTGAAAGCAAACTGCTTGTGGAAAAGTTCACTAACTAAATTTATTTACCAAAATATAAGCAAATGCATAAAAAAGATATTTTTTGTCCCTGTTAACAGGCTGAATTCATTGGTTAAGTTATTTGTTGCCAAATAAATGTGTTGCTTAATGATCTGCAAAGTAATTAACCTGTCACTTCAAAGACTAATTTACTGAATCCTTTCCAATCTTTCTTTATATTAAGCCCTATTGTTAATTTGAATAGATTGGATATTTATTTATATATATTTCATGTTTCCTGGTAAAACATTTAAAATAAATCTGCTTCAGAAACTCATTGATACCAGAGAAATTAATTTGATATTAATATCGGAAATATTCTTAGAATATAAGGCTCTTGCCCAATGATCTTTATTGTTGTAATGATACAAGCAAGAAATTCAGGGTCAATCTACATACTGCTAACTTTCACAAATTTACAGAATGGCTGAGGTTGGCAGGAATCTTTGAAGATGATCTAGTCCAACTTCTGCTCAGAACAGGGTCAGCTAGAGTAGAGGTTGCCCAGGACCATGTCCAGCTGGGTTTTGAATGTTTGCAATGATGGAGACTCTGCAACCTTCCTGGACAAGCTGTGCTGGTATTTGACCACCTTCACAGTAAAAAAGATTTGCGTTTCTTTTTTCCTTCATTTTTTAAAATGAAATTTTAAATGCTTCAGTTTGTGCCCATTTTATTTACTCTTACTGGTATTTATGCACATTGAGATTCCCCCAAGCGTTTTCTTCTCAAGGCTGATGAGTCCCAGCTCTCTCAGCCTGTCCTCATATGTCAGATTCTTCAGTCACTTCAACATCTTTGCAGCCTTTTGCTGGACTTGCTCCAGCATGTCCTTGTCTCTCTTGTACAGGGAAGCTGATAACTGAGTGCAGCACTCCATCTGTGACTCAGCAGCACTGAGTCGAGGGGAAGGCTCACCTCCCTTGGTCTTTTGGCAGCACTCTTCTGAATGCAGCACAGGATCCTGGTGGGCACCTTACTTCTCAGCTTCTTTGATTCTAGAATTTTTAATCAAAATGAAGAATAACACAAAAATAATTATATTTTACCATGCTGCTTTTATTGTGTGAAAGTATATATGTATTGATTGGTTCTGTATTAGACCACTTAGGAGTCTTATTTTGTAACCACCTAGAGCAATGCAACAATAAGTGACAATTAGTATTTTCCTCAACTCTGATACAGAGCCTACAACATTGGGTAAATATAAACGAAAACACAGTTTTCTCACCAGATAATGTACACTGTCAAGCATGGAATCCTTTAATGCTTTTCAGGCAGAACCAAATTTTTCTAAAGTGGGTAGTACACTTGCTTACTATATCTCAGCCATTAGGTACAGTTTAAATGTTATATTTAAAAGAAATCAGACTTGGCATTTTAATAAAGAGAAAGAAGTTGATAGGAGGAAAAAAATATTTGTGTAACCTTGCTTTATCTTTTTCACCATATTTGAGACTTTTAGAAGCAGTGGTGATGCCTGCTTGTTAAAGAATACACACAAGCCTGAATTTCAAATGACATTCCAGATAAAAATAATAAAAACCTTCTGATGTGATAAAGGTGGCTATTCTTTAAATAGAGATATCATTTCTGAAAGCTGGATGATAAAAGGTTTGAGATAAGATTCTGTCATTCCTATTTTCCTGACTAACCAGTCAGGCTTTAGTATTACTGCTCCTAAACACAGTGCATTTCTGCATGTCCTCACACCATGAAGGCATTTCTGATTTAGCACAGATTATGGTCATGCTTTTGAAGCAAATCTCTACATCATCCACACTTACTGTTACCAGGTACCACATTAGAGAACACTTTCTGAGTATGACCTGGATTCCTCTCAGCTGAAACAAAACTGGAAAATACACCCTGAGAGAATGCCTAATACACTCCAGCTTTAAAAGACATCCATTCTATAGCACCAGATCAGAGGTTGTCCAAAGTTTTAAGAAACAAACAGCCACTGAGGCAGAGTTTGGTTGTCAGCAATTTGTTGCTCAGGCTAGATAGTGGAAGATCTAAGTCTGGAAATCAGAAATCCTTCTACTCTCTGCTTTGCTCTAAATACAGGGAAATTAACAGCCACATTACAAAACCTAAAGAATTAAAAGATTTAACATTGAGTAAATTATGTCTTTTTAGATAACACACTTTGGTTTTATTCTCTTAAGGTGCTACCACATAATAGAGGTATCCAAATAAAGTATAGAAACTTTGCAGACCCAAGTAAATGCGTGTTAAGCATGTTACCTTTCTTTAAATGGTTGATTTTGAGTTGATCTGCTTAAATTCTCTTCAGACAGCAATTAGTCACAGACTGTCAACAAGTAAAAACAAGACTGTAATTACTAACTCACAGGGATATGTTGCTGTTCATAATCAGATATAGATATGATATCCAATTTTATAATTTCATAAAAATGTTCAAGCAAATTATAGCCTTGTAGTAACTCAATGGCGGTTTTATCTTTGATATTATCTTCGTTGCTAGTTAATATTGTCATAGAATCTTGCAAAAATAGTTGTCTTTCTAATCAAATGTAGTACATGGTAGGGAGAAAATGTGTGCTAATGAAGAAGCAATGCATACTGGAAGTGTTTGAACAGTTATACTTTCAGTTAAAAAAAAACAACAAAAAACAAACAACAAAAAACCCCCAAAACACCCACTGGACCCATTATGAATCCAAAGCTATTTGTGGACAAGCATCTGGCCACCTACGTACCAGTCATCTTTCAGCATTTATTTCTGATGCTGAATAAGTACACTGTTACAATGGGATTATTTTATCCAGGCTACTGGTATCACAGGTACTGAATGTTCCCATAGCACTATGACTTGCAAGCAGATGGTGTGAGTACAGCAAGAGAAAGTGGGATGAAAATCCCGTTCAGATAGTGGGCTGGGACACTGCTGAAGGCTCATGCCAGGCTTGTATATTTTGGAGGAGATCTGAGGACTGTCCAAAGGCATTCATGGTTTTTTTCAGTCTGTCCTTTTCTTCTGTGGCACCCAGATTCTGGCACAATATTTACTACTGTGCACTTTGCTGCAATATCCTTGTTTTCTGGTGGTTTGTTTTTTTTTAAATTGTAGAATGTTGCTATCAGACAGTTGGGTCTGGTTCCCAGAAAGGCAGCCACTTGCTCTGTGTGCCAGGTACAGTAGCATCACTCCTACATTCTGGGCAGGCTATGCACAGGTATCCTCGCATGAAAGCATATGGTGAAGCTTGGTCCTAAATTTCATTTGGGTCATTTAAATAACTGCTTTCAAGCAGCAAGCCTGATGGAAAGGCTTAGGTAATTCTGAATAGACAGTGTTTTGTATGTCTCTGCTGCTTTTTCTGATTTCACTTCAGTTGGGTTGCTTTGGAGTTGTGTCAGAAGGGAAAAAACCCAGGAGAGGTTGCTCCAAATCTTCACTGATTACACCAAACACAAAGCATGTAGTATTAAGGATAACCTTACAAGTTCTTTTTAAGTCATTCCTTCCCCAGTTATATTATTTTGAGGATCACTGCAAATGACACATATTCAGTGAGGAGATGGTATTAGGAACAATAGCCTTGTGAGGGTACCAAGCACAATAGTCCCACTAACACTCCAGAAGAGCAAAGCAGAAGATCCTGGAGAGAACATAGCAATTTAAAAGTTGAAAAACACTCATTAAATATGAGATGGTAATTACACCTCATGATTTCCCTCCTTCCTATGATTATTCAGTACTTCTTCTGCAACCTTACCTTCCCAAATACCAGCAGTAGTGGGGATAATAGGATCTTCTGACTTGTTTTATTTCTGTGGTTCAAAATTTACCATGGGTATTTGCATCTGAACTCCAATAATTAGGACTTTCAGCTGGCCTTCCAGCCAAGCTATTCATGGCCTCAGCTTCTAGAACTGGGTGAGACTAGATATGTGCAACACAGCTGTATCAGACAATGCGTATGCATTTCATCATTATAAAACTGGTTGCAATGGCAAAGGATAAAAGTGGAAACAGCTCCAACTGTTGATCATTGACATATCTGTTTAGCTCTCATTATTGATATACTGAAACCACGATCCTCAATGTCAGATGCGTTCATAAGAACAGAAATATGGAAAAAAATAGTCTGGGAAGAAGCCAGTTGAACTAAATTTACTGGCATGATTATATCAGATAATGATTTAGATTTGTATAACCTGTGACTGGCTAAGAGAAGGTAATTACTATTCCAGCCAGGAAAAATAAATAGGTATTCAGCAATATTTTTCAGATCCTTACCCTGAAAGACCCATTGTATGGCCACCACAGAAAAATCTGAATAAATATTGTCCCATTTTGTTAAAAATGAAAGCGAGTAATATGCTGTAAAACATGGAAACAACGCAGCATTGAGAGAAGGAAAGAAAGAGACAGCAGATGCTGTTTTCCAGACTAAATCTCCTCTGATGCACTCCAGGGACCTCATTTAATCAAGCATCATTCTCACACTTCATCACGTATATTATTCAGAAATGATGAAGAATTCTGGGAATAAATTAGTCATTTATTTCAGGATAAATGGTTTTTAAAATTTATTATTATTCAAGCTATTTTGAAAAATTTAGTTTTCCCTTTATTTCTCCCAGAGGCTTCCAGCTCAGCTTAATCAGAAACTGCTACTTGCAGGGTCCCAAAGATCAGGACCCTGACTCTTTGTAAAAGTCATTTTTCTGGGACATGCCTTCTTCTGTTATTGCATTCTCTCTACCTCTGATTATCAGATTCAAAAATGCTCTTTCAGTGCACTCTGACTTAGGGGAATATCTATAACAATCTTATGATGAAAAAATATTTTTTTTTTCTCTGTCTGTGTGCATTAAAGTGACTTAGCGTAAGAAGGACTCTCCACCAAAATCCTTTCCTTTTTTCCTCATGTCTTTTTCACTGTTGGTTTTCCCTGCCCTTTTACGTTATCCACTGCTGTTTACCTTTAGCACTTGTCAATTTTATAATAATGGTACAACATAACTTGACACTGTCGAGGTAAATATATTCAGTGCTTTCTTGAAGAGCTTATACAAGCTGATACTTCTCCAGGAAGGATTCTGTCATACTTAATCACCCAAAGTGGTGCCTTACTTCACATGTTAGGGGGGCAACCATGAGCCGCTAGCCAGCTGCTGTAAAGTATCAGAGTATGGCTTTCATGGCTAGATCACATATTCGTAAATAGTAGCTCTCGTTCAATTATTTTCGATAGAAGGATTTCGATTACGTTAATATAATTGATAGACCCTCCATACTTGGCAACGTCTGGGTGATAAATTGGACAGCCACATGATGAACTGCATTTATCCTGTACAGTGTCTCTTCACTCTGCACACTAATCTACCCCTGGGCACTTCAGGCCTTTGCCAAGTGTTATATAGTCAAGGAGGAAAGCATGCATTATAAGTACTAAATGAAGTTAGATTTAGCTGGAAAATGTGAGGAGTAAAGAAAGGTTATTACAGAAAGAATCACCCTTCTAGATGTGTATGTATTTTCTGCATATGTGTATATATATATATATTTTTTTTTTCTTCATTCAAATGTCAATGTTTTTTGCCAAAAAATGTCTAGCCTTTACCAGAAATCAAGGAGCATTGTCACTAAATTTTTTTCTGGTTTTAGTAAAAATATGGGGTTTTTATTATTTTAAAGGGGAATGAATACTGACTTTTGACTGTAAAAACAAAAAAGAAAACTTTCTATGGATTTCCTATTAACAGAAGAAACCATTCTTGCACATAATGAAAATAGGAAAATATGTGTATAATTTTCAGTCAAGTCATTGTATCTTCATGGAAGTTGAGATCAGGTATTATAAGTTACTACTCAAGCAACAGCCATTATTAACTCTGGGACCTTTCTTCTAAACTGCAAAGCTGCTTTGCAGCCCACCTGCATTGTCATCCAAATATTTAACTGAATGTTCATCTCTGAGCAATTTATCTGGGAGATCTTATGGGTACTCTGCAGCCCATCAGCCCTGGTTTCCTTCCTGCAGAAAGGGAGGAGCAGAAACAAGGAAATTAGTAATGATTTGCTTTCAGGCTTTTTCCTGCCAGCACCAGGGTGGAATGTGGCTAAAGCAGATCTCTGACCCTGATAGCAAAAGTTCCAAAGATTGAATGAAAAAATTCTTAATCCTTAATGTTTGCAGTGTCAGGTTGTGCATATGGATAATAAACTTCAAAGTGTCCTGCCCCATTATGTGCTTAGGATGCTTGTCCTCCATTTAGCATATGTATGAATTAATCAGTCAACCAGAAATTCTAAAAAAGCAACTAAAAATAACAAAAACAATTAAAAATGAAAAGATGTATTGAAAATACTTGTAGAATTGTAGAACTAGGTGTTTTAAAATGCTCAACTATTGTAAATACCATGGTCTATTTCTGGAGAGCCCTGGAAGGGACCAGTAGAGCAGTTTTAAATTCCATTTCGTAAGTTTTCTCTCATTATCTTGAGATGTTTGTTTTCCCATCCTTCCATTGTCTCTGTCTTCTTCTTTTAGACATTTAGACTTTTAGATTTAGAAAAATCTCAGCATGCTAAACTTTAGCCAAATGCAATAATTTTCATTATTTGTTTGCAATCTTGGATGAACAAGAACTTTAGAGCAGAACTATGAACATCACATGCTGTAGTGTGATGACTCACCATAAAACAAGTTCCATTCTTTAAAAATAAAAATGGATCTTTTTAATGGGCTTTCTCATTATTATTTCAAAACTGCAGTCTCTGAAAAGCCCTCAGTGTGAGAACCCGATGGGGACTGCACCACAGAGATACAGGAAAACTGTATTTGCACTTACTCATGTGTGCTGCGTTGTGATTCACTGCAATGAACTTCACGAACAAGAGATCTGTGTAGGTGATAGAGGGTTTTAATGAACTAAGTGATCACATTAAAAGATCACAGTTCAATTCCTCATTAAACCTACGTTCTATAACCAAAATGAGAAGGTGTTTAACAGTATGTGCTGTGATATTGTAAAAGTTCATTCCAACTGGAGGTCTAGGCTTAGAAAATATTAACACCAATTTGTATAGTTCATGATGGGATATTTAATGCCTTTGTATAGCACATTTCTCCAGCAAGCATCTCGTATCTAATGAAATCCAAAATATATGGGCATCTGAAAACCTTCCAGCTGCCAGACTTTCCATGCCTGGAACCCAGAGCACAAAGAGAGGAGAGGTGCAAGGTGGCTTTCTTTAAACAATATTTTTGTGCTTCTAGGCAGAAAGAGTAATTTGGTTCCCTTTCCAGACCCAAGAGATTAAAATCTTCATTTTCAAGCAATAAGCGAACTGCTTAGTCATAGTGCAAGGCTTTAAAGAAGTATTTTCCATTCCTCCTGTGAAACTGTGTCACTAGGAAGGACAATTCAAATACCATGGAGTAGGGAAAAAAAAACCTAGGAGCGGACACAGCTACACCATCTACTGAACTGAGAGACCATCAAGCTGGGAGGCACCAATCTGCTCCAAACACTGCGCCTGTATGTGCATTTAAAACAATGTTTGTTGAGTGAGAAATTGATATACAACTTTTAGGTTAGGAGTCCTAACCAAGAGACTTGTATTGTCAACACTGTTCATCAGTATAAGAATTAGTATCTAACAGCCAATTATTACTGTCAAAAAAAAGTGAAAATATTCTGGGTTATATTAAATGAGTACATTTCACATAAATACAACTTTTCCTCTTGTATATGATATTCCTCTTCATCTTTCTGTCAACCCAACACTTATCCAACACTTATCAAAGTTTTCTTATTTTTTTTGTTTTTACAACATTGTTAATGATTAAAACATTTATATTTCTGAACCTTGTCATCTCTAAACCCCCCAATTAATTAAATTAAGCATAAATTCTAGAAATAGCAAACTAAATTTAATATAATGAATGCTGCATTAAACTGAAACTGGTTCTAAATGCTAACATTTTGGAGGTATTTGTAACACCGTTTTGGTGAATTACTGAATTTCACAAATGTAGCATATTACTACTGTGTACAGCAGCTACAAAGAGGAGAAAAGTAAGCAAAAATATGAACTTTCACGCCTGAACCAAATTAAGCCTAAATCTTTCCTGTGTTAGACTGAAAGTCAAACTACATTTTGTTTTTATTGCACTTTGCCTGATTCACTTTCCAGTTTCAATTCATAAAATACCCAAAATAATATGGGAAGTCCTCTTCGTTCTTGCCTAGATAGATTTTGAACTTGTGAAATTACAGCTCCATATTAAGATCAAAAGGTAGGGATACAGATGTCAAACTGAAACACTGGTTTCTCTTCCACTGAAAGACCTAAGTCAGCACAGGCAGCATGAGACACCTTACTTCCGTGTTCCCGCTTTCCAAGCACAACATGACAGTCCTAACTACACATAGCCTTCCCTTACCGGTCTTGCCTTCTTCACGATCATCTAATCCCCATATCGTAACAGAATGCTAAAGAATTACTCCCCTGGAGTGAAATGGAAACTACATGGTCTTTATTCACTATGTGGGTATGGCGAAGACAGAAACATGGTCTTTATGGCTTCCCCAACTACCACTGGCCCTAACAAAGGAGTACTTCCTATGGAGGACAATTCCCTCTCTGTATTCAGTTTTAGTCCTCAGCCTTAAGACTCTTACCAGTGTGACTCCTCAGTGAAGCGACTTTGGGGCTGAAGTGGGCAAAAAAGGAACTGAGAACAGGATTTGTAAAGTCACAGATCTTCACTGGCATGAACGGCTTGAGATCCGCTGGCTTCAGGAGGTCACAAGGAACTGAAAACATTTTTCAGAAATGAGTGCCTTACCCCTGACCTCATCAAGAAGTGAATAGTGACATATGGCTGAAAGCTTCTATTTTCTATTATTTATTCCTGAGTCTTCTGTTTGCATTCCTGACAAGAGATGGGAAAGGGAGGTAGGAATTTAAAGCTGCCTGTTTAGCTAAGTCTGTGGTGAAAAGTTTACTGCGTCTCCGGATATTCTGAGTTTCCCTGAGTTCAGAAGAAATCATTTAGAGAAAGAGTCAATTTATTTTGTCATGGAAAGGAAAAAATGTTAAGTTGCTAAGGTTTTATACTTTACACCTGACCATATGAGTACAATATCACAAGTACTGGCCCCATACAACTCAAGAGCTTTTTTTATTGGAAATGAGCCTCTGGCTCCCCTAAAGGCTTTTTGGGTTTCCCAGAAATATAAGACAGAAATGCATTGCAACAGAGCAGAAGAAAGAAAGTAAATATAAAGAGAGAAGTGATGATAGTTAGTGTTGAGTAAATACGAATGGAACAGTCAGTGTAAGAAGTCATATGCTGAGGTTATTTCTAGTAGATTTGAACACATAATGAAGCCACTTCACGCTGACACATTAAAACAGTGATTGCAATGCTTAAATTTGTTAGACTTTGTTCTTCTTATTTCCAGCAGGATTAGGTCACCACTTTGCTCCAAAGACTAAGCAGTTTACATACAATTGATCATATTGATTTTTGTTACAATTTGAAAAGATGAAAAATATCATCCTTCTGATACGTGCATGTTTATTTACATGTTTATAAATAATTTATCTAGTTCTTTCTGGATTCATGAACACCAGGTAACTGTACCATGAAAGATATAGGAATGTTTACCAAAGCTGACATTATAGCAAATGCTTATTTGTTTTTTGGCATACCTTCAACTGATTGCATCATTCAAAGAGGGAAACAACTTTCCTGTCCTGCTGCAATGGTTTACCTGCACCTGTCTGTGAGCTGCCAGTTTCTTACTAATAGAGTCACTTTCTCTGGGAATGTAATGCAGTACCATGATTGGAAGCCATGTCGTTGCGTATCTACCAAATATTGACTTGACACATGATTGCAGCCTGGACTCAGAACATGTATTCCTCCCTGAGATAGTGTCCTTTATTTTCTGTCTTTAAGAAATTACAGTTTACAGTAACCTAAACTTCCACTAATATTATGACCCTAATTGACATATTTGAAGCCCTAAAATATTTGTGGCCTTATTGCACTAATGGCATGAATAGATTAACTGGAGTAGTTCTTAACTGTAGATCATGTAAGCAAGAGGGCTGCTGCCGTAACTCAGACACAACAGGCTGTTCAGAAAATTGTCAAACTTTTTTGAAGTATTTCAGGAAACTCAGAATAAAGATGACACTATTTCTTCTGTGGTCAAGGCAGGTGAAGATGATGTTGCCATCAGGATATTATTTGTTCAGTATTGTTCCCACGAACGAGTCAAGGCTGAGGATTGCTGATCTGGAATTTGTCCACTAGAATTTATAATGGGATATGATATATGAGAGAAAACCACAACACATTAATCAGAAGTCAAAACACATTGAGCCTGTCAAAATATATCCTTCTATGCATTCTACTTTTCTCCTAGAATTTTATTTCTGAGAAAATTTTGACCAACTCCAAAGAATACATACAACCTTGCTGATAAAATTAACATTTGGAATTTGTGAGAAAATAAAATAGGCATGTTCTCACAGCAGGCCCCTTTATGTGCAAAGCTCCTCTTACTTACCACTGCCCACGCAAACTTACCATCACCTACTATATTTAAAATCCTGTATGATGGTTTTATGGGCATCCAAAAGTGCTTTTTTGTTGTTCCCAATGATGTGTCATGCTGAGTATAATTATTAAATGTAAGAATTATTAGCACTGCGTACACCTAATGCTCTTTCACTTAACAGATGGCTTATGAATATCTGGGACAACTTACTAGCCCTGAAATGATTCATACCTCAGCTATCTGAACACATGGCTACCTTTCATCACTTGTGCTGAATCTAAGAGCTGGTTTAATAACCCAGTTTTTAAAATATTTTCTGTTCTTTAAACAGCATATGCCACCAGCATATTTTTAATAAGGTATGAAAACCACAAGTGTAAACTGTACTTTGAGCTCCCAGTGGCTGGTCTTTAATGTTATCACCTCAAACCTTTGTATAACTTCAGTTAAGTTGTCTGTCGGATCAACATCATTCATCCTACAAAGAATAGCATCCTACCATAAGTCCATAAAACTTGTCAAAATTTTCAAAATGTGAATCCGTTTGTGCCTCATAATCCCATGCTCATTCTTTTATTTGCATATTTGGAGTGGATTACTTCCTGCTTTCTTGCTTGCTTTTTCTTGCTTTCTCATTCATTTTCTCATGTTCTCTCACTTTCTTTTGCTTTCCTGCTGCTCTTGTCTTTCTCTTTCCTTCTCTCCTCTTCTTCTCCTCTCGAATAGTCAAACAACTGCTGCTTTATCGTTGGTTTGCCATACCTTACACAGTACTAATTTCTGTACCTATTTCTTTCTCTTTAGCAAATTTTATCTTCTGAGGGATGATTTATAATAACCCCTTTATCAGAAAGCGTGTGACTTCTGGAAGTTTTAACATCTGTGGCATATGGTCAAACACTGGAACAGGCTGCCCAGGGAGGTGTCAGAATCACCGTCCCTGGAGGTGTTTAAAAAACACATAGGTGTGGTTCTTAGGGCCATGGTTCAGTGGTGGACTTGGCAATGCTGGGTTAACGGCTGGACTTGGTGATCTTGAAGGTCTTTTCCAACCTAAATGATTCTGTGATTCTATAATTATTTCACACAGTTCTGACCACAAATGAAGCAATGATGTGCTTCATATGAAGAAAGTCACAGCCAGATTAGGTTTTCTAAAAGCTGAATGTATTCCAAATCACCAATGCCATTTTTTCTTCTATGTGCTGGAACAATGGAGATGATCAGCATATTAAAAAAAATATATCTTATATTGTAGAACACTTTACATCGAATTTAAATCCTTAATCTGGGATGAATACTAGTTCATTGTATCATTTAGAAACTCAGTTGCAACGCATTGTAAGAGGGCAATATAATGAAGAAAAAACATTACAGAAAAAGGTGAAGTAACTGTGCTTGCAAACTGCAGGAATCAGGACTCAAATCTTCTTACATAATTTACAGTTGTTCATGAATTTACGTATTGACAGACATATCCATTATTGAACACAAACATATACCAAAGCGTGAATCCGATCTTACTTGGCTTTTAAAAAAACCCACCTTGATCCATGCAATGTTTTAAATGAAGTGGAAAGAACCCCTGTAATTAATATGGCTCTTGGCAGAGGTATGGTAGCATAAGAACATTAAAAAAACTCTCAGTGTTTGACCCAAACACATTGCATGAGCTCTGCATGCACTGTGACTGTGGTCACACTGATACTGCTTTACACCTGGATCTATGTTAAGAAGTAGACTTCCATTTCTACAGTTGTGCTATTTCTCTACTGTCCTGCATAAGGTAATCCGCCTTACAGGTTCATTCCTGCACTTTCACTGAGAAAAAAACACTTGTTGTTAGCATAGACTAATAATCTGATTTTTGGCTCAAAAAAACCTTTAAAAAAACTCCACGCATGCAATTCCATGGATGCCTTGTAAACTTTGTTTGGTAAGCTGGTTTTCAACTTTTACATATTAAAGGTCTATCATATTATTATTAGTGCAAGAATAGCAGCCCAAAATTAAGACACTAAAAGGAAAGTAAATTTGGCTTAGCTGTAGGTATGAAAAAAGAAAAACTGTTGAGGTACGTATGTTTCTAATAGTGATTTGCTCGCATGTACTGCAGATCTCTGTTATTATAGTGGGTTCTAATGTTTCTCTGGAGAGATCAATTATTTACTTTACTTACCTATGTTAATGGTGTGTCAATGTAATTTATGACATCCAAGCATCAAATTGCAGGAAAGTGTGGTAATGCACTGTAAGTTGTCTGAAATTACCAAGTGATACCGGAGATATTATCTACATCTCAGTTGTAATCCCAGTTGCCTTTTGAGGCATGAATACTCATGGGAATCTTCAGCTTCCTCAGTCAGATGTTTCTGGCTATAATCAAGAGTAGTAAATTAGGTTTCTGCAATCTGTGTTTTTGAAAAATAAAGGGGCAGATCCTTAGCTGCTGTAAACTGCTATTCATCCGCTGATTCCTACAAACCTATTCGATATGATACCAGCCAAAACATCCTCTTAAAGGCAAATTATGACTGAATAGTAAGGATTCAGGCTAGTAACTGAAAATCTGAATTTAAATGTTCAAAATCTGATGAAAGCTCAGATTTGGATGCAACCTGTCTCCTTCAGACCTCCCTCTATCCGGTTTCAACCTTTATTTACGTTTAGCACAGTTTTTATTCCAGGATCGTTCAGATGACAAGTGTTTAGGAGACAATCTCATTAAAATCTTTTCTGGCTTGAAATTGTTGTTGCTTTTCTCAGCTATGAGTTGTTTATTGCTTCTAAGTTTAGCAGACTTTTGACTGTACCTTTCTTTTCATGAAAATGCCGTATGTTGGGTTTTGGCCAGGTTAGTGACAGAAATATTTTTAATTGGTTGTTCATTATCCTACATTATGCTTATAAAATCTTTGTCTCAATTCTTAGTAGACGTATGTCTTCATAAAATGTTACAGTACATTTAGCATTCATTGTTGATCACAGTGATGGTGAAGCAAAATCAAAGTTTCGACAACCACCTTTTCCTTCACTATAAATATGTTCTTTGTAAGATTTATTACTGGCACTAATATTTACATATTTACTCTTTTTGTAACTGTAGTGCTTAGGAACTTTTGTCAGAGAGGAGGAGTTTTCTTGGCAGCTCTCCCAGACTTTGCCAAAAATAAATGATTACAATTATTCATGCAAGTTTTCACAATTTCTTAACATAACTTCTTTCTATTTAATGCATCATATTAGAACATTTCATTCAAACTGATCACATAATTTCCAAAGATTTTTTAAAGTAACTTATACAAAAATGACATTAAAGTTCTAGGGTTTCCAAGATAAGAAAGAAAAAGAAGTAAAAAATTGCTGGCTCAAAAGAAAAAGAAAATTTGCCAGCCAAATTTGAGGAATTTTACCAAAATTTGAAAATGAAAAGTCATAGACACTGATTTTCCTTTTTTGTTATCAAAGGCCATATGTTGTTCCCAGAAAACATTTTTTCACATTTAAAAATTAGGCTATAGAATAACACTTCACTGAAAACCCATGACATTTAATTAGAAAAATTTTCAAAAGTAGAATATCACAGAATTCGAGACAAGATCGTAGTTTTGCATGTAAGCTTCATGTCTTGGTCTCATGCGATTTTTCCATTAGCTTATTGGTGAAGTTAACTGGTTCACATCTCCAGTCTCCTTAAGCTGAACACAATTACTTGAATGTGAAATCTCTATATGATTTAATGATTAAAAAATTTCTCAATTTCCTTCATTACAAAATACACTTAGGCAAAATATCAATACTGTATTTTAAGTACCCAGCAGCTAGGAAATTCAATTGTTTGTATTTTAGGCAAGATATCCAGTGTGTTGCAATGTCATCATCATGGAACCAGGCAAGTTTCATAGATTAAGTAATAAACAACGAGAGGCTCACTGCCTCTGGAGAAGTTACAAGCACAATCTTTTCAGGAATAATATAGAACAATTTTTTCATCACATGATATCTCAACACTCTTACTATCTTTATACAATTATATTCGAAATTATAATATTATAAAAAGATGGTTTATATAACTATATTTATATGCTTGAGAGTGCCTGTCTTTTAACATTGGTAAGAACGCTTCTTACTTTTCTTTAGTATTTTCATTCCCAGAGGTCATAACGTATAAGTCTCAACTATAACTCAGTGTCTCCATAAACTTGCATTGCTGAAAAAATAGACAGGAGAAAATCTGGCAACGTTTAACAGCTGTCTCATAATTCATAGCTCTTATTATTCACCAGTTCCCAGACAAATTTTAACTAATTAGTTTTGTCTGTTTGCTTATCCTTAGCATACATGCTTGACACCGCATTTAATTGCTGCATTTGCCCATATCTCAACATGGTACTTCTGTAGATTTTCTGTTTGGAAAGGACCTGCCTGCTTCATCCCCATCCCATTATTAACACAAATGCTAGAAAAGATGCTAAAAGCCTATGCATTGTGTCTGTGTTACACTGTCACTCTGCATATGTGTAATTCCCAGATGGGAGTTGCATCTGTATTTCCAAAGATCTCATTCTATTGTATGCCATAAGGTAGGTAGACAGTAATTAAAAATTTGTGACAAGAAAAATCAAATCACCAATGACATACATTTTCAGATCCATGCAGAATACAAGGTGTTGTGTCCAGATAAATGAAAAATGAAAAAGATCATGGATAATTTGACTGGGATGAACATGGCAGAAGAAAAGAAATAAGATTAGAAAACACGCTGCATGAAAGAAAAACTAAGTAATCACAGCATTCAAATAAAATATCAAAATATTTTATTCTTTATATCTATTATGAGCTACTGGCATCAGAGTTAAGCACAGGTCCACACTGTCTTTTCATGTGTGTCTACATCGCGCATCAGAGCATGGTGCCCTGAGCTGGCAGAACCTGAGTTGAATGCACAACACAGTTTTGTACAAAGCCTTCCCACCTTCCCGCCCTGGCTGCCCTTGTACCAGCAAATACAAAGGCCAGGGCACGGAGCTGAGCACCGTCCCATGGTACCACACTCCAGGCTGTAGTGCCGAGCTGCCTCCCCAGCATCAGAAGGCTGAAACCCAGCACAGGGCAGAAACCACATCGCCCTAAGCAGTGCCAGCTTTTCAGCCGTGTTTGAGGAGGAAAGGATTTAAGGCTGTGGGTGTCAGCACAGCCCTCGGGCACAAGTGTGGAGCAGACCTGCCAGCTGCTCTGCAGCTGAGTGCTGCACCTGCCTGTGAGCAGGGCAAGGCCAGATCCAGACATCAGCATGCTCTGGCCTGTCCCTAGCTCATGTGGATGCTTCTGCAGTGCATTCCCTCCAGCTGTCGGCCCTGGCTGAGCACAGGTACAGTTGGATCAGGTTCAGCTACCTCCTCTCTCTCCCTGTTCTTCAGCGGTAAAATCATATCTGCTTGAAATGGATTGGAGGGACAGTCACTCACTGTCATGTTTCATAGAGTACGTAACAAGCCTAGATCTCTTGTCAAGAAAATGAAATGAACTTACTATGTCTGGATGACCTTCAGGAAAATGAATAACTATTTTGCAAGCTTTTCATGACATATACCTAATATTGAAGAATTAGAGGATAGCCTATCAAAAAAAAAACCCAACAAACCCACTGCTGTTATCCTTTTCATTTTGCTCCAAATTTGCTTAGCATTTGGATCATTTCCACATGTGCCTACATATTCCCCTGACTTTCTTTTTTAATTTTGCAACTCACGTTTGTTGAATAATTGGTGAAATTACAGATTCTACTGGACAGAAAGTAAGATTGGTGTTTATAGCAGTTGGACTGGAATTGAGTGGAATATAATGTCCACTGTTTGCTATTATACAACAAACATATGTCTTACAGCATGATGTTTTGCAGGAAACTATGTCTTTTTAAATAAGAATGTTTTATCATCACTAACACCTTGTGTTCCCAAGAAATTGTTACAATGTTCCTGATAGTAATACTAAAATTAGATGAATCAGACCTGACAGAGAACTACAGTACAGGGAGTGTTACATTAATTTCAGCTAGTCCTTTGCTGTTTTGCTTCCACACACACACACACACACACACAAAAAAAAAAAGGCGCAAAATAAAACTCACCCCACCCTCCTAGAACATTTTAAAGAGGAAGAGGGAGAAAAAACAGGGGGCAGCAGAAAGCAAAAGAACAATGAAATGATAAAAAATCAATACTAACAGAATCTGTCAACCTTAAAACAATTAAAAGATTCAGAGTTCACAAAGCCATTGTCTGCCATTTGTACAGAAGGAAAGAGGGGAATCAATATTTATTTCTTCGAGAGTGCCAGGCCCAGCATGTGGTATTGATATTTTCAACAGGATAGAAAGGCTTTTCACAACAAACCTTTCACTTTTCCACCATTAGAGAAGGTCTGTGGATTAGACTGAATTTACCTGGTAACACTGCTCTTGTTTAATGTTTTCTTTTGGGGAGTTTTATGTTATTTTTATTGGCATTACCAGTAAAACTTTTTGCATTGCTATTTCTCTTTTAATACAAATGAATGCATAAATAAAAGGCTCCCACTGCTACACCACACAGGTGACTGCTCATGAAAAAATTTGCAGCCAAAGGGTGCTGCCGGTAATTCATGCTGGCTATGGGTGACAGGAGCTGCTTTGTCCACAACAAAAGTCCGAGGCATTTGCTGACTGCAGCACTTTCTTGTGGGCCCTTTTTATAATTTTCTGATCTCGACACTGTCCTGCAACCCCCAGAGATGCATCTGTGGATTACAGAGGCACAGCCAGAGATGACTTTTAGTTGTTACTCAACCTTGACACAGCTGGGACCTCTCTAATGGCAGCTTGTTTTCTCAGCTCCAACTCTGAATGAAAGGAATTCATCTGAAAATGAAATGTATCCTGAACTGCTACTATACCTGCCTTTGAAAAAAAGCTATCTGTGTTGCTTTGACCCCTGTTTTCAATGTATCATATGACCTGATTGCTTTTATACAGCTTCTTTATCATCACTCAATCATGGCTATCAGGGTGGTGCTGTTACCCCCTTCAAGAGAGGGAGGGAAATAAAAGACTCGTTACCTTTGATCACAGGAGGAAAAATAACCGGCCTCTGTTAGACTGGAGTGAAGAAAGGGTATGCTGATGTAAACCGTGCTAGAAATAGACTCTTACCTATTAGCACTAAACCTTTATCTGCCTTTCCAGAGTAAACTTTTACAAAAATCAGCAAGGTCCTGGGGGTAGTTTTCCAATAGGGAGGCTCTCACAGCCTCTCCAGCAGGTCTGAGCCCTGCTAATCGCTCTGTGGCTCTCTCATCCTCCCCGAGGGGGTTGTAAATTGGGCTACTGGAGCACACAGCACATTTCAGTATCTGGTAGCAAGGCAAATCTTCTCCCTGTCCTCCTCCGACAGCTTCAAGCATTCTGTTTTTACACACTATTGTTTTATTGGGTTTGTGCCTCCCAGTGTGCTTCGGGCACTCTTGAACATCCTCTGATTTGGGAAGATTTTTTTCCATTGCTGCAGGCTTGCAAGATCAACTGTGAGTTATTTTATCTTTTCTCCAGAGAGCTAGGACTGCTCTGGGTTGGACTGGCAAAATATTGCTGTTTAAAGTCCAAAGACTGTATTCCAGTTCTTGTTACTGCAGTCTGTGCTGGGTAACACTAGGTGAATTAGTGGAATTCAAGCATACATCTTGACTGAAAAATACTCAGATCAACCAGAAATAAACATTCCCTTTTCTTTCAAAGGAGCAAAAACCCAATAAAAATTAAAGGTAGTCTCCTCGTGGCACTAAATTTGACCTGCAATAGATTGTCTTAATTTCAAGGAGAGAAAGATTCACACAGAAGTAGACTTTCATTACAACTTTCCCAAAGTTGTCATTTTTGCTGAAGCAGAAATAATTCAGTGAATACAAGAATTCCAACTGCCACAACATGGAATTATTAATGAATAAATGATCTTCTGGGGGAAAAAATTAATTCCTCCTTCTCAGTCAAATACTTAAGCTACAGGAGTTTTTGGCTGAAAAATGATTGTCCTAGGGTATGATTTCATGTGCATCTCAAGTGCAGGCACAGAACTATGAGAATTCAGAAAAAGTGAGTAACATTGAAAGCAATGCTTTGCACAGAACATTCAAATAGTGACCTAAAGAAAGTGATTTGATTTGCGTGTATTAAATGGTGAACATAATCACTAGAACTTAACATCCATCTTAGTACCTAAAGCTCAATTTCCTTGTCAGAAAGACATCAGAATAAATCCCCTAATTGTAAGGGATGGTATTGTTAACAATTTCACCCAAGAAAGGGTGATCTTAGTCTGAAAAAACAGATTGTTTACATTTTGAGATTAGAACTAGGTGCCAGAAAGATATTTCTGACCTGAATTCAACTAAGATAGCAAAAATGATTGAATGTTTTACCCCAGAAATAGAAATTAAAATCACCTGAAGGAAAAATGAGAAATACCCTTATAAGCATGAACATCCAACCACCCATGGGCCATTCACGTGAAACTGGTGGGAGAAGCTCCAGCAGCCCTGCGATGTTATTCTCAGATTCACGTGCCATAATGCATTTGTGGGGGTGATCTGTACGAGTTTGATTTCTCTTTCAGAAAAACAAATGCCTTAAGATCTCTGGAAATCCGGCCCTCAAAACTTGAGGGGTCCAAAGTCACTATGAAAAATCTTGGTTGTTATCTTATTGAAGTTCACATCGATCATTCAAACCCAAATGCTGAATTCATGTTGTCATTTGACTTGCTAGAAGTATTGGTTTAATTTCCTGATACCGTATGTCTATTGATTATGTTCAGAACTGATTACATGCATGCTCAGTTCCCACCCCTAGGGTTCTCTGTAGGACTACAAGTTAAGGGGGAGGGAAAAAGCAGTGAAGACAGCTTTGTAGGAAATCCATCCATGTTCAACAATTTCCTTCACAGATCCCCAAAGAAAAATGCCTTAGGAAGTGCTCCCTCATTGTCTCTGATCAAAATGCATCTGCTGGCAGCTGAGCTTCAAATGCTTTGCACAACAGACACGGGTTGCGTGTTGTTTTTGTGCTACTTCCTACAAGCGGCAGCCACAGGACACCTACCACTGTCTGTTCTCTCATCAAAGGACACAAAGAATTGCCACCTGCAGTGTCTTCAGAGGCAAAACCAGCTGGAATGAAAGCACAACCAAATTTGCATGAAAAGCTTCCCAACAACCATAGAAAGATGGTCTTTAGGGGAACAGTGGAAATTCTTCCAGGCTCACCTAAGTAAAATACTGAAGATGAAGGAAACCTCCTCTCTCTTGCTGACATAACAACTGAGATTTTCCACTGCTACAGTGTGTCCTGGTTTAATCCTCAGATTTCCATTCTCAGGGACCTTGCCATTACGTCAGTATCTTATCCACATCATACAACGTACTTTGTCTACGGTCTGTTTACAGCCTATGAGATACTGACAATGGATGGGAAAATGCTGCCACACCTCAGAAGTCTGATGGTTACATGCCCAGCTCCTCTCTCAGCACAGGCAAGGTGGTTTCTGCCCTACCCCAAGCACTCAGAGAACCAGACAGCACGGAGCTCCCTGATGTTAAGTTCGTGCTTTGATCTGGTGACATTTTAAAACTGCCATCAAAACAGCAGTTTGTCAGAATGAATATTCACCTCACAAAGTCTCCAGTGGGTGACCAGGCCAAAAAGGGAGAGTAATTCAGGAGTGTGGTTCTGGCCATTGCCCTTGTTGAGGTAGCCGGGGTGATTGTTCATGCCTGCAAGGTCAGAAGAGAATCAGAACAGGGTTAATGGCAATCAGGACCTGTGGACTAATATTACCCTAGAAGCTTTCCAAGACAGCAAAATTATACATAGTGGTTTTCTGCAGATCCTGGGCTCCAGAAGACCTAATTGTACAAGTCTACTGCTAAAACTCACACTGCTCACCTTTGCTGCCAGGGTGCAGGAAGGCTGGCTACTCTGCAAGGGACAGGGAGCCAGGAACTAAGAGTGAGTGTGTGGCAAGCGGGAGTTGTGGCCTCTCTAGCAAGGAGCCATGCAGTGTGTCAAGCCCAGGTCAGGATCAGAGCCAGAGACAGAGGTCAGGGTCAGAAGCAGACCAGAGGTGCAATTCAGCTTAAAAGCTGCTCACAAGGGAAAATTTGGGGCAGACCTTGCTTCCAGCTCTCTTCACAAGGACTTTCATCAGTGGAGGTGACCTTGGGCTTGGCCAGCTCAGCAGCCCAGGCTGACCTGCACCACATGCTGCTGCCCTGAGTTGCAGCTGACATACTGCTGCGTGCAACCTTGAGCAGGGGGATGCCTGGCAGGAGCAGAGCATGTGGAAGCACACCCAAACTCCAGGTAACTTCATGCTGAATGGATGGTTTAAATCTGGGGTTTTTTTCCCCTCTCCACTGTTTTGGAAATATAACTGGTTGTCTGACATGCAATCAATGCACACTTGACTTTTGAGAATGATACATATAAAAGTGTTATAGAATGTAATTCACTGAAGTCAAGTGTTCTTGAATCACATTTTAGATAATTGGTTGGATTCAATAAAACTTGACTGTAATTACAAAAGTATGGTTTGATTTTCATTCTGCTCTGCAATTTATCCTGTTTTTGAGCTTGATTCTTTGTGGCCCACCTCACTGAGGTGTTTTTAATTTCTCTTTGCTTCTTTGTTTTCTTCTTAACGTTCTATGTTTCTGTTGAGGAAGCCTCTTCCTTCAGTTTTCAGTATGTTATTTATCAGCTCTCTCTCTCCCCATCTTGCTTTTCCTCAGTACATTCTTCTCTTGCCTATTACTTTTGATTTTATTTATTCTTAATAGCCCCAACTAGCAAACAGGAATCATGAACACTTGTTTAAGCCTAGCTTAACCATGTGTTGAGTCATTGCCTGATTCAATATGCTTGAATTTATTAAATTCCTCAAAGAATTGGGACAACAATGATTCACACAAAGGACTCTGTTATGCTCTCCAAATTAACTACGTTTTTGTTCGCCATAAATGGTTTATTTTCAACAATGGAAAAGTTGCCAGGTGAAATTTAGACACAGTATGAACCACTCTGGCTGAGTGGGAAAGAAAAATATGAATGACAGGACAGTTTACAGATAACTCATGCAACTGGAATTGCATGTTAGCAGATCAGTGTCATAACACCCTCTTAGCGAAGGTAAATGGAAGGGAAGCAAAGGCAAAAGAAAAAAACCCCCAGATGTTGCAAATATTTGAACCAGCACATTAGATGCTCACTCCTTGTACAAACTTCCATATGCTGGATCACCAAGCAGTATGCACTATATGGACTTTGGACACATATTTGTGGTATATCCTGGTAGTGTTATAAGGTTCTGAGCAAGGTCCCAGCAGAAGTGCCATCATTACCCATTTGAGTGCCTTGCTGTTACATTTGTCTGCCTCACATCTTTAGACACTTCTGAGACCTCTGTATCATGATCAGATGCCACTCAAAGATCTTTCTAAGGTTGAGGATTGGAAATGACCAAAGATCAATTTTCTGAGTTTGTCTTGTGACTAACCGTAGCTCAGGATCTTTATTCTTAATACTTTCGATATGAATAATCAAATATTTAAATGTACACTTCTGCATATAATTGCTTGAGGGATCTGTTACAATTTATTTGTATTCATGATCAGTAGCTATGTTACTGAAATCATTTTGGTAGTACGAAATTTTTTCCAAAGTCTTTCAATGGCCTCAAGTATTGTATTCACATAATTCTCACGCATATTATGTGCTTGTCACAGCAACCTCAAGCAAGGAAAGCTAATGTTTAAAACACATGGAAGTATTAAAAGCCTTTAGGATAAATAGGAGTGCTCCTCGCCCAGCAAACTGCTTCCCTAAGGGAATATGGGTACACAACTTCCCTCATGGCTAGCTTTGGTTAACAAATCATTTGATACAGAGTAATTGAAAGGACTGGGTGCCATAATAAATGTTATGGTGAATAAGAAACACTAACATGTCTAAGTGCATTAGAATAAAATTTAGGACCAGCTCCTCAGTGGAAATTTAAACTAGATGATGCTTTTCTCCTACATATTGACTTAGACATTCCGATTCAAAAAATTGTTGAACTACACTTGTGGGGGGGGTTCTGAATATTTCTTTATTTTAAATGGTATTTATCAGGATAATTCTGTCGTTTGACATTTAAGCAAATCAGACTGTTACATGCTTTCTGAAGTATGTAAATTGGAAGCATCTATGAATGGGTACAGAATACTCATTCATTGACTAGAATTTAGACTGCAATTAACTAAAGTAACATTTATTTATTTTTAGGTGCATACCTTCTAATAGGATGCTTCACACATAAGTAATTAAACTTAACATTATGTCAGAGGGACAAATGCAAATATATGTGATTCATTTCTTGCCACAGATTTTTCTAGTGACAAAAAAATATGGTTTATCTCTGCCTGTCTCTATTAGAGTTTCCATTTTCTATACTCTGTTTACAGTTTCTTGCAAATTAAACAATGTCAAACTGACATGCTGCATTTTTTTCCTAAATTTACTGGCTTGTTAGGGGTGAAAAAACTTCTTTTGGGAAAAAAAAAAAGAATGTGCTTTTTCTGCAGCAAGACTTAAATGAAAGCAATTCTCCATGCTGTTAACATAACTGAATTTGGCTCAAGTGAAATGCAAATTAAAGCTATTGTATGCACTTCTTTTATGAAAGGCAAAATCTGTATTTCTGTCATTGTTGATGGTGTTTCCACATATTTATGCTCATTTTGCTATCCAACAGTTAACTCTAAGTTCAGTATCCTAATTCCGACCCTTTTGCATGTGTTCCATGTTATTTTAAATATACTAGGTCAGGTATCAGCCTACAGGAAAATGCACTGAAACTTCTTTCATTAGTCTAAGATCCCAGGGATGGGACAGCACAGAAAAGCCACTCCTCTTCTGTTTAAGGCTTGTATTTTTGCATCCCAGAGGTATGTTAATGCTGCATTTTGTGGAGGTATATATACAAATCTATTTGTCCAGTATTCTGACTTGAACAGAAAAATATGTGACTGTGCTAATCAGGTAACCTATGTGAACCACAGGAAAAGAGGGAGGAGAAAATGTTCATTGCCATTGCCGTTGGGACTTTTAATGCTTTAGGAGTTGATTCAGGATAATTGAATTGCTGTGCTAATAAATCTCAGAATAAGCTACTGATCTTTCAAAACACTTCCTACTATGATAGTCTTACCTGAGATAGTGATACCTCTCCAAGGTCGTAATTCAAGTGCTTGACATTCAGGTCTTCTCCGATTATTTCAGTAGCCTCACTTCCCCTATACTTATCATCTCAGGTCCCTTTTGTTTCTGCTCACGCATTCAGGGCCAGCTCCACTCTGCTCACCTGGGGTCTATGCTTTCTGCAAACATTGGAACAGGCAGCCCAGGGAGTTGATGGATTCACCATCCCTGGAAGTATTTAAAAAATGTGTAGATGTGGTGCTTAGGGACGTGGTTCAGTGGTGGGCTTGGCAGTCCTGGGTTAACGGCTGGACTTGATGATCTTAAAGGTCTTTTCTAACCTAATGATTCTATGATTCAATTAGTGCACACTATACAGCCTATGGGTCAGGGGCTTTCAAAGTATCCAGGGCTGAGCAACTGTCAGACACACAGTTTGCTAGCTGGGATGTGCTACATAATCCCTGCCTGTACCATTGAGCCTGCAGATCTTTCCAAACACCAACTGCTCTTTGTTTTTGTTCTGAGGGGCTTTGTTTTCACCTCATAAGCAAATATGTGCTTGACCGTCTGATGCGTCGATTGATTCATTCAGTTCTGGATTTGTGGTTTGCACACATTTGCATTTGTAATGCTAGCTGCTCCTTCCAGCTGCATAAAGAGCACTAATGTGAACCTCTTCCTATGTAAAATGCAGAGTGGTTACTGTTGGGCTGAATGTCTCTTCCTTGATGCTATGGTCCCGATTCATTTTATTGAGAAAGTTAATTGGATTCAGGCAGTAAAACCATTTTGTAGATGCTACAAAATCAAAACTGTAACAAACACATTTTTAAGTGGATGGGAGGTGGTGATAGTTCCTTCCTTCCCAAACTAGAAAGGCCAATTTACTAACACCCTCTAGCAAACAGCTGTTCCATACTGAAACTTCTTAGTGTTAAAAAATTATATTGACATCTATATAAAATACCTCTTCTGAATTTTCATTTCTCTCAAACATTAATCACTAAAATTTTCATTGCGATCTAAATGGGAACCAATGTTGAAATGACAGAATTTCTCTGCCAGTCCAAATACAGGGATTTACTTAAGTGAAATTGCACTTAAGTTTGGTGCAAAGCTAGACAGGTCTATTTCTGAGGACCAGCCTGGGGAACCATCTTCAGTCAAATCCAGACACAGATGAATCTTTCAGATAATCACCTCATCCCCTCTACTCCTCTGACTCAGTGAGCCAAGAGAAGGAGTTGTTCCAACCTGACTTGTTTTCCTTAGGGTAACCATTTCAGATTTTGAATCCTATGGCTATGTTTGGCAAAGTGCATATGTTCGGTGTCATGCCATGGCTTCTGTGACATGGCCAGGCTCAGGATCCATCTCCTTTTACCTCTTTGTTTTGTCTTACTCAGCTGTCAAAAAGTAGATATATACATATATGGGTGTACAGGCATGGAGCAGATGATTCATCTTGTTCACTGGAAAAGCAGGTGTGAAAAGTTTGAAGAAAAAGACTGCTTTTATACAAAAATTCAATACTAATTTCATAGAAAATCACTAAACAGCTGATTAATGAGGAAGATCACTTAATGCTTCCTAACTAGATTGATGAAATTTACCCTGTGTCCTTAATCCATTGTGTACAAAGGAAAAATGGTTAAGGTTTTAATTTGAATGCTTTGTTTATTCCCAGTCCTTAATTTCAAGGTTGTCATCTGTGCACTTTAATTTCCTTTTTTTTCTTTGTGTTAATGGTTCAGTGTAAATAACTTGTCTGGTTAAAACCAGAATAGAAAAAACGTCTCCAATGGTATTATGGTAGAAATCTATGGGCAGAAAAATAATTGAGCAAACAGGAAAAGAGAAAACAGAATCACAAAATCATAGAATCACAGACTGGTCAGGGTCAAAGGGACCTCTGGAGACCATCTGGCCCAACCCCCTGCCAAAGCAGGGTCACCC
>JAVJGI010000064.1:2842892-2860832 GCA_035590275.1 Ibycter americanus
ATTTTTTGCCCACCCCCCCCCCCATGTTGTAAATAATTTAACTTCAATTATTCTCAGGAAATAATTCGGAAGTCTCTACTATGAAGATAACATACATAGGACTTCTGTTTTTAAAACATCAAACAGATTTAAAGTGATTCTTCAAGAGTCCTCTATTCAGCAGCAATCAATGTAATGTGAACTAGATAGTTCAATTGTGCTCCTGTGAACATAAATGTATACCGTTTGTAAGCTTGTCTCACAGCAGCAGCTAAACATCAAAACAATATAGAAATTTTAAATTAAAAATAATTATGAAAAGAAATTAGCTGCTCTTTATCAAATGCCAAAATATTCCAAAGTTTTGTTTAAATACAGTTGTTTCCTTACAAGCATATGTGTGTAAAAGGCAAAGAGCAAGAACACTTCAAACGTAACAAATGTATGGTTTATAGCTTTTACAATCCAGCCTTGCTAAATTGGAGCGAGTTCCACCATTGATTTCGATAGTACCTGGCTTAGGGGCTATTGAATTTAAGATTTAAGTCCTTTATAAAATTCAGACTTTAATAACTTTAATTCCCTGATGGCTGCAGAGCTACTAAGGAAGCAGCATTTGACTTTATGCTATGGACTGCCTCAGGATCACTCACAGAACCTGGAGGATTCTGTGCCAAGAGCCTGGGGGCTGCCTACTTATATGCATTTGGCCCATCTTGTGTCATATCAGCTGGCCTCATTTACCATGAATCACAAATTTCAGGAGTAAATGTTTTCTTGCCAGAGTACCAACAAAAAAGCTGTGTGAGAAAATGCTAATTTTAATAATGAAGGCCTTTAACTGCTATTCAAATTTCAATTTCTGTTTGGGAGGAAGAGGCTAACATGCCAAGTGGTTTGTGTATTACTTGGCACGTATATATAGAAAAGCTCTAATCTGCTGTCTAGAGGCTAAAGAGTCAGTCTTGTTCTTGCACTTATTTCTGTTGGAGCTGTTTAAGTTTCTATATATAATTTCACATTTTGAATAAAAGAGAAAGGATTTGGGGGCCCTGTGGTAAGGAAACCTACCTGACATGTAGGTGGCAGATTGAGGTTCACATCATTGCTTATAGAATGAAATTGCTTATAGGGCCTGGAACAGCTCCACAGTAAGTGAGGTGGTCTGTGATTACAGCAGTTACCTGGAATGTGGAATGCACAGCTTAAGCTGTCACGAGTGTGAGGGGCTTGTGTCTTCCTCTGAGCCATAGTGAGCCACAGCCACTAGATGCCTGATCTTCTGGGATGGGGATCAATCTCTTGCTATCTCAGCTTCAAAAATGTAGAAGCCTCTTTTCATTCCAAAATGGAAAACAAAGAAGGTTTTTTGAACATAACATTTCTTCCCTAGTATTTCTCTCCCATCTCTCATAATGATCCCATTGAGAAACTGCTAACTCTGTGCCTTTGTAATCCTTGGCCTTTCTGAAATAGATGAGGCGAGACCTATATTGGAATCAGATCAGCCATCTCGAATCACACAACTATAAGAAAAACTTATTGCAAACTACAGTGACATTATAACACTCATGCTCTGCTTGAGATGCTGTATGATTAGTTTTCTATCCGGGCTATAACAATTTGGCAGACACCTCTAACACTGTAATCAGTTCAAAACTTATTGCTGTATTAGCTGAAAGTTACAGCAATCAACCCAAAACAGAAAATGCTCCGAAATCAAGAAAAAGAAAACTAATGAGGTGGTTCTGTGTTTCAGAAAGTAGCATTATTAGAACTGAAAACAGCAGGGAAGATGTATTGTGGAGAAAGACTGTTCATAGGATCTATCCAGAACTTTTCCCATCCTGTTTCCATTGACTGTTACCATTCTGGTTTCACCACTCTCAGGGTCCATGTTTGCAGTCTCGGTTTCTTACACAATCATAAATGGTCCTAAGAGCAAAAGGTAGACTTTGTTTAAAATCCAAATGTGTCACTGAGCTAACTGGATTCAGAACAAAGCAAAATCCACACTGTTTCTTTTCTGTATCATTTTTCTAAAGTGGCTAAAAGCAGGGAATTGAAACACTTCAAAATGCATAGCTCAAGTGAAATACACACACACACACACACACACACACACTTGCCTTCAGCAAGTATGAAATTGTTATTTGCAGCCAGAAGATGGCTCTGCAATCATGCCAGGCAAGTTGAAACCATAGAGGTGCAGCATTCAAAATTTTTTCTTTTATCCTTTCAGTTCCCTTCTTCCTCAGTGGAAACACTCCAGTTCCTGTAAGCAGTAGTTTTTGTAAAACTTTTTGTTCCCCTGGCAAAGACTCACTGTCCCTGAAGTCCTTTTTTTTTATTAGCTAGGACACAAAGACAGAACAGCCTGATGGCTTTAGCTGGATTCCACTGAAGTCAGTTGGTATCCTACTGCTGATTTCAGTAGGAACTGGTTAAAACCAAATATAAGCTGCTTGGAAGATCCTTTCCTTAAATCCCTGTGGGTGGCGTGGACAGCAGATTCCTACACATGTCAGTCCGTGGTGAGCAGATTTTCTTTTTAATGATTGCTAAAAGCTATCAGCATCTGGTCTTTGACGTTACACAGCGATCCTGTTCAGAAACGGTGCTGAAGATGACATGGCATAATTTTCGTGTTTAGAATAGGATACCTTACTGTTGGTGTTTTAATATTTTGTAACACTGTGAAGAGTTTATATTACAACATGTGTCTTGTATCTGTCTTTCCCCTTTGATAGGTTACCAGCAGCTGTAGCACTATTTCAAAAGGATGTATGTGGTAACTTTGCACATCCTTGACATAAAACCCTGAGTAAAGCCCACATTTGGAAAAGCTACCATTTTTTTTCCTAAACAGAGATGTTAATTGGCAAGAAATTCAGTGAAATCAATGAAGTAACTCCATTGTGAGCCTCAGGTTAAATCAAAACAATGTCTACCATATCTTTTCTTGGCATTTGCTTTGAATTACCACTGTACAAGCAAAAAAAGGAAATGATATGTGTTGTCTACTTCACGAGAATTTTAACATGTGGAAACAAATTGGTTGTTGTGGACACTCTCCCACTGTGCTGATTGTTTTAAAATTTCAAAATACCAATTATGGAGAACTGCTGAGTGTTTTTCTTTCAGTAGGAGAAAGCTATACAGGCAAGAGAAGAAACCCTTAGTAATTGTTTTGGTTTACATTAATATAATAGTCAATACTTAGCTAGTTTTGTCCATGCACCTGTTTTTAAATATCAAGTTATGGGCCTAGTTAAACACTGTTGTTCTATTTTTCTGCTAGTTGAAATTCATTTCAATGTCACTTCTGTGGAGTTATAATGTAATGAAGTAATGTAGCAGCGAATGAGGTCAATTCATTTTTACACATGTGCAGCCTCGGACAGAAAGGCAGTGCTTTTATTTTGATCTTTTTTTTTAACCTGTGCTCAGTGTAATTAAACGGAATTTATCCTGACATGCTGGTCCTAAAGGACAGGTGGAACTTTCAGGATCTCAAACTGCTTCCTTGTGATTTATTCATTTCATCATGAACCTGCAACCCTCCAGGGGGTGTGACATAATATTATAATACATAATGTTCCTGCGTACTAGATTTTCATTTGGCTCTCTTATTTATCTGACAGATGCAGGGGGAAAAAACCCCACATGTAGCTGGAAAAATCCCCATGGACTACACATATGCAACTGCTAAAATGCACAGGTTATTTCAGTTAACACTGACATTAACTTATGTTGGAAATATTCCCTTCTGATTTGACTTTCTTTGGTGAAATAAGATGGTTTAGTGTCTTATTTCTGAGTCTGCTTCCTGTAGTTGTGCTCTCCCAAAACAAATGTATCTCAGATCTCAATATCAACTGCTTTCACAAAGGATATGTGCAATAACTCTTTCAAGAAGCTGTGGGTTGCCTTTGCTTTCACAAAAGTTATAAAAACATCGATAGGCTCTGCAAAAGATATCATTTATTTGTAATCCCAGAATAAATGCAGGATAATAGATGTTTTCCCCCCAAAACCTTGGAATTTAATTTAAACTTCTGGTACTGTTAAGCCAATGCTTTTCAAAACCCCTCAAGGTTAAGCCTCCTTGCAGACAAAGTTAGATGAAGACAATGAGGCTTCTTCATTCTACACTTTCTCAAGCATCACTTCAAAGCTCATATTAATGGAAGTAGTTATTTTGTTAGTCTTTTACTAAAGGAAAGCAGGAACCAGCTCACCTGTTATTTTTTTAGAAATATTTACATATAATAATAATGCACTCATACATAAAGAGTAATTGCTGCAGGTCTGTCCATTAAAATGTGCATCAGCAATTCAGCCTTTTGGTTACTGCTTATCTTGGTGTGGCAGTCTAAGCTGCCCCTAATAAGATTCTGTCATAAAATGCCACTGAATATCAGTGTATTTTTCATAATATAAAATCAAAATGTGGGTACTAGATTGAGATAATTTCATTTTCTGTTCCTCCTTGTTCCCTTTGTGATTTATATTATACCTTTTTCTGGTGACAGAAAAGAACATCACCAATGATAAAACTAGAAGGATACAGGGGGATCAGTTCCTCAGTCATGTCAGTTACTGTTATACAGGTGTAGCAAATTCAGTGGACTGAGTCTTAATCAGAATTAAAAGTTGCTTATATGTCACTTGGTTTACAGAGGTACAGAATATGGATGAATGACCATGAGACAAGCTTTATAGAGTCAGAGCACAGAAAACTGCTATCTTAGCCTCTCAAAAATTCCCTCAAATCATCACTGATTGCAAACGACGTGTTCAGTCTGATCCACAGAAGACAGCAGCCTTACAGAACACACTAATTTCTTCGTCTAAAAGGACCAAGTTAATTTTTGGTCAAACTGGAACACAGTTTAGGTAGGATATTACACCTGCTACCAGGGTCAAATGTGATGTCTTAAGCCTCGTGAGCTACAAAGTTTTTTACTCAGACTGCAGGTAAGCAGTTTGTTGACGGCTTTTTTCATTCTTAATGTGGAAAAGTGCTTATGTAGAGCAGAGGAGATTGCAAAAAGCAGATGTTACTGTTATTGAACACCTTAAATTCAATTCAAAGTAATATGGACTATACTGCTCACTGCAAAAGCTGAGGCCTCTGTAAACAAAATATACTATACGTACATGTACAGAAACTGCTAATACTTGTTTTCTTCTTGAAACACCTGCTCAGAAATATATCAGATAGCTAGCTTGTATCAAGAATAGCAATTGCCATTTTTTCCCCTGTTTATGCAGCTTTATAGCCTACTTGCAAGCATTTAGGTTCTAAAGTTGTTGCCATTACTACAAAATCATTTTGGAAGCTTTGCCATCTCCATGGCAACTGGCTTACATATATTAAACATTTTGATACAACACCAATGCATGATGGTATTCTTAATTTGAGATATTAATTTAATATATCAGTGCTTTACACTGGAGTTTACATATTTTATCTTTTTGCTATAATCGTGAGAAAACTTTGATGCTGAATAACGGCTTGCTAAAGTGTAGCACACGCAGTGAAGTAACTACCACAGGATGAATTAGCATGAACTAAGAAACGTACAGTCTCGCGTTAAACAAACAGGATATGAAAGCACTACGTAATGTTTTTTGTGGGTCTAGGTAAGCTGTACTTCTAAGAGAAATAAGCAGAATGTTTTCCAGCTGTATAAATGTTGCAAGGACAATTCACCCTGCTCAGGCAGATCCACAGAGACCGGCAGCTGGGATCACTTAAGCCAGAGGTGTGTTTTCCTAGCAAAATATTCAGAGAAGGGGCTGAGGCAGGACCAAACCCTGCCTACCAACACTAACGTGGGGTGCAATATTGCAGAGTATAATATACTCTGCTGTGTGCAGGGGGACGTTCTGTCGGGTCTGGTGAACAGGTGTCCAGGCAGTGCTCTCACCCTCATGGTGGGACAGAGAGGTGGGACTCAGGTGAGCATTCCTCATGTTTCACATGGATCAGTCGTCTTTCCAACAAGCCCCAGACAAAAGCCAAATCTAACAAACTAGCACAAAGATGGCTGCTGTCCCTAGGAATGCCCATTTCAACCATTCATGTGTGCGGGTGAAGTAGGGTCTGTCTTACATCCACGGAGCTGAGCTGGACAAGTGAACTATACTGGGTAACAACCCAATATAGATCAATTTTCCAAGGACAGGGGGAGCCTGGAAGCCAGCTATATCCACCAGGATTTTCCTGGAGCAAAACCATTATGCTCTTGCATGGGGCTATGAAAAAGCCCCATTGATCTCAAAATTCCAAATTCTTACTTTATCTGTAACTTTCTGAATGAACTGGCAAATAATGTGCAGTGTAGTGGAAATGTAAAATATTACCCTGCTTCAAAGTGTATTAATTTTTCCTGAACTTTTCAGTTTATGTATTATTAATGCCATTGTAGAGCAAAGGCTTTGTGCTGGGATAGGGGTGGAGATGAGGAGAAAACGCAGCAGTATTTACAAATAGATTCTGCAAACTGTAGTTCAAAAGAGATGGCATCTTCTGTAATTGCAGATAAGTATTTTCTTATTTGTTTTCTGCCAGAAATATATTAAATTATACTTACTGCTCCTAGCTAGTCTGTAAGCCGTTTTTTGTACTGGCCAGAGTCCCATTCCCAGCAATCCTTTAAATTCCTCATTTTTCATGCAACTACCTTGATTATCTATGCTGTTAGTGTGCTCAGTGGCTTTTTGTTGGTAGAACGGATCCCAAGAGTATCATTCTTTTTATTACATTTCACCGATGTGTGGATAGAATAGTTCTTCCCCTTTGGAGGTCACAGAGAAATGATCTATTTACTTCCTTCTAAATGGAGGATAATTCTGTTTTTGCTTGGCACTGAAACTTTTCTATCAGACACCTTCCTGGAGACAATACTATAAAAGCCAGATTTTTAGCAGATTTGAACACTTTCTGCAGTTCCCCATTGAAATATCAAATTAGATCTGAAATGATTTTCTTCTGCACTAGTGTCATTTTAAGAGTGCTTTATGCCAGGGCCTTTGATGCCAGATTTCATCCCATGGTGACTTCTTACATGTAGACTCTCAAAAGCAAATTTTACAATAGACTTACTAACTGGCCCTTGGTTCCAGTAGTGCTGCTTGCAGGCTCAGTTAAAAAGCAGGCTCGATGGGTATAAGAGCATAAGCACATACTCTTTTTAGAATACAAACCGTAAAGCTCCTCTGTAATTTCTACTCCCCCAAAGCTGCATTCTGCTCTTGCCAAACGTATATGTTAAGAGGATGAGTATACCTCTTATTAGGAAATGTGAATGAAATGAGGAGTGGATTGTGCTGATTAAAACGCAGGCATACATTTCTGCATACTGCTGCTGATAAACTAAAATTACTTGGTATGCTGGGGATTGGGAATGGATGAATACAACTGCCTAATTGAGATTTTTTTTTTTTAAATCACTTTGAAAATACTTGTGACTCCCTCCTTTTGCCTCCTCTGAGCCTTCATGCTTTTACATGGTAACCAGTTTTGACTTGATGCAATCTCACTGAAATCAGTGGAGAATTTTAATTAAATACAATAGTGTTTAGAACAGGATCCAAATGCTTAGTATTGGGGGAAAAAAATAGAATCTTTGTGTAGTTTACAAATGAGTTTTCATTCCAGAAATGCACAAAAACCTCTGAAACTGTGGATGTTCTCCTGATAGATATATGAGTGGGATTATATGACCTCAGTGACCAAGCTCAGGCAATGAAGGTCTCATTCTGAACAGTGGGAAATGAAGGCAATAGCTGACCCAATCAGTAGTTCCCGAGCTTCCTATGACCTAAACCAGATTTGAATAAACCTCTCATTCAAGAGTTTCATATTCCTTTAAAAAATACAACAATATTTCACAAAGTTTTTAAAATCTAGATTTCTTTATGAAGAATTCATAGTTAATAAAGCTCAGCAAGATATGTTATTTGCTTCAGTGCATTTTTTCAGGTATGAGAAAACAAAAACCAGACAGTTTTTACTTTTTTACCTAAGATACACATTTCAAGTTTTATTTCTCCTCTCTTGGTGGATATGTGTGTATAAAGTTTAAGATAAAACTTTAGAAATTCAATACTAACTTTTTAGATCCAGTGAGTAGAAACATACTAAATAAATAATGTATAAAAAAATTGCAGCATATTTATCATGGGATTGTGAGGCAGGTTAATCTATAATATGAAAGATGGCTCTCTTGTCCAGTTCCAGTAAGGCCAAACTAACTGCCCTGGCTTACAGTAACTGGTAAATAGTAGGATATAAATGGTTAGGATGCATCAGGATGATGTACGGTATAGCTATGCAGCAGCTTATAGTATTGCAGCCTTTATCTCCACTGCATATATTCTGTGGCTTAAAAATCATGCTTAATATTAATATGACTTCCATGGGGAATAGAAATAGAATACTATAACTAAGTAATGCAAATATATTTATGAACTCATTTTCTTTCCAACATATCATATTAATAATGACCATCTTTCTTTCATTTAATATTTAAAAATCACAAAAATGTATGAGTAGGATTTACACCTATTAAAAATTACTTTCAGCAATACCTAAAAATAGCCTGTTGTGTTACTACATTGTCTTTTTTCTGTTAAAAAGACACAAATCTGAAACCTAGCAAGATCATTTCTTAGCTGTTTAATAGTGACTTGAGAGTCCTTAAAGGAGATGTGGTCACAGAAAGAGGGGGCCATATTCACATTTCATATCAGTATGAAAAAATCCTACTGTTTATATGTATCTGGAGTTCAGAATTTACATGTTATTCTCATTAGGGGTAAAGGTACAGCATCAGTGTTACACTTCATCTGTGCCACTGTGGGACACCACTGATAGATGTAGTCTGGCTCTGCTTGCTCCTACCCCTGCCGTTCACTCTCAGAAAGATTAGCATAAATGCAACCACGAGAGTAGCTGGGTTCAGCTTGCTAAACTTTTGGAAAAATATTTCCTTTTGAAAAACCGGTAGGTTTTTGGTAGATGGACAAATCAAGGAAAAAGAAGGGAAAAGGCTGATACACCCTTGGTGTTTGACTGCTGTCACACCAACTTGGCTGAGTATAAACCCAAATCCTAAGATAGAAACAAAATGACTCAATGTTCTGAAAACATAGTGTTACAGAAAACACAACAATATATTTTGTTTCAAAAAGAGTGCTTCTGCAGCATTTTTCTACAAAATGGATAAAAAATTTTCCTTTTAATTGAGTCATTGTTATCCAGTCTTTCCAGTATGGCTGATTTTAAAGCCTACTACCTAGTGAAACAAAGCAGGAAACTTCATTTTGCCAAAAAATATTGATCTTTCAAACCTAGCATTTTGTCCTACATGTAGAAACTCTCAGATATTTGACAGAAAAAAGACAGCAGCCAATAGTTCAGAGTTAGAGAGAGCTGGGGAGAGGTAATGGACTTTGTTATGTTTGATTCTGCCATAATAATTCATTATCAAATTGCAAAAATACTTTCTTCAATGCAATATTCTAATATGGAGGCTGAAACTCTCTGAAAAACAAATGAGGATATGACCAGCAAGTCCTGGTGTGAAAAGTGAGGGGGATTTTTGCAGATGTTTGACACTACAGCTGCTTACTGTTTGGCACAAAAAAACTGGTCTTTTAAAATCATTTGTGCCATAGACAGTCAAATTTAGGTATGTCAATATCAGGAACATGCACAAAGTACGTATGGGCAAGCCGAATGTATGATATCTAAGAATCCACAAAATAAATGAAAAAGTGTTTGTGAAAAAAATAATAAAAAAATCATCAGAAAAATTTACAGGAATGTTTAATTTGGAACTGCTCCTTGAAGGTGGTTAAACTAACAGCTGATATTAAGTACAGCAATGCTCTGGGCTATTTTTTGTTGCTGTTGTTAATGCTGAATATTGATATTCATTGTGCACGTTTTTCAGAAGTGCCAAAGGGAATCAGAACCCTGTTTTCCAAGGTACTGAAAAAGCATGTAGAGAATTGCCAACCCTGAGTAGATGTTGACAATTATATATATTAAAAAACAAAACCCAAACCATCCTAAACCCAAACTTAAGCTAGTGTAGTATTTGTAATTACTTGGAAGTGTTTAGGAGCTAGCTTTCACCTTTTGTAATGTAGGGTTGCACCTCTGAGTGTAGAGTTTTGCGAAAGCTGATGAGCTTACTGCTCACCAATAGACCACCTCTTATCTGTTTCTTGGAGTGTGACTGTGTTAGGAAAATACATAAATATGGCACTTCATTGGCATTGCTTGCATACTTCACTGATGGACTGAAATAAGGAAAATTAGGCTTTCAATGGAGAAAATAGCTAGGAATATATAGTAAGAATTTCAGTAAGAACACCAATTTGCAAGAATGCTACCATCTGTAAAAGGACCACAGTCAGCTTGGGTGGGAGATTTCTCCATCCTGCATTTGATTAACTGCAGGTAGCATTGTGACTGTGGTTCCTACCATGACCTTTAACAGAAGTTAGCATCTCTCTTGTTTGAAGTATTGGATAGTTTGTTTCTGCTTGTGGCGTAGGAAATCTTAGAAAATTTATTACAGGTTGAAGCAGAAAGCAGTGATTACAAACCAAAAAGTAAATCATAATTCTGACAGTGAGCTTCCTTTGGAAAATAGCATATCATTTCATTTTATGACTTGTTCCATCAAATAACATGGAAGATGTTAATACAAGGTGGTATTTGTCACAGTACATCATCCTGGAGATTGACAAGAATCAGAAAGGAAAACAGCAAAGCAAACTCAGCCTCTGAACTTCTAAGGGGATCTGCATGGGCAGAGAGAGAGTGATGTCAGAGTACAAACAAATATGCAAGTGACAACATCAATTCCTTTGCAAGACTGGGACAAAAACATGTTGAAATGACAAGAACCTAAGGAGCTACATGCAAAAAGGCATGCTTACAGTAAAGTGTAAACTATTCCTACTGCTTGCCCTGAAAACGAGTCCTTTGTAACTTCTTTTATATAAGTAGCCCACAAAACATGAAATACTTTCTAGTGATCTAGCTAATACTATAAATATTTATATTCAGAATGAATTTCACAAAAAATGGAGACAATACATTATAAAATATGAATACCAGTTTCATTTTTTTCATGCTAATAGTAGATGAAAAATTCCATCGTAAAAAAGAGAATTGATCAATGAAACTCTTTGCATATTCTTGAGTGAAATTCTTTGGAGATGCAGTCAATGAAGTTTCCCTTTATTACATTGTCTTTTAACTCTGTGATGATTCCCATTTTATCAATGGTAATGGCAACACACAGCCATAGCAGACTTCTGTTATAAATAGTTGACTGTGAAGCAAATGTGTAATGGATAGCATATCCAGTGAGAGAGCTGTAGTGGCTCCTAGTGAACTGGTGAAAACATGTAGCAATTATATTTACTGTGGTTAGAGGGGTCTGTCCTCTTGTCTCATCATTTTTTAAGTCCCTTTGTACTTTGGTTCTTCACAGGGAATTATAGAATTCAGATATTTGTTAAAAGAAAAAAAAGTCTATTACTTTAAGCTGGCAACTCAACCATTTCTTTCGAGTTAGCTCTTGGAGATGCTGTTAGATCTTGTACTGTGAGATAATATCTGCATTTCATCTTTCTGTACCATTCTGGCAACCTTTCTTCGTTGTGAACATTAATGGCCTATTACTCTTGTTTACTGTTTTTTACCACCAACTATGTTGCTAGGGGATCCTCTCTTCTATTGCCTGTAAGGAGGGATCTTGCCAGAAAATGCAAGAATTGACTGAATCACCTTTATTCATTTCTTTATGGTCTCCTTCGAAAATGTCAAGCATTGACTTGGAGAAGAGGCAAGAAATATAAACCGTTTTCCTATATAATATGGGTCTACGCAGGATTTTTCTAGTCTGAGGGTGGTGGTTTTTTTTTTTTTGTTTTTTTTTTTTTTGTTGTTGGTTTTGTTTTATTTTGTTTTTTTTAATCTGACAGTCTGATATTTAAATAAGACTTCTCTGACTCTGTAGTAATGTGGATCCATGCTGGAACCCTTTTGCTTAGACCACTTTGACAATTTCCAATTATTTTCATGCCTAAGTGGATTTTAAGCAAGAGGTTAAGAGATCCACTATAGAGCTGCTGTGCGGATACCACCTGATCCTAACTACTTTTTACTAGTCAGATTATTGATTTATTTGGAGTATCATCTGTTGATACAGGAGATGAACAGTTTCATCTCCTCTGAAGACTCTCTCCAGTGTGGGAAACTTCTTAATTGCCTCTTTAGAGAAAACAATGCAAATAATTAATTTAAT
The DNA here is from genome assembly GCA_035590275.1 of Ibycter americanus. Classification (NCBI taxonomy): domain Eukaryota; kingdom Metazoa; phylum Chordata; class Aves; order Falconiformes; family Falconidae; genus Ibycter; species Ibycter americanus. The sequence continues at coordinate 2,855,213 of JAVJGI010000064.1, forward strand.
TATTCTGCAATGGCCTTTGGTTGTTTCCTTTTTTGTTTCTTTTACACTTCTAGTCTCTATCAGGCTCTCTCAGGACCATGGGCATGTTTGGCCACCCCTGGGGTTATAGCTGCCAGGGCTCAAAGCCAGCTCCGATAGGGTGCAGGTGTTTGGTGGTGAGATGGCTCAGCGGAGACCAATGCCTCCCCTGCTCCCCACCTGCTTTTAAGGTCAGGCTCTCACCCTTGTTTTCTACCTGCGCTGCAGCTATCCCTGTACCTTCTATCCCCTGATCCTGGCCTGCCAGCCTGGCTTCTTCCCTGCCTGACCCCGGTCAGCCCCCTTACTACAGACTTACAGGTGATACCTGAACGCCCAGCAGCCCTCCCCATCCCTGCCCCTGCCCTGCTCACATCCTGCAGGGCTACATTCTCGCTTGAGAGGGCCTTTGTTCATTCAGTGTGGCTGAGATGCTTGGCTCTTGGTGTGACTTTTATGAATTTAGCATATTGTTCCTTAAAATATTTTTTTCAGACTTTTTTTTTTACTTCTAATAATTCCCTGTGCTCTGCTGTTGACACATGCAGCATTTGAGGGGGGGTATGTTTTGTAGACTCTGCTTTGGTTACTGTTCCATGATTACTTTTATGCAACTTCTTTACTGGAGACTGACACAGAGGCTTTAAAGTTATGTTAAAATCTTTTAAGTAAGAGCATGTGTGTATACACGTATAAAAAATATAACCTGTCTATAGTAACATGACTATTACATTCAGTATTTTTAATACAGATTTCATGCAATGTACTGTATTCTATACTACATATTTTAAGTATATTTGTAGGTTATATATATTTTAAGTATATTTGTAGGTTATATATATATACATATAGCAAATATATAGATTACTGCCATGAAACTGGTTTATTCTGTTTTGATACTATGAATCTTAATATTTGTGGGACTTCAAATGAATTTGAGGAATGCCTCATTGCCTATAATTATTTGTCCAATAATTATATCTTTCTCTTACTTTCTACGTCTAGGGACAAATTCCAGCCTGTTCCATTTCAGAGACATTTGCTTGAAGAAAGAATATTAAAGACCGTGAACGAAATCATCATAGTTCTACAGAGGCAAATATGCAGAGGTCTGTTTCTGCCATTCGCACTCACATGGATAGCAGCTAACTCTGCAGGTAGATCCATATTATTTAATGACACTAGAAACATTTAAAAATATTTATTCATTTACTATCTCATAAAACTTGAGTTTTGGACATATTAGCCTATAAATATTCCAGTAATAATAATAAATCCCCCACATTTATTTAGCACCTTTCTTCCTAATGCAAAATGTATTAAAATTTAGTCCTTAATGATATATCATGTTATTTATTGCTTCTTGAATTTCTGTGATAACTCTAAAATACCTTAAGTCACTGTGAGAATTTTGAATTAAATTACTCAGTTTAATACCTTTATGTTGTTCCAAGGTAAGTGTGCAGTCAGAGTAATTTCCTCATGATGTCTGTAGCAGAGAAAGAACATCATCCTATTCTAGTTCATTCTTTGGTAAATTTTTAATTTTTTTATTAAAACTGAAATATGCTTCTTAACAACTTAACTTAAGAATCCAAGTATTTAAAGTTGTAATGTAAGTGGGGGAAAACAATGTCTTTTTTTTTAAAGTAAAGTTTTAATGAAGGGACATGAATCAGTCACAAATTGTATTTTTCTCTTGTATCATAATATCAAAAATAGAAAAGCAGACATTAATCATAGAAGTTCATAAAAATATTGTATTTTAATCACGTGCCTTATGAATAATTTCATTTATGCAGACTTAGAGTTTTATTATGCTTAGTGGATTAGTGGCAGGGGTGGTTGCAGTATCTTCTGTGTGTGCCTTGGTGATGGAGACGCAGGTGTGGATGGCAGGCTTGTGGGAAGCCAATGCCAGCAGGCTTTAGAAACTGCTGTGTGTGCCAGCAAGGAGCTCAAGGCAGCGTAGCTTTGGAAACTTGAATGCTATCAGCCTCGACAAGGTGACACTTGGAATTCAAACTATTAGGTTTTACCACCTGAGGAATTTCTGGTACATGACGAATGTAAGTGCTCAAAACATGGTTATCTGCAGGTAGATCTGTGCATCTTTGGTGTGCCGCATCTTGTATAGCAGGGCCTAGATACTCCTATTGTTACAGGATACTTCCTGCAACTCATGATTTGGTGTGGATTAATTTTATTTCAGAACCTGAAAGTGCATGTGCAGATGGTTCTGGAGGAGGTTTGTGACAGACTTAAAGCTACTGCCAGGTTACATGGGAAATTCTGGTTTAAATGCCATATGTATCTATGTATTTGTGACTGAAGAGGTGAATTTAATGTTTCCTGTGGCTCTCATAAGAATGTTCTTTTAGGGAATTCAGAAAAGGTCAGTTTTCTTCTGCTATAGAAATCTGGTCCATTGGGCAGAACAAGCAGGCTTTAGATGGTTAAGGTTTTTTCTTTTATTCAGAACTGAGACCTGCAAAAAGAAAAAAAGGGTGTATTTTGCAGCTTCCTGAGGCTCGCCCCACAGTTATTCTGCCTAAGAGTCAAAGCAATTTGATAGCTGAAAGAGATCAGATAATTATAGGATATACTCATCATATCACATTCTTCCCTTCACTTCCCTCCTGATTTATTCTCTTCCAGAAAATGTTCTCACAGATTGTGGTTATGCTTCCATTTGGTTGTGCACTGGGTTAATACTGGATGTATGGATTTTTATGATATAAGGTAGTGGGTCAAAATAACCAGGTGTGCATTGTTAGAGGATACAAGTTGATGTGTCATCACTTTAATGACCATGCTGGGATTAGGGTGACCCAATACTTTCCTGGTGTGGCTGGGTAGGAGTAAGTTTGGAAAACTGCAAGCTGCAGACCTAAGTGAGGAAAAAAGCAGAGTTGGAGTATTGTGGTAAACTTCAGTGTACTTCTTGCATTAAGTTAGCCTGTTCAGGGCTGCCTGAAATTCATGATGAGGATATATGAAAAGGTTGAGTATATGTCAAGAATGGCAGTTTGTACAGCGATGTAAGACTATGCACCGAGATGTGCACTGCTGTTAGAAGAGCTGCTTCAAGGTATGTGCATAACTTGGACATAGAGGCTGATGCTAAATAAAGCACAATTTAAAATAAAAGGGTATCTAGAACCACGTGCAGTACAGGTCATATGGAGAGGTATGCCAAATTCCCTAATCATAAGGTGAGTTTATTCAGTCAGAGGACTAAGGATAATAATAAGAAAATATTTGAGGAATGAGAGGCAGATCTTTTAGCTCAGAGCCAACCAGTAAATTTTGAGCTTCTGGAAATATGGACATAGACTTTGCACCTTCATGGATTGTATCTTCTAACACTTTATCCAAGGTTGTTTTTACCTAGATAGAGGAGTCTGGATATGTTTTTGTTGTCATGGTACAGATGGAAATCACATACCTATGCACTGAATGCAGTTAAGGTCTGCAGACCACTTCCACAGCAGATACTAACAAATGTTTAGTCATACACAGGATTGCAAATAAAAACTGTCATTTGAGATTTTATCCTATCACTTTGTCTCTAAGTCTTATCTGGATGACAGTTGCTGAAATGCTGATCTCACTGCAACAGAACTCAACTTTTGCTCTGTGGCAGGGCACTTTGAAACTTTTTTCTTATTATGAGTAATTAACAAAATATTAGGGATTTTGAAATCCCAGTTCTCAAAAAATTCTGTTTCAGTTTGAACCAGAAAAGTCAACTCTGATAATTATCTAAATGTGACATAGGCAGTTGACTTTGTATATTGGATCTCATACAGTGTTGAAACAATTGGGAGAATGCATTAATGCCAAACCAAGAGAGCAGTTGTGGTTTAATTGCCTTCAAGAACAGCATGATCATCTGAAAGTCAAATATGATGCTTATGTTTTGGCCTTTTGGGGAAAGGTACATTTTAGCAGTCACATGACCCTTTTGCACAGAAATAATTGTCTGGTTTTGATGCTGCATAAAGGTTAGAATTTTTTCACTAATAATGGATTCCCGATCTTTGAATGCTGGACTTCAGCCTATGGTAGTTAACTGATAATTATTTTCAAACCCAACAGGCCAAAATGCTTATATATATTTCCATGATAGCTGCAGACAAAACAGAATAAAAAAGAATTGCTTTTGTCTTTGCATGAGTTGGCGTATTTTGCAAAGGAAGAATGTTATACAATAACTGCTCATTTGAGAAGTAATTAACCTTCTTATGCTATTTGCATTATTAATGTACTAGAGTTATCATAATGTTCTAATGTATCTGAATTTCTATTAATGTTTTCTTTGCTAAATAAATAAGAGTGAATTGAGTAAAGAGATGACATTTGTTTAATTGTTCATCAGGATTCTTTTTCCCTTCATCCAAAACCCTGATAGTTTGTTAAATAGAAACCCTTAAATGGATGGCATTTCATGATAGGTTTTGAACCTAATTATATCAAATGTCATAGCATTATTTATTTAAAAGGCTTTTCAAGATTACTGTACAAAGGGAAAAATGTGTTTTCTTCCTTTTAAAGTGCTTAAAATTTTCTATTAAGTTCTCCTAATTTGTTTAGCACCTTCACAAATACCCTCAATCAAGTTTACTTTTAGAATCCTTTAAAAATGTTTCCTTTAAATGGTAGATAGTCTTGTAATGTTATTTATTGCTATTGCTTCTTCCCTTTATGAAAAGATCTCCTGGAACTGGAATCAGCATAATTCTATGATTGCTCCAAAAGCCTTGGCATAGCTTGGAAGTATTGGAGAGAATAAATGTTGTCACATAAAAGAAGTGATGACTGAAGTAATCTATGTAATTTAATAGGTTTTGCTTGAATTAAAAGACACCAGGTAAACAGAAAATTTTAAGCCCTGTGTAAGGCATGTACACTTTGGGGGAAGTAACTCAGTTTATTAGTATGTGCATTGTCTGTAACCTGGGGCTTCTACAGCTTTGTAGTATACCAAGAGGGAGAAAGAGGATCCTAAGGACTACTAAGCATGTAGAAATAGCAAGACTGCTGTGTCAACAGAACTGTGTGACAGGAGCAAGTAAAAGGAGTTCAGATTTAATTGTCTTATTCCACAGACTTTGAATTCCTCTAGCAAGAAATGTGGTATTCAACTATGACTTCATAAAAACTAGGAAAAAAAAACACCAGGAGGAAAATGATAATTCAAAATTTTAACAATTTTTATTGAAAACCAAGAAGTCTTTTGTTTTCAGAAGTTAAAACTAATGATCCAAGCAACTATTGAAAAACAGAATGTAGAAAGTGTGTTCAAGAACACACAGCCCCCCGCCCCCAAATAATGATTTATTTTTTCTGCAGAAATGGGTTACTCTCCATTGAAGACAGCAATGGAGACTTCAACCAGCTCTAATAGCATTGCCTAACATGTAATTTCTTACGAACCCTAGGGTTTCTGCAGGAGGTAAGCAAAGAGAAATCAGGTGTCTTTAATCATTCTATAATGTCCTGCTCTGAATTTCCCCCTGGAAAAGCTCAATTAACTCTAAACTATAGAAGCATAGCTTCGGGGGGGGGGGGGGGGGGGGGGGGGGGGGGGGGGGGGGGG
>JAVJGI010000064.1:2860932-2903230 GCA_035590275.1 Ibycter americanus
AAACTATAGAAGCATACCTTCCCCCCCCCCCCCGCCCTCCCTTTCTTTTTAAAATGGGCTTAATAGCATCACAGAAATGCTTTTATGCATGACCACCCTTCTCCTTGGGACACTGTAACATTTAATGAACCCTGGTCAATATGTCTGACTTAAACAAAAACCTCAACAATTTGTGATGCTTCCATCTTCAGATCATCAGGTGACTGTTATAGTTCAATCCAGGCCATTTGTTTTTTATTGCTCTATCCCGAGAGTATTTTTAGAGGGCTAGTATCTAACTGATTTTTCCCTCAGATTCTTCCTCAAAGCTTATACATTGAAATTGGAGAAGCTTCACTGATTTATACCTGTTAAGTCATCCTTTCAGAAGGATGCACATTATGCACAGTAGACCAATACTGTGGTGGTAAGCTACAAACATAATGGTGGAAACTGAATGAAATAATGTATTTTTTTCTTAATATTTCAAGTCCTCACTTGCTTTGAAATCTGAACACTTTCTTTTATTTCTCAAACAAGTGTTTGTAAGAAGCACATATAAGATCATATTATTCAGCACTCTTAGCTTGTGCATAATGACTTGCAACTACGAAATGCAGCTCAGAGAGCCTCCCAAGTGTAGGGAACCAAACGCAGAAATATATGTGATCTGTGTATTTCTTTTAAAGTATTTTAACATTAATGATAAGAAACAGGTCAAATCTATTTGGATATTTAGTTTCTATCTGGTAAATTGCTCAAAGTATTTTAATTGTAGCAGGTGTGCACATCAGAACATTTTATTTTTAAAGTTATGAGTCTTTCAATTTTTAGTTACTGTGTTACATATAAAGTCAGGTTTATTTTGTTAGGATTCTCGAGTCCTTCAAGTTCTGAGCAAATGCCACCCCCCAATAGATTTGAACTAGAAGCTGATGCTCTATGTTGCCACGTTTGAAAGCTACCCTGTTGGGAAAAAGACAACAGGTTTCTTAAATAACCTTAGCTACCCTTTACCTTTCAGCTTTAAACACTTACATATAAAAGTGTTGAACTCTTCACCAGGGGAAAGATTCTCTTTCCAGTTCTGTCTCACATGAATCTGCTTGTTGGCTGATATTAGAAATATGCCAGTACTAAAATACAATTGAAAACTACATCTTGAGAACTGTTGTAACAGTTGTTGGTACCAGTTTAAATCTCTGTGGCTCAAAATGAACAAATCATTTGGCAGGGGGTGTTATTCGAATTCTTGCTAATTATTTCTTAAAAGGTTCTGCAGTGATCAGTGATTGTTTCCCTGCTTCCTTTCCCAAACCTCTCCAATTGTCTTTTAATTTCATACCTTTACCCTTTTCCAGATCACACCAGAATCAAAAGTCTGTTACATCTTTAGAACATCTGTTCTTGTAGTATTTTTACCTTGACTGTAAGATCACAATTATGATCTGAAACTGCTATTAAATTATCCTGCATATGTTGCAAATATCATAAAAATCTTTTAAAATATATTGCTAGGTTTACAGGCATACCTTAGTGTCTAGGGTTAAAAATAATTTATGGAGCATAATAGCCTGAATGGATTTAAACTCTGTTTAGCCACTTACTGGTACATTCTCTTTTAGAGGTTAGTATTGAAGTAATGTAGAGAAATAATAGCACTTTACAATTTCCCCAACTCTTTTTGGAAGAAATCCTACCTGCAGGAAAGAAAGCCATGGCTGGACTATCCCAAAGCCTGCTGATATCAAGGGATATAGCGAACATTTGTTAGAGGACACAGGCTTCACTAATTTATGATGAAGCCACGCCTAATTAAGCATTGCTTCTGCTGCCCTGACCTCTTAGCCACAACTCTGGACCTAGCTTCAAGCTACCTGTGACAATTTGTCCAATTCTTTGCAAGGCTAGCTTTACAATTTAAAGAGGTCCACAGAGAAATGCAGAGTTAGGAACTAAATCTGTTTGTGAACAGGTTAGTAATCAGTATATCTGACCAACATATTTCTGACCATGGCATAATTCTACAAATCACTTATCTTGGGCTAGTTAGACCTCCATTGGAGAGAGCTGTAGGGAAAAATCTCGCAGACTTTTTTGCCTCCCATGATTTTGCCCTTCCTTCTTCAAATCATACTGGCAACCTATGAAGAATGTGAATGAAGTTTTTTTCCTCCCTCCCTTCCAGTCACAACCACACCAACAAATTCTTAGTCCTAAACAATTGATTTTTATTTTGGTGGCAGTTGTCATACTAATGAAAGGCTGGAATATTACATTAAAAGAGAGAACTGAAGAACTGACAGTGGCCTGAACTTTAAAAGCACACCAGTATTCTTTAGCTTCTGTGAAAAGTTTTCAGACCTTTCCAACATCATTCATAAATCCTGACATCTCAGCTTAACTACACCATAAATGAAACTGCTTCTTAACTCACCTTATCACATAATTTCCCTGAAATCAAATCATATTCAGATTTAGAACTGGCAAAATATTTGTGTAACGTCTGAAATATTACAAGTATTTTTGTATAACTATTCTCTCAGGATTGTAGATGACAATACTTACCAGAACTGACACGCAAGTTCAAAGAATTCATTTCACAATAATTTTACATCAATGTTTTTAATTCTGAACCTCATCTGCAGATCTTCTGCCTTTCACAATGAGCACCTTTAAGAATAATAGTAAGAGGGATAACATAAATGCCACCTACTAACACCATTGCAGAACAAAACCAAACCCTCTGTATTTAGTTGGATTATTTCTTCCATTGTATATGATACAAAAATCTCCATGACCTGAGGCACCCATCACTAATGGAAGAACTGAGGTAGATGATTTTCTTTTGTTTTGTTTTGTTAAAGTACTTAAATAGCAGGACACTCAGTGAAGGCACATCTTTTGGATTTACATTACCAGGCGTGAAATGGTGAGGGCTGTTTATGCAATGGAGCTTGTCATCACACCCAGAGTGTCAAATGTATACTCGAAAGGCCCAAGCACCTGACGAAATATTGACACCATCCTCATTCATCAGGGATGAGTACAGTTATCAGTAAAGAGCCTTCCATTACTTTCTGTGTATCAGAGATTTTTCGTCTTTATATATCAAGGGGAAAAAGCGTTAATGGAGATCCTGTTATTCTCCAGTTCTCTCCCTACTCTTGATCTGAATGAATTCCATGTTACCTTCTTCCATTTTCATGTGTCCAAATAAATTTCATCAAAGGTAGTAGACGGACAAAGAAGGAGTAGAAATTCTGTTGAATCCCAAGATTTGTACATGAGGATTCAAATGAAAAAGCATTACTTTAGGAACGTTCTAAATATCTTTTAGTCAAATTGAGATTAAAGACATGTTTTGTATGTTCTATCAATCTAATATTATTTAATCTAATCCAATTTAGGAATAGATACAATACTAAAGAAAGAAAAGGACATCTGCATTGATTCTGAATCTCCAGGAAGCATTGATTTAGAAACGTATGTAATTTTCTGTCATCATACTGGGGAATTAAGGTCTGCACCATTCTCTGTAAATCACTGTAGGTATATTTATGAATTGCAATTGTTTGCTTAAAAACAGATGGTGCTCTGAGAATTCCAGAAGGTGTAATGTGTATCTAAAAGATTTATTTTCTACGTACAGATAAACTAGGCACTCTTTCTATTCCAGTTTCATGAATGAGAACATCACATATTTGCAATGGGTTTGTGCAGACGAACTGTTCAGTGACAGAGGTGTTTAGGCTTCACTGCCTGAACATAAAGATAATGAGGGTAGAAAACTGTAGTAGGATGCTTCCTTTGTTTTCCTGGCAGTTCCATATATTTCAAAATACCTGCTTCTTGACATAGGAAGATTGGTAGATTGAGCATGTTTATGTCCCAGGACTGCCAGCAACTGTACCCAACCTGTACCAAAGGGGAGAGGACATAGAGATGAAAGGCTACGCTCCAGAATTTGAATCACTTCAAATTATTTCTTGCTATTGTTGTTCTTGGCCATCTTTGGAGGTTTTGTTCAGTCCCTGGGGGGAAAAAAACCCAACCTCTCCTCTCCAAGTAAACGTTATGCTGGACTATGAATAATGTAATGGAATTAAAAAAAAAAAATGCAACCCAAACCACACAACTTATTTTCTTGATATCTTATGGACATAAGATGCATTTGGGAACATGTTTTGTAATTTATGGTACTGGAATTAAAGCTGTCATCTTTTAAATATTTGCAGATCATTCAGAGCTGATGGATTGCTAAAGTGTTTGCATATAATGAATATGAGATTACATAGATAATGCAAAGCCTTTCCAGTTCTAGGCTGATGTCCCCACTCCCATCCTTCACCATTCTTGTCTGTCTTTCTATGAAGAGTAAAAATAATCAAAAGGTACGTATATATACACACACATATACATATATATAAAAGAAGACAGCTCAAATTTGCAGGTGATGTTTCAGAATGGAAGGAAATATTCATTTTCAAATGTTATTTTTAAAGTATTTTCCATTTTCCGGAAAGTGGAGAATTCTACTTCAATGGCATATAACACCTTCTACCTTGCATGCAATGGGAGACTAAACGGCACAGTAGTCATCAAACTTTCCGTTTTCTCTTGACAACCTGTTATCCAATAACAGATATTAGTTGTAGGTGTTTACTTCCGATTTGAAGACTTAGTTAATTATGCAACACAATTAAAAAGCAAGGTAAACTAAAGCGTTAAATTACGACAGCTAAAGCAGCTTTATATGGTATGTCTCAGTACCTTTCATGCTTTTAATAAGGCAGGGTTTGTCATGCTTCTGTGTGAAAAGAGATGGCCAAAACTACCTGGATTTTTGAACAATCAAGACAGGGTGTATTAAGCCTGCTGGGAAGATATTTTGATCCCTTTGAATAAATATAAACAATCTAAGCTATCAGTTTCCTATTTCTTTGTAGTCCCCAGTTTCTGGTCTGTCAGTCTTTTTGTGTTGTTCAGCAGCATCCCACTGGCAAGAATGGCACCAGTGTTTCTCAGCAACATTTCTGTTGTTTTACTGCTGTACTGCAATTTGCTTCCACATGACAACAAATACTTTTAGGTCTGATTCAAAGCTGAGTCAGAGTGATCTTGTGCAAATCTGTATCTGATTTATAGATCACTACCTTAGGAAATTCTGTCTGGAAACTTGTTTTGATGGATGGCATTTCAAGACAAGACAGACATAAGCACATGCATCAGAGGAAGAAGAGTAAAGAGCTGATTGCTCATAGTGTGTCTTTCTGCTAAATGATCTTTTGCCATACTGAACCATCCACAAGAGTATTGCTTCAGTTTCTCTCCACATTAGACTTTCTGCACATAAGTTGCTTTCAATTATAACAAGGATATCTGGCAATTTTAGTTCTTATACTATAGTGAATTGCTATCACGTTACATACTTACATTGATTCTAGGTGCTTGTTGTAAGCCCTTGAGCATGTTAAACATGGTTCTGACATGTTATAATACAGCTGCCCTCAAGAGCTGTGGCAATCTGAGCATTTCAGTAGCTCATATGATCAGAACCTTTATTTTGAAGAGTGCTTCAATATCAGCAGTGTTGAAAATCACTTATCCTTAGCAGAGCAAGAGCATTGTACTAAGGACGTATAAATAGGCAAAGCACAGGCTCAAACCATTCTGCATATAAGCATGGCCTGAATGTTTGAGCTTGGAGGATCTCAGCAATGAGACGCTTCAGAGAGGAGGGGCAAGCAAACATGCTACATATGTTTGTTCTTCCCCAGCTATTGATCGTGTGGGTTTTTCAAGTGTCTGCTAGAAAATATTTTCTGCTGAATCATAACTGCTGTCACATCACATTAACTGGCCAGATTTAGTAGACGAATATACTGAGTGGGGCTAGAAATAAATTTATACCAGTTATATCAGAGGAATTCCTTGCAAATATATTACACATCTTTCAGCCAAGCCAGGCTGCCACAGAAGGGAAGGAATAGAGGTCAAGGGCTTTCTTTTTTTTTTGGCTCTCTTTTTCCATTTTCTTTTTTTTTTTTTTCTTTTTTGCTTTCTTCTGTCCTTTTGTCTCATCACAAATCAATATAGAATGAGATTGGCTTGCTGGACAGCAAGCTGGTACCTGACGAAAACAACTTGAATGAAAGTTGAAAGCAAAAAATTGAGTGAGATTTCTTACATGGTGAAAAAATTCAACTATGTTAACCATGCCATTAGACCTTCTCAAAGAAAACATTTGAAAAAGTCATTATGGCTTTCAGTATCCATCATGTTACTTGGTAGAATACATAGGATTATTTTAAAAAACAAGTAATGTTGGAAATGATTTTTTTTTCCTTTGACTGCCTTAAACAAGTTATTTACCATAAACAAGTCAAACAAACAATCATTTACCACATTCACCTACTACATTAAAAGTGTTGTCATATTCATGTCATAAATAAAACACCCACCCACTCAGCCTTAAATACCCACAGGCCCACTTTTCAGTGACTGATGACATGTGCTCTGTATGCATGACTACACTAAAGTTAGGTTTATTGTGTGCCATAATAATGCATATTAAAGATGTGTATCATAAAAGGATAAAGGAGTCTGTGATGTTTATTGTTTTCTGCAGCATTCCCAAACCTGAGGGATTAGTTGATGTAAACTATACAGGATCTCCACATTTTGAGATGAGTTAGTGAAAAGAAAATACAAAGGAGAGTATCCAACATGAACTAAGAAAAATGGTTGAAGGCTATGCTGACTTGCAAAATGATTGGTGTTGATTGGCACCATTATAAACTTTTTTTGGGTGTGGAATCTCTTTCTTCTCTGACAGTGAAGTATGTCTTTTCTGAGTAACAACAGACTCATGCTTCCACAGTGAAAAGATACCATTGTAGCACCTACTTTGACTTCCACTGTATCACAGGTCATTTACATTTCTCTAAGCCATTTTGATGGCTTCTTTAAACATATATTCTTCATCTTATCTCAGGCCTATAATATTTGTTTAAATAATTTAGCTTTGGAGACAGGAAGATTAAGAAGTGACCATCACAGCTGATGTTCTTCAGGGTGTTTGGAACCGGCTTCTGCATAAAGCAAGCTGCTGAGCTGGATGTCAAGCCCCAATAACCCCAAACGCTAGTAGGTGAGCTGGGTCCCAAGCACTAGAGAAGCATTCAAATATTCATGTATTATTCAAAGCATCAGAATATTCCAAGGATGAAAATTCATAGTTAGCTGCTTCTTACAAAAAGAGTTTCCTATCTTACGAGCTGGAGGTGATTTAAACAATTTAGAGGTGATTTATACATCACTTAGGGTGATTTAAACACAACTCTCCACAGCTCTCCCACAGCTTTCTGAAATATATAAACATTGTTTAATCTGTGAGGCCATTTGTAAAGAAAAAAATCATTTCATATGTTCAATACACAAAAATTCATTTGCTCATTATTTATAAAAGTCATCCTAATTTCACAGAACAATGGCAGTAAAATCAGAACAATACGCTCCTATTTACAATGGAATTTTTGTAAGTCCTTTCTCTGCTAAGTCATATTTGATGGGATTTTTAGCTGTTTCACCAGCACTCGCAGAATGCAGTCTGCTCAGAATAGTGAGTGACTTTTTCCTAATTCAATAAGCTGTTCAACCATAGAGCATTGACAACTGCCTTTGTGAAATCCACTATGAATTGACTTGTGAAAGTCAATTAGAATTCAGTATTTGGTTAGAGATTCTTATGCACACAACATCCAGACACCTAGTCAGTCAGATTCTCTCAACACAGATGTGTGTAGATTTATTTTACCTGAAATTTGTTTATTTACCCTATCACAGAATGAAATCCTTACAACGTTTAATCCATTGTCCTTCAGTGCTAGAGGTAGCTTATTTGGCCTCCGCTGCTGTTTTTTATCAGCGTGCTGAATTCCTGCTTGTAGATAATTGTATCACAATATGCAGTAAATCCATAGCGGAAGAAGTAGTCTAAACCCAGCTCAGTACTTCTATTTTCCTTTTTGCTGAGTGATGAAGAATTGATTCCTCCACCCTTTGTTACTACCAGTCCTTTGAAGTCAGCTACAGCCATTCCTTGTCAAACTGGCTGAAGGCTTTCATGGACACGTAACAAGCGTGACACGGCTGGCACAGGTTCCGTCAGTACAAACATAAAATGTATGGGGATTTTTGTTGTGTGATAAGTAATTTACTATAGCAGAAAATGTGGACCACAAAAAAAATAGAAGTGAGGTTCTAGATTTTCATAGATAAGAAAGAAAAAAATATGGATTGGATCTTTTAATTATCAAGAGACCAGAAAATCAAAAATAAACAACAAAAATTGATTCCAAGTATGTCTTTTCGGGATTTCTGCTTGAGAAGTTGTGAGGCTGTATGTTTTCAGGCTATTCAAGCCTTGTTTTATTTTCTAGACTGCCCTGTAACACGCTGCTGTGTTTCCCTACTCTTTCTGTTTCTTCATTCCCATTTTTCCCTTCAGAGTGGCAGATGAAATTGCAGCGTGCTCTGAAGTCATCATTGGCACTAACCTTGTTTCTTTTGCTTTTGTATTTTGAGAACAGAAATGTAGCCCTTCTCACCACTATTATAAAACAAGATCAGCTGGATATTTCTGAATGCACTGGTCAGTGCCAGGGAGCAGCGAGGGCAGCCTCACAGTCACAGCCATCCCGCCAGGGATATCGGGCACCTCCCCTAGGAACCAGGATGGACCAGGGTTTGGATCATACTACCTGACCCACTGACTAGTGACTTCTTCTGGGACCGGAGAGGTACTTCTGAAAGAACACCACAGCAAAATGTTTCCTAAATATGGGGTTACTATCTTCAGTAATATATTAATAATGTTTTTGAAAATCCATCTCTCTTGCTCTGGTGTCCCTGTCTCTGTCTGAGTCTGACTGAGAATGTAGTCTGAAATGCTGTATTAGGCATTTTAATAAGATCTGAACACATGATATCTACGTGCAGAAATATGAATTTTGTGCTCGTGATACAGATCCTGATTTCATATACCCTCTATTATGGTGCAGATACTCTTCATTTCTGCTGTGTTGATTATTCTTGTCAATATCTCTTTTAATTTGCTCCAGCATTTTTTGCATAGAAAAGCTTTTCTTGTGTCTTTGATTTACCTCTGCAAACCTTAATATGTAACTCCAGGTGGCTGAACTTATCCCATTTTTCCTCTCATTTTCTCACCAGAAAGTGGCAGATCTACAAATATAAACTTTAAAGAATCCAAGATTCCCATGCAACAGAAATATGAGTAAAAAATGGTACAGCCCGGTCTACTTTCTATTTAGCTGTTACTGAAATCAGTAGGAATTTTTAAAAGTGCAGCTTTGCTTGGCAATATTACAAATAGATGAGCAGATTTCCAGCCAGTATGTTCTTGCTTTCAGGGCAGCAATACTGTGCTTTGTCGAACTAACAAAAAATTTATTCACTTAGCTGCACAGAAGTGTTAGTTTATTATCCTCTTTCGCAATAGACACTGCAATATCTAATACAGACAGTGAAGAATTCTGCATATATTTACCATGTATGTGTCTGATTGTTGTAACCACAATCTCCAATACAATGCCACAGATAAATTTGATGATGTCGGTCAACAGTGTTTATCTAGCTCATCAAGGATCTTCATGGTGAATTTGGCTTCCTTTATTTTTTTTTTTTTTTTTTTAATCTTCCCAAAGTGTGTAGGAACCATGTATCAGTTTTACAGCTAAGAATCTTTTGGTAGCAAGCTGCCCAGAGGCAGAATTTCAGTTATATCCTCTAGCAAACATTCATGTTTGTAAGTTGCTTAGGTGCAGCTCTGTGTCTCGTGGCAAGTATTATTTTAAAGTTATGGGTATTGTAGTACAGAAGCAGAGCTGATGGAAGAGAAACGTTTTCATCTATAAGCGTTCTTGCGTGGCAAATGCACAGACTCAAGATCACAGGCTTCAACTGGTTAAGAGGGAGTCTGGCTAGTTACCCTGGGCAAGTGGGACTAGATCTTACAGAAGATTTTAGCTACATTCATGGTTGTCACAGAAGCAGGCTGGTGGGCTGTCTTGGTGAAGATGAATAAGATGGGTGAATGTCTCCTGAATTAATTCACAGGAAAAATCTCAGTGAAAGAATTTAGAAAGCAATCTCTGGTATGCATGTGAGCTTGATAGAAAACAAACCAGCCCATTCCTATTTGTATGGAAAGGCTGTTAACATGCACACTGATGAGTCCACTTGAATAATAATTACAGACCTTGCAGGTATCTGGGCAGGGCAGGATTTCAAGAAATCTGTGGCCTAAGCAGCAAGTGGGAAATATCTAAACCAGCAGGTTGCTGCAGACTGCTGAATGAGGTGGCAAAAAGACTCTTTTTGGGAATCCAGAGGTGACTGGGGTGTTACTCCAGCTGACAAGCCTGTGGGGCTTTCCAAAAGGGCTCTGGGCTGAGCGATTTCATAGTAAGCAGAAGGGAGAGTTATTTCTAAGATTTTCTATTTGTATTTTGCACTGCCCGTCACAGCTAGGCTTTTGATACTAAAAAATATATAGTATATGTTCTAATAAAACCTTGTAAACTTGTTTTTGCAATATAAAGCTCCTTTTGTGTTTTGGATTTTCTCTCTCTGTCTTTTTTTTTTTTTTTTTTATTACAGTAAAAGTGTGGGCAGATCCCCATGAAGACTCCATCTGCCTCACCATGAGATTTCAGAACACCTGCCTGATACAGTTCCCCATTGCTTCAGGTTTCTGCTATACTAGAAAGGGAGTTGAAAGTCTATTTTGCAATCTCAGACCTAAGACAGCAGAGCTGCAAAAAATCAGAGGCACCAGCCCAAAACCATTTGAGGTTTCCCATTGCAATACCAGGTTTCCAGAAGACACATCCCCTAGTAACCCTTTCCTGTAGGGCAGAGAGCGTGCCCAGCCAAAACATGGAGCTAATTTACCTCAGCTGTAACTCAGTTGATTTTAATTATCAGAACCTATCATCACTTGAACCTGAGCTACTCTCACTTTGGGAATTGCCCTTTGAAATAGGTGCAGTGCCCCTGCAAGACCCAATTAGGAGAGCCAGGTGGCAGCTGGCGCTGGTAAAAGTAGAGCAGGGGCAGCTTGGGCTGATAAAAGGAGAGCAGGGCCAGCTGGGGCTGGCTGGTCTTGGGAGCGTGGGCTATGTCTCAGTAGCAGGTCTTCTAGGGAGTTTACAAGTTGACTTTTGTAATCTGGTAAATGAGAGTTTTGATAGGCATAGATGGTATTAGTTGTGGAGGGGGCTATTTGCTTGCTTCTGCCCTTGAGAAGCTGAGGGAGAGCACAGAGCTACCCTTGTCTGGGAGGCAATGCACTTTCATGCCTGTCTCTGGCACTTGCTGTACAACCTGAGGCCGGTCTCATGCTGGTGTGGCTGGAATAACTGCAGTGCAGTGTGAGCAGCCACAGGAGAACTGAGCTGTAGTTGCTGCCGCCCTTTGCTGTGTATGGAAAGTAGAAGGTAGGAGCATCAGTGATCTGTTGTGTTTGAATTTATTATTATTTAAGCTTATAGAAAATACTGAGCTTGTGCTGAGATACAAATTGTAATTGCTCATCTTCCCAAAAATAGATATAAATACCATTAACCTGTGCCCTGTTTATTTTTTCTAGCTCCCTAATTTACAGCAGTGGTTTTACAGTGCCTCTTTATTATTATAGTGTCTAAGCATAGTGGGAGAACATATGTCTTGTTTTTTCTGATAATGAAACCACTCTCCCTAGTCTGGTGGTGATGGAATCTGCTTCTCTCCTTTTATAGAACTGTGTTTTTGTTTATATGGCTCCCCTTCTCCCTCCCTTTTCTGCCTAGGCTTTCTCACCTGCTGCTTTTAGTAGGAAAGCAATGTATAGCTGAAAGGTTAAAATCCAGCATAATTGTGACCCTTAATCAATATTTCTCTTTTTTCTGGACACTGTGTGCTGCCTCTTTCTTGAATCTCTATGGCTGTCTTGAGTGCTTATGGCGTAAAAGGCAGACCCTGATATATCTGCAGCTATCTGCCCAAGTGGGGACTGCTGCAGAAGAGGTAGGACTGGCTCTGGAGTGCTGGAAGCTCTTCCAGGAAGTGAATCTTATTTGAATCATTGAAATGAGGATAAGGCATGCAGGTCAGGGTGGTCAGCTCTAATGTGCAAGTACTTGCAGTTTTCCTTCAGCAACTTACCATCAAAGGGTACAGTCCCTTCTTATTTCTGTCTCTAAATCCTCTATCCTTGCCACACTTCTTCAGCATGTTTCTCATTCCTACGTATTTTCCTATTTCTTTGACTCTCTATACATGATAACCATTCATATACTCTCTGTCAGCTTGCTCAGTCAGCTGAATAGTGATAATGATCATGTTGAAATTGTAGGCACAAAGCAGGCGAATGTGGCATGCTTATACCTGCCCTCTGTGGGTAAACCTGCTTACCACACCTTCAATCAAACTTTGGAAAAAGGCTTGTCATCAATAGTTTGTTGTATTTATGCATTGATAAAGCAACTCTTCCATCTTATTAGACTTAAGCTGCTGCAGAGCTGGAGCTGTTGCTTTAGCAGCAGATATGCTGACAGGGTAAGGAAGCTGTAAGTACAGCTACATAAAATGTGCCTGTTCTAGGACAGATTTCTGCATCATCATGCAACAAAACCTGTGCTTTAAACTGCTTCAGTCCAAGTCATGCAGTCATGTAGGTGTGTTTTCAAACACAGATATTTATGTGCATAGTGAGTGGTGTCATGCACGAGGCAGGGCAAACACTGAAGGAGATTGATCTAATAGCATACACTGTAGCTTGTGCTTAATCTGCTGGGCAAGAGCAACACAAAAACTGTCTGCCCTTCATTGAGAAGGACATAATTTTTTTCTGTGTGGCCTGAAGGGGATAAACATGTCTCAATATCTTAATACCTCTAGGTATCAACTAGGCTCAAACTACTTAGAAAAGTAGGAGTATTTCTTTCTATTTTTCATCTATGTTTCTGGACTGAACAGTTCTCCAGGCTGTCAGAAGCCTGCACAGCTGCCATGGATAGGGAAGGTACTCACCTGTTAATTAACAGCAGTGTCTCACTTTATAGAAGTTGTTAGTGCCTGTGGAGGTGGGAAGTCAGCTGGTGGCCTGCTGAGGGCTTGAGCACACAAAGCTTGGAGGCACTGTGGTGGAAGAAGGAACAGAGAGGAGAGTGGTAAGTCTTAGTTACACAAGCAGGTATACGTAGGTGTGTGGGAGTGCGGGTGGGTATTTATGTGATTTAGATACCAGTGGAACCGTCGAATGTTCCTGTTTCTGACTTGGCTTGTGCTTCCCTGGGCCAACCACAAGTAACTATTCTCATCTGTGTCCTGATAAATGACAGATCTAGTCCTTAGCTGCTGATGTGCAGCTTTGTGATGGCTCTCAAATATGAGCTTTCACCTTTCCAAATCACATGTGAGGATCTTACGCTACAGAAAACATGCCTTTTTCCAGTTAAAATTAATTTCAGTTGAATTTTTCTGTTTCATTTTTGAGCATATACCTACTTCTTTAAGAAAAAATATAATCTGGATAATCTGATTTTAATGATAAAGATAGCTAACAATAACTTGGATTTTAAAAATACAGTGTCCCTTTTAGGCTGAAATCTGTTCCTTTGAGAGTAAATCTGATGGAGTGTTTGCATTCCTCTTGTGTTGGTGCTACATTTAGTATAGCAACTAAGTAGTTCTATTTCACAGTTAAACATTCATTTTCTTGTAAATCATGTGAAAAAGTGCGTGTAATGCAGTCTCCCTATATTCTGCTCAGAAGCTGTCTCAGAAACATTGAAGGCTAATTACAATCTTCATGAACACAAGTTAGTATGTTGCTGGGTTTTGTGAAAAACAGAAGCCCAAGGATGCTGCAGTGGCCAACAGATATTGCACTCAGTAACATACACACACTGTAAAATAAGTGGTTCTTTTCATGTGTCCGGCTTGTCTCTTTACTTTGGGCTGGAAAACATTTCCAGGAGCATTTCCCTGCTGTTACTATAACTCTATCCCCTTGAAAGGGACCCACAGTAAAAGCATCTCTTCTGGCAATAAATGATTTATCTTGTGTTTGTGAATCTGATGTTAATACTATATTTTTCTAAAATTAGGCTTAAGAAAATCTCTAGTCACTTTTATTCTGTACTTTACACTTGCCACTTGAAAAAAGAGGTCTGATAAGGTTTATTTTCTTGTAGGCCTTTTAAATTGCATCCCTTTGTATCTGAGACTGCAAAATCCTAAATCACGCTAACAGGATACTTGAAATGGACACTGGTGGAGAGAGGAAAGAAAAAAAAGTATACAGCTGATACAGATAGTATCTGCTATTTTTAGTTCCTGACAGACCGGGATTGCTCTTACCCAAGGACCATTCACATTGCTTCTTTCTCTTCTCCTTGCAGCTATCAGTTCTGTGATGACTTAGGGGGGAAAAAGAAAAAAAAACAAACCAATAAAATAAGGGCATCCAGACTAGACGGACATTACTGGAATTAGGTAGCAATTTGACAGGAAACTGATCTGCATGATTGCCCTCCTCTGCAGAAGATTGTAGTAGCGTGATTGCAATCATTTCTGCTGGTCAGTGTTTTTAGCATTAACGTATCTACCTAGGGAGCCAGCCAGGCTTTGTGTAAGACTTTCTTTGGAACTAAAAGAAAGAGGAGAAAAAATACTCTGTGATATTTTACTAAAGCAGTTTCACATGCTATTGGTGGCATGCAACACAACCAGACTTCATATTTAGTATTTACTTGTGGTGCTGTCTTCAAATGTGCTAGTTGGGAGAGCTGCTCCTATAGAATGCTGATTTCAATTACTGTTTGGTTAATCTTCCCTGTAAAATAATAATAAAAAAAATATTAAACTTCCTAGTCCCTTCCAGTTTGCAAAAGTATTTTTACCCCTCTTCTGAATATTGTCAGTGTCAAGCAATACTAAACAGATATTTTAGTTCTATAGTCAAGATACCCAAATGGTCTAACAGCTGTACACAAACCAGGGTATGTTTGCATGGTACTCTGGGACAAAAAGGGTGTTCTTCTCTTTAGTAAGTATAGTTAAAACTGGCCAAGCTTTAACCTTTTAATTGACAGGCATTTTTAATGGGAAAAATACAAGTACATACTGTAAACATTTAGCTTATTTTACAAAGAAGAGAAGGCATTGTCTGTCTCTCAGATTGTGTCTTGGAGGAAGTGAAACAGGGATTTAAGTAAGGGAAAAAGAACTAAAGACCCTTTCGCTTCATTAAGTCCTGTACTGAAGTGGCTGTTGTGTAAAATACAACCAGGACCACAAAAGTTAGCAATCTGAAGAACCTACTCCACAGCAACAGTTTAACTTCAGTGTTTTTCAGCCAGTGTTACTGCTAACAGTTTCCATGCAGCCTCTGTGGTTCACCTCCTCAGGACCCCTTCTCAGGTCCTGTGCCCCGACACGGCTTGGGCATGGGTCTGTGAAAGGAGTCTGGGTCTATGTACTGTGTGGTGGTGAGAAGCGGGTAAACATTTTTGTTGGTGGCAGCCATCTAGCCTACAGCTTGCCCCCTGTCATCTTACACAGCAGGAACTTCTTTTTGTGACAGCTGATTCCCAGCCATGGTGTCCTGAGGAATCTGGCTTGGGAATGTGCTTAGTACAGTGGGTCTGTGCATGACAGTAGATGTGGACCTATGGGTGCAGGCTGGATCTCTTTGCCTACCTTAGAACTGCAGCTCATAAGGAGAGAGGCCAGTGGTCACCCTCTTGTCATTAAATTAAACCAGCTGGTCCAAGTCTTTGCTCAGGAGGGGTACTGCTCCTAGGTTGATAAGGTGATGGTGTGCGTGTGTCTGTCTTTGGCTTAGTGCCCTTAGTGAGCTTCTTACTTGAGCTAGAATTGGGAAAATCTTCAAAGCACTTTCTTTTTTCTATTAAGAGAAAAAGGTTGCTGAAGTCCCTGAAACGATTAGTTTTCATCCTTTGCAATATACTGAGGGATCTACTCTTTCCTTGCCTTAGGTAATTATTTGCTTTATTATTGCACTGTAGTGAGATAGGATTAATGTAAGTTACAAGTAGTAACAGAATATGAAATAAGACAACAATAAGCATGAGAGCAAAAGATAAAAATAGACTCGGGAATTAACCTAGCAGTTTAAGAATTGTATGCGCTTGTAAAATGCTTGCAACTATGCTTAAATATATTTTTTTTCCTGATAAAGGATATATTTTCAAATATTACACATATGAGATTCACCTGGGATATAAGAAATAGAAGAATTTCAAGCATTCAATGACAGGAATGAAAAAATAAACTTTTGACTTAGGTTGTCAACCTGAATAGACTATTAGCTATGTCTTGTATTAGCCATGGGATAGCTAATAAGGGTGCAATAAAAACACAAATCCAATTGCTTTTTCCCCCCCCTTAAAATTTTCCCACTGTTCCTGTCAAAGCTGTTTTTCTGCCTCATTCTTTGGTTTGTTTTCCAAACCATTCCATGTCTTCAGTAAATCTTAAGACCATTCTCATTAGTATATTTGAATTATCAATTATGATTGTAGGAAATATCACCAAGCATCATGTTTCACAAACTGGGGTTTATGGGTTGAATGCTTCAGATGATTCAAGTAGAGACTGGTGAATGTTCAACCTGATCTCTGGCACACTCCAGTCTCTGGAAGGCTGATAACTGAAAACTTAGTGTTTGCTCTGAAAAACAAGTTACAGAAGAAGGAGGAACAGGCCCTGGCAAGCTCGTTTCCTGGGTGTCATCTTTAAGAGTTGTTTTCTTATATTATTAGTAACCAGGTCAATGATCTTTAATTGTTTTTTTGTCTGATTTTTAAAATTTATGACCAGTTGTGCTGGCAGAGGGCTGTGACTGTGCTGTAGTACTCCCAGCTCCTGCCAAGCTCTGCTTTATGGAAGCTTGGCCGTACGTGAATGTATATTGAAAGGAGTGTTAACATGAAAAGATGATGATCACAATTACAGGCCAGATATATTGTGACATACAAGAGTTCATATAGCACTCTAAAGTCAAATATAACATCATCATTTAACCACATGCAAGGGAGCATATTCTACTTCAGCTGTATAAAAACTTTGGGATTAAACTGATATGAATAAATTAAGAGTAAATACAGTCTGGGATGATGTGATGCTGAGATTCTTAAGAGGCATTCTGCAGCAGATACCGTGATGTTGACTGATAATTCTAGGGAAGGTTCCTTGATTAAGCACTTCTAGGAATCTTGGTTATATCTGATAATCATGGAAATGGTGTACTTAAATATAAGCAAACTGTATTAACTACAGGATTAGAATGATGTAGAAACTTTTTTCACTAAACTGTTAAAGAAGATTATGTTTGGTTAATCTTATAATTTAAGTGCAATAGAAATCTGGAAGAGCTGAAATGGAAATCCATTTATTTAAGTGGCTGGCTTTGGGACAGAATGCACCAATGGAGGGGCTTAATGTTGAAACTACTTCTAAAAGTCTGTATTTCCTACATAGCATGGTCAATTTATAATTTCCAATCTAAAACTGCTTCACAAAACACTGAATTGAACTGTTAAATTAGCTGCATCACTAAATTGTTATTTGTAATAGTTTCTGCTTCCTCATTGTGAGAAGGTCAGGGGACAGGGGAAGCAAATATTTTCAATGGCTTCTGTATATCTCTGGACAGAGGTTGCTTTCTGCATTGAGATTGTTTTCATAATGATTAGCTGACTGTACAGGTGACCATGAGTAGCTAAGCAGAAAATGAGAACTAGAAAGCCTAAACTATGAACCTACCTCTATCAAAATTATTGTTACTGTTTCAAGGGAAGAGAGATTATTTCAGTCAAAATGTTGATACTACTCACTTTGTAGTCAAACACCGATCTGGGTTGCTGTTTTTTTGGTAAATAAATGTCATTTTCATTGCAGTAAATGCTCAAAGTTATTTGGTAGCAATTATTCCTTTCATTGTTAATGTGTCTCTGTTAGAACTGGCTCCTGTACTCAAGAATCTCTCCTTGGTTTATTGAATGGGTGCTTTACAGCATCAGCCTAGATTCTTTCCTTTTAGGGCATGAGTAGTCCTATTGACTTGAGTATGTTGCCAGTTTATGAGAGGGGGTCACTGTATGGGCCATGAAATTAGAATAGAGGTGGGAAAGTGGAACCTGAATGAGGCTGCTTGTGGAGTCGGGTCAGGTGTCTCAAATACTTTGCTAGATGAGTGTTTGAAACTAGAAACTGTATTAATGGATTACTCAGACCTACAGACTAAACAAATGTGAAACGTTCCTACTTGGTTTTGCCATCACATGTGCTGTCCCCACGCTGTATTTAACTGTAAAACTTTATCAGTCCTGCCACTTTAAAGCAATAGCATATTTTGTTTTAGGTCTGTTCATTACTTAAAACAAGAGGTACTATGAAAGCTTAAGGCGGTTACATTCTTACTGCTTATTTGTTTGTCCTATTCCTGTTTCCTTCCTCAACCATACTTTTTATAATAGAAGCAGTACGTTTACTAGATTTCATAAATAAAAAACAATGATTTATGCTGCACATATTCCTTTATGCTGAGGAACCACCGAGACAGCGTTTCTACTATGAGCTATGTTCAATTTTTCTGCCTTCCAAAGAGCAGACCGGAATGTTTCATTGGAAAGGAGGGGGAAATTATTTCAAGTAGTTAAGAATAAACTGAGTTTTATATTTGTTTATACCCATTCTACACACTTCCATGCTTGAGCAAGACAGAGCTATTGTACTGGTGCTTAGTATGCCAATAGCTTGATGAATCTAGAACGTTGTACGAATCTATCTTGAAATTGCCTTGTTGTTAGCAGCAAATAGAAATAATGTAAAAACTCCAGGTTTTGTGCTACAGAATCATATTTACCCTCCTCTTGGAATCAGCAGGAATGCTTACTTGAGTACTGTAGGCACAAAGTGTGCCTTTGATAGAAGCTTTAGTGCCAGCATTCCCTCTTGAGGTTTGACTCTTTTGTACTACTCGAGTACACAGACATGTAGGATGGGTGGAAGAAAAACCCCACCAGACTACAGTGTAGAGGTAGAAAGGTAATTTATTTTTTTAGATATGGCAGACTTATTGTACTGTCTGTCTGCCCTCAACTCTCTTAAGAGGCAGTCAGTAAGAGAAAGAGAATGATGGACTCTGGGAGAAAAATGGAGGAGCACCAGACTCAGCATCAGCTTTGCCATACTCGTCTAGTGTAATAATGTATGTTACATTTGCGTCAGCTACAAGTTTTCTTAGGTTTAGTTTGAATATGGCCATAACAGGCAACCTCTATCTTATGATTCTTTGAGGTAAATTTTGTATAAACATACCAGAAAAGCTAAGGAAACAGGTAAACAATCCCTTTCCTAGAATGATTTTTTGTTGTTGTGCTTGTGTTTTTATTAATTTGTTTCCCTCCCCCTCCAGCTCAACCAATGGAGTCTCAACTCTGCTGAGAAGAATATAAAGCAGCAGCTCGTCCGTGTGCGGTAAGAGAAGAGCTTCTTCTCTAGACCAAATGCACATGTGAGTAGCAGCAGATCGAGGTCTGTTTTGCTGAAAATGTCAAGGGTGTGGGTTGCTTCTTTTATGTTTAAGGCCCATGAAGAGTTAAATCCTTTGGGGGAGTCACATTTGGTGAATGTTACAGCTGGATGACAAAGACTTTGAAACTGAGCTCATAGGGCTTAAATTGTCAAGTCTGATGTACTTTTCTGATTTGTTTTGGTTTTTTCTTTTTGGTTTCATTATTTTTATGTAGTTGAGCCTTTTATCATTATAAATACGGGTTTGCAATTTGTTTAACTCTACCTCTGCACCATTAATATGCCAATAATCTCTACAACAGTGGATGAAGCTTTAAAATCTGTTGGTTTATAAATCCAAAAAATTAGTGGCCTGTAATCTTTTCCATGTTTTCTTTCCAAATATGAATTTCATTGGTTAAATAACCCTCACTTTTCACTAAGGATGAAAATAAGCATGTCACTGAACAATGGCAAATTATAAAAGGGTGTAATTAATGTTTTATTATGAAACAGTTAAATATTACAAGGCCAGGTATCTCAACTGTAGTTTGGGGCAATGCCTACTGGCTCATAGCTTCTATCCAGTTAGCACTAGTTTGCTCTTTGCCGCATTCAGAGTGGAATGAATGGCATCACCAATAGATGTTATGTTTTTGACTTACTGACAAATAATACCATTTAAAAATATCTCAGAATGAAATAACCCCTTATCCTTGTCACAGTGCTTATGGTTTTCCAGCTTGCAAGACACAAAAGCAACTTGAAGTGAAATGTGTGTGTGAATGTGCATTTTACAGACAGCTCAGGAGCTGATCTTGTACAAGTAAGGACACTGAGATAATCACTGCTGAGGCATTACTCTGTTCTTCTCAAGATTTTTTCATAATAGCACTCTTAAGTGAAATTTTTAATGAATTATTAATTTTGGAAACTAGTACATCCTGACCTTTTCCTTCATATCTCCTTCAGTATTGCCCTCATACAAAGATATCTGACTGTAATCTGTTGGCTGTTTATTAGTAATGACTTTTCTTGCTCTCTTCTGCTCTACTTCTCAATGTTGTCAAGTCTGGAAAAAGCTTTCTGTTGCTTGTATGCCACTTCAGATTGTTTTCCTGGACTAAGAAGCCTTGCTTACATTGTGTTAGCCTTTGGTTTTACCAGGATCAGATCAATACTGGCTAGGAATAGTGATATTTTTTTAATTATTTTTTTAAAAATGTGTACTGTAAGGTTCACTAATTCCTGTTTGATTTTAAAGTGTTTTTTAAAATGCTTTCTTCCATCTAGACAGCTAATTAGTATGTCATGGTGGTTTGTTTTGTAAACTGAAGAAATTGTTTCTTGTCCTATTCTTTCTCTGCCTGGGAGACCATGCGTATTTCAAATGTATTCAGTGATACCTTCATCTTTTTATATCTGAGACTTGCTCTCACTTTGTGTGAGATAATACCTAGTATATGACTGCAGGATTTAAAGAATTGTAGAAATTAAATAATCCAATTTCTATCTAATGAGATAAGGAATAATTAACCCAAACTTGCAAAAAAGCCCTATCATTTGTTATCAGCAATAATCTTTCTCAAAATAATATTTGGCAGGCCTTAATACCTTGAGAGACAGTTAAATATGCAAGGAAACAGGCAAGTGTGGGAAACTGGGTCTCAAAATCAATCCTGAGTAAACAACAAAGCCTTCAGAAAGGCAAATAGGTCAGGCTTATGCTACCAAACTGACTTCACTCGGTACCTATAACAAGCTGGGTTTTGGCCTATGCCCCAAGAAATAAATAATTAGTGAATTAATCCACTGCGCCTAATAGTCTCCTAATACGATGTGCTACTAATGCTTTCCCAGGTACACTTATTGACCACTGCTAGTCGTTATCATTAATTGAATGGCGGCTCCCTTCTGCTGTTGTCTGAATCTATTGTTACTAATTTAGCTAACGCAGTACTTCCAGCCAAAACAGTTAAATAATGATGCTCCAAGATTAGTTTAGTCATCAATTAAGCCTGGAAAGCTGAAACACCATACTAACTGGTATACACAAGTATTTAGGGCTGTGTAGCTATGACATGGCTTTGCTTGGCTGTGTGAATGAGACCTGTTCCTGTGCCACCTTATTGAACCTCTGGAAATGCTCACCTGGCAGAGGATTACAAACCTTCTCTATTTAATGTCTATGACAGGACAGGTATATGGAATGGATGCCTTACAAGCAGATAGAAACGGAATGAGGAGTAAATGCTTCATACTTTCTGAAGGGCTTCTATCGAATCAAATTGGATACTTCTACTGGTTTTTCCCAAACTCTCAGAAAGGCAAGTGATGCATCTCCAGCATGACATTTTTACATTTAGATGTAAAAGGTCATTTATCTTTTTTTTTTTTTTCTTCTCTCAGTAAATGAAAATGTATTCACATGTCAGATCTTTCATGTCAGGGAGAATCCAGATTGTGGACTCAAAAGCTTTTCATGTCATGTTTCTAATTAGGTCTGTGACTCGTTCTCATGAATAATATATCAAGCTGAGTATTAACATCAAATCCAGCTAAATCATCAATTTACAATAAGCCTTGGCTGCAACAACTTTGGTAGAAAAAAAAGTCAGAGGCTGCAGCATTCTTCCAGTTGCTCTTAAAATTTCTGTAGTGTCTCTGGGTAACGAAGTTGCAAAGCAAGTGATTGGATTCATGTTGCAATATTCAGAGGTGAATGAATTTGATTAAAATTATAACAGTAGATTTTTGAAAAGGACTTTGCAGTTAAGGTCAAAAAGAAATATCTTATCTTAGGTAAAAAATACTTTCTTTTATGATCTGAGGAGATGACTATTTGTCCAAGTTCAGACCAAAGTGCTGCGTATGGTTAGAAAAGATTGCTTTTGGTAAAAAAACAGATTTGATTTATATCTGTGAGTGCTGCAACAAAAAGATACCAGCTAATAAATTATTACAAAGATTTTTTTAACCTGAAATGGTTAACCACTTGACCTCAGTCTTGCAGATTATTTTGAAGGATTGTCCCAGCTCCCTTATTGACGTGCTGGGTGGGACTATTGTGGATGTAGCTGGTGGTTTTTGTTTGTGATCATGTTGACAGTTATTGTCTAACAGCTTCACTCCATCATGTGATGTTCATCACCAATTAGTCAGTTGACAGGTATAATTTCTCAGTGCTGTGGATCACTATTGTAACTGTAAATGATCTTTGAAAATGTCTTTAAAATGTCATCTTTTCCCACTGTTGTCTGTTTTCCATCACCTAGTTCATGATAGGTTGCTGGCACTGGCATGTGTTTTGATCCTAGTTTATTTTATAGACAGAATGATATATTTCTGCCACTCCCTTTCTGTCTTTCCCTGCTGATCCCATCCCTTCTCCAAAGAACTGGGTTTGCAGGAGGCTCCACTTGGTGACTACTGTGTGTTTGTGTGTCCGAACAGGAAGAGAAAAATGGTCTATGCCTGGCTTTTTGGTCTTTCCAAATGTTGCTCTATTGTCACATCTGTTGACTTTCACGCAGTAAGAGAGCCTTTGAAAAGGATACAGCTTAGATGGAGCTTCTGTCAGACCGCATCAGAATAATCAGCTTTGAAAAAGACAGGTACCATGTGCTCAGCTCTTCGTGCATATGTATTCTCTCTCCTGCGTACGTGGTACTTCTGAGACTGTGATCCAATCTAATCTAAAATACCACCCTGGAGATCTGTTAGTCAGAATGTTTGTGACATATCCATAAAATATGATGATTTTGAACTTCAAGTGTGTAGGTCACGGCTGTTAGCTTAATCTCACCCGGTTATTGGATGTGATCAGATTTGGGCATGTACGACTGTTGCTAGCGAGGGTTTTGTATGGGAATGTGAGATGTTCAGCTAAGTTTGTTTTTCCATTTCAGATGGAGCAAAACTGACTTCCAGATAGATAGGATCTGACAGCAAATAGCAAATGTATAGTCAGCATATATTGAGTCAAAAAGTTTCAAAGTGAATGACTTGAGAATGGGCTGTTAACAAAATTTAATGGGTGATAGTGGACAATATTTTCAAGGTGACTTGGAAAACTAAGTTGATAAGCACTTCAAAAAGCAAAATATTATTCTTGTGGGGAAGTAGTAAATGTCATGCCAGTGTCACTGGCTGTTGTGGATCGGCTTGTGTATGGTATGTAAAGAATCAGTAGGCATGCTTGGCTGTGCTAGACCATGATTGCAAACTACAGCAACTTTTAAGTATCTTTTAAGATTTTTTTGTTGCTGTAAACTTTCTGAACAACAGTGTAGATCAAGGCATACTGAAATAGGAAAGTGACTACTCTGTAACATTCTGAAAGATCTCCTTAAAACAATGTTTTTATATTTGTAATGCAAGGTCAGAAAAAGAAAGAAAATGATTAATTATTGTGTGCTATTCATTTAGGATCAGAGCTTTAACTATGAAAGAGGAAGGATAAGGTACTTCTAAGTAGCTAATGTGTGCTTGTCAGAAGTATAAAAAAGTTAGAAAGTGCAGGATGAGTATGGGTATGCTAGCCTGCACGGGTTGAAATTTGACCTCCATCATATTGCACTTTGCCCTGTTCTGCCCATATTATTTGAAAACCTGAGTTAATGATGGATGATTTTTTTAAAAAACTATCAGAGTGCTTTATACAGCTGACAATGACATGGTGTAGGTACCTCAGCATCCCCGGATAGTAGCAGTTAACTTAAAATGTTTGCCCTTGCTCTTAAGGATCAAATGTGGATAACAAAAAGGTGTTAAAAAAGGATTTCTCGAGTTGGGGAGAAAGCACAACAGTTCTACTGCTTGTGTGCACACCTGTACAAACTTGATACAACTTTAAAATTGGCCTATAATAAGCCCCAGGTGTAAGACCTTAGAGAGTATGATTTGAGCTAATTAGTGAGCTGAAAGACTTAGATTGTTCTAGCAATTACAGACTTTCACATAGATTTGTGCTCCGTTCAACTTGCAGAGCTTGACGCTGTAGTTGTTCAGCAGGTATAATTTTCTCCAGTGGAAGTTTTGCATGAGTAGGGGTTGTTTCTTGAGCCTTTTTAGGTACTAATAATGAAAACATTCACATTGTTAGCTGCTTGTGCTTTTAAACAAATGGGTGAATTAAGTTCATGCAGCTTAGGAAGACAAATGACACTTCCAAGGTTGCCAGCAATTCTGCATAAACAGCTGGTGATTTAGTTGATCAATGGCAAAGAAAAAAATGTGTATCTATGCTTGACTCCTAGAAAAGGAATAGGATACACTGTCACATCCACTATTTAAATTAAATACTGTGTGTGACAGTTGAATTTTCTATTTCAATAACATCTTAACATTGCATGTTACCAACCACACAGAAATTAGCAAATATATTAATGTGGTACTGAACACAAAGGCTAACATCAGTTTATTTTGACACAGTGATGATGACAAATAAGTAATTTCCTTAGAACACTTAAGTAAAGTTGCTTTGAATATACTGACTGAGAACTCCATCTTGCTCTGTCTTGTTGTCGTCTCAGTTCTGATGGCTTTTGCCTACATCTTGCTAATTTCTGCCTAATTTTGTAGTCTCAGTTGCTTTACTTTTTTTACTTGGCAATCCATTTTCTTTGCACCTTTGTTATAGATGTGTGCTGGTTTTTTTTGGTTTTTTTTTTTTTCTAGAAGCTACTTTAGTCTGTTCACTTTGAGTAGCTGATTTAAGGAAATTGAGAGATTAGGATAGCAGACAACTGAGATGAATTCAAGTAGTTCATCTTTGTCAGAAAAGTCCTGTTTCTTAGCTGTCCCTCTTGCAAGAAAGAAGAGAAACTGGGCAGAGATCTAAACTTCAGAAACAGAATAATTAGGAAGCAGCAAAGTGAGAAATTGTCTTGAACAAAGCTGGAAAAAATAGGTACCCTTTGGTCTGAAGTAGGTGCGTGGAAGCACCTAATTCCATATGGATCTGTAGCAGGCTATCAATTTGCTCTGAATCCATTAACATAGATAGCAGAACTTGAGCAAGAGAAAGTTCTTTGGGATATGTTTTCCAAAGAGTAGGTATTCAAACTTTTCTCAGTTGATAAGGGTGAGAGAGGGAAATCTTTTGCCAAGAGAAACAAAATTAAGAAAAAGATTTTGGAATAAAAAATATGCAGAGAAGAGAAAAAAACATATTATGACTCCAATGTTTCTTTTGGCTAAGCTGGAAAAAAAAGAAAGATTTAAGCTCAGCTTTGGCATTATTAAAAATATAAATAGTCAAATACAAATAAACTGCTGGGGGGAAGGGGCAGGGACAAATGGTGCTATTAATATTTGAAAGGGAGAAAGAGTATACGAATTATGGTAGAGATTGAAATCAGTGTTAGTAGCTACTAGGTAATGTATTTCAAAGAAGTATTGAGCTGGCTAGGATCAAAGTGACTTGTACATGCCGAGTTTCTGACTAAAAAGCTATGGGAGAATATGGGTCTGATATAGTCTGAAAGTCTCAGAAGCTATTCGTTATCTGAAAACAGCAGAATAGCCAGCATTGATCACACTTCAGCAGAAGTGGAGGGAATCAAGGTCATGACAAGGTATGTTCACTTGATCTGCTGGAAATCTGAGACTGGAAGAAATGATTGGTAACATAAAAGCAAAGAGTCTCTTGATAACTTGCTCCAGAAAGACAGAAGGCCTGCAGGCTTCTAAGGATAGGAAAACTTTAATTATCTTAATCACTTTGAGATTTTTTCAGAGGAATTAGGTGAGGTGCTCTCCTGGCCCTGGGTAGACGTGGTGCCTCCCGGCTTGCCTCTCCTGAGAACGCACTCTTTCAGTCTGCTCCATGCTGAGGTTTCCACGCTGGGTTGAACCAACCATCAGCTGGTCTCTGAGTCTTGCAGAAGTACATAATTTTGGAAGGATGGGAGGAGGAGGAAGGGTGCAGGGAGAGATGGATGGTTCTGGCATAATATGTAGAGGGAATAGTGACTCCCCCCGGTCTGTCTGACAGCCAGAGGAGAGGAAAGCAAGCAAAGTGATGGAAGTCAGGTGCTGGAGCTGGCTTGCTGTCCAGCCTGTGTTTAGCATTACAGTTGCAGATGTGAGCACACAGACTTCCTACGATCTGATTTGGGGACAGACATTCAGCTAAATTTAGTGCCTAAAGAGAAACTTTTCCATTTCCTGGATGAAGATGATGCGCTATGGGGCATGTTCAGCTGTGCCAGACGTTGCTCCCAGCCTCTCACTGTGATCAGCAGGAAAGGTCCCCACCTGCTTGAGTGGTGCGCTTGCCCAGGGTAACTATTTCGTACCAGGTTACAAAATTTAAGGACTAAGTTAAAAGCAATTGATAGTGTTTCTTAACTACCGTTGATAAATTTGGCCAAGGTGTAAACATCAGAGATTTTAAGTTTACTTTTTAGAAAAATGCTGAACACCCTGTACCTTCTATAATATGATGGGCATTGTAAAGCTCTTTGTTTCAGAGGTTACCTAAACACGTTGCTCAGCGAGTAGTGCCTTGGCTACAAAGCCTCAACCAGAACATTTTCTTTTGCTACTGTTGCACTGCTTTACTATGCAAGACTTGCAAGTCTGCAACATATGGCATGGCTGTATTGTCCTATAAAGAAGGAAATAACTGTGTATGACTCTTATTTGGATGGCAAAAACTGGAAAAAAAAGTCCCAAGAGTTATTCTTCTAAAACTAAAAGCCAAGGTGTTTGATGTGATGTCAAAGGCTGTTGAAATATGTAATTCATTCCATCTGCTGCCTTTGGTGCATGAGAACAACGCATTGGTGCCAGCTGCATATGCCTAAAACTGAGAGAGGAAAAACCTTGGCAATCATTCTGTTTACTCTGCTACTTGTAGAGTGCAAGTATGCCATGATTTCTGTTTTATTTTTAGCCCATGTGTCCTGGTTTGCCTGACAAGCCAAGCTTAGAGGGATGTATGTTGTACGAACTCGAGTTTAGGAGTCTTTCCCTATATTGCCAGTATTGGAATTCTAAAAATTCATACCCATCCACCAATTTTCTGTTGCCATCTGTCTACAAATTAGGTAGCTGTCTCTCTTATTCTAGGCTCAGTGTTACAGAATTATTAGTTCTTTTGTTGCTCCTTGGCTGGTCCAACCAAGCTTAGCTGTTGGTTATTCAGAAGCTGCAATTAACAGTGAGTTTAGTGACCTAAAAGAATATTTATGAAATAATTGGGGTTTTTTTAACAATAAACGTCTTCCAATGCTGCATTCTTAAGTAAAATACAACGTTTGCAAGCATAGCTGTCTAATCAACAAGCTGTAGGAGACCATATTTTTTAAATGTCATTGTTTCTAGTCAAGGATTAATACTAGTTTTCTCAGCCTTTCTGGTCTTTTAGGAATGGTCCTCTCCTCTCTCTTCTCTTCTTCCAGAATTTATAAAACACTCCATTAGATCTCTAGTATTTGCACTGTGCATGGAGGGCAAATTCAATATATGAAATGGTATTTCATTAAATCTTTCTCCAGTCTTTAGAGAGACTTATTCTTGGTTGCTTTAGTGCTTTACCATGTGTTACAGTGGTCCGAGAACAGTCAAATGGAAGTGGAACTTCATTTTCCTTGAATATTTTATTCATGTAAGTTGTAGCACTTGCCTGAGCATTTTTAGATGTGAAACTTTCAAGTTACTCTTTAATAGAAGGATGGAAATATTGAATATCAATAATCTTCTTTTCTATCAACCAATTATTAAGGAAATAGAAAATTAATCCCATAATAAATTATATTTAGCCCTTTCCCCCTTTCCTGTTGTTTACGGAAAAAGTGGTGCCTGGAAGCTCTGCTGTCTATAACATTTAGCTAAATGGATTTGTACAAACAGTGAAAGACCATGTGGTGAGAGATTGTAAAAGAATTGTGAAAAACATAACAGGATTTAAAGAAAAAAAAAAGTGCCCAAATGCTCATGGGCAACAAGATGTTTTAGTGTAATGGAGAGCACAGTAATACAGCTGCTGGGTCTAAAAACCCTTGATTTTCTTAATCTATTTTTCTGTGGTTGCACTCTACAGAGGAGAAATAAGAATGAAGATCCCAAACTACTTTTGTGGATCTGTCTCTATACCCAAATCTAATCGTGCAAGCAATCTCAAATCAATGCGTCATTTACAGGATTCAAGCTTGCTGCATCCTTACACTGCAAGAACTGAAGGCAAATCCACCATGTTATGTGAACCCAAATTGGGGAAAGAGAGTTTAATAGCAAGCACTTCATGGGTAATTGAGAGTTTTAATCTGAAGCCTTCAAAGCTGCTTTGGATTTTGCCAGTGAAGGCATGGCCTCTAATCTCTTTTGTGCACCCATTGCTGTTCGGTAGTGACTAACAAATATGCATTGCTAATATAATGATAATAAACCCAAAAAAATGTGTGTAAAATCTTAACCTTCCACTGTATCTTTTGCATGTGACAAACAGAGCTTATGCAGATCCCTACAACTGTAAACTTTGACGTGGTACTTGCACAGTAAGTGTAATGGGTTTCTGCTCTGCAAGTGGATTTTTACTTGGAACAAACAAATACTACTGTACATCTAACACTGTACAGCTGATATGCAGTCACCTCTGCCACTCCGACGCTGTACCAGACTCTGTTTGGAGAGAGGTGAAGATGGATTTATCTAATGACGAATTTGTGGGAAATTAAATCGCAGCAGATGAGCTTTACTTACCTAAATTGGAACTTGACCAGAAAATAAGTGAACATTCTCCCTTTTGCAAATGTGCTACAGGATCTTTAATAACCGTGAGTAATTAGCACATCTGCTGAAATGCAGCCATCTTGCAGTGATTCGAAGGCACATTTTCAAATATTTTTTTGCAATTAAACATTCTATAATAGTCAAATATGACAGTTAAGTTCCGATACTCTTCAGTCAAAGATTTCAGGTTTGTGTGTCAGAATATGTTATTGTCAAGAAGAATTTTCTTTATTTGTTTTTGTTTCAGTCATGTGCCTTGAGTACTAGTTGCTTGAGCAGCAAGGTGAAACTACTGTTTGTTAAATCCTGTAGATGGTTTAGGTAGCAAGTAGCAGGTTTGACTGAGGTGAGTAGTTATTAGTCTTGCACGCCAGACACTTGGAACAGGAAAGATCCGTTTTAGGAATGCCATAACTGCCTCAGATAGCATCCTTTTGTTTATTTAGGGTGACTTGATTAAATTCACTGAATTCTTGAGATTTCTATGTCCATGAGAATAATACCTTTTGGGTTTTTAATGTACTTCAATATATCCCTATATTGCATATACTGTTTTACTAGAGATTATACAAACCAGACACTGCTGCTGTTGCACAGTACTGATGGCATTGATGAGATTTTTATTATTCATTCAAGTATTGAACGTGTTTACGTTAATGAAACTATTCAAGTTTGAGAAGTGAGGAATTTTAACAAAAAAGTTAGTGTAAGCTTTTTCAGGAAAAAGTCTCAAAGCTTAAGTAAGCCCGTATAATGGAGAACCTTGCCAAAACCCCCCAGATTTTTGCACAATATTTTTTCCTGATGTTCATTTTTGAGCTGTGTTTGGTGGGAGGATAACTTTTCATCTCTTGATGTATATGAAAGCCAGAATCCCAAGGGGGAAGTAGGAAAGGAAGGCTTTTAACCATTAATACTTATTTCATTCTTCATATCTAGAGGTAATATTCAGTTTGCACATCCTATGTCTATAGTACAGAATCAATTTTAATAGGGAATATATTTAATACAGAAACAATTTTAATAAGGAACTACTATAGATAGAGGTGAGGTTGTGTATTGATAGGGAATAAGAATGTTGAAGGCATATGCAGACATTTTTTTCCTCTATTTCCCCCCTGCTTTAAAAAGCTTTAGTTATCCATCGTTAGAGTAGAAGATACCTGAAAACACCACTTGCCAATATGTAAATTTTAATTTGAGTCCTATCATTTTGGAAATACATGGGAAGAGAATTTTATAGAATAAGAAAATTAAAGTTGTAGGTAGGTGCTTTGGAGATATTACTCCAATTCATTTAGCATTTTCCCATTTATTTGGGAAAGAACACCTTTACTGTCCACCTAGATTAATCTAAGTATTACTCTTGTATTTGATATATATATTTATTTTCATTAGTATAACTTGTATGTTGTTATTATTTGAAAATAATTTCACACTGTAGTAAAGGATGGGCTAGAGTAAAAAAAAAAAAATATCACAACAAACCCAACAATGAAACAACAACAATAAAACAAAAAAATACCCAACCCCAACTCTTTACCCCTTTAGCTCTGGGCTTTATATGCTTCAGAAGATACAGCACAAAATGTCTAAGAAAAGATTGATCATGGGATTCTGAAGAAAAATTTTTATCTGTTGTTTCCTATAATTAGTTAGTTTTGCTTGGCTATCTTGCTGCAGCATGTTAATTCCTCCCAAAAAATAAGAATTTGTTCTCAGAACGTCTTTAGTGACTAAACTTTAGTGAAAAGAAAGCCCTTTAGTGAAAAGGTTACCTTTGAAAAGAGGCACACTTTCTGCCTGAATTGGTTAATTTATATCAAACTGCTTAGAAATGATAATATTTTCAAAGTGTGGAGAAAGGATGCTCTTAATGTCTTAGTGTTTTTAGCTAACCCCCAATTCACAGAAAAATCAAGAATGTTACTGCTTGACTTAGTATTTCCTTAAAAGCATGGAATTATTATCTAGAATTCACTACGTGGACAATGCATGATTTACCTGTGAAGATTGCTATTGCTTAAAAAAAATAAAAAAGAAAAAAAAAAAAGATTAAAAGATTAAAACCAGCCCACAGCACCTCATTTAATTGCTAAGGGAACACAGGGGTCAAAAACCTGTCTTTGGAGGAAATCTCATCATTCAGGTTTGTCCCTAATGGTGTGTACAGTATGGAGACACCAAAACGGGTATTAAAGGGTGAGTGAGATCCTTTCGTTGGCTGCCTGCCTTCTCTGGGAGGGGGTGAGATCCTTTGGACCAGAACTCCCCTGTGAGTGACTCCCTGCAGGATTCCGAAGGGCTGCCAAGTGTGTGTGTGGGCTTGTGTGGAAGGAAAGTTAAGGGGCAGGATCAGTTGTTCTGTCACAGGCGAAAATGATAGGTATCCCTATGTTTTTACTGTTAACCACTGATTGAGTCTTGTGCCACAGGATTTTATCTGTGAGCAGGTGTCACAATGTGAATTGCCAGAAAAGTCTCCTACCCATTTAGTGATCATAAGAGGTTATACTCTTGAAGCTAGAAGAAAGCAGTTGGTGAAAATAACACCTACTTTAAAGGTGGGGTGTGGTTTGTTTTTTTTTTTTTTTTTTGTGGGAATATATATGCTCTTTTAAAATAATGTCCATTTACCAGCTGCAGATTTTTCTATTCACTGTTTGGTGCAATGCTTACCAAATTATTTTTAGATCTTAGAAATAATCTACACAAAATGTCAACCTCTTCCAATATTTATCTAGCCTTACTCTTACTAGAACTATTTTTTGTGAAATAATAGACTACAAATATAAATCCCAGATGTACTCTCTGAATCTATAAATTGCTCATTGTGAGGAAAATATATTTTTTCTATAAAAATGATGGATCGGTGGAACATAATGACTTGCTGCTGCTGTTATAGTTAAATTTTCTTTGAAATTATTGAATTTCATACTGTTTAAAGTAGGCACAGCCTTTATAAGGCTAGACAGACAAGAAAAGTGTGCATCTACAGCTGAAATAGGGCAGCTATAAAGAATTCTGATGTTACATAGCTCTCATATTTACTTTTATTCTTTTTTGTCTGAAATGGGGTGGAAAATGGTGAATGCTCTCTCTGTGTAGAGTATTATACATAAACATGACTTACATATACTTGAGCATTAACACTCTTTGCAGTTAGCTGTTTGCATCTACAAGTAAA
This sequence comes from Ibycter americanus, assembly GCA_035590275.1. Taxonomy (NCBI): domain Eukaryota; kingdom Metazoa; phylum Chordata; class Aves; order Falconiformes; family Falconidae; genus Ibycter; species Ibycter americanus. Next base: position 2,893,448 of record JAVJGI010000064.1, read on the forward strand.
AAAACCTGAAGTGCAGATGCTATTTTGTTTTCCTCCTACAATGAAGATTTTAAAATAGGATTGAATATAATTATCATCTGCAATGACATGTGTGATGGAACATATTTGTTTTGAACAAGACACTGAAAAGACTGATTGAATTTACAAGGGTGACAATTGTAAATTGCAGAGACACTGCCTCCATCCTTTTCACAGATAACCTAGACTTCTCTTCCTTCATTAAGGAATTAGGTGGCTGCTCAGCTGAACTGTTCCTGGCTCTTCCAAAGGAATTCCTTATTAATGGCCAAAGAGGGATTTCACTGCCAGGCAAATGAGCAGGGAGCAACATGCCATGACAGCTCCCAAGATCTCAGATATACTCAGCATGCTGAAGTTATCACCACACCTCTTGAACAGTGAGAGGAAGGAATTTGGATTATTCATATATCATATGATGGTTTAAATAATTTTCATTACAGTCTGTGGTCCCGATGCTGCCTTGTACCGGTGCTTTCCAGAACAATTTGTAGGGAACTTTATACCTGCTGCAGCTTTATCACCTTCCGTCAATGTCATGCTTCTACAAACATACCAGTAAAACTAAAGTTGTGGTGACGTGCCTTCTAGGGGGAAGTCTGGTTTGAAGAGGTCACAGTAGAGCTAATGGGCACTGAACTGATCATTACCTTTTGAAGTATCTTAAGGTGGTGATAATTAGCTCTTGGAACACTCCTATACCATTATGGAATTTTGCCTCAAATGGTGAGAAGTGTTCTATCAATGAGTGTCACAAGTCAAACAGCAGAGAGGTGTGTGTAGTCAAGAGGGAATGTGACTCCAGCTTAAGCCTTCTATGGATGTGCAACTTTGGTTCAGAACCTGAAATCTGTGATTCATTTTGAGTGTTCTATGGGCTGATGAAGCACATACCACAAGGGAGGTCTCCACATTGTAGTCTGACTTTAAAGCAGCCTTTTCAGGTGTAGAGCTGAAAGCTTCATTTGTATGAGCCATGTGACACAGTGCAGGAATGCACCGCCTTGCAGGAACTTCTGAGATCTCTTACTGTAAAAACTGGGAGGAATTGTTAAAATGAACTTCAGATTTTGGGCGCATTTCACCCCAAAATGGAAGATCTAGTTATCTCTAAACAGAATTAAGGCCTCAGTCAGAACTCCCAGTTCACTTAGGAAGGACTCAAATACCTGTGAAACAAATTCTACTTCTAAAAGATTCATGTAAAGGTGGGGGAAGAGCACAGAAAATTCTCTTGTATCTTTGTTTACACTGGTAAATTTGGGGAATCAAAGTAGTTAATTGCTTCAAGCAGTACTGAAATGTAATGAGAAGGATTTAGATTTTCTCTCGGATTCCTGTAAGACTGCAAATCCACAGTGGTATTGTGGATTTCATGTAAATGACGTGCTACTTGGACATATTTTTTTCTCTGAATAGCTTGTGAAGTTTATGTATCACCACTTGCAAAGTGGGTTGCACTTAAGATTCAGGGTTAACAAAGGTGAGTGAGCGAATAATGAGGCATAAATAATTCTGAAGGGCCATCCAGGCTGAGCAGTTCAGATTGCTCTGAGAAAATGGGCCCAGTTCAAAAAATTTGAGTTAGTAAAACCCAGCATTGGGATTATGGATGTAGGATCCCACCGCACAGAACAGAACAAACAGTCACTTCTTAGGAATGGAAGAAGGCTCTGGGCTTCATAGCTAACCATGATCTTGATTTGAATATCACTCAAAGCTTGCTATTATCCTTGAATTTTCGATCAAATATGAGTACAAATATAGAGGTAGATTACCTTTGTGACGCTGATGAAATTGATAATGAAGCTGCTGGAATTTGAAGTTTTAGTGTCTGTACTTCAAAACAGATGTTAGACTTGAGCAAGGTAAGGAAAGTAGCTTGCTTCTGGAGGTTTTGGGTAGAGCAAATATTCCTAATAGAGAGTTAGATTTAAGCTGCTTCAGAATATCTATTTAATATAATTATGTTGTTGTGTATATAATTTATCTAATAAATTATGTCAGTGCATCCTGACAAGGGAAGCACTCAGTATTGAAAAATTTTGAGAGAGGGGCATTTGCCAATGGACAGTGGCAAGAAAGAAACTGAAGCAAATCGGTGTTGGGACTTTTTCCATACCTGAGAGAGTAACCCTTGGGACTTATTGTCAGAAGTAATATCAAAACCCAGAAAAGCAACTAATTTTCACAAGAACTATTGGCAGTTTGAGAAAGATAATCTTGATAAATGTAACTTGCTGGATCTCATGAGGGAGAGGTAGCCAGGTAGAAGTGCAGTGGTTTGTAATAGTCAAGAAATCAGATTATGTAATTTAATCAAATCACCTCACCTCAAATGTCCTAAATTTGTGCAACTCTGAGGTCAAAACCTTTTAGCTCAGAAAAAATAACAAATAATGTACAAACATATCTATAAATCTCTGTCACATTTTTAATGACTTATTTCCTTTATTGTCAATATTTAAACATTTGGAGTAGCATCACGTTGGCATTTGTGTTTTGATGGAGCAGTGGTGGCAAATTTGTAAGACACATGGAAATTAAGGAGGTTTCGCTGTCTGCTATGCATTCTCTTGTATGGGAGCTCCTTGACCATTTGGCCCAAGAAAAAGCATTCTTGAGGGCTTAGGAGAATCAAACCCACACCCCTTTAGTGTTGAGCATTGCCTTATATTTAAAGAGTCATTTGGTCTCCTTTCACATTTCAAGTTTGCCCTTTAGATCCTTTTGCCATTAGGCTTAATTACTACTATTGGTGGTATATCTTTATCTTTTATATATTTTCTCATAGCATTAGATTAGTAATTCTGTGGACAAACTATGTGATGTCAGGTGTATGTGCCCTTGGAGAGTTTCAAAAATTAAGTAGGCATAATGAGAAATGAAACCAAATTTTTTTCTTTTTTTAAAAATCATCATGCTTGTTTGGTCTTGTACTTCCATCATTTCTGTTGAAGTGGAATATCCTGGAGCAGTTTCAGGGCAACTTGTGCATGAATATCTGTTTCACTCAACATATCATTCCTTCTGTGGTTTAGTACCTGGCTTTGTATTCCTTTCAGATTTTATTGTATAATCATAGTTCTTCCCTCCCCCTCTGTAGTCTTTCACAAATAATTGAAACAAACATGATAGGGTTTTGGCGGACCATCTGTTAGGTTTGATATCATATCTCCAACAAAGACAAAGTGGTCTTGTGATAAACAAGTAGACAGATTAAGGACTTCATGTTCCTAAACCTTGGAAAAACAGCTTTTTTCCTTTCTTTCTATTCCAACCATGTTGGCTGGATAACATAATCGCTTTTAGCATATCAGTATTGGTGACAATTAGGTCAGAAGTTCTGAGTAAATAAAATAGGCGATGATCAAAACCCTCAACCTCATGATATTAGATAATCATAGATCAAGATTTAGTGGTTTAGTGACTCTTCAGGGTGAAGTGAACGGTGTTTTAAGAAGGAAAGTTTTCACAGTAAACAACTCCCTTCTGCAACCAGCTTTATCTTCTCGGAAACTTTGTCAGTTATATGCAAGAGTAGGTGTACTTCCTAACTGCTATAAAAAATTAAAATATTTTGTTATCAGTGCAAATGATACTCCAGGGGATTTTTGTATTTCAGTCTTTCATTACTGTTAAGTAAGGTTTAGCCCAACGATGTAAATGAACACTTAAATCTTTACATAGTGGTTAAGACAAAAACAAAGGGTTTGCATTTACCAAAAAGGAAAGTTCATGTACTCTAAAATTGCAGTGGTGAGCTTCTGAGTTCATTTTGGAAAGCTGAGTTTACATCATTAACCTCATCTTTCTTCTCAAAATCACCATGTTACAAACAGGGCAGTTGACCCTAAGCCTGACAGGATGATTGTTCACAGTAAGGAGATCTTACGTGGCATTTCTGCACAACTTGTAGCCAAGCCAGCAATAAGGCTTTAATCCGCGTGTTCCCCTACTTACAGTGGGAAGCAGGCACACAGCAGACTGTGCAGCTGAGCTACAGGCTGTTTTATCTTACCACGGAGGTAAAAGATAGGTTTGAAATTTAAAGGCATCTTTGTATTCTTCATCCTGAGTGAGTTTGTGCTTAAGAACCAACTTTATTTTACAGCCTGTAGAGAAACATGACTTGCTCCACAAGTCACTACTAGAGCCCAAGGGTGACAAATGGGAAAATCCTCCTGGGTTTTCACTCCAAATCTTCTAGCTCCAAGTTCTGATTACTCTGCCTCTTCTGGAACACATTTCATGTATCAAGGAAAGGGAAGTGGATGCCTGAAACTGGAGAAAAATTACTGAATATGTTCTGTGTTATACAAAGCATGTGTTTTGATATGGCATAACACAAATTTATCAGTCAGCTGCAGATTAGGAAAGCTTAAAATCTTTCATTAGTTAATTAAAGATAAAGATCTTGATATTTACGATATCCTCTGTGAAAAGGGTAGGTCATACTTGGAATGTTACTGCAATTTAGGTATTGGAAAAGAAAGCTTTCAAGTGTGACCTGCGAGCATATTATCTGTTTTCATTTTGTGTTTGTGACAATGCAGCGTGTATTTCCTTCCTTGTAAAATGAGTTCTATTCCTGAGGTCTGCTCTACTTGTATTATTCTTAGTACACACTGTTTTTTGTTTACTTGCTGTGAATATTTCTTGAAGGTATTTGGAACATGCTCATCGTTGAGGCATATGTGTGATTTCATACTTGGAGTACGTGTGAAAATCAGAGTCTTCTACCTCAAACAGATAGTGCAGATTTCTTGAACTGAAGTGCAACCCTGCCATGCATTCCCTTTGGTAATATCATCAGTTGTAGATGAGCTATTCTGTTGACTTGAATAAGTTTCTAAACACAATACGAGCCCTTGTTTTGCAACTCCAAGTTCTCTGGTGTGTGTGTGGTGTTTCTTTTTATAAGCCCTTGGTATTTGGTCACTCTATAGCTTTTAGTACAATCCTCATTTGCATTCCTGTCACTTTACATCTTCATCAGTACAAAACAATGTTCTTAAACTGGTCTGTACAGCCACCCAAACCAGAATGACTCATTTTAACTCCTGACAAACTGCAAATGTAGAACAGATTTCTATAGGGTTGAAGCTTCTCTTGGCCTCCAAAATCTTCATGGAGGCTTTTATTGGCTCTCAATACTGCTCGTCTGCTGTAGTTTAATACACTGGCCTGGGATATGAACAGTCCCAGGTTAGGGCAAGTTTGCCACTGAAGCAACATCTTTTTTTTTTTTTTTTTTACAGCTACTTGGTATTGCTAAGTAACATACAAGTTAGTCTAAATCATTTAACCGCAATAGAAAATGGGTGCCATAAGACTTGCTGCATTGCTTTCAAATCCATTTGTAGAACTGATGTGTGTCACCTTAAATGCATTTCCCACCCGCCCCCCCTCTTTCTTTTAAAACAACGTTATATCTCAGCTGTGCCCTACACTTGGCAATCTAATATGCTTCTCTTGTTTCTTCAGGGAATAGGTCAAACCAACACCTGCAGGAAAGTCTCGTTAGATTTGTCAGAAAGTATTCAGCAATCAGCTTCACTTTCCAGTTGATTTCTTGTATTGATTGTATTATTTCAGTATAACACTATGAATGTACTATTTTGTGCTCCTTTTCAGGGTGCTTTTTTTATTCTTGGAAGCTCCTTTTATTTTCTTCCAAGTCTAGTGAACTACAGTATCTCTAAAACTTCTGAACATTTGCAAAATTATGCCCAGAGTTATACTAAGAGGGCAGAAGAATTTCTCTTTTGTGCTATTCAATAATAATTCAAAGGACTTTGAAGGAAAGGCTTTGATAGTACCAAACAGAGAGTCATGTACTTACTGACATAACATTTATAAATTTGCCTTAGATTTTTACATGTATATCTCAATCTGTGAAAAGCCACATGTTCTCCTTCTTAGTTTTGGGCCTGACCAACTCTTCTATTTTGTAACCTCTGCTCATGGCTAGTCTTTAGTGGAATTTATCTATAATGGAGACCTGGAGAATTATTTTCTTATTTAGTCAAAGTTAATTAGGGTATGACTAAAGTTGTTTGTTATTGTATGAAACATGCCTATCATAATCTCTAGGCACATGTACATAAATTAATACATAAAAATGACCTCGTTGTCAAATAAAGAGAGCTTACCAACTTTCTCCTTGCTTCTGCAGCCAGCCCTGCAGGCAAAAGCCTGAATAAATAGATAAGCCCTGCAGCATGCCCCGAAGGCTTGTGAACGTGGGCTCTGCCAGACTGTTGGGGTTAGGGAATTGGAGAGCACCTTGCCATTGGGCAATAAAACATATGCGTTTAGGGCTGCTGGTAAAAGCAGATCGGTTGACCTCAACTTCAGGAATAGAACAGAGACTGATTTAACATTTCAGGGATTTGTGATTCCAAGCAGCACTTTAAAAGTTGTTGATTTGCACTGTTACAATGTGATGCTGGTTTTTTGGTTTGGGTGTGTTGTTTTTTCTTTCCTGCTAAAGGCATGGCTGTCGGAATACACAGTATTTTTCAAATTTTTTCCACCTGGAATAGCAATTTAGCATTTTGGGAATAAGTCATCAGGCCCAAATACAGGGAGGTGATGACTGTTTACTTTGCAAAATTTACACATTTTGAAAATTCAAGCCTATATGTAGCATTTATGATTCACTATTAGTATAAGAAGGAAACAAAGAAAAACCCTTATGGTTATTTTCCCAGGTAGGATAGAGTATAGTGCTAAAGTAACAAAAGGAAAAGGAGCTCTTTTTATTTGTGTTGCTTTTTTAACTATTAACATGCAAGTTTGTTTTTATTTTGGCTTGATATTTTCTGGAGGGGAAAAAAAAAAATAGAGCTCAACCCTTGCAAGTAATCATAGCAGCAAAAAACTTCCATGCTTGCCATAAGCTATCTGTATTCTAGATTTTCAGTTTCAATTAGGTTGTTTTTTTCTAATGTGGTTGACTAGATGTATAGCAGAAGTGGAGGAAGGAATGTGACATTGAAAACCCTTGCTCCACTGATTATAAATTCAAGTAAAAATTTTATTTGAATAAGAAATAGTATGGCAATATTATGGAACTTATGCTGAATAAGAAAATGAAAGTTTACTGACCACTCAATACTATAGTGTTGTCCCCTCAGTTCATTAAAAGCACATTTAAAGTGGAAAGAAAACTTGAAAACTCAGTGAAAGCCAATCCTTGATTATTGGGAACATGACCTGTTGGATATGTCTGCAAATGTGGTAAACAGTCTCTTGTGCTTTTGAGGCTAATGGTAAGTCATCTGTTGACAGCCAGCAAAAGCTTATTGACTGAACATAATTCCATTCATTTATTCCAGTTACTCTAAAGGTTAATATAATTTAGTGTCCTTCAAATATGTATACAAATACTTACTGCAATGCAATCTGTTGATGAAAAACGTAGGAATAAATAGAATAATAGAGACATCTTCATAAAGAAAATTTAAACCAAACAGTGTTTTGTATTAACCTAGCAAAGTGATAGGAGTCTTACTGATTTCACTTGTCAGGGAATAAGCTCTATATGGAGGACTTTTGTGCCTTTATTTTTATGCATAATATCTTAAAGGAAATGGGACTTTATTTGATTATTCATGGCCAAGTATTTGGTATTTAAGTGTATAAAAAATTGACACCTTCAAAGATTTCTGGAAGTGCTTGTCATGGTGAAGTGTATAGTATTTGGATTAGATGTTTGAAACAAAGTAGCAATTTTTTCCAGTTTGTTACTATTTGAAAAACTCCACCATTTAGTAGTTTCCCTTTTGCACATAGCATATAGAACAGCATTTTTTGATTGCTAGACCCTGACCACAGTAGGACCAGCACTGATGGGCTTTGAAAAAGCAGAGCTCCTACAAGGCATTAAAAAAAAGGCCATTTCTTCCAAAGTCTTAAGATGAAAACGAGGTGAGTATCAAGATGTAGAAAACATACCCCAAGCTCAACCTCATTTTTAAGATTAGGGAATGAGTAAATCATTGGTAGTAGAAAGAGATATGCCTTTAGTGCTTCAAAAGTGAGCAATACACTTTTCTCAATCGGTGTAAAATCTAATGTGAAGTGACATGTAGTGCTTACTTGGCACATAGAAATAGCAAAGTACGATCTTGGTATTTTTGAGCAAGTTGAAAGCTGGAAAGCAATTTATCCCATTTCCCAAGGAAGTAAATAGTTTGATTTTGAAGTGACTTCTGCATAGGTCAATATCTAACCACCACTCTGAAAAATAACAGGCTTCAGCTGCTTCCTTTAAAACTTACAGTCTATTTCTAAAAATGATGGTAGAAGATTTGTAATGAGGGGTTGAATCCCATTACAAAACCAAGGCAAAAACCTGGAGATAAAAGCAATAAGGAAACTTTTTTCTTTTGTGAGCCCTGAAATTTCAAAATACTGATACATGCTATAAAAAAACCTAACAATGAATTTGAAACTTTAGCAACAAGAAAAGGATGAATTGAACTTATAAACGATGGATGTTAGAAGACGTCAATGAACTTATTGCAGAAATCAAAATTGGACAAAGAACAAGAAAAATGGCCCCAAAATGTGTTATAGCAGCACTTGATAAACTAAGCAGAAGAGGAAATAATATACCATTATTTATGGATAACATTAAATTGTGCTGAATCCTTAGCATGTATGCCAGCTGGACATCTAGTTACTTAGTGTGGAACAATTTTAATGGAAAATTCAGACTCAACCTGTGCTGAGGAAATTTTGGGTCAGTTCTTTCTTTGAATGGCTAAAACTAACAATTCTATAATGTTCTATTAAGTATCTACTTCTATAAAATATATCTTCAAACAACACCTAGTTCTGACCTTTATACATAGAGATCTTTTCTATTGATTGGTGACATCTGAGCTTTATTTGGCGTCCTGTGTTTATTATTACTATTCTTTCACATTAAAAAACCCCATGGTTCTCTTATGTTTATACATTCCATCCTTACTCTGACCTTAGCCTTTGTGTGTATGACATCTTAGTCAATGTCTTGGACAACTTTTAAAGACAAATGTAACGTGGCAAAACATGATGATTAACTTAAATAGTTATTTCCCAAAACTTGGCCTAATTCTTCCTCTGCTGAAGTAACTTCTCTTCTTACTTATGAGAAGATTTAAAAAAAAAAAAAAATCACTGTCTCAATACTGGTTTTTTAATTCTTTTTCTTTCAGAAAGATTTTTCTGCAGTTCTAACTTTAAGTAGGCAACAGATTATAGTGTAAATTTTTTTTAAAATCTCATGTTTTCTAGAAAAAAATATCTTCCTTCAAAGCAGCACAACAGTGCAGAAGAATGAGTTATCCTGGTGGTCAAAGCATGGATGGAAGCCCCTGAGAAATGTCAGGAAAAAAATTTCTATTTTTAGTTAAAGTTCTAACCACTAGATTTGTTTTGACTGATTTGCAAACTTCTTTCATTGAAGTGAGTGAGTATAAAAAAAGTTAATTCTCATTACTAATTCCATTTTCATCAATTTATTAAAAAAAATAAATATGCAATTGGAAAGTGACCAGCCTTTTTCTTCGAGTACAATTATCAGGACCAAACTAGACAAACAAAAAACATTGCAGAAAATACTGTATATGTTGATGGGCTTTGCTTTCCTTTTCCATTTACAAAAATGAACTTTCACAGAATGTCAGACTGGTTGGGGTCGAAGGGACCTCTGGAGACCATCTGGCCCAACCCCCTGCCAAAGCAGGGTCACCCAGAGCAGGCTGCCCAGAG
>JAVJGI010000064.1:2903262-2953172 GCA_035590275.1 Ibycter americanus
GACCCCAGAGCCTCTCCGGGCAGCCTGTGCCAGGGCTCTGCCACCCTCAAGGGAAAGAAGTTCTGCCTCATGTTCAGATGACAATTCTGACCCAAATGCTCCTTGTCTAGGTAGAAAAAAACGCCACATTCCTGGGATAAGGCTTCCCTGTGAAAAATCTTCAGATATTTAAGTCTATTAACCTTTATTGGGAGAAAGCTGGTAACATCAGCAATCTGTGTGCATTCTCCTTTTTCTCTGGAAAATAAAATACATGTGTGCCCCTTTGGAAACTCTGGAGATTTTTTTTGTATTATGTGACTGTCTCTTGCTGCAGAGAGTCCTGGTTGGCTTCTGAGTGGATGGACTGTTGTGACTGCTTGCATGGGGACTCAACTCCCCATTCTATTGGAATACTATTGGATTCAAAAGAGGGTTCTGATTAAGCAATACAGAGATAGTAATGATGTGTAAATTATTTTAAGGGTTGGCCATATGATTTTTTTTGTGGAAGTTGAATTTAGATATCCCAATAAGAGAAATATGCTAGAAACAACAGAAAATTCAGGTAATGGGTGCTTGTGCCTCCTGTGTCACCCTGCTTGGCTTCCTTGTGATCTACAATATAATTTTGAAGGGTTTCTCTCCAGAATCTTCAGGTTTTTTCTTTTTTTAGGCCTGTTGGTTTTTGTTGGAGCTAATGAAACTTGTAAAGTGAATTCTTTTGTTGCTGTCTTTGGAGAGTCTCTTTGTCTGAAAGTATCTGCAGCATGTTTCAGTGAAACAGAAGTTGTGCATGCAAATATGATGTATAGTTGTATTTCTCATATTTTTTTATTCATAAATCAACAGAGTAGACTTAAAATGCTGTTTATGGTATCAAGCGATTTTTTTTTTTTTTTAAATACTTCAATTTCAAAACACACAGATCTTTTTATGACCTTAGAAGCTTGAAACTGATTCCATACTGCATTTCTTACCTTTCAAGTATAAAAGTTTCCTATTGTCAAAAAATGGATGGCAAGATTTGATGTCATGCTATGAAAAATGATAGTGGTACAGTTTTGTATATTAATGCTTTTTGTACTTACCTGTCAAATAGAAGAATAATGCATGAATACATGTCTTTGGGTTCAGTTCCAGCACACAACCTGTTTCAGAACACATTCTGATTTGCTTTCATAAATAGCGTGGAATATGGTGAGTACATACAGCTTCTCCAACGCATCAATATTCTAAAATGTATTCAATATTTATTCTAATATTCTGAACTCAATATTCAGTAATCTAAAACATAAAATGCTAGCATGTCTTTACCCTGTGGTTTATTTTGAAAGCTTATGTTGATTCTATTTTCTCATTACCCTACAGAAGATCATTTTAAAATAAAATCTTTCCTGAAAGTCTACTTTCATAAGCTAAAACTTTCTGCTTCATACTGTGTCTCAGACGTACAGGGTTCATGATACTTTGGTTGCAATAGTTCTGCAGAATACCGACACACCCAAAGATGTTTGTCTCTTTATGTGGAAGCTAGTGGTAGTCTTCTGCAGGTTGTTCCTTCCTTTGGAGGAACTTGCTTCTGAGGAAATGTGGAGGCTGTGGGCTTGCATCACTGTTGCTGTCTCATGTGGGTGATTTCTCTAAGTGTACATCATCAATACCAGGTGATGAGCAGCTTCCCCGTGGAGACCCTGAGGCAGGTGATATGCAGTTCTCTAAGTGCAAGTCCGTAACCCTGGTGAGATGGACCCAATGCTCTAATAGTCAAAATCAGACTGGGCAAAACACTTCATTCAGAGTAACACTTTGTGTACAGAGTTGTTCTGCATTAAAGAAAGGATGAGTGAGCTTCTAGCAAGTCTTTTCCATCAGCCTTTGATTCTGTTGAGTCTTAGAAGTTTGTGAAATGGAGCATTTTATTAAGCACATTTTCTTCGTTATGTATCTCTTTCCCTGTGCTTTTGTATTGTACTATGTGTTCATTCTGTCAGTGCATCGTTTTGCTGAATATTGCCTGATCCCAGATTGTGTGTCTAACAATGATAGTGATGTATGCAAATGAAGTAATAGGTGCGATTCACTTTGTGCTTGCTGTTACTGATGTGCTGTACCAATTTAACCTCAGATAGCTATACAGTGATGAATTAGACGGGCTTTTCCAAAATTTGTTGAATGTTTTACAAGTGGAAAAAAGTGGCTCTGACAATCAAGCAGAAAACTCATTGGCGCAATTTAACCCCTACTTCTTCCTCCCGCTGCTGCCATGCCCCTTCCCTGCACTCGCTCCCCACCCCACCCCCCCAAAAAAAACCCTAAAACCAACAAACAGCAACAAAACCAACAACAAAAAAACCCCCACCATTCAAACCTAACCAAAAATCCAACAAACCCAAAATAACCCAAAAACGCAAAAACCACCTCGCCCCAGCTATGTGGGGAAGGTGCCTTTAAGGTTTTCGTGTCTCCAAATTGAAATAACATTAAACACACTGGAAGGCAAAAAAAAAAAAATAAACAAACAGCTCAACTACACTGAGAGAAAATGTCCATGAGTAAGTAATTTAGTTTATAGTGTGGAAGAAAAGTCACTGAACAGTAATGAGTTTACTGTATCATTTGTAATAATGTTATATGATTAACAGGGCATAAATGGAAGAAGATGAGTGAGGGATTTTGTATTAGTACTATGGATTGCCTCAGCCTTGATATAAACATGAGAGGATTATCCCTTTATTAACATGCCTGTTGGCAAAAGATGAAATATTCCTGGTGTTGCTCTGTATAACATCCAATTTTCCAAGGAAATTAAATACTCTTTTTCCAAGGGTCAAAGTTAGCAAAGGAAGAACAGAAATCTACTTTCTAGGGTAATGACACTTGGGTCTATGACAAGAGAGAAGTACTGCAGATTTTTTTTTTGGGGGTGGTGGTGTTTTTTTGTGGTGTGTGGGTGGTTGTTTTTTTTTTTTAGTAGTGGCCAGGCTACAGCTCAGCCTAGGAGAAACGTGATGATATTTTCATATTTTAGGGAGAGTCGAGTACTGTGGTAGGTTTCATCAGGGAAGCAGATAGAAAAACTTGCTGAGAATCAGTCAGTGCCCTTTCTACATAAAATTTTAGCATATATATGTGTGTTAATTTTTTTTAAAATATGTTTAATATTGAAATTCAAAAGTGAAAGCAGATTTTGGAGCTTTTAATATTTGATTGTATTTCCTATTTTTCAGTAACAAAGGCGAGGAGAGTAAGAAAAATTCATTTTGTTTAACTTGTTTATTGTTGAAATATTCTACAGAAATTTGCTTAGAGTCAGAAAGCTGTTTTCTACTGTAAGCTTGTCAAAAAAAAATTAATCTCCAACTAGAATGATATTATATTTCGCATCTCATTGAGCTGAATGTTACTGAATAACAAGGAAACAGTGAAGTGACTTTGTAAGCCTCTAGCCTAAGAGCCAACGGAGATGAGAATCAGAAAATCATTCAGGTTGGAAGATACCTTGGAGGTTTCTAGCCCAACCTCCTGCTTATAGTAGGTCAGCTGTATGAGGATCAGCAAGGCTTTGTCCAGTTAGGTTTTGAAAGCCTCCAAGGATGAAGGTTACATCAACCTCTCTGGGCCCCTGCTCCTCTGCTTAATTTTGTAGTGAATCTCTTCCCCTTGTACCCAGTCAGAATAATTTCTCACAATTTCTGCTTGCCATCTCTCATCTTCCTGTTGTGCACTACCACGAAGAACTTGACTTTATCTTCTTGATAGCTCCCTAGCACTGGATGGTACTGGAAGGCTATTAGATCCCTCCCAAACCCTTCTTTTTTCCAAGCCAAACAAGTCCACTTACCTCAGTATCTCTTCAAAGGATGTGTGCTTCTGTGCACTGACTATTGTTGTGGCCCTCTGAACTTGCTTGAACTTATTGATATCGTTCCTGTACTGGAGGGTCCAGAACTGGATGTAGCAAGTGCAGACAGTCTGACAAAGGCAGAGTAAAGAAGAATAATTTCTTCCCTTGAACCAACGGGCTGTGCATTTGTTGATACAGCCCCAGGATGCTGTCAGCTGTCACTGCTGCCAGGACATGCTGTAGACATGTACCATGTTGTCCACCAGCCCCCTCAAATCTTGTCCTTTTCAGTAGAACTGTTTTCCAGCCAGTCCGTCCCCAGCTTGCCCTGTTGTTGGAGTTAGTCCTTGGACTTCGTGGTTTTCCTTCTTGATTTCATGAGGTTGGTCCATTCTTCCAGCTTGTCTAGCTCCCTCTGAATTTAATCTTATTTCTGCATGGCCAAGATGAGCATTTGTGAAGATTCTCTGTCTCAACTTTTTTGTATGTGTGTAAGTGAAAGAGAAGTGATTGCATCTTACTGTCTCTGGTCACCTGGAAACCACCAAGAGCAGGTGAGGCAGTAGGAACTACCATTCACCAATAGATGTTAATCTACAGGATTGTAGCATTTCTTTACTTTAGATACTTCCCAACTTGTAGCTGGTGGTAGGGTTTCATGGTAGAGTGGGTGATAACAGTACCTCTTCCCTGGTGACTTTCTGTTTGCAGAAGATGGTCACTTGTGAAGATCAGATGTCACTGCATTCACATCAGATGCATTCCTTCCACGAAGGGGGGTAGCTCCATGGTTAGTCTCTGAATAATCATATGAGATGTGAGTGCTCCTCCTGCCCTTTTCTCTCCCCAAAGAAGAAATAAGGAAAAAAAAAAAGTCTGTTATACTTTTCAATGCATATGAAATTCATTAAGAAATCTCCCACATATAGCAAACATGCTGAATAACCCTGAATACTGAGGGGAAATTTCTCTTTAGGGAATGACAATACCACATTTTGAGGACGGAGAGTAATGGATGTCTTCAGACTATATAAATTAGTAGCCTTGTGTAAGGTACGATAACATGCTAGTTATTTATAGTTCTAACAATAATTCAATAGTTATCTCTCCTATGCATTTAAACTGTGAGATAAGTAAGAGTTCTTCTACACCAGATGGTTTAAACTACTTGACATATCACGCTGGAGGAAACGTAAATCCATGTACTTGCTTTTAACCTCTGATATAGCAGGTGTTGTCCTTTGGAATGTACCACTCAGCACCACTTCTACAGTGCTACTGAACAACAAGGCAGCTCACTGTGCAGTGTTTATTTATTCTTCCCACTTTCTTTTGTGATTTCTGAACTGGAAGTTACTTCTGTGAGATCTCTTTAGAACTTTAGCAGCAACTTGTATATGATTGCTGTCAGAGGTACTGTGGAGTTCAGTAATCTGAAAGGTCCACAATTATTACATGGAATAAGTGTGCTACACCTGCAACACATAGAATGCAGCTCACTGAAACAATGAACTGCACTGTAATGCATGTTGAAGAACATTTTTTTAATAATTCTTTTAGGAACTATTTGAAAGGTGTTTAAAGGGTCAAGGATAGTTTTATCTATTTCCTGGCCGAAAGTATTATGACATTGCACAGGAAAGTAGTTAGCCACTTAAAAACTCATCTTGGGGGTTAATGCCTTTAATGTGTAAGATGTGAATATTTATTCAGATTCCAATTTCATTTGATTCCTACATCACGTCACTAAAACTTACTTTTCTCTGGTAGTCATATTTCCTTTAAAACTGAAGAAGTCTTTTACTGGGCTGTCAAAGCATCATTTTTTGTAGTGTTGAGAGTGACATCATGTTCCTGTCTTCATATGGAAAGGAGTCACTTTGCAGTGACATGTAAGAGATTTTGCAGATCTTTGGGCTTGCATGTGTTGAGTACAGCTGATATTCTTGAGCTGAGTGTGGGGATGAAGAATGCCAATATCCACAGTTCACAGAATGTCTTACCTTCAATTAACAGCTGAGATCCCCTAGTGATTGACTGAGACAGAGATGCAATATTTCTATCTCCAAAGATTGGAGGTAATTGAAGAACTAGAGTTGGGTAGATACTCGGTATGCTTAAATCCTCTGTAAAGATGAAGTTTTCCCCTTTAACTGCTAGTCTAGGTTCACAAAAGGAGGTCATCTTCAAGGTGTGGGGTTGCAAGGGGGAGGGTGGTGTTGGCACACTTGCCCCAAATGTGCACTGTCAAATCTACTGCTCAGCTTCAGTCTAACTCTGGCTTTTAGCTTGAGACGCACTTTATCCTTGGAGTCTTTTATGAACTTTTTAAATGTCTTCCACTCACCTGGCTGAATTTCATGCACTGTGAACCTCCACAATTCCCATATATTTTCAGTAGGAGCTGAGACATCTGCTACTTGCAAAGGTGTTGCAGATTTGAGTAAGGAATGAGTCCCAGCTCCTTCCATAATAGTTCAGAGTGTAAGGAAGAACATTGTACCTGGCTAGCATCTGAGATGAAACTTTGCATGGACAGGTAATTTTAAATAATTTTGCAGAGATAGAAGAGCTAACTCTCTTCTGGAGTAAAACGCATGAAGTGAGATAGCCAGAATCTGTTGGATTAGGTGGTGAAAAGCATCAATACCTGTTGTATATGTGCAAACGAAGGTGGGAATCTTTTTTTCTTTGGCTACTCGGATATTTATGCTCCGTGTAATTGTATGTTGTTGCCTTCATGAGGGGTTATAAAATGCTAGGTAACCTTGAGGAAGAAGAAAGATCAATACAAAAGTCAAAGTGGGCAGACCCGTTTGGGAGAGGGAAGGTGGTCTCTAGGGAGAAATGAATCCCATGTTTGGCTGCAGCAAGAAGTTACTGTACTGTTTTAGGCTGGAGTCCCGTTGTCAAGAAACACGTAAATTATTCCACTGCCTTGAGGTGTATAGCTCCGCTGTTTTGTATGAATGCAGCGCCGTGCACAGCACAGTGCGTCGTGCCCATCAGCTTTTGCTGTTGAATTGCAGCACTTGCAAATGCTGAGGGGAAGTGCTCAGGCACCTCCGCTGACTACTGCCCCTTGCTCAGTACGTACTCTGAGTCTGCTCAGTCCTATCTGGAGTTTATAGTGACAAAATGTTTGTTGTTATACCTATTGACCTGGTTTACCTGCAGTACAAGGCTATGACCAAACTTCAGACTTTTTTCTTATACATCTTTAATATTGTTTATTTGTGCAGCTCTTGCTTAAAGACACCAAATCTATTAAAATCCAAAGGAAAGAATGACAGAGCTTGTGGTTTAAGGTAAAACCAGGTGGCTATGCACAATTAGCTCAAGCCAATAGACGTCTTGTAAAACTCCTAGTAATTGTGAGTCCAATTTGAAGAACTTATTTGCTATCAGATGTCTTCTGAGACAGAATCATGAGAAAATGTAGGTGTCTCTGTGCTTGTCTAATGTTTATTGAACCCACCTTCACCACCTCTGTTTTTAGAAAGAAGCCGCTGTTTTTAACTGCAATGTTTTTCTGGTGTCAAATTCAAGTTGATGGAATACTGAGTTGCAACAGGAATACTATTATAAGTTCCAGAACAGAAATATTTTCATGACCGCTCCTTGTTTGAATGAATTGTTCTGTGTTTCTATTTCTTCTAAGTGAACCAACATTTTTAAATTCTGCCTGGGTCTCTTTCCTGAATTTGGCTACAGATAGGGTTCCTGGAATTGTTTTCTCATTCATCATTACTACATCAAGGGCCACCACCTGCATGTGTCAAGTGACTAATTTGCGTTTGTTATATATGATGTGACATTGTTTTGGGAATTTGGTGTTGATTTTTTTTATCTTTCCTTTTTTTTGTTTTTTTATTATTTCTTTGTGGCACTACATAATAGAGAGTATAAACTAAAAAACCTCCAAACTTTACATAAATTTTATTAAATGTCTGCTAGGAGTGTATCCAAGTAAATTTGTGACACTTTTAAACAAATTTTACTATTTCTTTTTAATGGAAGTGTTGAAAAAATGTCTACAAAATCAAGTACAGCTTACCAGTCCTGTATGTCTACTGCAAGCTCTCCCTCGCTTTTCAAACAATACACCTTGTAATAGCTACAGTTCAATTTTAGTGCAAACTGTTATGGCTAAAGGCTCACTGTCATTGCTAGTAATTTATACCAGACCCCTTCAATGTTCTTTTTATGGGTACAGTATGCCTCATCTACTATTCCCGTGATCGCTTGTGATGGATCTGTACAGGTATTTAATATAACTTATGCTCTTGATTATAAGAACCGACCACTTCAAGTTTTTTCTTTCTTATACTTCACAACCTTTGAAATGAATGGCTGATCTAGGTACAGTTCTGGAGACAAGTACTTAGTAATTGTCAGCTTGTGACGATATCACATGAAAAGACAATCCCTTATTTGGTCAAGTAAGAATGTTAGCTAGCTTTTTTTATGTATTTTAAAGATCTATATTGCTAGCGGTATGTTTTCAGGATAAAGTGTTTTAACATAGGATATCAGGGACAAATGCATTTCTATTTTGTAAGCCTTCCAAATTCCATGGGAGAAATGATAATTGTCAAAACACTAGACAATGGAGAACAATACAGGCAACAGCTGTGTCTGTACTGCAGAAGTATGAGGTATGTCTCTTCCTGTGCACCTTAGAACCAAATGTAAATGTGCTGTTTCTCCACTCGTTCCTTTGCTTTTCTGTGCAAGTAAAGCTAGTCATGCTAGGTAGGGGTTAGGAGCAGCAGGTTCTCCACATGGGATGCTTAGGAAGCAGGGACTGCAAAGGTACCAGCCCTGAAGCTCAGATATAGGTTAGACTTGCCTGTAAGGATATTTTTGTATCTGGTCTTGATGGGTCCCATCTTTATAAAAGTAAAGCAAGAAAGGACAGCTAGCAGGCTCACTTATCAGAAAATGCCTGGGGATAAAAAAGGGCCCCGGTCTGTATGTCATACCTTACTTCAATGACATGTGAAAGCACATTTTGCTTCAGCTTTCAGCTGCTACCCTGGTCCAAAGTAGAGCAGTCTTGAGGCTGTGTTAGTTTGATCTAAAACCAGAGTATTTCTTCCCACTGTCTCACAAATATTGGCAAATATAAAACTGTAACCTGAATTAAAATGCTTATGTCTGTAATGGATGATGGGAAAGGAACAGGGAAAGGGGATGGCTGTCCTCACACTACTTTTTCATCTTCAATATATGTCATGAAAGTGAAATGCATTGGGTTACTTTCTGCATAAATGCTGTAAGGAAATGATAGGAAGATATATTCTCCCAAGTATTTCTATCCTAATGTTAAGAGATAAGGAAATATACAACATGGGAATTAGTATAGAATAAGTGTTGTACGACTGTATAAGTGTAAACAGTCCCTCCTTTCTCTATCCTTCTCCTTGTCTATTTTGATATAGGTATCGGTAGTCTTAGGCTCCCAGCCAGTCTCCTGCCTGTACTGTTGCTTGGGTTTTACTACTTCTAATAACCGCCACTTATTTTGTGGCATTTCCTGTGCTGTTGTCCTTATGGTGGCATCAGCACCATATAATCCAATTAATTTCCTGTGCTCATGCTGTCTCTCTTACTTGTATGTATTTGCTGTCTTGGTCCAGAAGATGCTAACCTGGAACATTTGGCTTTTTGATGGGTAAAGAATTTTGGAGAGTGATCAGATGGAGAAATCTCCTCATTCTTTTTCCCTTCCTCAAGTCCAATGTCACAAAAAAAACCCCAAAACACCCAAACCACAAAACAAACCTGCCCACCTCCCTGGAAAAGTTTTGTGATATTCTGCACTTTCGGTAACAAAGTTAGCACCTCTCTGACTTGTAGTAAGTGCTGGTTCATGGCATTGGGTTGTGCGTAGTTCTCTGGATGCAGTTTGAATAACCACGTAGCTTTTTGGTGCTTTAGACATTCCTTTGTCAGTAAGCAAGCGACTTCAATGACAGCTTTGTTTGTGGATGTGCAGTCAAGCCCAAAGGAATGTGGGAAAGCCACGAGAGAAGATGTCTTGTCATCTGTCAAGACTTGTCAAAGTAAAATTAGCAAGTGGAGGAAAATATGAAATTATATATTATATATATTTGGCCAAAAGAATGGAATATGAAAAATATAGAAATATATATTGATATATATAGATGGAGAAATATAGAGATGAACATATTTCTGCAGAGCACTGGGGGAAGGAATATGTAAACTGAAGATCACAACTGGTTCATAAACCTACCTAATTAAATGGAAGTCTTAGAAGGCTGACTTTTTTCAATTAGGATTTTTCAGAATTGGCTAGTGCCAACTTAATTTTGCCCTTGATAACATCTATATATTGACTTCATGGATTCAGAATGAAGCAAAAGGTATTTGTTTAAAATAACATGAACAAGGATGCTAAAGTCTTCAACTATGCAAATATTAAAGTGGAAGGTGCTCCGCAGGCTTCTGTCTGGGCAAACCCACTTGATGTAAAACAGGGGGAGAATAGGACAAGTAATCTAGGTTACTGCTGCAACCCTCTTTTTTAATATTTAGGAGGGGTGATATTATTGGGGATCTAAATTAGGAAGAGTGGTAAAGATGGAAGTGAAACTATGATACAAAAAAGGATGCTACCAGGTGTGCTGAGGTGTGCTTGAGCTGAATATAAGACAATATCTTAAGCCTGAACCATTAAAAAGATAAGGAAGCAGAATGGATGCTTTACTTCCTTACAGTATTTTTTAATAGAAATTAATTTTCATGGAATGGCTTAATATGCCTGGATCAAATATTGACGTTTTACATACAACCCTAGCCCAGACAATGTGACACTTTTGGCTGTCATCTTGAATTGCTGTCATGCCTGTAAAGAATTGAGTGAACACTGCCAACTATTGGTAGATAAATTGAAAGCATTACTCCCACAACATGCATATTAACATGCCATATGCCAGGAGCTAAAATATTTAAGCTTATAAAATTGCCATAGAGGATGAGATAAAATACAGTAAGATATGTTACCAACTGCATTATTACTTAAGCTACACAGATCTTAGAAATCAATTTTTTGTTTGGTGTAATTCCACATGATGCAATTAAAAGTAGCAAGTGAAAGAAAATCTTTCTATATACAGGAAGCTTCTGGATAAGACTGGTGGCATAGGGCACCTGTACTGCAGTTTGGAAATGACAGTGTGCTTTAAATGGAATAACTGTGGGAACAGATGCTCATGCATTAAGCTCTCAGCCTTACATGAAGCTGAAGTTTTACTTTCAGGCTTGGGAAGTTTATTTTCAGGCTTGTAGGGAATCTCAATGGGATGGCTGACAAGTGGTCACCTTGCAGGAAGCAGGACAAATTTACATTTCTATTAATTCCAGGTGATTTTTTTCTTTTTTTTTTCTTTTGAATGTGAAATGGAAGTTGATGTAATGATCATAGAGGATACTAGGCTGACAGCTCTGAAAACAGAACCCTTTTGTTTATCAAGAGTCTTAATGTTCCTCATTTGCAAACTGGAGAAGATCCCATCTGTGGAAAGCAGATTTTCTCCATAACTTCCTTCCTCCTCTGGAATTTCAGTTTGACTAACCAGGGATGCACCTTGGATGTGTTTTTCTGTTCTTTTGCTTATTGGCATAAAAGAGTGAATCTAAAAGCTAATTTCATGGATGCTCCTATGCACGTATATGGTATTTCTCTGGGTTGTTTCAGGTTTGAACCATTATTTTCAGACATAGTGGAAGTTCAGCTTTTGTATACTGTTCTTTGAATTGTTCTAGATAAGTCTGATGCAGTTTACAGTGATTTCAGAGTGAGTTGTGTAGCTTTGCTTGTAGCTTAAGAAAATATTCTGGTTATTAGAGAAAAAAATATAAAAAATCAGTGACTTCCACACTGAGTGAAAAGTGTTTGATAAGATAGCTAAATATACTACAAAGTATTTAAAAAAAGAAACTATAGGAGTACTTAGTATGAGAGTAAACCAATATCAAATATTCTGAATTACCAGCATATGAAGATATTAAGGCAAGCAGTGGAGTAAACTTTTAATTGAAGTAGCGCTGGTAGTTTGGTTTTTTTTTTTCTGAAAGGAATTCATAGCAATCCTGCAGTGTAAATTCTATTACACCCTGAGCACAATGCTTTGCTCTAAAATCCTGTCTTATTTAGGCAGAGGGATTGCAAAACATTTGCCAGAAGAGCTGTGTGTCAGGACTTTGACCCATATCTTTGGCTTTCCTACGGAGACAATGAATTGCTCTAAGCCAGTGGCTCTGGCATCTGAATTCCCTACTTAATCTCTTAGAAAACTTCACATTTGCTTCTGTATGAATGGTTGATTACATCTGCGTGCAGTGTGGTAATCCCCACCCAGGTCTCGTCTCCCCCAGGGAGAACTGTTTTGTCAAAACAATGTCCCAGATTACTGTTTGACACTGGAAAATCAAACAAAGGTGATGAAACTTAAATTTTGCATGTTTCCAGAATGAAGTATTTCAGAAGATGGTCTTGCCAACACTTTGCTTGGAGCTGAAGCAATCTTTTCTTTCAGAACGTACTCAGTGTGGAGTTGTACTAAAGCAATTAATAAACCCTACGCCTTCTTCATGTTGCCAATATGCAGCTGTGTGTTTGTGTTCTCATCTGTTTTCTTACCTCTAGTGTGTCCAACCTTAGAGCAATTAATAGCAAAGACGTTTCAACTACATGCATGCTTGTAGCCTGGTGTTTAAGCTGATATACTGCCCTAAGGAAAAGAATGTGAAATAACAGGGGAAGTCTCAAGCAAAAGAAATATCTTTCATTGAAGGAAAAAACCCCCATCCAATAACAAACCATAAAACCAAGAGACCACTTCTGAAATGAAATCTGCCAAAATTTTGTTTGAAAAACTAAAATCTATGTACTTCTATAACATCTTTAAAATTTACAGTATCTTTGTAATTACAAAAATAAAGTACCATTGGGATAAGGCAGAGGAGATTAAGGTGGAGTTCAGGAACACTAATGCAAAGAAAAGTCACAATTTCTGATTTTTTTTAATTTTTTTTTTTAGTGAAATGGTGTGTGTTGTTTCAAACTGTTGCTGTACCAATTAATGTATTTTGTAAAACATTCTGACATACTCTGAAAATCTGGAAGGCCGAAGGGTTATACATATCTCATATTAAAACATTTTGCAGATGTTACTGACAAAATTAAATATTCTCTCCCACTTCTGAAACGTGTTTGTAGATGCTTTAATTAGATCATATTTTTCCCTGACTATTTAATTTCCTTTAAGGCTTCTGTTCTATGTAGTTAGATATATTCTGAAGGCCATTAAAATAACTAGCAACAAAGACAGATTACAAGTTTCTGTTCTTAGAATGACTAGGCTAAATGTACTCTTTGCCATCCTCTCTTATCCTGAATGATGGCAAGTACTTTTTTTGTTCTGGGGTTTTTCCCCACACACACCCATCCCTGAAATTATATGTTGAATCAAATGGATAAACAAGAAGTGTATATATAGTTAATACATTAATAAAAAATCTCCTGTAGACATACAACTAATTCTGCAGCTCTCTTTCAGTTTTTTTTATAGTAAGCTTTGGCAGGCTTTCAGCTCTTTCAGCTTTTATTTCCTGCTATCTTTGCATAAAAATGCTTAATTCATTACAGAACAGATACAGAAGAGTTAAACTGCTGTGATGTTTACAGCCAGTCTCTTTCCAGGGTTGTAAGTCCACTTAATTGAAGTTACTTGGGTAACTGAAATTTGCTGCACTATATAGTATGATTCCACACGCTGACCACCTCTAAAGCATGTCCCAGGCATTTTGTCTGGCTCCCAGGTCTAGGTATGTTCCTTGGCAGCTCCTTTGTGTGTGTAAGGACGAGATCAGTGTGGTCTGTCCTCCTGTAGGCATTTGGTTGCCAGCGGAGGGAAGCCTTTGCTGTGAGCTAACTGGTCTGGGAAGCAAGATTATAGGGCTTACACTGGAGCGTGCCTGCAGTGCAGCATAGATATGATCAAGAATCTCATATAGATCAGAGTTAAATGTCATCAAGCAGTCTTTAAGTATTACTAAACATTAAGATTTATCTTGGTTTTCTCCACCCTTTCTAATGCAGATGTTTAGTTTTATCTAAGGTTTTGAACAGCATTTAGAAATCATGCAGTTAAGACACAGTGGTTCATACATTATTATTATTTTTTATACCGTTGATGTGCTAAATGCTTGCTCTCTAAGACCTGTCTTACCTTTACTGAATGACACTTGAAGTTCAGTACTGCTTTTGTTCTATAAGGCTCACAAAAAATGCTGGGGCACCTACCAACAGTTTATTACATTCTGTACCTGCATTTAAATTGTGCCGAATTTTGTTTATTTCCTTTCATAAGTATTTTGCCTGCCTTAGAGCTTATTCCTGAAAATGGATCTGTACATATCTATAACCACCAAAAGTATAGTTTAGTGTTTATAAAAAGAATAAAAAGTATCAAAAGGGACCAGGTGGCCAGATCAAAAAAGTTCTCCACTACAAATGCAATTTTCTGAGAAGGAATAGGAACAGTGTCATTTTAACACAGGTGGCTAGTACATCTTGCTTAGAAATTCAAGAAGGGTGTTATTTTTTAGAATGTAGTTTCCTCAGACAAACTACCATAAAGTAAAGTTTATAGGATAATTCAGTCCAGCTGGTTTTTTTTAGTAGTCATTAAAGTTAACACACTTTCAGAGTTTAAAATACACTTAATGTGGGGAGTATTTATGGCTATTTTGTTAAATTAAAAGGTTGATTTGTCACAGTCCCTTCTAACATTTATTTTCTACGTCAGGTTTTATTTAGTTGGACTTCAAGTATGTAGTAGAGGGATTTCTTTCTTTTTGTGTTTGCTTGGGTTTTTACTTCTAGAGAGCTACTATAGAACAACCACCTAGAGTATTTCTAAGCTGTATTGTAGAATCACATTGATAATTAACATTTCTTTTTCAATATGAAATAGTCTTTAATTGAAAGGGGCAGAATGAAGGCAGTTGTAGATAAAACCTAAGAGACAAACAGCAGCCATGGAAATATCTGACTTTCCGAAAGTTCATTAATATGTTGCAAAGTTCTTTCTCTCACTAGGCAGAGGCAAAACAATGCAATATCAAAACTGGATATAGCTCAAAGTCCATGCGTTCAAAGTACTCTATCTGCCAGCTTGTTACTAGAGGCACCTTCTCCCACTTAGATTACTGGCACTGAAAAGAACTCATGCATGAGTAAAACCTGATATGAAGGACATCAACGAGTCTTCCTTTAAGGAATTTGTGTCGATTTGTAAAACACATATCCAAAGCTGTTTTGGGCTTTTATGTTGACTGAGTGTTTATAATTTCGTATGTCCAGCAGTGTCACTGAAGTGACATCCTCAGACATAATGTTAAGCACGACACTTATTCCCATGAATTACAGCAATACAATGTTTTTGTTTAGTATTACATAAGAAACAAAATGTGATTAAAAAAAAACCCTGTAACTGAAAATAACTTCCCAACTCAAAATAGTTTCACAAATTTGTATTTTTAAAGAAATGGAAGTAGGCTATCCTTATGCAAGTCTGTTCTGATTATGAATTTTCACCTCAAATTTTTTTATTTCCTACCAATCTAAATTAAATGTTCAAAATTAATTTCAGCAAAGATAAACTAAATTCTAGATATTTTACTGTGCATGCTACTCTCTCCTTGTGCTAAGCATATAGGTCATCATTCACCAAAGCAACAAAGAGTATATTTGGTTTCACACACTGTGATAGCCCAATTTAGCATGTGGCCAGCTAACCAGTCTGCTTATGCTAAAAGGCTGAGAAATACAATTACCTCTGAATTGTGTAGGAGGTGATAAGCTCACAGATAATTTAATCAGAACTGATAGTGAGTTAGGGTGGTCAGAAAGGATAGCTGGCTCAACTGGCTTAAAAAACAAAACTACTAAAACCAAACTTTTTTTTAAAAAACTGTTTCCAATATTTAGTTCATTTAGGAATGGAAAACAAGATCAATGGGAGACCCATGGTAGTTTTGTGTAGGGAAGGACGAGAAAGCAACTAGAAGTAAAATGGGAGAGAATAGATGTGACAGGAATACCTTAGATTTCCATATGAAATCCAATATTTACTCATGATCTTGAAAAGGAGAAAGTAAAAGTTAGGATAAAGTCCAGAAGAATATTGTTTGATTAGTCTTTCCCAAACAAGACTGAGATATTTAAAAGATATCTGTGTGAGAAAGGATGTTCAGTATTCGTAAAAACAGGGTCAAGCAGTGGAAGGGAACATTTACATTGTATGGCTTAAATGATGTATAGTTGGGAAGCCTACCTGGAGGTCTTAGTAGACACCTCAGTGGAAACCTCTGATCTGCACAATCATGATTTGCAACTTTAGAAAGATACACAGTGTAGTGACAATAAGTTTCCTAATGTCTCTTATGTAAAACTATCTGGAAGAATAGCTTGTACTAATTGCCTTTACATAAAGAAATACATATTGAAGAATTTGAGACAATTAAAAGGATGAGAATAGGAACCCTTTACTGTAAGATGTTCAGTGCAGAATATGGAAGTTTTTAAAAGAGTGAATGAAGTGAAAAAGATGAATCAGGTGTTTTTCTTTTCTCTTCATGCAAGAAAAAGGGGGTAGATAGCCTTATTTTAAACATAATGAATATTAGACCAACAGGAACACTTTTTCAGACACTTTTTGATAAGAGCTTATGGAACAAGGGAAGGCAAAAACTGATTCACTGTATGATGTTATGTTCCAAAACCAGTAGGTACTAATTATTTTGGAAAGGGCAGCCAGCTGTGTATTTCCTGGTTTTTTTCCCAATTTCAATGGCAGTAAATTCCAAGAAGCTTCATGTGCCTCCTCACTAGACTCAATGGTCCCTTGATCTGATCTAAACGCAACGTTTCTGTATCTCTTTATTCTGCAGACTAGTCGGAAGGAAAAAGGATAACATGGAAGTTTAATGTGAATGTCAATCCTTTTGGGGATTCCTCAGGGAATAATTGAAGATAAATTCTTCATTAGAATAAGGAAATCCAATATAATCTGTATTTGACTGTAGATTTGTTTATTTTACTGCTTTTGAGCTTTTGTCAAGATTTTATCCCCCTTTTTCACATTTTTTTTTCATAATTTCAGGAAAGCACAAAATTTTTCATATTTCCCTCTGCCTTGTTAACTGCAAAATACCCCCCTCAACAGCTCTCCTTAAAGAACTGCTGTGTCTGTACATGAGGCACAGGAAGCTTAGTTGGGATTACATTCTTTTCCAGTCTATTCACTTTAGAGCTCTCTCCCTTGGGAAGCTTAGCCTCAGGCTTTTATGCCACTGATAGAGTACTACCTGACATAGGGGGAATTTTTCCCCTAACGCTAATCCAGCTGTAATGATAGAGGAGCCTGTGTTGGTGTTTGCAGCAGTGCCTTGTCCCTTAGAGGTTCTTCTGTTCACTGGCTTCCTTTCTGTCTGCACTTTTGCACTTGAATCTTCCACGCATAGGAACATTCGTGTGTAAAAAAAAAAAAAAAAAAAAAACAAAACCAAAACAACCTCTGAAACTGGACCTACTGTACAGTTTGGGCAGCCCACAGCCTTCCTCCAGGTGATAGAGTTCAATCTGTTAGAACGAAATGCATCTTTCATCATTGTCCTCTTTGCAATTCTCTGTTGGAGGAAGTTTGAGCATATTAGATGGTAATTTATGTTTGCCCTTATCCTTCCATCACACCCACATAAATAATAAAACCCGTTAAAATAACCTGGAAGTTAACCAAACTTATTCTACAGTAACCTTGTATTGAGAAGGAGAAAATGGAGAATTTTCTGCATTAAAAGATAGAAAATGAGGTTTTTTATAAGCAGATTTTTCTTGGCTTTTCCAAACAGTATTTATTTTAAAATGTATGCCTGGCAGAAGACTTTTGGTTAAAAGTCAGTGTTTCCAGGTATGATAGATATATATTTATTACTCCTGAAACAGAATCACTCCTATTTATATGACCGGACTGTTTGCAATGGCCATACTGTTCAAGTGCATTGTCTCAGAAATATTCAGCTAAATTTGCTGTCAGTTACATTAGTGCAATTTAGAAACAACTGGGGAAAACAATGGGGGGGGGGGGGGAAATATCACTGTACGTACTTGAGTTTTGCACTGGTGTAAGTGAAATGAAAAATCTGTCCCTGGAAGGCTTTGATATTCAAAATGAGCACCCAGTGAACATTGAGCACGTAATTAAATCCTCTGCTTGTGTCAGCGCTCTGGATTTCAATGCGTTCAGGCAAGCTATCACCTGCTGATGTCAGAAGTGTACCCAAACAGAAAAAGGTTTTCTCAGATGATTGAGAGAATAGCCTGATCCCAAGTCTCTTGACAGAAATGCAGACATACATATTCTTTCATGATACACAGTGGTCTAAAAGGAAAGAAGTAACACATGGATTTTCACTATAAACAAAACCCTTGAAGCAGTTTCTCAGGAGTGGTTAGCAACGTTGAAGTGTCGATCCCATCTCTACTGGTGAGCATTCAAAACCATAAAAAAACCTCCTAAATATTATTTTCATTCCAAATTTTATAGTTAACTTTGAAAAATCTGAGCTTCTCCTGAAAGATTATTTCAAAAGGGCCCTTTAGTTCAAATCCCCATTGAAGTCAATGCAAGTTTTACTGGTCTATATAGTGAGGAAGACTTGCAAGTTAAGCACTTAGTTTAAGCTTAACTGGTCTTGACATTTCTGCTATATTGCCCAGAAACACACTGGAATTGAGAAGCAAATAATACCGGAGCTACACACTGAGTTGTGTTGCTTTCTGGCATGTAGTGTACAATCTTGGTACTCCATGGAGGAGTCAGTCCATGGCCCCCAGTCTACTTCACAACTTTACACATTTCAGAAGCCATTCAATTGGTTTGTTTTTTTCATGGCAGATGCAGGAAAGAAAAGCCCACCATCTCTCTGAAACTGTTTCTCCTCCATCCTAAAAGCTCACAGAGCCATTGATCATGGCATTTGGACATAGAATTATGAGGCAATTATCTCAGCATTAGCCTCAGTGAAAATCAGGGGGTTTTCCTTTTATAAATGGTACTTTCAGTATTGACAGAGATGAGTGAAGAAAGAACATCCAAAGCAGTATTAGGTCAAGAATGAGCTTTCATATTTTTTTTTACATCTTCCCATCTCCCAGGAATTCCATAAATCTC
The DNA here is from genome assembly GCA_035590275.1 of Ibycter americanus. Lineage (NCBI taxonomy): Eukaryota > Metazoa > Chordata > Aves > Falconiformes > Falconidae > Ibycter > Ibycter americanus. The sequence goes on from JAVJGI010000064.1 coordinate 2,922,355, forward strand.
AGAAAACTTTCAGGAGTTGGAGGCCGAATTACTTTGGCTGAAGCAAAGTCTTTGAAATAACTTGGGCTGATTATTTGACAGTAATTTGTTTCAATCTGCTCCTACATATTTGAGTTATAACAATAATTAATGCAAATGACAAATGGTGAGCAATTCAGGCTGGAAAAGCAAGTTTGATTAAAGTAATGATTTTTGGTTTGAGCACGTTGTCCAGTGGCAGAGTTGCAAATATGTATTTGCAACCTACTGCTTCATCACGGATACTCGTATTCAAATTTGCTGTTTGCACTTGTTCTGTGTGACTCGTCTGTAACCTGCTGTGACTTTGCAGAGAATAGGCACTGCTCCTGTGTATGCAGAATTGAGGCTAATACTTTATGTGAAGAGCTCAGGCTGGTGAATATGGACCCCGAGTTGACTGATGGTCAATCCTTTCAGTGAACTCAGTACAAATCTGTGTTAAGGACTGTGTCCCTTTTTCTGAATATTGTGAAGGAGTTTTCATTAATGGACTAAAGGCACCCTGGCAGCAGGAAGAAGACATGTCTTTCTGGTGAGGACCAGGTTGCTTGCTTGTAGGCTTAAAGAAAATTGAGTTTTCCCAAATAAAATACTGTCAGTGTGATTTTTTGAAATAGTACATTCGGATTAGTTGTTTAGGGTTTTTTCCTGCCAGGACTATTAGTTGTTGTATTTTAATTGCATCTTTTAATAATTGAAACAAAGTAGTCACTATAGTTGTTCAGAAAACAATGGGACCTTCCTATAGATGGCCACTCTGATATTCCTGTGACCACCACTGAAATGGTAAATCTGATGGTACTGACAACAAGATAACTCTCGGTATGAGAATGAAATAATTCCTCCTTCCAAAGGCATGCTCTATGCATGCAATATTAGCTGACAAAGTTAAAACAAATTTGTCAATATAGTCTATCATTTAACCTGAAGACAGCATGCGAGCAACACCTTTTGCCCCGAGGGAGCTGCATTCAGAGGTGACAGCATGCTACTTGTCATATTCTACTGAGTACACAAAGTATAGATAAAAGTAATTAAAGTGCAATTCAGTGTTTATAATGTTAGCTGTCAGTGAAAATCTGTGATATCAGCTAAAAATTTCAACTTTATTTTTTTTAATTATTTTATTTAAAAATACTGATTGAGCTGGAAATGCCCAAGGCTTCTAATTTTTTTGATTACAGAGTTTTATCTCATTTGTTTACCATGCTTTTTAGTTCTTTCTCATGTTCCTCAAAGGAAAAGGTATGTAAAATACTTAAGCACAGTAATAACTTTTTTCCACGCATTTGAAGTGACTATGGGTAATTCATTCCATTCAGTTATATCCTGAAACAGAAATGCCTTTTTTAAGGTCTGTAGAAAGCAATTATAAAGCTGGTAACTTTGAACTATTGAACTGCATGCCCCAGTGCTGTTGGCAATGCTAAAAATGGGAATATTAGATTAAATTTTTTCAAGCAGAAAGTTCTAATAACTCAAGTAATAATATTCATTAACTTCTATTTACACCATTTTAATCTGAATCCACATTGTATGTTTCTTTTATTTTTTCAGAAAGCCGTTAAAGCCTTAGCCAAATGCATATTTCACAGCGTATGCTAATTCAGATTTGGTATAAATTATGGTTGAATTATCAAAGGTGGCACACTACTACGCAGCTTGGTTTTCATTTGAAAGGGTGGGGCATGAAGTGCTGCAGCAAGTTATTCCTGTGGTGGGTTAGCAATTACGATGCCGCGCACTGCGACAGCAGAAAGGCGAGCGCAGGGCTGTGGGTGCTGAGTTGAGCCTATAGAAATGGCTGTGATGAGCCATCCAAGCCTGACTTGTGCCGCTTGAAGCTGTGTGTGAGGAGAGGGTTGGCCTTTCGGTTAGACCCTGGGGATGCTTCCCCTAGTTCCCCAGTAGGACAACCAAATGCTAGCCAAGTTGTTCAGGGTGGGTTTCGAGGAGGGCAGATGAAACTGGTAGGAGAGGCTATTCAGAGCGATAGTAAGTTATTTCAGTAAGTTCTAAACTTCTCAGGTGGTTGGGTTCTGTGACCAATCACACTTCTGTTCAGTTCAACATGCTCAAATCTGTCCTGGAATGAGCTAAAACCTTTCTGACTGCCAAGGCTTTGGGCATGGTGCCTGGCAGGAAACTCTCTGCTCAGGAACCGATAACAGTGCAGGATTTGCAAAAGAGAAGACAAAAGACTTAAATGCTGCTTTCTTGGCATCCTTTAAGAGAAAACAGCAGGGGAAGAGCGGCAACACTGCAGATGTGAACAGAGATAAGGGTATCCAAATTAAACCTGCAGCTTCTTTATTAACACAGGAGTGCAGAAGCTGATATGTATATATAGTATAGCTGCATGAAAAGAGTGAGTACCATGGTCCTGAGATGTGATCTTATTAATTTTCCTTTCTTAGTAGGTTTGTTAGGACATGGTTCATGCTTTTGCTTGGCTACTCGCCACTAGTATTGTCATGACTTAGGTTGCTCACAGTAATAGAGATTCATGTGGGATAAAGTAAATGAAGCTGCTTTTCATTGCCATTATCATTATTAAAAAGGCTTTTCAAAGGCAGATCTTGCTATCAGCGCCACAGATCAGCACACCCCTAAAAAGTGATCAAACAGCAGTGTCCCGGAGAATGTATTCGTCCCCTATGGTGCCTGACCAGAGTACTGTTCTATTAACTGCTAATAAAATAAATGTTTGGAGTTGTCATTAGTGAGACTCCTGCTTAATAATGGTATTATATTGTGATTTTTAATTTTTTTTCCCCACCCCACTCTTGAATTTGTTTCTCTTCTGGCTTAAGTGAATGTGGCTGCTGTGATGACAGCTACAGCCATTTCACTTGGTAGCTGTATTTGTTCTGGTTCTGACAGGGTAGCATATTTCTTGCATGGAAGGGGTGGCTTGAAGGATTCCTTCAGATTGCAGATGATATCGTTGTCTTGATTTTATGCATCACAGGCTGTATTTTCGTCAGGCATGGCTGCACTGATAGGAGCAATTCTCTGATTTAGGCAGTGCCATTTAAAAAAAAAAAAAAAAAAGCAGCACGTAGCTAGAACCTCTGTAGTGGGGGTTTTTTTGTACTATATGACTGATCACCCTGCCTCCAGATTACGATGCTTCTCTTAATGTGAAAGGTTTAAATGTTGTGCCACGTATTGTCATATTTTTTATTCATCTATTAGGTGTTGTGGTAAAACCTTGCTTGCTTCCATTTCACAGTGTACAATATTATTTTTGCGTCATGTAGTCTACAGTTTCTGAGCAACTGCTGTATGGGTGGCTTTGCTACCTCCTACTCCAGTTCTAGTGCCTTGTGGTGTGTTACATTTCTCTCTGCGTGAGCCTGCTTGCTGGTCACTTGTTTAATCAACATCTGTTTATCAAGGGCTAGTGAATACTTTGGGTTTTGTCTGATGCCTGTTCAATTCTTATTTTTAATGATTTTTGCTTTGGGTTCAGCCCCATTCAGATGGCATCCTTCAGCATGTCATCTCCACCTGCGAAAGCAGTCTTTTCCTGTCAAATACACTCAGGTTGCTCACCCATTAATTGCCTCAGTGGGTCCCTGATTTCCTTTATAGTGTGTTTTTCTTCACAAAGAGGTACTTTGCTTTGGGAAACAATAGGTTTCAAACAGCTCTGCAGCTGTCTGTTTTTTTGCCCAGTGTATACTGGAAAATAAACAGCTGTCTGGCTGCAGCCTGCTTGCTGGCATCTGCACTGCCAGTGACCAGCTTCCTGTTTCAGACTTGATATATAGCAGATTTCATGAGTTATTACTCAAGCCATCAGTGGATTTTGTCTGTTTGATCAGTTGTTTTTATTTTGGAACGCAACATATTATCATAAACTACACTGTTAGCAGTAATAGAAAAAGACACAAAAGAGGAGAAATCTCAGTCCTTGTATTTCAAGCCCAAGACTTCTCTGAATAGCTTTGCTAAGGAGGAACAACCATTTATTTCTATACCTGTCTTTTAGAGACAATGAATCTTGCTGTGCGTAGCTATTACATGATGGTCAAACATTATGAAGGTAAAAAAATTCTTTCAGCTTTTCTTGAAGGCAGCCTGGATCAAACCTTATTTTTGTTTGAAATTGTAAGTAGAAGGATCGTGTGCTGATGTGACTGCAAAAGTGATGTCTGTAAAATCTAGTAGAAGATATCTGAGAAATGGATGTGAGACATCATAGGATAAATCCTGCGGATAACAAAGAATATAGGGAGGGTACGCTGAGTAAAAAGCCTGAAAGATATAATGAAGCAGGTGTTTGGTGTTCAGTTTATGCTCCTCAAAAAAAAACCAAGCTAGGAACAAATGGCTGTGATCCAGCAACACGCTTCCACCACACTGCTCTGGAACAGCCGCGTACAGTGGTGAGTCAGTGCTCTGCATTCTTCCACTGTAACTAGCAAGGGCTTGTAGAGCTCCAGTTCTAATAAATCTGTACCTCTCTGGCACATTCTCCTTTTTTGCCTCATTCTTTGATAGCATGCCTTTACCTGAAGAATGTCATGTTATTTATGAACAGATGTAATTCCTCTTCCCCTTATACACAGAGTGTGTGGTGGCTTTCTGTACAGCTGTGTTACTGAAGGGCACCCAGATGGACAAAACAGTCTCAGCTAAAACCACCTGGTGATTGCTGGTAGGTACTTACTGCTAATTCTCCAGGTTTGCTAGCTTTCTTTGAGGAAGAAGGTCCTGAAATGAAAGAGTTGATAGACTGCATGTTAATCCCATTTGTTTTTGGAAATTTAATTGAGTTTCTTGAATCCTAATGGGATGAAGATGGGGACCCAGTGGTTAAATGGAAGGAAGACATGGCAGTTTGGTTGTACAGCAATTATTGCTAGGGTTCTAAAAGTTCTAGTAGGGTTCTAAAAGTTCTAGTAGGGTTCTAAAATATTCTAAAAGTAGCAGTGGTACAACGTGAGACAATAGCTGAGTAACAGAGGAAACTTGGACCTAGAATCCCCCAGAAGTAGCTTTTTAGATTCAAATATATTGGAGAAAAGCAGATGCCAATGGCTCGATGTTTAATACTCTGTGGAAAAGGAATTGGTGTCCCAATTTGCCAGAAATGCTGATCTAAGAAAAAATATATTGGCTGTGACTTGATGTCTTACTAAAAATCTCAGAAGATAAAATAAAAGATTTAAATATGTGAATTTTTATACACATGAGCATTTTCACTTGTTTCTGTAGGACTGCTCATTTGACATATCTTTGAAGTTAACGGGTTGCTCCTGTGGAAAAAGGGCATGCAGAACAGCATCCAGGAAAAGCTCAGAGAATAAATAGAAAAGAAATTATATACCCCAAACAGGCCTGAAAAGAGAACTGGCACAGACCATTGCCCAGTTGCTCCGTCCTGTGACTTGAAGATTTGGTTTCCAATGCTGTTAGCTGTCTCTTTCATGAGCAGTATATTCATTTTCAAACAATGATAATACCATCTGTGAAACAAACTCAGAACTTTGAGTTCAATGGGAGAAGAAAAAACAATCTGACCTAGAAATGAAAGAATGGAAGCTCATGTCCAGACAGCAAGACAAGAAGATGTTTAGGAGCTGGATGTTTCTAACAATAATTTCATTCTTACTAGTTTTACCAAACTTATTAACTGTGTTATTTTGGCTTGTGAATTTGGACTGTAACACAAACCCAATTTAAATATTATACAAGTGCACAATAGCTAAAATTCTGTGTTTAGTCTTATCAAGCATTATTATGTTGGGTTTTTTATAAGCTTCCATTCAATTTAGTTCAAATTCAAAATCCTATGCATAACGTGTTTTCTACCCTGTGGGGTTTCAGAGTGACCAGCTCACTCCTGCTCATTCTTTTTCATTCCACCATTCGATTGTGGTGGTACATATACTCAGATTTGAACTAGTTCTCACTGGGAAATCATAAAATGAAAGGCAGACACACAACAGTGCCTTTGTTTTTTTCTCCCATTACTCTTTATAATTAAATCCCTAAATAGTCTTGTGAGTGCAAGCCACAAATATTTAAGGGATGTTTCTTCCATACATGCAAACATCTTCCTCATTGATTGCAGAATCATAGTTTTACAGCAAGGAAGGGAAAATAGGTCTTCCAGACCAATAACATTTATTGACACATTGATGCTCATGTAGCTCGACAGTACATTTGATTCCATATACTGGTGAGCTGCTACGTTTGAGAGCTTAGGGTTTAAGGCCAGAGCCTAAACTTGTCATAGTCCTATTGTGCTCCATTCTAGTGGTCTTCTGTCTTGCCTTTTTTGTACTGGATTTCAGAGTTTTTGATGTTTCATTTCTTGAATCTGTCAAGTTATTTGCAATGCTAAGATGGTTCAGCTTTATTTCATTTCTAATATCAAGAATTGTTGGGAGAATAAAATAGGATCTAAGAATTGTTCTGCCTTGAAACTTTATTAATACAGATTCATAACCAGATGCTCCCAAGCTTTCTGTGGTCACATCTCATTAAAGCTGTGGTTGCACAGTACAGTTGCACGATACTCTGGTAAGTAACAGGGATGTCACTTAGCAAAATATTCTTGTAACAGCTTTTCACTGTCACTCTTATCTCCATAATTTCAAAAGGGCCTGGCTTTTCCCCTAGAGGAGAGTTGGAAGGGAAACAGCAATGTAATCCAATAATATATTGCATTTTCACACAAATATAACAGAGTTACTGATAAATTGTTTCAGGGAACAAAACACTTAGCTTCTACTTTCTAAACTTTGGGTGACTATCAGCTATCCTTACAAGGAGCAACATACTTTCCATTTTGAGAAAGTTGAATTTGTTATACAGGTGGAAGTTCCACAGCCAACTAGATGCTTCAGTTTCAAAAAGATTTTTGTTTTTTCTTTAATTAACACAAAATACTGTCTCTGCTGCTTTATCTTCATAGTATTTATAAGTTAAATCATTTTTCTGAGCATCGTTATTCGTTTGTGGAATGAATTCCACTGAGGCAGAAGTGAGTGGTAACCGTAAGAGTCATACTTACGTGCTTTTAACCAACAAGCTTTCTTTTTTGATGAAGATCACTGTTCAGCAAAGTAGCTGGGGTAAAGCATACCTCTTAGTATGAGTGATGTATTAAACTTCTACATATACCTGAATATTTTACTACAGGGTATTACGTTTGCTTTGTACTATGTAGTTCTGGTGACCTAAAGACTAACAGAATATCTATGTTAAGTGTATGTTTCAAATACATTAAGGACAATCTTAAGGGTTTGCCTGGCAACAATATAGTAGTAAGCAAGGCATGTGGTGCTGTGGTTCATTGAGCCCTAATTGTTTCAAACTGTTATTGATCAAACAAAATAAGACTCTCCTCTAGTTCTGTTAATGAATATTGGAGACTATGGGTTCAGTTGTTAAACAATCTCTTGAAGTGATTCTTTTTAAGCTCAGATAGAGCAAAGGGTAAGAAAGAGGTGAGGCTGAAAGTAACTAAGAGAACTGAATTATTTCCAAGCATGACAGCAAAAGAAAGAAGCATCTTGGGGAGCTAGAGGGGAGATGACACTGGAAATCTGACATTTCAGAGGAATGTGTCAGCATAGCTCCTCTGACTTTAATGGTACTGAACCAGTTTTCCATCAGTTATAGAGATTTATCAGCAGTCGCTAAAATAGTTCAGCTTGATAAACCTCTTTCTTCCTTTCCCAGATTATTTGTTTCTCTATGGTGTTATAAAACACTCCAGGTCAAGTGTAACTTGACTTGCCTTTGACTGTTTAGGTTTGTGTGTCAGGGATATACTTTTGTATATTCATGATTTTACATGTTAATGAACCTTTATATTATTTCTTGGAAAATTTTCTTCAATAACTAAAACATTAGCATAACAATTAATTACTTCTGCAATATTTTTGCATTGATGCATGACCAAGAATCTTCTGCTGCTTCAGACTGAAAAGTCTAGGGCAGTTTATTAGGAATGTTGTGGGGTGGTGGAAATATTGTCCAATACTGCATTAAGTAGGCATTTACTGTTAGAAGTAACTGACATTTTTGTGGGCTTCTTCAGCTACCCACTGCCCGAGTACCTCATACAACTCGTGAATTCAGAAGCCTTGTACGTCTTGGAAATGGAAAGGCTCCTTTAAAAAGGCTTTCAGTGTTATTCCAGGGAAACTAACTTCCTGATTTTGATACCAGAATAAAGATGGACATGCCACTAGCATGAGAGGAGAAGAGAGGTAGCTGGGAGACAGCGTGCGGAGGGAGGCTGTGGTGCTTCCTTGGAGAAAGCAGTAACAATGGGAGAACATCTCAGATGCCACTACACAAATGCATGCAGTGCCAGGAGCAAACAAAAGGAATTGGGAATCTGCATGGCTGTGGAGCTATGATCTCATTGGGATTACAAAGATGTGGAGATAAAGCTCAGGTGGCTGAAGTGCTGCAATGGATGGAGGCAGGCTCTTTGGGAAAGGCAGCTATGCCTGCTGCCAAGAGGAGGAGCAAGTAATTTAGCTGCAACAGACGCAGAGAGAGTAAGGCTGAGTTACAGCCATTTGAGTGTGCTGAGAGATGGATGATGTCCTTGAAAGGCCACTATTGTTTTTGGAAATTCTGGAGATTGAAGGAGTTTCCTGATGACCAGAGAAAGGCGAACATTGGAGGATGGAGAGAAGAGGGAGCCAGGGTCTTCCTAGAGGTGTACTAGCGACATACACAAGTCAGAAAATAGGAAATTTCAACAGAATATACTAAAAATTCTATTCACCTCGGGTGTAGTCACCACTGGAACAGGCTGCCCTGGAAGGTGGTGGACTGTCCATCCTTGGAGATATTTCACTGGGCACAATTCCTGGCAGTCTGTTCTAGCTGTACCTGACTGTAGAAGACTATTGGGCGTCTCTCCTAACCAAAATCATTCTACGCTTCTATGATGTGCAGTGGCAGAGGTAAATAAAGCTTTACCACTGAACTTCTTTTTTTAAGTTTTTCTTTTAAATAATTGCTCTAATGATCTTTAATGTGCTTTGTTGTACTTGGACTCTCAACACAATTTTTTGAACCAGAGTATGTTTCATTCTAAAGCTCTTGTTGAATCAAGAAGACTAATGTTTGGGGATTTAATAGTTTCCAGTTTAGCTGAACTCAGTAAATATCTCTGGCCTGGGAAAGTGTTTGAGTGTTAACTGTTTTGGGAAGGATAGAGTAATGGCAGCATCAAGTCTTTTTTTTTTTTTTTTCTTTAATACTGAGGAAGTATTGAAGTTAAACAGACAATGCAAAACTTTAACTGGATTATTAATGTAATCCACTGTTGATGTGCACAACAACTATCACCCTAATGAAGCTTGGAATTGATTATAATGGAGGAAAAATGAATTAATGCCAGCAAACTTTTTGATATAACTGTCATTTTATGAACAGGATGGCATGAACTTTATTAGAAGGAACTAGCACAGAAATGTTCTTATGCACATAAAATCCGCTATGTAACCATTATAGCCAAAAGCCAGAAAAGCAGAAATTTTTAACTTACGTTGCCTCATAAAGGGGTTCTTCAAACTCTTGGCATGCCAGATCCTCCAGCGACTACCGAGTTGGGGATTACAATGGCAAATTTTAGAGTGACTTAATTTTAATAATAAGGAAGTTCATATAACATTGAGGGAAAAAATATAGAATCGAGGAGAACAAGTGCAGCTGAATATATAGCCAGCTGTCTTCTGACCATTATTTAAAAATTACTCTGTTTTGGATGGAGTTTTTTATAAACTCACTACCATAACTTTGGGATTAGTCAACAAGTGTTTCCTCAATAGTAACTGACATGTTAATGATTCCTTTGTTGACTACAATAGGTTTAGAATGGCATATTCTCGCTGCATATATTTTTAGAGCAGAAAGAATGTATGAAGGTGTGGGATATTTTGTACAGAAGACATGGTGTTTGAAAACCAGTAGGTTTATTTTTGTGATTTTTTGGGGTTTTTTTTTTTTTTTTTGGTCAGTTTGAGTTATATATTTGCCTTAGTTGTCTGGCACGTAGTTGTGGAGTGTGGATGAAGTCAATATGTTCATGATGTAATGATGACAGACTCATACCAATGTAAGGCTTGCATTGGTTAAAAATTAGAGGAAAAACTCTTTTAAGTTTTTTTTGTATTAGAACTGTTTTGATTATTTCAGCACAGTTTGAATTGCTAGTCTTTGAAACAGCAGCTATTGCTGATTACTGACATTAAATGTTACCTTCAGAAAAAGTGGGTGTTTTTTTCTCCAAAGTACAAGCAAGATGCGTAAAAATAATAATTACATAGATCAAAAAGAAAAGTGCATGTTTTTCTCCCAATGTAAAGTCATGGAAAAATAAAGGCTTCATGCTCTAAACCCAAAAACAACCACCCAAATTGGTAGGAAACTTTCCCATTAAATCATAATCCAATAGTGCCAATCTTATAAAATTTTAAAGGATTATTGAAGAAACACAACTAATCTTTTCTTAGATGTTTTGAATTCTTTTTTTTTTCCAGAAGATGGCAACTGTATATTGTAATCTGTGTACCTAAAATAAAACAATGTAAGGCTGCATGAACTTACTTGATTTGATTCTGCAGTAGCTGCACATCCCAAACTAGCTTTCGCTTCACAGACTTGAGAATTCATGAGGCTGGATTTTAAATTCTGGCCATCACACCTACTTTTAAAAAATGACTGGGCTTCCAGTAGACTCTTAGAAATTTTGAACTAAGGAAGTTCAAACCCTGAGCCTCCAGGCAAACTTGTTTTCCTTGTCCATTTAAATTAATAGTAAGAGTTACAATCTCCAGAATAAGTATATTGTGGCATTATACATCTAATGACATTTAATTTGGCTAAAACACCTGTAGAAATAAAGAGGTAATTCACACAACTCTTAAGTGCCTCATAAAATGAGTAGTAGTGAAGCTGCATGGAAGACCAGATAAATTTAATCTGACACAAAAAAGGGTGGGACACTGAATCTTTTGAGTGAGGCTTGATGGGAGCAGTTCCCAGCCTCCTCCATACTCCTTCTGCACTCCCTGTGACTCTTCTGAAACTCTGCTAAGAAAAATATTCTGATAGTGGGCTTGTAACTTGGGTGGTTTAGAATACACTTCTCTACACAGGAGATGCAATTTTACCTGTTCTTCCACTGAATAAACCATTAATTTAAAGACTTTGTGTAACTGTGATAGCTGGTCTCATCAATAGTGATTGAAATTGGAGGCTTCATAACACTTAAAAAAATTTTTTTTTGAAGATTCAGTACCGCTAATGCAATATATCTGCAGAGATTTAAATAGAACTTTCATTATACTTCTTTTACTGTCCATGGATGCTACAACACCATCTTTTAGAAGTATGTGAGCTTTTTGCAAAGCCCCTTCCTTTCATCAGCCATTTCACTAATTGTGACCAGGCTGGATAGGCTGATTGCTGTTCTAGAATTAAGGTGGAAGTTGATTTCTATTACTTGCTCTGTTTTAACTATCTGTATTTTCATTTCCTAGCTGTTTAATTCTAGAAATTGATTTAAACTGAGAGGCAGATGAAAAAAAATTTACTCTTTTTCCTCAGAATTGATGAATCTGACATTACATAGACAGAAACTAGGAGTTTCACCTTACCTAGAAGTGTAAACACTTTTAGGTGTTTGCATTCTAGATATCTTTGGTTGTCTAAATGTACTAACTGGTGACAACAAACAGGCAACTTGAGAGCATGGGTTATTTTAAATGTCTACTTTCAATTGACTCCTTATTTTCCTTTGTTAATGTGTTCAAAATAATTACTATTGTCTTAGAGAATGTTTAAACAATACACCTGTGGATTAGTTAGCTGTAAAAGTAGAAACATATATAAAAGCTACTTGAAAAGAAAATGAGAATAATAATGGAAATATAACAAAATATTTTGAGCAAGAATGCATATGCTGACTTGAGATGCTTTGAAATAGAAAATAGCATTGAATAAGAATAAAACTCCGCTACGGCACTGAATTCGTTCAGAAATTCCATCAAGTAAGGAAATTTTAAATAAAAAGATAAAGCTTAAAAATGGGAAAGAAACTTTTAAAGATAGTTTGTGGGTTTATTAAAGTTCAGTCATGAACCAATTAATGTAAGAAAGGTACAAGCTGTTTTTATTTTATTTGATAAAGCATCTAGCATTATGTTCACCCTCAGGGCACAATAGCATGACAGGTTGCTTTGTTCACCATAAAGCTTGCTGCTTCTTTCTGCTTTTACAACCTGCGATTAAAATATTTGCAACACTAGCTTGTTTTTAACAAAGTCAGTTTACAAACAGCTAGCAGTACAATTCAATGGTTGCTTCCACCCATGACGCAGAAATACAAACAATACATTCTTTTCTTAAATCAGTGCTTTGGCGTCAAAATAACTATTTCTTTGTACCAGTAGAGTTCATGAGGGGATAGTGTAATTAGAAGGAATAATGAAATTTATTGGTTAGGGCTTGGGATTTCAGCTTGAATTAGACTTTCAAATGTCCATCTTATCAAATTTTTCTTTGGAAGAAAAAGAATTAAGTAATCTGCCCTCTAACACCTACTGTTAATTTTTCTTATTAATTATTTGCAGAACTGTGTTTTTAGCACAGGACTGTGTTTAATTTTCCTCTGAAAATATACCGAATTGTTGATTATGTATTATCATATGAAACCAGCAAACGCAAAGATCGTCTGTAATTCTTATAAGAAATCAGGGATGGAGAGGAAGAGTAAAATTTTTGATCAAATGTAATTACCAAATTATAGTCTTTCCACAGTGAATGCGGTTTTACTAGACTGGGAAGTTGTTTCATTTGTAGGAACTTGGAATTTCTCCAGGAAAGTAGATTTTTAGTAACAACTTTGACAGACTTAACAAAGGAATAATTTATGAAAAGTCAACTTTATTTTGGAACTTCTAAGCTCAGTAGAAACTCTTTTCCCCCAGTGGCTAAAAAAAGGTTTCCACTGATGGTAGTTTCATCTGCAGATGTGTGCAAGAGGTAGTAGTGAAGTACACTGCGCCTCTGCTTCCAGCTCCCCGCTTTCTGATGAAGTCATGGTTCTTCACCTGAAGGATAACACAGCTCAGATCTTGAAAATATCAAAATATTCTTTGTCTCAGGATATGGCCACTGATGAGCTGCATATCTTTTGTGTTTGAGTAAGATCTGTCTTTAAAACGAGTCTCCCCAAAATAAACAATTTATGCTGTACAATGCTGTCTCCTTAGTGTCTGTTTCTCACCAGCTGCCTCATGGCAGAATTACTGTATTCTGGTACTGGAGGATACAAAATAGATGTAGTTTCTTCCTTCATTTGTAAACAGAACCAGTGTGTATTGATGAAATAAAAACTAGATATGTAGAAGGGCATGTACATTTGTTTAATGTTTGAAAGTAGAAGGTAGTTTATGGATGAGAATTGTAACTGGATATGCAAAAGTTAGTGATGATGGGTTCAGCCCTTAGGTTTGAATTTTTACTTGCTGCTGAGTGTGTTGAAATAGTATATAATATAGTAAGGTTTATTGTGAAGAAATTTGAATTTTTAATGAATGTAACATATTCCTAGACTACCAATGAGTTTTTTATGTTTAGGAACCTATTAAAAAGGTATATAAAACACCACATTCTGTGCGACATAATGAATCCTTTTGTTATTCATATTTTGACACAATCAGTAAATCAATGTACAGTTCAGAATTACACTTTGATGTTTGAAAAAAATCAGAGCAACCATTTGAGACTGCAAAGGAGCTGATAGCAACTATATGTATTAAAATACTCTGCTTAGAATGATACTGCAGACAGTTAATTTAGCAAGTGACAGTTTGGGTGTATAGGGACAAAGATTAATAAGGGAGATTGTTACAGGGTAGGAAAAAGCTGGTTTTAATTAAAACCTTATATTTCTGAAAGAGATGTGGAATGCATGGAGAGTTCGAGTACCCACAGTGCTTCATGTCTATGGAATTCTTGGTACAGGCTGCAGACTACAGCGCATATGATGAAGTTTTAAATATTATCAGTTTTCTTGATAATAGTACAAAAGCATAATTCTTCCTTTGAAAAATTGTATGTCAAAAAGACAGCAGAAAATGCCAAGCTGAGAAAAGAGTGGACTACTTTCTGATTAAGCCAGATTTATTCATTATTGCGTTACAGACCTTCAGACCTTGATAAACTGGAGGTTTTAGAAATTTAAATTATATTATTTAAATAATTTCCTTAGGCCTCTAATTTCTTTACCTATTCATAGGAGGTGGGCAAGTAGAAATGCTTTGTCTAAGATCAAGAAGGAAGGAGAAACTGGGCAGTTCAGGGTTAAAATGTCATTTCTGCTCTAGAAGAGCACTGTCGATAGTTGTGACAGAGTATTTCCATATGTATTTCAAAGGAAGAAGAGTAGAAGTCTCTAATTCTGCACAGATCCAATTTGATACCTGATAATATGTATTAATCAATAAACATGTCCATTCCCAGTACTCAGATGATATTTGGATAGTTTTAGAAGCAATTTGTGTGTGTTTCCAAGAAGAGTTTGATAGGAAGTTTGAATTAATAGTAGTTTAGAATGAAATGCAATCAACAGATAACGTGATGATCTCCAGAGCAGGTACTGTAAATCAAAGTTTAGATTTAAAAGAAATGCAAGCATGTGAAAGACTGAAAAAGCAAATTTATGATACATGATGGCTAGTTAATTTATCCAGAAATGTGTTAATGATTTTTTTATTATGACATCTTGAGTGCATAGTATGCCAGATACAATACAATTATTTTCTCAAGATAATTGGCTTATTTTTTGATTGGTTTCATTATATCTCTGGCTTGTTTCTCCTTCAATCAGAGGGCATGGGGACAAGGGTGAGGGTTTTCCCTTCTATTCACTTTTTCATTCTCCTTTTCCCTCTATATTCTGAAAAAAATGTGAAGTGCTTTGCCAAATGCATGTTGTTGTCCTTCTGCAGTATTTTTCCCTTTACCTATCTTTTCTTTTGTACAAGAACAAATGCTTTCTTTTCCTCAAAGACTAAACTTGTTGCAAATACTCTCCAATCACTTTAGCTGGTTTCTTGAAAAAACCCCACCCAACAAGCCTCAAAGAAACACTGTTTTTAATATGTCTTGAAATGTTTTAAGTTTGACTTCTGAGACATTGGTATAGGTGAGGAATATTTCAGACCTACTCTTTGATATTCAGTAAAACATAATCCCCTCAAGACTCTGACCTTCCTAAGCTCCTTGGTTAACAGAGGTACGGTTCAGCTTGAGCATCACAAACATTTGGAAGAAAGTGTAATTATACACACTTCACCTTCTTCCACGATTTCTTCCCAAGAGAGGAGCACATTCAGGCTAGTAATTTTTTCAGAGGAAAAGCTGAATAAAAATGTCACCAGTCAGAACTCAGTGTAAATCAGCCTTGTTTCATTATTGTTAGTTGGCTGATGGAATAGTATCACATTTAAATTGCTCTTACTTTGGGTGCTCTGTTTTAAATGCAGGCTGCAGTTGGGGTTCTCTATTTTTGTACATGTCTGTACACATATGTATTGTGTGTACATACTGTCTGCTGTGTCAGCCATCTCCTCCTAAAAGAACAGCTGACTGGGGATGGGGTTTGACCACTGAACTTCTTGCTTTCCCTGTATGCTTTTGTTAAGCAATCCTTTCTAAGCAAGAATGAATGGAAAAAAAGGGAATTTCTGATCAAGACTTGATGCTTATTCAGGGAAATACGAAAGGGGGGGGGGGGGAAAAGCCTGAGACATGCTGGTTTATATAACAAAAACTGGCTACAACTTTTATTTCTCAGTTAAATCTAGTATAAAAGCTGTCAGGGTTCCTATTTTTGGTGTATTTGCTTCTCAATCTTTCTCAAAGAATCTGTGTGTTAAAGGAGATTTATGCACCAACTTTGAGAATGGATGCTCTTTGGTGACTGTATCTGCAGAGCATGCAGCCAAAAAGTAACTTTTATGTGGTTCTGTGAGTTTTGTTGGAGAGGAGCCTGACTGACCCGCTCAGTCTGGGTGCTGTTTGGGGGAAGGGAGGTGGTCTCCTAGAAACTGAACTTGGTCAGGCTTGGGAGGGGAAGATAGGCTGATGTGTTGCCCTCAAAGGCAACAAGGGTGAGATTAAAGATTTAGTCAGTGTTTTAGCCTTAAGTCATTTCTCAGTCTGCACCTGCAGTTTAGAACTCTGCTTCCTAAGCAGAGTTTCAGAAGGATGGAGGAAGAAATGCCACGTGCTTCATCCAAGGGATGGACATGCCGCAGGTTCGGCAGTCTGCCCATCTGCATGAGCAGGCTCTGCCTCAGAGGTTTCTCTGACAACTCAAATCCTTGAACTAATCACTTGGGAAACCATCCAAAGAAATCATCCTTTTATGTAATTCAGATGCTTGCTCTTGCATGTCTTTTCACTAATGCTTCAGAAGAAAAACGGTGCTCATGTGCCCTATACGTGCATATCTCTTTAAGAAAAGCCACAGTAGCAAACCTGAGCAAATACATCTCCTAGAATCTCACCATTTCTTAGGAGTCAAATAGTAATTTGTTATTAGGATGCAAATGAACAAGTCTAGCTTCTAGTTCTTTGGCACTGGCTTAATTCACGGGTGAGTGTATCAAGAAACTACACAATTAAGAATCATTAATACAAATATGGAAAGAATTAAAAATTGGGCAGGTTAGTTACACCTGTCATACACGCAGCTGAGCATTTGGCATGAATATTTGATGGAGGCTTGTTTGCCAAACTCCTAGGAGTATTAGCACCAGAGCTGTTACCTAAGGAACTAGTTATCAATTCCTTGTACTGCTAATAACTGCCCTCCTCTAGAGAAACATTGGTAATTAACCCTGGGTACTATTCCCACTATCCACTCAACAGTCTCCAGCATGGTCCAGTCTTTTAGAAAACTAGGTTCTTAAGAAGATGACTTTGTTTAACAATTTCTGTCTCCTTACAGGAGATTCTCTTGTACTGGTGGTAAATTAGTTTTAGTCTATACTGGTTTCATGTATTTGTTAGCCCTAAAGACGTTTTAGTGGCTGATGCTTTCCCATGCATAGCGAGAGTAGGAAGAGGGTACTGCCTACAGATGAACTTGGAATACAAACAGTGTCAGATTTAATTGTTATAATCATCTTTATTCTGGTTTGTTGGTTTTTTTTTCCCCTTGAGGTGTGAACCTTCTGCACAATTCTTTTCCTCCAAAAATAAGTACAGAATAATGAAAATTTTCCCTGTATTTGTTGCTAATTTGCAGATATGTTCTGAAGGTGTTTCTATATGCTATGAAGTAGGCTGGCACTCCAGCTAGGAGGAGGTTTTTGTTTGCTTTTTTGAGGAATTCTAATGCGCCTTAAATACAGACCCTGAGCTCTGCTGTGTTACTCTGCAACGTGAATTAGCCCTTCTGGAATGGGAACAGTCCTGCTCTGCTTCCCGCTCCTCGCTCTGTGGCCTCCAGGGTTCTGTGTGCCTGCTGGGCTGGGACTTTGTTGTCCTAGTGCTGGTGCACTTCTTTGGCAGGGACCCAGAAGCTTGCCCGAGGCCTTGTGTGGGAAGAACAACAGATTTGATTATTTTATGGACTGATTTGCTGCTGGTTCTCAAATTTTAGCACATTAGATAAAGAAAGGACTGATCGGCTGGCTGTGGCTGAGGGAAGGAACAGCTCCTAATAAAATCCTGTTCTGTGCTCCCAAGATTGCTTGTTGCAAGCAGAGAGAGAAATGGAGGAAAACACTCGGATAAGGTTCTGGATTGAAAGTCCTGCTGGGAACAATTAGGACAGGTGGTGGCTTGTTCTGGCTTACTCATCTGGCTGTTTTCCCCAAAAGGCCACATGGGAGGAAAGGGTAACAAGACTGCCTGGCACTCCAGCTACTTTCCTGACAAGACTTTTGACTTTGTGGTGAAGGGAACCTGAGCAGAGATGAGATCGGCTCTTTACCGCTTGGAGTACTGCGTGTTTACCTCTGGCTGATGCAGGGGAGTTGAAGCTCTGTAACTTGGGGGACCACAAAGTCACGTTCTGAAAAGACTGTACTGTTTCTGAGGTACTCTCTGAGAAAAGCTGCACGGCTCGGTGGTAAACAGCCTACACCTTGATTAGTGTCTTGGCAGCATTTGTATTGTTATAGCAAGCATATAAGGAAGTTCTTCCTTGAATATTTTGTTCTGTGGGATCTTTTTAGTGCAAAATATTCCTCTGTGTGAGTTAGTTCATGCCTTGAACTTGTATTTTGTTGCTATGTTTTAACAGACAACTGCAAATCATTATTCATCTATTTTATTTAATTATTGATCCTTTCAACTTTACAAGACTTAATTAGAATTTTCTGTATTGAATGGAAAAAAAATAATTGTTGAATTAGTAAATAACAGCGAATTAGTGGTAGTTTGGTGATTTAATTAACACAGCTTTATCCCAGCACACTAGTTAATGAAAGGCAAGCATTGGGCCATCTGGTACAGTTTCAGGAAATGTGGAAACAGAACTGCCTTACTTTGTACCTTCCTCTCATTTGTTATTTGCATTTTGATGAGTCCACTGGTTCTCCTTCAGATGATTATTTACTTTCTCTGTGAAGTCCATAAAACACTATAGGAACTTTTAGGGTAAAATGTTTTTTGTAATTGTAAGGTAATTTTAGGCACTATTCTATTTCATAAAACTGTTCATTATACTAAAGGTTGAGTGGCACAGAAAACATGATCTAAACCAGAAGGCCTGTAGCCATCACCTCCACACTACCTAATTAAAAGCTGCACATCTTTGGTCAGTCGGGGTCAAGCTTAACTTGCTCATTCCAGCCATTTTTACAGGGTGCCAGGGGACTGGGAACTACAGAATCTTTTTTTTTCTTTTTCTTTTTTCTTTTCTTTCTTTCTTTCCTCCCATAAAATCAATGCATTTATCTTGAAAGTAAAAACTTCCAGGTTCCCAATAACAACGGAAGACACTGCATAATCTCAGGGAAGCTTTTCCATGAGCTTCCATCATTCTGCCTTCTGTATTCTAGTTACAAAGTCAATTAAAAAAAAAAATATTTTTTGGAATATTTTTTTTTTGTAATAGACTAATGAAAAGAATGAAGTTTTAAAGTTATTTTAAAATAACACAGGGTAAATATTTCGGTGTTGAAATGCATGTCTAGGGAATTGAGGTTTCTGAATTATGGATGTCTGAAATTTTCACTTAAGTACTTCAGAATGTCACCAAACGTGTACTTGCACTGTCTGCCAAGAATTAACCAGTGACATTTGAAGTTATTTAAGCAACCCCCCGCCCCAACCTCAAAACTCAACTAAAGAAGAAAAAACCACTAAAAAGGTCTCCCAAAATAACCCCAAAACAGAACAAAAGTGGCTCTGTTCCTGCATTTTACTGAAAAGAAGGAAAGCAAACACTTCCCTGAAGGATTCACTTTTCCCAGCAAGTATTTCTAAAGATCCAGGACTGTCGCGCTATCTACTTTATCAACTGACAAAGTGGTTCTTTATTATCATTTTAACAGCATCAGGATGTGAACAGAACTGAAAGACATTGATTTTTGTGCTTTATAATGATTTGGTTTGGCCATCAAAAGCTACTCATTTGTATCAATATACTCCTTATATCAATATACTTCTTGTGGATATTCAAATATCCATACATTTTTCTTGAAGACCTCATCAGAGAAAGAATTATGATGGATGTACTGAAGTAACTAACTTCAATGATCATGTAAGATCTTATGTTTTCACAAAGACTTTATTCTAGGTAGTCAGTGATTTTAGTCCTTTTATGTCAGCATTTTTGCTTGGAAAAATGTATGCAACTTAGAAATTGTAACTGAGAGAGGGCACAACAATGTTGTAATTACTAAGGAAGACCTTTTGCTCCACGGTTTACTTGGTGAAATTCATAGAATGATAGAATTGTTTAATTGGAAAAGATCTTTGAGATCATCACGTCCAACCTTTAACCCAGAGCTGCCAAGCCCACCACTCAACCACGCCCCTACGCAACACATCTACATGTCTTTTAAAGCCTTCCAGGGATGGGGACTCCACTGCCTCCCTGGACAGCTTGTTCCAGAGCTTGACAACCCTTCCCATGAAGAAATGTTCCCTCATACCCAAACTAAACCTCCCCTGGTGCAACTTGGGGCCGTTTCCCCTCGTCCTGGCGCTTGTTCCCTGGGAGAAGGGACAGACTCCCCCTGCCCACAGCCCCTGTCAGGCAGCTGCCCCCTGAGCCGCCTCCTCTCCAGGCTGACCCCCCCAGTGCCCCCAGCCCCCCCATCAGCCTTGTGCCCCAGCCCCCTGCCTGGTTCTGGACACGCTCCAGCCCCTCTACATCCCTCCTGAAGTGAGGAATGCAAGGTGAGGGTGATGACAGCACTTTTTTTCCAGCAGCAGCTAGGAAGGATGTTTTTGTGGTGAGGAGGAGCCGGGCATGCAGCACAGGTACAGGGACCCTGGCTGTGCACACCTGAGAACATCGAGGGGAAGCCTCACGTGGGTCTGTTTTAATCCTTAGGGGTTTAAAGCCAAATAGCTGCCTGGGTTCACAGTGAGTGTGTTGGTCCTGTATGCAGGAAGGCTGCCCAGAAATGTGGAAACATGCCAGTAACTGTTATTTTGGGTGCTTGGATAGGTCATGTCAGTGGTGTAACTGATGGAGCCGCGCTCCCGCTCGCTTGCGCATCCTCCCTGTGTCTGACCGAACAATGCCTTGGGCATCCAGGGAATCCTTTCCACTGAGTCAGAGAAGGGACCCTGTTAGGTAATACAGGCTTTGCGCTCTAGCACAGCTTCCACACGGGATTAGGATAGCATCTGTGCTTTTCCTAAACTAATCTCTGAGTATGCTAGCAGGGCCGCAGCAGCCAGCCTTCCTGGGGGTGTCCCCAGCAGTGTAAAATGAATTGCAGGGACACAGAAGCCCTGTTTTGCAGGGACGAGCAATGGCCGCAGAACTTGCTAGGGAGAGCCAGCGGGCTCCAGCTTACAGCTGCTTCCAATCATTTCCATTTCCTGGATAATGATGTTCATTTCCTTCCAGATTTTACTTGCCTGGGAACGCAGTAACAGCTGTTCCTCCAGGTTTCGTGAAAGATGAACTTCCTCATGGCAGAAAAGGCTTTTAAAGCCTTCTTTTTTTTTTTTTTTTTTTCCCCCTTTCTTTTTTTGGTGTTATCAGAACAGTTGCTTTAAGCAAGGTTTAGCTCTGAAAGACAATTCTAAAAATGTTAAGCTTGCCTCTCTGTTTGGCTATTTGCTAAACTATTTCTGCTCCTACGACACCAGCCCCAGCTCCAAAAGCCCATCTCTCGCAACGCTCAGCGTGGCACACAGAGCACCGCCGGCTGCGTCTGTGCCAGCAGCAGCGTTCCTGCGCGCTGCCTCGTGTCGCGTGAAAGCCAAACAGATTGGCAGCACTGCTAAAATGTACTGTCTTGTAGCCGATTCTACCGAGGATGCCCAAAATGCTACGGAAAGAAACCTTGTCCATGCAAAGGTACGTTTGGTCTGCTGCACTAGTATGAGTAAAAACTGAAAAGGTTCACAACAGTGAGAGCAAACAGATTATTTGCTTAGTAAAATATACCCCTTTAAATGGTTGCTCTTCCTTGTAAGCTTGCACTTAGAGTTCTGAATTTTTTTAGTAGAGTACTGCATAGTTCATCCCTAGAGGATCACTTATGGAACATAGATGTTTATTTATTTGCTTTTTAATTAATTAGCTTTGTTAAAAATACTACACGCCTCATAGTTATCAGTAGCATCATTACTCATCACTTCTCTCATCACTTTATTATTATACAGTAACAAAGTATGTAACTCCTTAGGGAGGTAGTGTGAAGCAGTCAAGAATAATTTTATTCTCATGCAGGCCAGTTCTGAAGAATTTCAAGCACCTAGCTCTCTTGCTGGCCTCAGTGGAAGCCTAGCCATCTCCTTGCTGCCTTTGAGGAAGGCATTTATACAAATGACCTCTCTCTTTGGGCATCATGTGGCCTTTTAACAAACTCGCCCAGACCTTTGCACGCACACAAGCCGTGAGCCATCGGACAGACTGTTTCCCAGGACACCCTTTTCTGCTTGAGACAGAGCCATCCCGCTGCCCGCTCTGCCTCGAGGTAATGTGTAACGGGCTGCCAGACCGTTTGGAAGTAATCTCTGTCCATTTGCAGCCCTGGTCTGTAAGCCTCCGAGAGCTGAAGGTTAAGGGGTTTGAGTTCTAGCTGGAACAAGCAGGCTGACTTTATATTTGAACTCTGAAACATGCATTCAAAGGTTACACCTGTACCTTTGGTGGCACTGCTGCCTGTTACCCATGCCCTTGAGCTGAGAAGACCAGTAAGTTAACAGAGGTACGGAGAAACCAGCTTCATCCTGCCATGGGCAAGCCGAAGCCAGTCTGCTCTGCTGCTGCTCTTTTTGGAGCACAAAATTCCCAAAGCTGCGTTTCAGCAGTATTTAACTTAGAATTTGGTTCATGACTGTCCGTCTGGGTGACAGTCTGCTTCTACCCTTCATCTCATGCATGCGGTGCTCTTCCCATTTTTAAGTCTCAAGGTGCAAATAAATGTTGCCTAAACATTAGAAGTGTCCAAGGGACAGACACAAGCGAGAAAGCACAGCTGTAATGCTATTAAAGGCTCTCACTTTTTTTCTCCTCCCTGTAATGTTTAATAGATGGTGTTGGAGCCAATTGTGTGCCACCTTTTCAGGGATGCAAAAAACCACCAGCAATCTTTTTTCAGAACTACTGCGTGGGAAGAGCACCGTTCCTTGTGGTTTTCTTTTTCCAAACAACTGCTTATCCTAAGCAGGGCTGAATGTCATGTCAAATCCTTCGGAAATGATCAGCAGCCTTCCACCATGAACGTCCCTCTGCTTTCCCCTACAGGGAACAGGGTTCTTGGACTGAGCTGGTGGATGTATCAGTTCATTAACTTCTTAAGTTAATGGTTCTCGTGCAAATTAGCATTGAGATGAAAATTAAACTTCTCCCTGTTAGCTGTTAAAATAAAGGGTATAATCTCTATATTCAGGATGTTTCTGGAAGATTATTACTCGCTAGCATGTGAATTATGATTGATTATTTCCTGTTCTAGTAATCATTAACAACTAGCGGTAGTTTTAAGAATTACTTTTTATTTCAAAGGGTAGAATTATTTGGCTTTACATCAAGGTAGATTAAATAAGCCACACTGAGCAGTTATTAACTTTCTCTTCAATCATACTGCTGTGTAAAGAGGCAGTATGTCCTACTGCTTGCGCTTTTTCAACTCAGAATTTCACATTATTAATAAAATATGCTGACATATCAAACGATGTAACTAATAGGTAAAGCAGAACAAAATGAGTCACTATTTAAACTTTTTTTTTTTTTCTGGATCATGCTTTCTCTATTAAAGTATACCAATTGAAAGACAAAGAGATGCAACTTAGAAGATAAATAGCCAGAGGAAAAGCTTGCAGAATTGTGCAAGGTGAGATTAACTGAATAAAAGAACTGCATCAAAATACACATAACTGAAGTCCAAGAAAAAAACCAAAGGTAACGTCTTGATTAAAGGTGACGAATAGGAAGACACGTGCCCTATCTTGAGAGTTTGTAATTCTGCTGCAGACATGATGCAGTAAGTCAAAACTGGGGAGGAAATAGAAAGGTGGCTGGCTGATGTTTTCCTCACCATAGATATGTGAATAATTACATGTCTGTTCTGCATGCCCTCTGGCCCAAAATATGCGACATAGTTCATTTTTCACTTGTTGTCTTAAAGTCGTTTTAGCCCAAAATATCCTCCCTACCACAGCCTGGTTCTGGTCTCATTGCTTAGCTACTCCACTGTTCTTCTGACTCCGTTTTAGCAGAGCTGATCCTCAAGTGTCCAATGGGAGTTCAGTCTAACACAGCAAAGATCCTGAAGACGCAAAAATAAAAGTTGTATCAAATGGACTACTGGTAGGTTCTGTTAGATTTGTTCTTAATTATGCCCGTGATGTCTTAGGTGATTACTGTAGGGTATTACAAGGTTACTTTGCACACAAGTATGTGGCAGAATAAGCTATGTTCTAGTAATTCCAGAACTGCTCGTATTTCCCTCTAAAACTAATATAACTGTCTTATCCAGACAGACAACTGGTGTGGCTTAATGCTTTATTACAAGGAGGATATCTTATTGCCCGAAGCTCTGTTCATTGATCAAGCAACCAGATGAAACTTTATCTAAATATTCAAAATATCCAAGCACTTGGTCATCATTTTAAAATTGCCTGTGACAGGAAGGCTGTGAAGTCCGCGGTCTGACAACATCCCTTTGCTGTGGTACAAGGCCAAGCGTACAGACAGAAACAACACTATCAGCATTTCTTGGCTACTGTTTTTCTTTTGAGCCATCCTACAGCACGCCTAGTGCAAAGCTCCTCCAGACATGTTTCACAGATTTCTTATGTGAAACTCCTCTTTCACAAAGAGGAGAACTACCACTCATCAATTTTTTTAACCCAGGTTGTTTCACTTATGCAGTTTGCAGCATGACCCAAATCAACAGTTGTCTCGGAACAACTGTGAGGGGGTGACAAGCCACGGCATGGGCGTGGGAATGAGTGACTTTGCCACCAGAGATCATGTAATGTTAGAGACGCTCCGAATTTCAACAGCGCAACCCAGTCAGACGAGGCAAAAGCCCAAACAATTGGGTCTAATACTGCTATGGAAACTATGCTGAGGGCTAAAAATACTATTTAAAAAGTAGAGTTTATTTTCTTGTGTGTTTTTCCATCAACTCCTGACTTCAGTGAGAGCTGTTTCGAGCCCTGTCTGAAAAGATGGAGCATCACGGGGTGGTTGAAGAAGATGTGAAGATGTTCTGTGACAGCAGTTAACTAAAGAAGCACAAATCTTGTGCTTCCACAAATGTTTCAAATGCACCAAAAACACCTTACAAAAAAATATGAATGTTTGTCTTCTTGGAAGTTAGGATGAACATACACACATTTAAGCACTATACTAGTTATTAGCAAAACTGCATGCTTAATCCAGGCTGATTTACAACCTTGATTGTTTTTTTTTTAAATCTTTGAATCCAGTTTTGAAGATCTTCAGTCCTCACTGGCCTACTGTTGAGGAACTGTTCAAAAGTCTTTGTCTAAATATTAAATACCCTTGGAGAGTGGTGGTACATTGTGTGCTACTGCAGTCACCGGCGACACGCAGGCTCGCCCCCTGGTACCAAGAGGACCGGCTTCGTTACGCTTCCTTGCCTTCTCCCTTTCACTCCCTCAAGAAAGCTGGGTGTTTATAAAAAGAGAATTAAATGGAGGAGAAATCTTCTTCCAAGGTTATATCCTTCAAGATGTAACCTTCAAGAATTCAAAAACATTGGCTGTTTTCCCGTTAGTTTTTTATGGGACTGGTTGTTTTGAAGCCAACAGGGGATTTAAACAGTCTTGCAACTTGCAAGGAGGCTCGCGACTCGTGGCGGCTGCGAAGGAAGGCTGAGCCCTAAATCACCTGAAGTGTCTGTTCCTCTCCCCTCAGCGCGGCAACAGAAAGAAGGTGCCAAAAATGTCAGGGCAGAAAGAAAACGTGTGGTTTTGCCGATTGCTTTGCCAGTTCAGAGGCAGCGGCGTTTTGCTGGTGCTAGTGTTATTCCCTGCACTCCATCAGAGTGGTTTCTGTGTACTCCAGAGGAGCCTTCTGGAGGTTGGAGACCTTTAAACTATTTGGATTCCCACTTATGATGAGACAATTTCCATCACAGTCTGACAGCTTGTTTTGCTTGCTTGATTTTACCTTGTTCTGTTTGCCTCCCAGATGGCTAGCCCTGCTCCTAAGCCCAGGTGTCCTTGTAAGCTGAAGCTTCTGCATGGCCACACGTAATGTCAACCTCGATTTGTGAAAGGGCAAACCCAGATGTGTGAGAGAGGGGGTTTCCTACGTGGGACCATTAAATGGGGTTCCCTCGTGTGTCTTTGGTGGAAAGACTGCGTCTCTCCGAGTGCCTTTTTGTAAGGTGCAGGGATTCAGAGCTGGAAGCAACCAGCTTGGGACGAGGTGTGGCTGCAGCATCCTGTCATCTCCATCACTTTGGGGCTGGGGGGGCACATGCAGATGTTAACAGTGGGCTGGGTTTGGCTGGGATGGAGTACATTTTCTTCACAGTAGCTGGTATGGGCTGTGGATTGGATTTGTGCTGGAAACAGCGTTGATAACACAGGGATGTTTCTGTTATTGCCGAGCAGCGCTTGCAAAGAGCCAAGGGCATCTCTGCGAGGAGGCTGGGGGGGCAGAAGAAGTTGCTGAGCGGACACAGCTGGGACACTAGACCCTGACTGACCCAAGGGATATTCCATACTATAGGACATTATGCTGAGTATATAAAGCTGGGGGAAGAAGGAGGAAGGTGGGGATGTTCAGAGTGATGGTGCTTGTCTTCCCAAGTCACTGGTACACGTGCTGGAGCCCTGCTCTCCTGGGATGGCTGAACACCTGCCTGCCATGGGAAGTGGTGAATGAATTCCTTGTTTTGCTTTGCTTGTGTGCATGGCTTTTTCTTTACTTGTGTTTATCTCCACCCACGAGTTTTCTCACTTTTACCCTTCTGATTCTCTCCTCCATCCCACTGAGGGGGAGTGAGCGAGCGGCTGTGTGGGGCTTGGTTGCCGTCCGGGGTTACACCATGGCAAACAGCCGGCGATCACCCGGCACTGTGCAGCTTTGGACATGACAAGCCAGCTTGTGGTTAGCCTGAGTGCTCTGACCTTTGCTTAAATGCAGGCAGCAATTTTACGTGTCCATTCTCCAAAGCGGCTAGACGTGAGTTTGCAGACTCCCCCGAGCCCCCAGGCTCTCTCACGCACGCTCGGCACAGACATCTGGGATATGGTGGAGCAGCCAGATGATGTTGTCGCTTGTTTCTATTTGCTAGCACAAGGTTACCAGGGCTAATATTTGAGGATCGGGAACATGAACAGAAGATCCAAGTTTGCCCCGGCTCCCTGGCCTGCTGTAGCATCAAGACCCGGACTGCAGTTTGGCAGATGTCGTCACAATTCAGCATTAAATATGACTGTGGGTGGACCGCAAGGGAGTTGTCACGCTATGATTATAGCACAAATAATATGTGGTGTGCTGGATGCAGCAGAGAATACTTCTCTGGTAGGTAAGCTGTTGGCTTCTGAAGGTGAACATTCTGATGTGTAAAGAATTTTGCATCTCAAAAGTGCTATAACCAATAATGCGCATGAGGAACAACTGTGCTGTCTCACTGGTGCAGATGAAAGAAACTGGTTAACAGACAGAGTAATAGGAAAAAAATGTGCCCGTCTTTGCAGATCACCCTCAACAAACCTACTGGTATCACTTGCTCGCTCTGTCATATACACTAAAAACATCATATATTGTCTGTTAATCATGCTAGGAATGCCCCAGGCCCTTGTAGGTTCTGTGCATGTCACTCTTGGCAAATCCTCCAAATATTTTTGTGGCTTTCCTTTGAATTAATTCCTCTCTGCCCATATTTGCCTGGAATGAGAGGGATGAGAAATGAGCTATGGTCTCATTGATGGAGTAGATTGGGAAGATGATTTTCATTTTTTTTACTGCTTTGTCATTGAGGTCACTCCCTCAACCATTACCTTCCACGTAAATTATTCCTCTGAATATTTATCTCCTCAGCAGATTTCTGAGCTATTATGCCTAAACATTTAAACTTTCATTTTCTTAGATTAAATAGTAACTTTATTCACTGCTCACGCTTCAGTGCTCGGAGGAAGCTGTTCCGTATCCTCTGCACAATCCAACAGGGAGTGTTTCTTGTGACTGAGCACCTTTCATTTGAATCGATACCAAAATGTTACCCAAATGTGTGGGAAGTTAGCCTCACAAAAGAATAAAATTATTTTTAGGAACTGCTGCTAGAATCGGTAGGAATACTCATAGAGTAGAAATTGTGGTGCCTGGTCCTCAGTTCTCTTTTGGAGAGCATTACCCAGCAACAAATGAAATGGAGCCAACATAACCATTTAAAATAGCAAAGTAAACAGTTCATGCCGTAGTCAAGATAATCCTTAATTTCTGCTGCTTATCTGAGATCTGCCCTGCCGATC
Organism: Ibycter americanus; assembly: GCA_035590275.1. Classification (NCBI taxonomy): domain Eukaryota; kingdom Metazoa; phylum Chordata; class Aves; order Falconiformes; family Falconidae; genus Ibycter; species Ibycter americanus. The sequence goes on from JAVJGI010000064.1 coordinate 2,950,534, forward strand.
TGATGGGAGGATTTAACCTTCCTGAAAGCTGTTATCAGTGTATGTGCTTGAACTGGGAAGACCTCTTTCCACCTGCTTTTCAGAGCCCTTTCTCCTAGAAGATTAAGACTGCTATGCCCCTTTTAGAAAGAAAAACCTCTGAAATATGGATTATTTTTAGAGGGATATACTATTTTGCTGCAATACAGCTTAAGGGAAGGACTTGAAAAATAACACCTATTTAAAAGATTCACTTTTTTCTTTTTTCTCTACAGAAGAACCATGCTGTCTTAAATTCTCATAATTTTTGTCTTACAAAAGTACATGTATTGTGGAAATGAAAAAAGGAATCATTAGCTTATGGTTACTGCTAGTTGTGCAACTAACTCAAAACAAAAGCTATAGGCAATTTTAGTTTCAGATTTCTTTGCAATATGTCGGAAACCATATTTGTAATTTTCTGTTTCTCTTGGGATCCTGTGTGAAACACAGAATGGCAGAGCAGATGGCCTGCCTTCTCTTTCCAAAGAGATGAGTAATATCACTGTGTTCAAGAGGGAAGTCTGAAGGGGTTTTCACTGAGGTGTGGAAAGCCCAGCCTAACACCTGGATCAAAACACAAATCAGAGTCGCTTTCACAGGTTTAATGTATGTATAATGCTCGTCACAAGCAAATGGCTCCATTTATGATGCTATCTTTACTACCTTTCTTATGGCTTATTTTAAAAGCAAAATAAAAACACCACCACCACCAAAAAATCTTTAAATTAGGACCCTCTAGGATACCTGCGCCTTTGGGAGGAGGGAACAGAATCACTGGATTGAAACTTCTCAGGCTTAGTCATAGTAGAAGCAAGGAGTGATGGCCTAAAATATGCAGTAAAAGTTCTCAGAATAGAGAATGAGTCACTATTGCCCTTGAACTTTGTGAATCTGAAACTATATTTATCATTTTGCATTGTTCCTGAGCTGTGTATTTGTAGTTCCACATACAGAACAACTTGCCTTTTCTACCCTCAAAAGCTACAACACACACAAGGGAATTTCCAGGGAGAGAAGCTGAGGATTAATTTCTTAAAGTGAGTTTTAAGAAAAGCTTTATTGAAGAATACTTGCATTGGGAGATTACTGATGTGAAGGTGATAACAAAAGGTTAAATAGAGGAATAAGGCAATAGCATACAACATACAAAAAAAAAAGAGTAAAATTGATGAGTTTACATAGGATCAACAATGTGTAACACGGGGTACTGTCATGAGACAAATATTTTTGTTAATGTAATACTTTTCTCTTTTTCTTCCCACAGCCTGATCCGCAATGTTTTGAACAGAAATCAGAGCACTACAAGGAAAGATCCAAATTGTTACATTTTGCATTCTTCCTGTTCTTCCCCTGCTACAGTATAAGAGATGAATTAGACAAGTTTTTGAATCAGGTCATTGCTGAACAGCTGGCTTGTGAAAGAGTGCGGCTGTCACACCAAAAATACCACCTTGGCACTAAAAATCAGCAGGGAATCTTGTAAGTGTCTGCAGAACTGCGTGTTCAATTAGTGACCAAATGCACATACTGGAAGTGCACTTGCTGTCTCTGGTCTTCCAGCAGTAACCCCTGTAGAGAGAATGGAAAAGGTGCTCGAGAGACTTCTATCTTTAGAGTCTTTTACATAACGGAATTCTAAAAATTAGAAATATTATTATTGGGTGCCAGGATAAAAGAGGCAGTTATTGGCTTGCCAAAAAGACTTAGCAAATGGAAATCCAGAACTAGTTCCAGGAAACACAATAGGTAACGTAATAAGTATGTGGGAACTGTAGGTACTTTGCATTTTTGTATGTGAAGTCACTGCAGCGCAGGATTACACATCCCACACTGATATTTCAAGTTTTCTTGTTTTGTGGGAAGGAAAACCATCGGTGCACTGAGACTCATTTTATAGGCATATATTATCAGCTATCTTTAAATCTGATTCCAAAAACTCTCATGGATGTTGTGACAGTTCATTAGCATAGGGAACCCCTGTGGGCATTTGTGCTGCAGTGTACGTATAAGCAAAGGCTATTCTCAATGTCTGTCTGTAGTGATTATCTCAAACTCCATGAGTGACATGAAAGTGCATGAGAGTGCATGGAAAACAGGTAACAAAAACCGCTCTGTGTTTTACGTGGTTCTTTAAGAGCAATTTACTATGCCTAGACAGCTGAAGCTTTCAACCTGGGGGGCGGTGGAAAAGAAAATACCATATCTTCACGGTAAAACATTTCCAATAGAAGTGTGCAGCAAGATCATTTTAACTCAGAACTACAACTTCTCCACCCCCACCTCCCCCAAACATAATAAATGTACCAAAAGAAATAAACCTCAGCACTGGGGGAAATTGTTCACAAGGACATTCAGCAGTAATAGACTGAGAACTCCAGAAGCATTTACCCTTTTGCTTAGAAGTCTGTGATTCTTAAGTGAGAAAGCTGGCGATGATTGAAATACCGGTTTCCACATTGGTGTTACTGACCAGGTAGGACAACAACAGATCTCCTCTTCTGTAGAGGAACTGTAGAGGGTTAATTAACATTAATAATATAGAGTTGTGGGCTTGCTTCTGGGGCGGTGGGTTGGCTGATGTGGATAATGTACAGCTGTGGCTTGTTCCTGCTAAGTAG
>JAVJGI010000064.1:2953272-3043125 GCA_035590275.1 Ibycter americanus
GGCCCCTGGGCCCGGCCTGCCCCCTCCCCCTGCAGAGCCCCCTGCCCCGGGCAGCCCCCCGGCTGGGTGCCACCTGCAAACTGAGTGAGGGGCCTCCGTCCCCTCGCCCAGATCATCGATAAAGATATCAAACATAGGGACAGGAGAGTTGATGATAGCTGTTTTGTACAACATGAATTAAGTTTGCTGACACTAAAATACAATTACATAACCCAGCTCATGCTTCAAAAATGGGGGTCCTGTTCGTGTTGGCTGGGCTTATTCCTGTCAACTGAAAAGTGACGAGAGGGCTAGAAGTGGGAGTAGAGGCTTAATGATAGAAATCTTTGTGAAAAGCACACACGTGCCATTTGCATAGTTAGATAGTGGTCTCTCTCATATGTTTTAGCACAGTTTGGAAAAGGTGCGTGGAACTCGGGGAAGAACCTGAAGAATGGGACTGGCCACTGTGGAAAGATAATTGAACATGTTTTAGGGAGAACTTTTTTAGATCCAACCCGATTTTTAGCTTGTGTTCAAGAAGACATTATCCCCTAACTTTAACTTCGCTGGTGTGGTTTTCTTTTCACTATAAAGTTCAGATTGGGAAATGGCTTTATTATAGCCTAAATATAGCTTTAAAGCTATAGCCTACTTGGTGGGAGGGAAACAGAAGTTATTTGCCGTTTGAGTCAGAGCTAATTATATTTTCCCTTGAAAACCTTTGCCATCAACTTGGTTCTGCAATTAAACAGTGCAGCTGAAAAATATCAGCTTTCTACCCCAGAAGTCATTAACTAAAAAAGTTAATTATTTTTTTTTTTAAGTTGCAAATCATGTTTGCATTCTTCTCCATGGGCTGTATCTTTCTTGCATGTTGCACAACGTTGTTTTAAACATCAGAATGAATGTAATCTGCAAAAACAGCTTTTCATCCAGAAACAGTAAGCGTTGCTTGATGCCTGCTGCAGTTCAGTTTTTGTTCCCCTTGATTTCATCTCTTCTTTTATAACTCTTAGTGCCATTTAGAGAAAGTAGGGCTAGCCTAAGGCAAGCGTACCGGCTGTGACCATATTAACCAAGTAGTGTGGCCCAGTGGGAGCAGTAGATCTTTATAGCGGGACAGGATCTAGCTTAACTAAATGTTTCAGTCATTAGCTCTTATCTGCTCCTGTAGACTGAATATCTATTGGTGTTTGGGGCTCATCAGACACCCTTCTCTGCTGAACATTTGATTAGTTTAACTCAATAGGAATCCGCTCCCTATGTCCCATGGCCGTTTGCAGGGTGAACTGAAGCACAGTAAGAGGAGTCAATTGGAAGACAGGCTTCTGACCTGGACTGAAATGTAAATAGGTTTCAAGACAATGGTTCCATGAGTCTGTCTTCTGCATCCAGCCACTAACGGTCATTCAGTCAGTTGTGTTGAGTAGAGAATTTGAAATAAAATCTCTCAAAATGTATGTCGTGTCAGTACAGAGTCCTCAGCACCTAGTGTTTCTGCAGTTCTGCTCCTACTGTGCTGCACTGTCTGCCTGTGTAGACACAGCTGGTGTCATCTGAACATGAAAAAAAGATTGCGCTTGTCTCAATAGAGGTAATAGGTCACTCTACATAATTTTGGATAAACACATAGCCAGATACAGGAAAGGCTCAAGCTTCTGTTGCATCCGCTCGTCGTAACCTGCTTATTGTAGTAGGACATGTGGGTTTCACTGTGGTATGTTAAGGGCTGTACCTCTTCTCTCACTGAAGACATAGTAATACTCTACGGAACTATAAAATATGTATAGTCTTTTACCCATGAATGGTAAGTTATTTGGGATCAATGCTTTCAGTACTTCCCAGAAGCCACATATTTTCCTTGATAATCACTGTTTAACTGCCATGCTTCCCTACGCAAATTTAATTTCAATTTTCCCCCCATAGTTGCGGTAATTTTAAATGTGTGACTGCAATTAGCTAAAATGCTAACTGTGAATTGAGTTTGATACTATTCTTTCACCACCATCTTAATGAAGAATTAAATATTCTTCATTCTTTCTGAAGTCTGAATTGAGTGTTTTAGCTAACCATCAATCAGAGGTTCCTGTCTGCTCTCCATTACCTTTCCAGTCATATGCTGTTAGGCTTCTTTCACCATTTTAGTATCCAGGAGCCTGGCAGCTAGACACTAAGTGATGCAACTCACATCTGTCATGTCTGGCTCATTCTTTCTCCTATCCCCAAGGTGATAATTGTATCATCTTTGTAATATTTTGTTTTGTTGCCCTTTTTATTATTGTTTTTATGTATATGTTCCTATTGGAGCAAATGAAAATGAATCATCGGAAAGGCTTTTCTTTTGTAGATGTGCATTTTACCCATGCTGTGGCCAAGAACAGTGGAGTAGCAGGGAGTCTTAGCCTCCCTAGGTCCTGTATGCACTCAGTCAGTAAGGAGGGAGAATCTGCAGTGTACTTCAAAGCAGGAATAACTTATTCTCTGCATAAACTGCACTTTAGCAGTCAGCTTAAACTGTGAGGGGAAAATAAGTGTGCTGGTAAGTTATGTATTTTGAATGATCTTTGGAGAAGTGTCTCGCTCTGGTGTGGCTCTCTGCATTTGCTTAAACAGCTGCGTTGGCTGCATAGTCAGACAATGCAAGTAACCCTCCCTTTTCCCACTGAAAAGAAAAAAACAGTATTTCCATAATTCCATCTTCTAGTGGAATGTTTTCATTTCTTCACTATTTATTGGTAGGGTTTTTTTGTAGTCGCAACATACAGGCATAATCTCACAGGTAAAATCTCTGAGCTGATCAGCTTGTCTCTGATATCTTCTTTTTCTCCATTATGAGTATTTGCAAATCTGTATTTCTAACCGGGGGGAGGGGGCGGGGCATGGGGATGTGCTCTTTTTCTGATGAATAATATTACATAAATGAATATTATTATTCACATTGAAAACTTCAGCAGGTATAATGCATTGCTTCCTGGTGAGGTTATTTGGTTCATAATGCTGTTGGAATCAGGGGATATAAGCCAAGAGGTAGAAGTAAATACTAGATTTTCAAAATTATTGAGTTGTATTTTTGAATATTGTACTGTAGGTCTTCAGCTTTCTACAAGGTCTGTGAGGAAAAGTAACTGAACTTGGAAGATTTACAAGGTCTGATAACTGCATATAGTTTTGATGCAGAGGGAGGTCTTACTATGATAAATTATTTGTAGTATATGAATAAGACAAATCAGACACAAGTGGTGTAGAAAGTACTTTCTATGCAGATGCGAATCTGCTTGGAAAGATTAAAAAAAAAAAAACAAACACCATCCAAAAAAACCCCAATGAGAACTGAAGGGTTTCTGTGTGCTAAAGCTGTGGCTGCCTTCCAATGGTAATGGATTATCCACACCTATGTTTTCTGATGTTTATGGGTATTTGAAGAGAAAAAAGCACCAAAAATTGCAAGCAGGAAGTAGAAAACATTTTTATTTGTAAGGTAGATAACTTTATTCTAAAGATGTTGGATTTCTCTCTACTAGTCTTGTATGGTTATGATCCTGTTCTTTTAACCTGGTGTTCTGCTGGCGTATGTGGTTTTCAATTGCAGAATACATGTTCAGTTTTTCTTTCCATGGTTTTATGCGTCCTCTGAGATGATATCTGACTACCCCCAGGTAAATTAAGGTAGAATTGAGAAGGTATCTGTGACCTATCTTTTGATTATTATTAGAAATGGAATAAAAAATGTTTAAGTCCTTAAGAATAATGATTTATTACCAGAATGACAGGGAACGGTCTGTTTGGAGTCGTACAGTGCAGAGCACCGTAGAATTCCCAGCCAAGCTGAGGCTGCCGGGAGCTGTGGTAGTTCATATGGTGCTTACGGCTTGCATCTCCAAGCAAACTGTAGAGCATCTTGTAATTAGAAATTATGTAAAATAATATGTAGTCGCATGCTGTTTTGGAGGACTTGAAGATGTGGCGGTGCTTTTCTATGTTATCATCACTATATTATATATTCCAGATACTGCCTTAAACATGAAAGGCTGCAACATGCGGGAAAGCTGGGTTTAGTGGAACACGTGCCCGTGTGTACACTTGGGCACACGCACACACACTTGCACCTACACTAGAAGGTAAATTGTGGGAGAACTCCAGTTTATTTGAGCAGTTTTTCCTAAGCCTAGCTGAACTGAAGATTCTATTAGAATGTCTGTCTGCAAGCAAATACATCTGAAAGGAAATATGCGCTTCACCCAATCCCCTGCCGCCTTTATTTCCATCTTTACTGTGTTTTCTTTAATTTTCAAATACTTATGCATGCATATACCAGAATGTATGCTAAAAACTTTGTGATTATTTGGGTTAACAATATTCAGCCTTTTCATAGTAATTTTTTATCCATATGTTTGGTTTCTAGAATGATATCTAAACATAAAAAGGGAATAAAAATGGTCAGGTTTTTGTTTTCCATCCATGCTTATCTGAGCAATTTTTCATTGATTTGTTGGTTTTTGGGGGGTGGGGGCTTGGGTGTGGTTTTTTGGTGTTTTGTTTTGGATTTTGTTTGTTTTTTTGTTTCTTTGTGTTTTTTTTAACTGAAGGAAACTTGACTTCCTATAGCTGAATTTCATGCAAGTTCTTACACACCATTGAGCGTAACTGGCACAAATTGGTGTAGTATTTGGCTTTGGCATTTGTCTGAGCAAACTCTAACCAAAACCTTCAAGCGTCCACTTTAACCAAAAAGTTCCACTTGACCTGCAGGAGTTTTGTCCCTGACAATATTATCTCTATCTAAGAATTAGCTTCATTCCTTGTTAAGGAGAAATATATTTATGTATCTGCAAGGGAACAACCTCTTGGTCAAACACTACTGTATGTTATCGGTTTACTTCCATGCCCTCAATGCATTTTTTTTTTTATTATGGGTTTTTTTGTTTTTTTTTTTTTTAGTTAGATGTTAAGGATTAAATGGAATTAGAGAAATTTCTGAAAGGGAAATTCTGCACCACTCACCTAAGGGAAACTGTGCCGCAGACCTGCCACTGTCATAAGGATGAGCTATTGATACTCGATACTAATAAATGGTATCTCTTCTAACTTAAGCGTACACTTGGGAGGAATCGGTATTGTCCAGGCTCTGATGTCTTGACCAGTCTCAAGACTTGTCAATATTTTTCTGTCAGTAAGAAATACTTGAAACTTATTTGAGCTAATCTGTATATTTCTCCATCTTTCTTTCGTGCACGTGACTGGATCTCCCATCAAGGTTTGCTCCAGGGAGTAATTAATTTACTTCATATCTCTTCATGGAGTATCTTGCCCAGACAGTTGCTCTTTCAACATGGGCTGCACAGTGATTCTTTGTTATCTCCTTCTGTAGCGGGCACTTTAATTTTAGCAGGAAAAAAAGAAGGATGATTTTCCATATGTTTCCAAGAAAAGACTGTGACAAGTTAGCTATATTTAAGAAATATGTCAATACTTGAGGATGTTCATTTTAAATATTCAGTAAGCTGGTGGGTTGTTTGTCTTTATATTGTAATTTTTACATTGATTTACCGTGATTTAACATTCTGGTTTAGTTTGTTGTCACATCATTTACTTTCATGATTTGAGTTTTGCAAAAATGGAATGGAAGAGCTCTGCCCTTTTTACCTACATCATCCAGTTTATTGCAGACTTTAAGGTTATAATTTTTTTCATGACCGGTTGTGCCATCTCATTGTTGACATCCTAGGCCCTGTAAACAGTCAGAAACCTCAATAGTAAGACAACTGTACAGTTGTCATTATACCGTATGCAAACAATAATTTCCTTTTATAGATCAAGACAACAAATCCAAATGTAAAATTTAGTTCTTGAAATCTTGGCTATCTTTGCAAAATGAACTTTGTGCAAAATCTTATCTGACTCCCTGTGTAAATGGAGTACTCCAGGAAGCGAGCAAAAAATCTCCCCTGCACTCCACAACCCTTTATCTCTCTCAGAATTGGAAATGGTTGAGTGTACGTTCACCTTAAAGTAAATTTCCATGGCAGTTGTCAGTACTATTGTGCATGCTTATAAAACAACAAGACATTCTTTTGGGTTCAACAGTTGTAAATTCTCCTTTAAATCTTCCTTTTACTTATTAAGTTGTTGGTTTTCTTGATTGTTTTTAATGTTATAGCTCTAAAGGACTTCTGTAAGGAAAATACAACTACTTGAACAAAACTATTTACTAAAGCACTATGTGTATTTACTCAGTGGTTATTTTTGGTTGTGAAATTAGGAATGGTAGGTGAACTGGAGATGTTACAAAACTCCGTGTTCTCATCATTTTGTTTGTAGGCCACTTGTGAATTCTTCTGTTTCTTGAGATACTTTTGAAACTTTTATTTTTTCATTGTAATGTGTCTAATTCTTTTGAGTTGTTATGTTATTTTTAATGCCTGATGGTATATCCACCCCCATTGGTTAGAGATAGGTCTTTGACATATTCAGTAATGTATAAAGTTTTTTATGGTGGACTAAAGAATTGTAACAAAAATTTGAAATGTTTATTGGATTAATGTTTAAAATATTTGTAAGAGTCCAAGATGAGATTGACACCACCTCAACATGTCCTTAAGTGATGGTTAATAGACCTATTTTGGGGAACTTGGTGCAAAATGAAAGAACATCAAAGTCAAAGGTATAGCTGCTTTTAACTACTGTTAAGTTTATTGGAGAAGTGACAAACTATGAATCAGAAAAAGAAATATTTGTAAGCTCTATGTGGATAGCATAGACTTGTACTTTAGCACTCCATAATAATCACCAGTAGATTTCTTCCCTATATTTCTGATCTTGCCACCCAAGTGAAATGGTAGATATAGCTGTGCTTCTTAAAACTTGGGTAACTGGGCCACTCATTTGTAAGAGAAGCTACCCTGGAAAAGAGTTTCAGTCCAAATAGAATAATAACAACAGCTTAACCCCTGTTATGAATTGCTTCTATTATATTACCTGGGCAGTTGTTAGTTGAAGAAAACGTGTAGTCACTGCTAAGCTCTAGATTCCATCTTGACATCTAATCTTACCTCAGCTGGATCAGTCTTCATTTGTTCAGTAATGAGATACTCCTAAACAAGAGGAAATTAGAAACAAATGGTGTAGAACGTAACCTTATTTACAATCTCTAGTCACAGACTGCCCAGAAAGTCTTTTAAAATTTCCCCAATTCAAAGGACAAAACAGATCATTAACTAAACAAGATATGAAGCATGTTAATTTATTCAGACTGAGCAGTGTTTGAAGCTTTTGATTTCTCAAAAATTCTGCCATAACCTTCCCTCCTCAACCCTAGCACTGGAAAAAGAAAAGCCTTTGTGAATGCAGTATGGATAGCACAGAACTTCACATCTGTGCCTGGGAACTGAGGCAGCTATGCCATATTGCATGTCAATCATAATCTTTCTCCCAGTAGTTCAGGCTGCTGACCCAGTCCTTACAACAGCCATAAAACATGTATCTGTTGACTGTGAGCTGAGGGCAGCTGGGAAAGGCTCAATGACGCCTCACAGTTGTTTCTTTCTCATAACTTCATTGCCCTAGATGTTAGGGTCCAAGCCCATTTTCCATCCTCTTCATGCCCATCTCTGATATTCCCAAGGGAATGATGTCTCTGCCTTTAAGATAAAGTTCAGAGGAGATTGTTTCTGTAAAAGCACTGACACCTTCAAAATGAATTTCACCTCCACTTTTTTTGTTTCAGTACCAAGATTGCATCAGAAAGCTGGTGGATGAAAAATTTATTTCCTAGCTTACCGAACGCTCATCAGCATTAGACCTGCTTGTTTAAAATAAACATTTAACATATATTCTTATATATTAATATATAGGAAAAGAGTAATATATAGAAACTTGAGTTCAGCTTTTCTCCAGAGTAACTTGGATCTGAAGACTTTTCAGAAACCAGAAATTAATGTTTGAGATGTGACTAAGGAAATGTGTGTGAGTGGTCTATGCTTGAAGAGGTAAGGCTCTTGAAGTTGTTCAGGTCAGTCGAAAGTACGGGAGTAGCTTGAAAATGTAGGTTTGATATCCTTTGTAATGGTTTTCACAGCAGATCAACCATAGATTGGTTGATACTTTACATTATATATCATTGTGTTATGCACTTGGATTCAAAAGAGCTCTGAAATATGTGTGCCCATCTATCCTTCTTCAGAAAGACAAGTTCCAGATTGTGAATACCTCGGATGCTCAGCTTTTCTGGGAATGAAAAAGGGATGCCAAGTGGTCTTGAAAGCAAAAAAAAATTAATGAATGAGGCTTTTTTTCTTTGCTTTTCTCTGAATGGGTTCACATGCCTGTGTTTAGACACTGAATGAAAATATTTTCATGATGGGGAGATAGGCAGAGGGACAGGAAAACTGGATGGTAGATCTTTGCATTGTGAACCACAGAGCTATCCTCCGTACACCATGTATGCCCCATGCTTGCTGATACCTCATGAGAAATGGGGTTATCAGAACATGTTCAAAAATCCTGTCAAATCATCTGGGCTAAACCATGGCCTAAGCTTTTCCTTCCCTGAAGGGAACCAATTTTTGACACTTGGAGAGGTACTTGGTTAAATGAAAACCTGTGTGATGTAAAATAGTTACGTATCTTTGTTTTTCCTAATGAGTGAGAAATTTCTCAGCAAAAGACAAAGTCCCCACTCATTTGGATGTGGATCCCAGGTTCCCATAACAGCCTTCCATCTTTCCAGGTCACTCCCTTGCTGTGTCACTCCAGCATAGCACAAGCCCTTGTTTCTGCTCTGTCAGGTTATGATGTGTGTTGGAGGAAGCCTAAGTTGAAAAAATAGACAAGTTTAAATCAAATTCATCAGTACTTTGCACTATGTTAAAATAAGCAGGTAAAGCAAATCATGTGAAAGACACAAAGCCTATTAACCTCAGATCACATAAAATAAGTTTGAGAAATTAGTTTTAGATCAATTGTTACTCTTATTTTTTTTAAACTAACACATCGCAGGAAAAGGAGGAATAATTTCCTATTAAATTATTTTAAAAAATACTTTATTGGAAGAAACTATGAACTATGTGCAGTATGACTATATGAAATTATAATAAATCTTAAAACTGAACCACAGTTTTCTCACATAAATTTTGGCATATAGGAAAATAACAGTACTACAATGATGAGCTGGGTTGGTTTTCGTATCTGAATGCTGTATCTTAGCAGCCCAGTAAAATCCTCTGCAGTCAGAGGATTCAATTAGACCCTAATTACAAAGAGGAAACTGTTGGCCAGGCCACAGTTTGCTCTGGAGCCCTGATGTGACTGCCTGGGCTGGCTGGTGAGAGAACTTCTGGCAAGTGGAGGGGGCACGTGGCCTGGGGTCCAGCCTTGCACGTGGAGCACGTCTGCAGGAAGCATGTGTTGGCAGGGCTACCAGCAACGCGCTCGGAGAAGGACAAAGCTGCCTGGTCCTCAGCCTGCTAAAGTCTGCCCCTCACTGCTAACTTTTGCAGACAGGGATATACATCTTTGCTGAAAACTAGGAGCTTAACAAAAATAGTTTTGACTCCTTCAGCCATTCATATTGTGTTTTCAACAGGATACACTCTGTTCCTTGTAAAAATGAAATCAGAATGGTAAGGCTTAAATGCTTTCTCTTGTGTTTAAACACCAATGCAAGTATCGACTATTTTTGTTCCTTTTTTTATGGCAATCTGTAGCTATATATTTCAATATTCAAAACCTGAAAATGTTGAGGACATCCTCATAAAGCATGGTTGTTTCTTTGAATTATCTCTATTACACTTTTAGTTACTCCGTTTGCAGCGTTGTTTGTCGCAACCTTTTGGTAGACAGAAATCTGTAAGATTTTGAAGAGTTCCTCTGAGGCTTATTTGCCAAAGATGAAGAGAGTTTAATTTTTTGCTTGTGTAACCATCCCAATAAAAATATAAATTTTCATTTAGAGTTGTAAAATAGCTTTAGACAAGGGAAGCCAAAAACTGAAGTGCCGTAACTTGAAAAGTAAAAATAATCTCATATATAGTCCCAAGTAGGTTCATTATTTGCTTCATGGTTTTCCTTTAGTGTCACATGCCCCTGCATACAGATATAGCAGAACACTTTCTCCCTCCATTTGCTGAGCTTTTCAGCTAGATGTCCTTCAATATTTCCGACCTTGGTTACCTGAGAAATAATTAAGGCAAAAACGTTTTTATTATTTTCCAGCCATTTCCTTGCAACTCAACGTTTTTCTGAGGGAGTCTTTCTGCTGTTTCTTAATAACGCCTCATTCCCCAAGTCGTACGGTTTCAAGGAGGTGAATATAATTCCTCTTTCTTCATGTGTTGCAAGCGCCTGTTCCCCATGCTGGTTTGTGTTGATCAAAGGCTGAGTCTTTGAAGGTCGTTTCTTCACTTTTGTTTCATGGATACTCCAATGCAAACTTGTCCTGGTATTCTTTAACTTGGTGGTGGGTGAGTGTGTTTTTTTGAAAAAAGGCTTGTTGAGAGCTAACAGTACATGGTGTTGGCTTTCTGCAAACCTGACCCTCTCCTAAGGAGCTGTATTACTTTGCTCACCTGCTCTGGCAATAGTCATGTTGCCAGGTCAAGAGATTTCATGGCTGCAGCAGAAACAGTAGTTTGAAGCATCTAATACTGCTGCTAAATGCTATGTTAGCAAAACACCTTCCTAAACAGGGATGAGACTATGTGCTCTGCTGGAATAGATATTGTCTACCGTGCATTGTCATAGCTCGCTCTCTCCCTCTCTCTCTCTCTTTCTCTGTAGGTCACGTATATATTTGATTACCTTAGCTGCTTTATGGCATGGATTTTTTTGAGAAAGGAGAAGAGAGGAAGGTACATTTTGTTTTAACCTAGGTTCAGTTCTGAGGGTATCTAGGGTTGGCAAGAGAGAGTTGTGATGTTCTTGACAGAGGATGAGAGAACATGGGCTTGGTGAAGAGCAATGGGTGCATCACTAGATACATTCCCTCCTGCCACCAGCGAGCATTCTGAAGCAGCCAGGCTTAGAAAACTGAGTCTGTTGTTCATGCTGCAAGTGAAAAACCCAAATGATCTTAACAGTTGTGATATGGTGAGTTGAAATCCCAGGCTTCACAACCATGTCAGGAATTTAAGTACGACTTGTGGATGTTTCTGGGAAGCAGACTATATCCCATTTACAAGGGAGGGTGGATTTATGCTCGTGTTTCAAGATGGCATGTTAAGCTCTTCTGAATAACAATGAGAGGTACAGGTTACATGCTAGTGTGTTTTTCTTTCATCTGCGTTAATATGAAATTTTAAGATGGAAGCCTCTGATTTTGGTGGGAACTGAGTCACAAAAAATTCCCAGCAGCAAAGTCTCTGTTCAGATATGACGGAAGCTGCTATTCCTGCAGCAATTCCAACAGCAGGAATGCTGTAAAGCCTTGTGCATAACTACTGAAGCGACAGAGGTTGTGTTGTCTTTACCTTGTAGTACGTTTTTGGACTATTTGCATGTTCTGAAGTACTTGTCATCCAAAATTATTTACTGTATCTGTGCAATTAAGTCACTATGACTCATGAATGGTTTCTTGCTGATTTTAATGGTAGGAATTTAAAGATGTGGGTTACCTGCTGTTTTCTTCTCCATTGACAGGTCTAAATTAACCTCAAGAATCAGATTGCTGCTGGCTGTAACCACGACTGTAAATTCAAAGGGCACTTTCAGTAAATATTTTGTAGTATTTGCTTAAAATCCACAGCTTCAGCAAACATTTCTGCTAGTAATTAATTTACTAGAACATGCCAAAAGCAAACACAAAAGGGATGCAAAATTGAAGTCAAAGCAAATGTGTTTTAAAATTCAAATGAATATTCATAGATAATATTTTGCAGCATTGGCTCAATTCTAGTGGCAGTTCATCGGGGACATGCTGTCTTCTCCTTCCTTAGCTACTGGAAGTGTCATTTGTGTTTATAATGGTTAGGAACAACAAGTGCTGTTTTACCTGTGTTCAAGGAGGAGTGGACTTCTGAACTGGCTTTGACTCAGCTGAAATATTTCACTGGTCTTCACTAATCACCTATTGCATTGAGAGAACATAAAAACACATCTGAGAATCACTACAAAAACAGTAAAATAATTTGCTACTGCAAAATCATTTCTGCCAGCAGAGAGACTTGAACTAGGACAACTTTGATCTTAGAATAAATTATGTCTCAAATTGCTTGGCTCTCCTGCAGATAGTACAGAGACAAAGAATATGCACCTTCATGTCTACTTTCATTACCTCTTTTAATTTTTAGAGCTGTACTGAAACTGATTCTTTCCTTCCTGTTATCCCATAATATGGCTAGCATTTCAGTAAAGAGATCTTCCATCTGCCACTTAGCTCACCTACATCATAGTCTATCCATTACTGATATATTAAAAATTAGAACAAGCACTTACTGCATTTGACTCTTACAGATATTAGGTTTTTTTAAGGTAGAGAAGAAATTATTATATAAATGGCAATTATATTCAATAAATAAAGCTTTGTATGTTAAATTATTATGGCTAGTGAACCTTTGGTAGTTGATTTCTAGGAAGAGAGTCTGTATAAGTTCTCCTTCCCTGGTTTCCATTCTCTTTTTATTGTCTGTTGTGCTGAATGATTTGTTTTCATGATTATAGATACTTTGCATTGCTTAGAGTACAGATTTATTTTGCATGCAAATATTATCTAATTTCGTGTCTTCATTAAACTTTAATAAGGCTTCACAAACATAGTGCATAAAAGACAATATTGAATCAACAAAGCCTGTATAATGATGATTGAAATACAACATCCAGGAAAAGCGATGGCGAAAGTAGCTCAAGTACTGGCAATGCTGGTAAGGCTGCAGATGCTTTAAGCTTATTTTTAAGTTCTAATAGTTACAAAGTATGAAGGAAGAGTCTGGAGGAAAAAAAAAAAGAAGATGAGAATGCTACTTTTGCTGTCAGCGGCATACTTGAAAGTAAATGCTAATGATGTTCGTTTATATGTAGTGCATGTCATTTCTTTTAGTGTTTTTAAGATGATAAAATAATCATAAAAAGATACTCAGTTTGTGGGTTATGGTGTATGATGAAAAACATGAGTAAAAAATGCCGTGCTGTTGCAAAAAGGCGAAGATTATGATTAATCTTAAATAAGCCCTAAATAGAAGGAATTGGGTGAAGGAATCTGGTCCTAAAGATTTGCATTAAATACCGAAGCATAAAAGCAAACAGAGTGCTCTATTCAGTGCCATAATCTGACTTTATTGCAGTGGAAATAAGACGTTTCTGCTGCCTTCTCTGCTTTGGTTGGTACCTCTTAAGCTCCTTCTGAGTGAGAGTGGTTTACTTGACTACAGCTGAAAAAAGCAGGTTAGCTGCGTTGGTTTGGTAAAGAGCTGCAACACCAGCTGAGCTGTAGTAGCGACACTTCTCGTTTCCCAGTTGTGCACCCACAGTAACAGACTCTTCAAACCCACCAGGTGCATTAGTAGTCAACCAACAGCTGGAAGGTGTGTAACATCTCTCCTCTTACCACGTGCATGGGAAACCAGTGTGTGACCCAGGCAGGCAAGAGCGACTGTCCCCTCGGAGGCTGCCCCTCATGCGTGGCTGGAGGGGGTGCATGCAGTGGGGTCCAGTTGCAGCGTGGGGCTCGCCCAGGTCCAGGAGAGGGCAGGAAGGTTGTCTCTGAGTGACCAGGGGCTGTAGCGTGGGGATAGCAGAGGTGCTGCTAGGGATGTCTACTGGCAGTGTGGAGATCTTTGGGTCAGCTTGCTGCTTTGCTTTATTTTTTCTCTGTACTCTGAGGTTTTTCTCCCTGCTTGGCTGTCAGATGATAGCCGGGTATTATACACATCTCTGATGCGGTAGGACGATGATCAATGGGATAGTGATCAATGGGGTACAGAGTTGCCAGGCTACCAGCTTTGCAGGGATGAGAGAATAATATGTACAGGCAGGAGAGTGTCACAGCATGAAAAGTATAACACTAAAAATATTGCAGAAGCAGAGAAGCACTGCAAAGGCTTTGCACAGGATTTCTGCCCACTCAAATAATAAAAATTCACTAATAACAATAACTAGGATTGTACTGCAAACTCCCGTTCAGGACCACAACACTGATCAGGGAGTATGAAGTGAAATCAAAAGTTGCGAATTTAGGACGGTTGGTGAAAGCAACAGATTTTATCCACCCATGTGCAGACTAGCTCAATGTTTCATCAGGGTAAGATGTAGAGATAAAGTTTTTGGATACTGTAAGGGACTGAATGGTAGTGTTAAGACCTAAAAAAGCCAGAAGCCGTTCTGAATTTTGTCTTGAGTGTTACACAAGGCCTACAAGGTGAACTAAAGGACAACCACTCCTTAGCAGTCTTGACAATAAAATGAAGTTTTGTGTTGTAGTGGGAGAGAGCAAGTCGAATAAATCCAGTGTGAAAATACTTAATGTAAAGAAGTGGAACTACATAAAAAAACCAAACAACAATTAGTAAAATAAGTATACTAGTAGTCTGAAAAGCAAGATGCCTGCAAATAGCCTGCAGTGTTCTAAAGTGTGGTAGTAGAAGCTCAGGTAAACTGCCACATTTAAAAAAAAAGAAAAGAAAAAAAGCAAAACAAAACAGAAAAGCCATCAAAGTGATCCAGCTCCTGGGAGCATGACTGCAAGAGGCTGTCATAGGGAAAAGCTTAAAAAATTTCTTTAAAAAGTACAAAGCTTGTCCATATAAGAACTAGAAAGCCCATAAATCATGACAGGTCAAATGCAGACAGGAAATAGAGTACTAAAAATGTGAAGAGCACCTTACAAGGGGCGCTCGAGCTTCCAGTCAAAGGTTCTTAAATCAAAAGCAGGAAGTCAGGTAGGGCATAAGTGGGACCACTTAATGACCAAACTGTAAGGAAGGGCTCAGGAATTATAAAGCCATAGCAGAGAGGTTCACTTAATTCCATTCCTTTCATTGCTCTTTGCTGTGGAAGACACCGGGGAGGTTTCTACACCTGAGCCATTCTTCCTAGTGAAGAGGGTAGGGGGTTACACAAACTAGATGAGTTTGTGTAAATATGCGGAAAGTGTTGTACAAAATAGATGTATTAGCTGTCAGTAAATCACCAGCTCAGGAGGCATTCACCCCAGAGAAACTCAAATATGAAATTGCAGAGTGGCTGGCCAAGGCTTCTACCTCACCGCTGCAAACAGCCACAATGTTGGAGGACTGGCAGGTGGCCAGCGTAATTCCCTGCCACCTCCTGGCAAAAGCGACTCTGCGGGGAACAGCAGGCTGAGTCCGATTTCCAGTGGAAAGGTAGAATATAAAATAATGACATCTTTGAGAACGCAAATAAACACAGCCTGTTAGGGAAGAGTCAGCGTGGTTTCTGTAGGGGGAAATTGTGAATTGCTGTGCAAGTCAAGCAATGTATGAATGAAGGGGATTCCCATGAACAGTGTAGTTGGTTTTCCAACAGGATTTCAAAAGAGTTATTAAAAAATAAGTTTCCACCAGCCTTTCCCAAAGTAGCGTTGCTCCTTAGGGCAGAGGACAAGAGGGATGGACTGCTGGTATCTTATGTTCTTAAGAATATTTGTGGCTGATTCATATTCTGTATAAAGTGTTCTGCTGCATTCAGAAGCCTAAGCTGTTATTTATTAAAAACTAAGCTGTTATGTATTACAAAAATAATAATTCTGGAATTCCTCATGTGAACTGCAAGTAAAGTCAGTAAAAGGAATAATCCCTCAGACCACCTCTTAGCAAGGTGTTGCCCGGTGAACAGGTGCTGTGAGAAGAGGGGGAAGAGTTTGGTTCTGACCAGAATGCAGAGGCACGAAGGGGCACAGAGAGAACAGCAACAGTGCAGACCTCAATAAATAAGAAGGTCTGAGATGCTCTATACATTGTGGCAAAGGACTGTGCAGTAACCTTGCCCCCAACAATTCTTCTGATTAAAATAAATTGGTTTGGATTTCTATTCTGTAATAAACAAGATTATTTTTAGTGAAGGAGGTCATGTTATCACTTAAGTTGAACCTTAAACAAGTCTCCCAAACATGTGAATAGGCCAGGGCAGCTGCTGGGCATCTCCTCTTTGTGGGAGGCTGGCTTCAGTGTGCACAGGGTGGGTCAGGTGTGCCATTTTGGGACAGAGAAGCCCTTCTTTTAGAGGGGAAGTAAGAGTAAGTGGATCCCTTTACTTGCCTTAGGAGCTAGTGTGTATGCACCGAGGCATCAAAACAGTGGCTCAAACTGTGTCTTGTTCTCTGAAAAGAACAGTTGCTTCTTCAAAGTTATCCTTGTACTCTGCCAGAGCATCAAGATTGTGTTGAACTGTACATGGTGTGGTGCTGTTCCTACCACTCATTGCTCTGCTCTGCCTTTTGGCAGGGGATTTGGGAGGTAGCAGTGGCACTCCCATCTACTACAGCCAGTTATTTCTTTGCTTTATATATAGGTAAGGTAAAAACTATAATGCTGTGATACACTCTGAGAAAAATCAAGTAAAACTGAGTGCCTGCAGTTGATTCATGTGTATCTGTGCTTGTTTTGCCTAATGTAGCACAGTATCAGTCAGGATGTAGTGATCAGTGATGACTCTTGAGACAATGCTGCTGAATTGACTGGAGCAATCGGGTAGGCTTGACGTAAAAGAAGTGTTTTTGCCCCAGCCCTGCTACATGACATTCTGGATATTTGTAAATGTGTGCCCTCTTTCCTCTCTCTTTGGTGGTTTTGGCGTCAGGTTTTTTGTGTGTGTTTTATTTTTGGGGTTTTTATTTTTGGGGTTTTTATTTTATTTTATTTTGGGGTGGAGTGGGGGTAGGAGGTAGGCAGGGAGAAGCCATGGAGAGTAAGCAAGAACAAAAAGTTAAGTATTCCCTGTATTTCTTATTTAAAAACCAAAGTTGTGTCTGAAATGCTAAATGTTGTAGTGGCACAGTGTCTTTTTTGATGGATCAGAATCCAAACATTAAGTTCCTGCTTGCATCTACTGGAAACAATACAAAAATAATTGCCTCAGAGATGGTTCACTGCTGAACTTTCTCACTGCCCAAGCAATTCCAGGCAATAGGATTAGTTATGAGAACTGACTGACTACCTATGTATTTGTACAAAACAAACACTCCATAGAGCAGGCAGATCAGGGAAGAAGTCAAAACATGAATGGTGCAAAGTTAAAACCAGTGAGGAGAGAAGAAATTACTCAAGCTGTGCTGTAGAATTATCTTCCTTCAGATATCTTCTCTGTTCACCCGAAACATAAATAGATCATATGCAGTGTTTGAGTCAGATACTTAATTTTTTCATGTTGAAATGGCATTCAGCCCACTTGGAAGATGCCTAAAAGCTTTTGCACCAGGGGTGTGTCAAAGACCCAGTGTACATGGTTGCTTTGTGTAACTGAGGGCTTCTGCAATTCTACAAAACTGCGTAAAGCAGTCGTTCATTTTTTCCTTGTTGACTGAATGTAAATACGTAGGTACATCACATTGTTTGTACCCAAAGATATACATACGAATTATTTTAAAATGGTTTCCACTATAATACAACCTTGGTAGTCTAAACCCATTATAACTCTCTGAAATTGAATAATTCTTTTTTGACCTTATTTGCTAAAACTTTGATCTTCTATACCATAACCCATCACTCACGTGTACACCACCTCCTTTCTTGGTTTTTCCATTAGCGTTTCCTTTTCACTGAAGCCAGGATGTTGTGCTTTTTCTCTTGTAACAAGCTACAAGGATAGACTGTTTGTAAGCCTCTGG
Source organism: Ibycter americanus (assembly GCA_035590275.1). NCBI lineage: Eukaryota > Metazoa > Chordata > Aves > Falconiformes > Falconidae > Ibycter > Ibycter americanus. The sequence goes on from JAVJGI010000064.1 coordinate 2,971,025, forward strand.
CTTATTTGCACTGCAAGTTGTTTTCATCAACATCTTTTACTGTAACAGAGGGAGCATATTTATATTTAACACACTAAGGGGCTTTTTCAGGCCAGCAACCAGTCTTGGCACCATATTGTTGATAAATATAATATTCTTGAAGATGTCATTTCCCAAGAGATGTCAAAATTATTATCTGCTTTAGGTAGCAATGGCATCTATCACAGCTTAGCTTTACATGATGTAATGCAATCTGCAGAGTAAACAGGGCATCTAGTACAGTGGTTGTAATCGCTTTCTCTTTTATGACTTCACATTTTTATTATGTCTTCATTACATAGTAAGATATATTTCAACTTTGACCTTGATCTGCAGAGTGAGTAAAAAATAGGGTTTCAATAGACGAAAGCAATTTTTCACTTGCAAAAGCTGCCTTTTGATGATAATAGCTTAAAGGCTTTGGATGAAATTTTTTCTGTCCACTCATACAGCATAGTGAAAAAATCCACTTTGGCTATCCTTTTCTGCAAACACAAAGTACTCCTCTGAAATAGTTATGTTCTATATGCATCTGGAATGGATGTGGCCTGTAGAAATCTATCGGTTTAAATCCATCAATTTAAAACAACAACCTGCTCATACAGATGTGATTAAGCACTTCAAATTAGTGAGAATACGCATATGTCAAACATGATTTGAACAAAATAATAATAATTTCAGAAGCTTGCCATTTTACCACTTATGTCGGACTGGTTATGTAAGCATGACAAAGCTAAGCAAAAATAAAAAAAATTAGCAATTTGGTTTCATGCCTTCATTTGGATAAAGGAGACATGCTACTTAAAGAAAGCTCTGGAAGCATTATTACTTGAGCCATTGGTTAGTTTTTTGTTTTATGCATTTGCTAGTAGTTTAGTTTTTTTAAAATGACTCAGCCTTTTCCCATCTTAGCTGTATCCCTGTCTTTACATGTAGAGATATATCTTATGAACTGTCTCTGACCTCTCATCTTTAGAAGTTTGATTTATCAGGAAAACTGACAGTATCTTCAGCAGTAGTCTCAGAAGTGTCTATGTGTCAGGGGAATTATTGAGTTTAAAAATCTATGTTGTATCTTGGGAGGTTTCTTAGCTATCAACATCTTAGAATATATGGAATCAGATTGTCCAGAAGAGACTGATGAGATTCACATGGATTTTAAGACATACGTGATAGTTCTCAGTACTGATGTAATTAAAAATGAGAGTAAGTAGACAAAAAAGGAAAACAGGAAAGCAGGTAAAAAGACCTTGAGTCCAAGCTGCTGGATTCAGTGCTGTTAATTCTTGGAAGCAGAAGGGATATTTTAGGGACTGGGCAAGAAAAAGATTGTAAGAATGTTTAATGAAAGTAAGAGAAAATATGGCACCAAAGCATATGACAAAAAGGGTTAGAATAAATGTAGGAAATTGTACGTGTACAATGACTGTTTGCAATCACATTTTTGCCTGAACAGAGCTGCATTTCTTGCTACAACTCTCAGTGTTGTTATCACACCAATCATGGCAAAAACGAAGTGCCTCAAGATAGAGACACCATATCCTCGTTCATCCTTGATATCTCCCTTGAATATATGCTGCAGTTTATAAAAGGAAATATCAAATTTTTAGAAAACAAAAATCAAAACATGTATTTTCTTTGGGGGAATCTGAATGAGAGCTTCATGATTGCTGGCCTGGAAAATGCTTGTTGATTATCATCCTGCAAGGGAGGTTTCCCTGAAAAAGCCAGTCTTTCATACCTCCTCAGTTAATTTTTGCATGTGATTTGGTGGTGTGGTTTTTTTCCCCCTTCCCAAATTATTATTGCTCCTGTTTTCTAGAATCAGGAAGGAACTGGTAATGTAATTCATTTCATGTCATGCAATATGTATTACATTGTTTTGAAGTAAGAGCAAATTCAATCCATTATCCTTTCAAATAATTTTACTAATGCAAGATACTATTGAAATAATCCTGAAGACTTCTGAAAGTTTTATAAACTGGAGTTTATCTATATATTTATATATATATATATATATAAAGTAGAAAAGAAAATACAGAAACAATAAAAGGACATCACTTCTGATCTCTAATGGAGTTTTATTTAGTCCTTCCAGTGAAGTTAATAAACTAGTGAACCTGGTAGCTTTGTGGCACAGGAACCCGTATCTACATTTGAGACAGGTTGTTTTGTTGCTCCTCTATTAGCTGTATGGCTATACCACTTTTCTCTTTGTTATAGATAAGGAAATTATTTAAGTTCTTCCTAAACCCTTTTGAGATACTCTGGTGTAGCAAGAATCTGTTTTCACACAGTATAAATTGCATAGCTGAAGAGACTCCAGGCTTTAGCTATTTGTGATTTTAAAACCACAAACTCAATCGGGGTGCCATGCAACACTTGGCTTCTTGTAAAACCGTAAGGCTGTTAGTGGAATAAGTTTGTATTGGAGCTGTAAATGTAACCATGTGTCCGTGTCTGCTTTGAGCTGTACAACTGTGCCATTTGCTGTGACATTAATTTTATAGCCTAGCCCCCATTTTCACCATATCTGAGAATCCTTCTGCACTGATTATCTCTCCACTACTTGCTGGCTTGATGGACCATTTATCTTGTTCCTGATTGAGAAAAAGGGTAGAATTTTAAGTAATGGCAAAAATACAAATAAAAAATGTGGGGAATATCTCTGAGAAGAGCTGAAGGTGCCTCACATCGGGCTTGCTTAAACTGAGACAGGCACGATCATACTCATAGGTTGCTCTTATCTGCACTCTTAAGAATAAAATTCTGCAGTAGACTTTATACACCACACCTGAAGGGGCTAAATGTGAAACACAGACTGTCCAAAAGGAGGTGGGAAGTCTTCTGAAAAAGATGTATGAAAACATCTGTAAAGATCCAGAGAGCAACTGGGTTGTGAAGCTCCATGTCCAAAAGCACAGAATCTGTGTATGCAGCCTCACCATGAGGAATTGTCTCAGAAATCAGTGCTCGTTTAGCAGCTCCTACAGAGCCGTTGGGTTACGAACCGTTGGATCCGGTGTTTGGATAAATTCAGGGCAGGCTGGTGTCCTTCCAGATGACTGGGTCGTTACAGCCAGTTGAGGTTTTTGGTTTCATGAATCCTGTTGTAATGAAATAATGGTGGTAAAGCCTTATCTCAGACCTAGTTTTACCTCTGTGCAAAATGTCTAAATTTATCTTTGTGTGAAATATATTTGTATAGTGGCTTATACGTGTAAGTTTTTGAGGTTTTGTCTGAACCTGTCAGAAGTCAGTGGGGGCATATGCTGAGACATTCCTTATAATATCAGCTTTCTGCAAATGGAAGAGAAAATAGATTAACAAACTGTCAGGACTGCTTTAAGATCATTCCGATGAGTGAGGAGATGGAAATATTTAGGGGGAAAAGATGACTTCTCCATTGTCTTTCACATAAGTAAGAAGCTGGAAAAAATTGTAAAAGAATGTTTAAAGATTAAATTTATTAATACATTGAAAATTATTATTAAAATCTTCAGAATATTTTTTTTTAATTTTGAAGTGTCAGTGTTATCAGGATGTCTGTTCAAGGCAATTGGGGTTTGGTGGTTTTTTTTCAACTCAGATTATTTTACAAGGACAAAAAGATTTGGATAAGAAGCAGCGCTATGTAGTGCTCATTCTTTTAATCCTCATTGTTCCTAAAAGTGCCTCGCTACAGCAGTGTGGCGACCAAAATGGGGTGTCCCATCCCCTCCCTCCCTCTCCCCATGTGTGTGACCTGAAGCGATCAGCGAATCTACCTTCAGATTCATCCATTCCTGGAGCAGCTCCTCCTGAGATACAGGCGATCTGTGTTAAGAGTTGTGAACACAGGTAGTAAGAGAGCAAATATGCAGGTCACCGACCACAGAGATGCTATAAAGCAAATTTCAAGCTCCCTTGGGTGTTCTAAACTGCTAAAAATACCCTGCTTACTGCCAGATTGAAGTATAAATATTGCCTAGAAGAGAATAAATTAACCCGATTGCTTATAGAAGTGAATTCCATCTAATCCTGTAGCTAACATTTAATTTAGTCTTTGCGCATGAGGAATAAAAATATCAGAATCAAAACACAAAATCCTTATTCTTTCAAGACCGAAGTTTGAACAGATGTGTCTGTGTATTGAGACAACATTTGAATAGGTCTCGGAAGAAATCATGTGAAATTCTTTCCCATTGAAGGCAATGACCGAGTTGCCGTTGACTGCAGACTTGAGCTTGACTCTGGATGTGGTAACCTGATTCAGTAAGACATTTAAATACATATAATCATCGGAAAAGTGATCTGATGAATCACGGCCCTATTTGTGAAAATTTGCCTAATGAAATTGTGTGAAATTAACTTTATTCACAAAGCACACCTGTTCTGCTGGGAAGATGGCTATAAATATCTTTGTGCCACCTGCCCCAGCTATGAGAGCTCCTATAAATCACATAATTCCCTCTGACAACCGATACCATCTTGAGGGCACCTTTTTCTTTCTTTGTGCTCTTTCTGAAAACGTGTCTTTGCATAAATATAAATTTGTGTGCCAGTAATTTTCCCACCAGATTACTTTTTGCTCCCCCCAAAATGGAATGAAGTTTCATTTATCCATAATTTTGCCTTCCCTGTCACAGTTGCATGTACGGCCAGATTCTGAAGTAGGATTTGCAATCACACTCGTGAATGATGCTGGTCCGACCACACCATCGCTTGTGCAGAAAGTGCCTTAAAGGAGTTGTTTCAGTTTGGCTGTGCTAAGTCCAGATGGAAAGAGATTAAATGACTGGAAAACCGAGAGTTATCAGGGCTCTGCTTATCTATCAGTCCGATTTTTTCTACTTCTCTCTTCTCTTCCTTCTCAGTTTGTGAGAAATTGTCCTTTCTTCTGTCGGAGGTTGATTTGAAATGAAATGCCTAAGAAAACATTGCCATAGGTGAAGAGCTGGCAGTGTTCTGCTTGTGCCTGTGCTTACCTCTGATGTGAGGTTTAGCTGGGTAAGCTCGTACCCCGTGCGTCCGTGAAGGGGCAGAACTGCAATTCCTGCTCTACAAGCAGTACGTGAGTCAACAGTGTCATGCTGCTGAGGGAAGGGTAAATACCTTATTAGACTGTATAAACAGTGTAGACTGCAAAAATGCATGAAGTGATCCTGTGTAAAAATATAATGATTTTCCTTCAAGAAGGATATAGATTTATTGGTTGGTGTCCAGAGAAGAGCAACCCAGAATGGGGATCGAAACAACTGCAGTTGTATAACCTTTAGAAGAGAAAATCACGGGGAGACTGCAACAGTTTTCAAGCATGTGAAAGGCTATTGTAAAGAGGAAGAAAATAATTTGTGTTTAAGGCCCATAAGAAAAGTTAAACTGGGAACAGAAAAATTGTATCATTAAGGAAGAAACACAACAGCACACCCCACCTTCTGGTGATAACCACAGCATAGTGCTGCAGGACTCAGCCTAGGAGGGTTGTGGAAATTAAGAATAAGCTGAACAAATACCAGCTAAGAATGATGAGGGAGTAGCAGATGGCTCCCTTCACTTTGATCTCAATGTCTAGTGCACTTTTAGACTAATTGCAATCACTACTTTATATGCATAATCTATGTAAACAATATCTCGTTGGTTCTATAAAACTTGAGCTATGTAAATTAGTACATTGCACATGTGAAAAATATAGATTGGAATAATACGGTAAAAGTTTTCCTGGCGATGCATCCATTTCTCTGTTTTCACTGAATAATGTTAAGGTTAATCTTTATTTTTCCTGTACTTAAAATATATTTTTCTGCCAGCACTTAGGAATAAGTTTGAAAAATTGGCTTCACCTACAATTAATATGCAATGACTTTATACTGGTGTCATATCTCATTCTAGAGCAGTGGAAAACATTTCTATTGTTTTCTTTCTTTTAAGTTTGTCACGGCATGGTTTTATTTTGTTTGATCATTGACAGAGATCCAGCTGTATAATATGGTTGCTTAGGGGACTGTACAGCGACAGTGTAGAGCAGCAGTCAGGAATTCTTTCTCCCAGAGATAGACATCTTTAGTGTTAAGTCATTAGTTAAGCATAGTTTTATTTAACAGCTCTTCACGTGGAGGGAGTAAATGAGGCATTTAAATCAACAGTAACAGTGATTGCTCTGTGCTGCTGCTCTCATCACAGACCCAGGAAGTCCTGGTTGGACTTCAAACCGTGTATTAATCCTTCATAGACTGAGTTCAAAACTCCCTTTGAACACTTGAAAGTGAAGGACCCACAAATTTCAGAATGACTAAACTCTTGCTCAGGGGAGGAATTTTTTTAATGAGGTAGAAAAAGACTGTGTACTGTCTCCTAGACAGTATGCCCATTAGTTCATTTGCAAGATGCTGATCTACGTAGAAGACTTTTGTAGGCTTAACTGGCGACTGCAATGGATACCAATTTGCTCAGCCAGGTTGACCTGTGTTCAGCAGGGAGTTAGGTCTGGAGAATGATGTTACTTTCCTGGGTGCATGGGATAAACAGCATCCAACACTGCCAGACGTGGATTTTCGTACCACGGCTGAAGAAAGCAGACTGCTATAAGTGGCGGATTTGTTCCACACTAAAAGTCCAGACTGCATATTGTGGATAGAAAGTACAATTCAATATTGGATTTAATGATATTAAAGGACGAGGAAATACGCCCCTCCCCACCTTTTTCCTGGGGCAGGTAAGGTAGCACTGCAAAGCACATGTTGTTAATACCCATCCTGTTATCAGCAAAGCTTTGGGCAGTGGTGTTTTTCAGGAGCTCCAATATTCATTTGAAAAATCCACAATATCTATAGTTTCCCAGTCTCCAGTATTTCTCTTGGAGCAACCCTTTCAAACCGATACCTTGACATACAGGCTGTCACTTGTGTTTGCTTTCTGGAGCTAAAGCTGCTAATGTTTACAACATGCTTAACTGAACTTGGAACCTGTGCTCTCCCTTGGTTACACATCAAAGAGAATCTTTTTAAAAGATTTTGTCTGGTACAGTGGCATGAAGGCACTACTGCTGGAATATCTGCCCCGGAGGAGAACTGCCATGACATTTGAGCGAGCTAGCGGAGCTGACAACTCATCCTGTTTGACTGCAGAGTCTGAGGGTGCTGCTAGGAATCCTTAACTTGCCCAGTTGTGGTGTTGCTGTTATATCTTCCAAAGTTTAAAAATGTGATCAGCAAATATCTCAAGATAAAATATATAATATAGAAAAGCACTGAAAATACAGATAGAAATGGAAAAGGAGAAGCTCAGAAGGAGACTGATGGAGCATTTTTAGTTTCTTTTAGATGTATCGAGAAAAGCAAGACACAGTAATGGCTCAGACCCATTAGTGTACCTGCTTTATATCATTCAACCACAAAATCATCCTTAAAAGTTATACAGGCAATATACGTGCTACGAAGAATTGTTCTGTGTGCTACATTCGTGTTTGCACACAGTTTCCATTGGACTGGACGTGGGAATATGTCCCTGTGCCCCATCGATTAAGTAGTATAGCAGCCACAGGATCAGGGCAGCAGATGGGTCCTTCAATCTTTAGTTCTGAGCTGGCTTTGAAGATCTAGCCCTGTATATCAATATTACAATATTACAAGACAGTGTTTTTGTAACTAAGAGTACTGTAGCGAGGAAATAAATATGTAAAGGTTTCCCAGATTCTGGTGAGGTTAAAATGTCTGAAAATCAAATGTATCCATCAATTTGCAAATGTGTCATCCGCTAGCCTGTAGAAACTTCAGAACACAGCATAGATCAGGAGAAACCCCCTGAAACGCTCTTGGATGTTCCATCTCAGCTTGGATGAAGCTACTGAATGGAGTTTGCAGTAGAAAGAAACTCTTCTCTATGTCCTGTGCTACCCTCAAGGTATGAAACTATCTTCACCTTGTTGGTGGACAGCTCAAGAAAAATGTCATTGGAAATTGGCTATTCTGTCTGCACCTGATGCTTTTAGCAAGCAAGCAAGAGGTGCTTCTAGAACCATGAGACCTGCATCTGTCCAGCAGCGCTTTCAGCTTGTGTCCACGCACCTGCAAACTGGGCAGTGTTTTCAAATTACTTCCTTTATATTCTCTGAGAATGCCTCACTTCACACCATTATAGAACTCAATTTATTTCTCCATAAACTCTCATTATTCTTTTTAGCATTTATGGCACTCGCCCACCATAGCTGTCGTTGTTACAAATTGGTTGTCGTGGTTGCCTCCCTCCGTGGCTGCACAGGGCACTCGGATTGCTAATGCTGGCTGCTCCCAGTTACCCTAAGCCACAAAGGAACTGGGGAGAGGGAAGTCATAAAGAGGTCATCCCCTACACCCTGAGGAAGGACAAGGAAGACAGCTGGAACCACATGTGGTGGTCTCTTGTTTGAATAAGTAAATTGTATAGCAATCTCACTTCAAAGTAGCTGCGTGAAATTGCCAAATTCCCCCTAATTAGAATATCTTCTCTGCAATTAGAATATCTTCTGTGCTGTAATGTGATTGATTTGTGTATTTCTTATTTTAAATATCCTTAATTCCCTCTTCAGTTTGGTCTTTCTATTGCTTACTTTTCTTCAGCTCGTGCCTAACCAGACTGGAAATGCGCACGGCAGTGTTTAGTTGTCACGCCTGCATTGCCTTGAAAGGATCCATATACCACCAGTGCAACTTTCTGAACAGGCGCTTTCTTACTATCATTCCTCTGTCAACTATGATATACAAAAGGTTATAAGGAGGGCTTACACCAAACTAGAAATGGTTGGAGAAATGAAAAAATATTTATGTGTATTGTATTTTCTATCTGTTTTGGCTGCTTCAATAGAATCTGGATTCAAATTTCACAGAAGCTGAAGCAAAGCCTTGTGTTTCATCTCAGTGGACTTTGGGTTGCAATCTAGACCAAACCCCCCCCCCCCTACTCTAAGGAGCTTCCTTTGTCTTCTACCATGCTCAATCTCTTTAAAAGTTTGTTTAGCTAAATGTGTTTGAAAAAAACTTCAAATTTTGCAATATTGAGGCAACTCATTTTAGATCTCACGATGTTTAATGCTCTTCAGAAAGTTTCATACCCTGGAGTCAGGTTATAATGCAAGAACTTTAGTTGTCATTTAAAACAAATATTGCTCAGTCTTGAGATTACCCAAAGGATCTAGCATATATGAACAGGAAAAGATTAAAAAAAAAAACAAAAAAAACAAACAAAAAACCAACCATCAAACCAGCAAAACAAATAATGATCCTTAAGTCAATCTTGCATCCTTTGGGGGAGCAGGCTCAGGATAGTGAATGATTATGCTTCGTTCTGGATAAAGATGGAAATTGCCTGGCTGTGCATATACTTCTGTGTACCTTCTCTACACTATTACTTTTCATGATGTAGTTACAGCCATCCTTTTTCAGCTGGAACCATTTCTGCTTGTCCACAGTGATAAATACATTTGTGTAAAGCACTTTAGTCTGGGTGAAGACATCTCTTCACTTCGTGCAAAAATATGCCCAAAAGCTTTGAAAAGGGGAAATAAGAAATTGCACACATTTTAAATGCATCCTGCGAACTCCAGATTTCTCCACTTTGGTATATCTCTCTTTTATTTTCTCTGTCATCTCTTTGAACAGAACTCGCCTGATTTTCTCTTGACAAAATTGGGATTTTATACCGATCAAAACATTGTCATAGCATTTTCCAGTTTCTTACCCCTAAAACCTTATCAGCTTCAATAAAATGTCAGTAGATCTTTAAAAGTTTATCTAAGTCATTGGTTTGTAAGTAAAGATCAACTTTAAGCAAAGGTGATCTTACATACCTCTGAGATTCAGTTTGAATTTCATACAGATACATGTTGCTTAATTGTATTTATTTGCTTAGATTATAAATAATTAAAGAACGCCTGTCCAAGTCTCATGGTGCCCCAACATCCACAACACTACCATCCCAACAGTCTTTAATTAATTATTTTAACAGGAACTCAGCCAGACAACCTCCAGTGGAGACTTTTCAATTTTGTCATTACTGTGAGAAACAAATCCATAGTTTTCCCCAGAAATCTTATCAAACAGTACCTTCTGTGTACTGCTTCTCCTTGTCTCTTTCTCTGCCTCGGTTCTGAAGCTGAGAAGGCGTAGAGTTCAGTCCTTATTCACTATGGTTGTCTTTTTTTGCTTTAAGCTGGCTAGGACTTTGGGAATAACTTTCACCAAAAACTGCCAATTCTTTGCAACCACACCTAATTAAAGATCAATGTCAATGTTTTCCTCAGTTTACAAATTCTTTAGTAGTCCACATTGCATTTGCTGCTTTAAGGTGGAAAGACTTTTCCTATTGTTTGGAAAAAAAATATGAAAAAATGTTAAAATTTCAAGAGAATTAGACAAAAAAGTTAAACTAAATGAAATATTTACATTATTAGATGGCAAGTATTTGATAGACTCTCTTTACTTGAAAAACACTTCTGAGATCATCTCTTCCTGCTCTAAATCAGGACAAAGCAGTGGAAAACATGTTTAGTTGTCATCTTATTTTAATACACTGCCATTTCTTTCATTACAAAATACATTCAGGAATGTTATCAGTTTCATGTGTGTGTATGTATATATATAAAAATAAATATAACCTTACTGATTAACAGTAATGTGGTGAAAGGTACCTCTAAGAATATGTAACGTTACCCAGAAGGTTTATGGGAATAATGAAACGTGCTGTTCTGTTCACCAGCTTGTGTTGTGTGCTGTGCTGGTACGCAGGACTTGCCAGAAAACCAAGGAGGTTTTGTAGGTTGTGCTTTTTCATATTTATTTTTTTTTAGTATTTCAAGACAGAATTATAATAGTCAGTACTCTTGCTTTCTGATGAATACTGTCCAGGTGATAACATCTATTCTGCATTTCAGTTCTTCCAAGTATTAAAATAATAGCAGGAAGGGTTTTTGCATGTCTAAGAATGTTAGCTCATGCTCACCCTCAGCACTTTTGCAGGTCTTTTGTCAGATGCTGTAATGTGCCTGTACATGTAATTAAATGTCTGTTGCTGATAGTTGTCTGATATGATTGATATATTAGATATTTTTAAAAGGTGATACCATTTTGTCAACTTAATTCTTCATAGACCGCTTCGAGGGTCACATCATGACATTTCTGCTTTGACAACTAGTGTGTTCCTGGTACTTGCAATTCTACAGGTGTACTCATAGGTGCTTGGATTAGTAGGCAAGAGTGCTGCTGGGTTTCCCATTCTGATTTTTAGTGATAGACTGTTTCATGAATCCTTCCTAAAATACATCTCCAGTACAATTGTTTCTGCTCATCTACAAAATGGAGCTTTACAGGTTATAAGCATCTACCCTCCTTCAGTTCAACTTAGGGAAAGCTTCTGGTGTTCTGTGCTGACACGCAAGTACCTCAAACGCTGTTTTGTTTTTTGTCTGTTCTGTTTAAGCATCATAATATTATTTCTCTCAGGAATTAGCTGACATTTAAACATCTCACAAAGGTATTTTATATTGTGTAAAATATAATTCACATAGACTTTCTAAAATAAGCTTTTCTGAAAGCATATTTAATTTTCATACATTATTTTTAATTTCCTTCTTTAGGCTAAATTCTAATGCCTGTGCGCCCAATGGGCTAATATACCTGCAGATTATTTTTTTTTGTATTCATATGTATTCACAAATCAAAGTAATAGCACGCATTCTGAAGAAATATTAATCTTGTTCCTCCCCTTCTTTTTCCTTTTTTGTTGTAACATACAAGTAATATTTCTTTAGAAAGGAGCTAAATAAAAAGTAGAATACTAAATACGTGAAGATTAAATACCAAGAATTCAATAATAGTAATCATATAATAAATGGTATCCTCATAATATCTGCTGTTGGTTTTGAACATAATGAATCATACAGCAATCATGCAGTTGAAGAACGCGTAATTCTTATGGAAGCCTTTCATTATGGATGTGCTTTTTGTACTTCAAACTGAACCGTTCTATGACTGTAGGGGGAAAAATAAGGCTGAAGCTTTTATGAATCTTAAAGTTCAGGACAAGAATAAAAATCAGCGTGGTGTTTTAAAATGAGAATGCAAACTTTATATTACTGTCTCTTACAGGGCTACTGAGCCCTTCCCCCCTGCCAAAGTGCACCAAGAATTTCTGAAACTTTGACAATTATAGGCTTTATATAATCATTAATGTCATGAATAAATAAAGCCTAATTAATTCAACACTAATGAGATGAAGTTGGTTCAGACAATTTTCATCACTGAAGACCGTATTCCCTCACAGTTCTGTTAGAGCAGTTCATTGTTGTCATGTTATACAAATTATTTTTTAACTCTGTAGAGGTCAATAAATAGCATAGTGTAGCAAGGTTTGGTGACATTGTCAAAAACTAACATGCAATTTATAGTGTAAACTTGATATGTTTTTTGCTGACAATTATTATTTTAGCATATTTTAAATATAGTTTTTTGGCAATTAGGAACAGAAATTGTGCATGTATTTGATACATTTTGATTTAGTCAAAATAACAGGATAGGAAAGGGATTATGAAGATCTCTGTTAGAAAGACAAGTGTGTATTTATGGAAGGAAGACTAAATTGAGCCATTCTCACATCCAAGATGATGATTAAATAATCCTGAAAGACTTAAATCACTTCAAAGCATTTTTATCTTTTATTAAGTTTTTCTTCAAGAACCTTCTGAGTTTCCCTTGGTCTCCTGTTCACTTCTACTCATAATGCACATAACATACTAGCCTCTCTGTCAAGTTCTTGAATATTTTACCATATTTTCCGCCTTTTGTGACGGCTCATTTCTGCCATTTTTATGGAAAGAAAGAAGCCGGAGATCAGGTTATCCAGTTAATGGAGGGAGTCTGCTCCAAATCTAAACTCAAAACTTAAAAAAGACAAAATTTAGGAGAAATGTTCAAACTAAGGTTTGTGTATGTTATATATATACACATACATTCCAATCCCCCAAAGCAGGGGTGTTTGTACTAGGCGATCTTCAAGGTCCCTCCCAATCCGTTCTATAATTGATTCTATATGTACAGGTAGGTTTGGAAGTTTGCAAGCACTTATAATGACATGTATGGTTTGGCAAGGATAAATGTGAAAAAAATTGCATCTACTGGTCGCACTGTGTGCAAACTCCTCACTTTTGTGTATGTGTTAGCACTCATTGAAAGCAGAGACAAGACAATGACCCTACCACTAGAGCAAAACTCTCAGTAAAATTCTCTTCTCCAGTGCTAATCAAGGATGATTCAACCTGTGGGTTGCGAGTTTTACCGTAAGCTTGCTACTGTGGCCAAAGTCTTCTGGGGAGAGATCCTGGTTCTGGCACATCCATGGTAGGAACTGGATTAAACTGAAAGAAAAGTAAATATTTTGCTTTGAGTCATCTATTTTAGAGTGCTATGCTGCAATTCTGGCAGCTGAAGATGCAGTTTCAAGTTTTTGAGTATTTTCAGGTGCATTTAAATACAAAAACCCTAGATTAATTTAATTGGAAATATCAGTTTTCCATCTTTGTGTATGTTTTCAGTTTTTAAACTATTAGAGTTCTAGTGAAAATGCTGCCCTCGTTATATTTTTCTACAGCCTGTGCACATTACAGTGACAGAATTCATGGTACTCTAAACCATTGGCTAATCTTCCCCGTTTTAATATCAGCATTATATTTATTGCAAATTAGTGTGTTGTAAAAGTTGCATCAATCATTTACGGTTCAAAGCTAAATTTGCTCAGAATAAGTACTTGTGAATTAAGCACCCCCTGAAAAAGGAGAAGCAGCAGTTAAACCCAGAATAAACCTATTGATAATAAAGTATGAAATAAAATATATTGGTATACGTAAAGACTGGTATATTCTTCAGATCAATTAATAAAAATATGTCTGTGATAACTAGACTGAACCGTGAGAAGGTATGAGAAGGAAAAAATAGAACTCCAAAAGTTCATTTCAGAGGAGGCATTAATAAAAACCGGATGACACGCAGCAAAGGAAATTAGCTTCTAGTGTGTATGGACATGAATAATGCTGGAGGATGTATCATATAACTCAATCAGATAGGCTGTAACAGGAAGATGCAACTGTGGTTTCCTTAATGACCAATGGGTGATGTAATCAAATGCTAAATGCACGTTGTCAGGTTCTGACAAGTTTCTATCAAAGCAAAAATGGAGTATCACTTAACCGGGAGTTTAGACTGATAACACATCCTCTCTGGAGCGAGCGGAAGGAGTCAGGAGCAGACAGGTTTCTATAATGCTGTTGTGACATGGAGTAATCTTCCTTTGTCATTCTCTAATGTAAATATCACACTCCCTCAAGCTATATATACTCCTGCTGCATTTGGCAGGGTACAAGGTCGTTCATCTTGCTAGCTTGGGCACGAGGCACAGTCAGGGCTACTGCAGCTGGGACCCTGCAGAGCTGCAGGACACTTGCAGGTGGCTCTGGCTTCTGCCAGCAGCTTCGGGCTCTGCCCTGCCTCTCCATCTGTGCTGGTCCGTGCAACGAACTTAAGCATGGGAACAACTGGGCGGGTGCTCACAAGTCTGAGTGAAGGATAGTTGGTCTTCAGTAAAGTAGACTAGTGCTGCTAGTGTTGGGCTTGTAGCGCTTCGTCATTTCTGTCTCTCTCACCCTTCTGCACGTTGCCAATGAGTGTTTTCATTTGAGCAAACCCAAATGTTAAGGCTTGTAGAGTGGTGACCTTTGAGGCAGCAGGTTCAGATCCCAACTGAGTAACTTCTGCTAGCCTCTGCCCCAGGAGGGGTGGTTATAGGGTGCAGGGACGCGAGGGCTGGATGCACCTGCCCAGGTTGACTCTGGAGGTAGGAGAGCCTTTTCTGTGCTCAGGAGAGGGGAGCTGGTCCTTGCTGACTTCACTGCAGTGTGGACGCATGACCCTTGTTCACCAGATAGAGTACTTTAGCAGCAGTTCGATAGCAGGGTACTGCTCCGAATATAAGAACCAAACAAAGTCAAAATTAAGACTGAGCTCACTGATAATCCTGGGCTTTGCATTTTAATGCATGTTACTAGTTGAGTGCTAGATTGTGTTTTTATGACGGAGCAGATTAGGAAATAATTTGCATGTGAATCTCTTCAAGTCAGTGCAGTTTCCCTGGTAACAAATGGGGAACCAAGTTCCAAAATCTGCTTTTTGCCATTAAAGTGTGCGTGTGCATGAATTTGGGGAGGGGGGCTGTTCTTTTTATAAGTTTTGTTTAATAAAAAGTAAAACTGCAAAACTTAGCAAGATTCCTGATTTACATAAAATGAGGGGTTGAGGGAATGAAATTGGTTCTTTGCTCACCAGCACTTAACTCATACAAAAATCTCATTTCTAGTCAAACAACACCAGGGTATTTTGCAATCAGAGTTTTCCTTTCTGGCTATTGAAAATGAAATTTGTTATTGCTTATTATTTTCAGGGAAGCTGCCAAGAACTGGCATTTCCATCCGTGGCTGCCTTTCCAGCTTCTTCAGAAGCTGTCTATGAAGGCTCGGGGTATAACTTTGTCTGAGACCCATAAGGGCTTCCCAGCTCCGCAAGGTAGGACCCTCACCCACTTTCTGTTTAGCTCGAGGGAGGTTCTCATGGGACCCCCATCATTCCGTAGCAGCTGACTGCCTTGGACCTCAGCAGTTTGTCACATATTGCTTTTTAAGTGGTGGTTAGTGGGAGGTCTGCCTTGAAGATGTAACCAGATGACTCTTGAAGGCAGCAGCAGGAGAACTTAAAACCTGTTGGAGGGAGGGATGAACCACTGTTTGTGGTTGCTGGAAGAATGACTGAAAGGTGAAGCCATCCTAGCAGCAACTGGAGGAAAAAAAAGGTGACCAGTTGACTGGGAAGGATTGGTAATCCACAGACTTTGCATCCTGGAGCCATGGGACAAAGAAACCCCGAGCAGCCAACTTTTCGAATTCAGGCAGCATCCTGTGGCTTTATTGAACCACACAGTTTTGGCATAAAATATTTTGCTATTAAAGCATCCCCAGTGTTCCCTGAACATCGAGTAGCTGTTGTTTTTCTTCAGTTATTTCCTGAAACTTAATACATAGCCTCAGTATTTCTGATGCTGAGTTTTTCAGTGACTTTTCAGTAAAAAATCTAATGCCAAATCTGCCTAGTTTAAAATTAACTCCAGAAATACAGCTGAAAACACGTAAGCAACAAGGTGAAAAGTAAATTTTTCTCCCCCCCCCATCCACCCATTTCTGTTTCTTTTTGTTTGTTGGTTCTTTGTTTAATAATTTCCAGTTTGCGGGTTATTCTTAATAGACTTAAGTTTTGAATATGAAGCAAATTTAAACTTTATTTTCCCTAAAATTTCTGTAATGTATGTATGAAGGAAAATTCTGAATAGAAAAGGTTTCCTCTCAGTAGGAAAGTACCCCTCTTCTTCAGATGTGTAATTTTTGAAAACATATTAAAATCATAAAATAGGTTTTGTAATAAATAAAAGTAATTACTGTTCAGCTTCTCATTCAGAAGCAAGCTAAGCTACTTCTGCTGCTGAGCACAGCTTTACTTCATTTTATCAGACTAAAGTGATTTTTCATGTCATGCTGGGTTTTGTTTCCATTAACGAGCCATACAATAATCAGGAATAAAAAAGGAAAAATTGTATTTGAATACAGAGGACCTGAGCTGCTGAAAGTTCGTATCATCAACATGAACAAGCTTCATCTCTTTTTTTAAAATGTTGTATCATTGAAAGTAGTGGCACGATTAAAAAGGGTCTTGCAAGTGTTAAGGTTGTGTGGTGGAATTTCCCAAGTACTGCAGGACATGCGTTGTGGGCTCGGATGTGTAACTCCAGGTCAAGCACATCTTTATTCAAAACTTATATTCCTTTTTCTTTTCCCCCTTTGTTCCACCCCCCCACCCCCACCCCGATCTCACATAGGTGTGGATTTACTAGACAACTAATGTGAAAACATGCAAAAATGGTGATTCTGTGTTTTTTATTGGTAGGAAGGACATCATACAAATGGCAAGAGTTTGCTTCATTTTGAAGGATATAGTGAAATTTTCTCTCCTCAGACTGTAATTACATTTCCAGTTCCCTGCTAGCATATGCTGATTGCCTTTTGCAGCTTCCTTGGGGCCTTGTCAATCCATTGATTAAAGAAACATTCTTTAAGTGGATTTGTACTGCATTTGAATAACTGATACCTTTTGATTAGGGCTGAATGCTGATATGACCCTCAGTAAATAGCTATTTCTAACTCTCGTGATTTTTTATGACGGATATTGTGACAGCTGCTATTTCTCTTAAGTTCTGAACTTTCAAATGATTACCTGATAGGGTCAGTTGATGCTCATGAATGAAAAATTCAGACTCTTGTGGCTGCAGAAAAGGCCCGAGACTGTTGCCAGTGCATGTAAGAGGTCCAGAAGCTAAAAGGCAATGAAATCATGATTGTTCCTTTAAAAGAACATTCAAATTATAAATTTCATGCTAGTTGTTCCTCCTTCTTGCTGGATCTAGCTCAACGAAGCTCTTTTGCTCGCTGTTATTTTTGATAACATGTAGTCATCCTGCTTATTTTTAATATCCTTATATTTATGAGGCAGTTCCTGCAGGATTACCTCATCACTCTCTCTGAAAGGCAGAACCAGATTTACCCCCTGGGGTCCAGTAACCTCCCAGTCCCCGCCAAGGGCAGCGGGATAATACATGTTCTTTAGAGGTTTTGCTGAATTGTGACCAAAGTTCTTAGGATCAAATTCATGCAGAGAAACATTGAGTGGAAATCTTGTTTGCAAGCACTAAGTAATATGTCCTCCTGAGTGACCTTTGGGAACTTCAGACGCTTTTCTGTAGAACTGCTGTGTGACTGGCTGCTGTGGATAGTTTTCAATGGGCAAAATACAAAATGTAGTGGTTGGTTAGTAAAACAAAAGCTTGATGTATGACAAATATAATACGTGCTCTTTTATATTCTTGTTTAGAAAAAAAACGTAATATCTCTTAAATTAATGAAATTTCAAGGCTGTTTTCTCTTTTGCTAAAAAAGGATGTATCTACATTCTCTAAAACAGCCACTATGATCTGTTAAAGATTATTATTAAATGTTAAAGATTATTATTAAATGTGCTTTTACTTCTTAATACATCATTCCAGTGAATAGTGATTAGTCAATTATTGTTATTATTTATAACAGTTAGGAGAAATATTCATTAGGTTTGCTGTTCTAATGTGTTCATAAATAGAACAGCCTACCAAGTTATGCCTATTTTGGAGAAGATTGTTAAAGCTCTTTTCCTCAAGTTTCCTAAATATACGGGTTGTTTTTTTCCTCTTAACTCAGTTGTTTTTTTTTCCCCCCAGTAACTGAACTTTTTAATTGAAAACTCTCAGCAGGTGATAAAGAGAAGAAAGATTTTTAGATTAAAGAAGATATCACGAACATGTAGATTTATACAGATCAAAGGGGCAATTTTCCTGTGTAGTATATACTGCAGCATTACAAGAATAATTTTTAAGAACTGTTTTCCATAAACAAATAAATGTGTATGTGCTCACATGAATAAAAGGTGGCAGCGACTTATGATGTACTATATAAATTTGAGATTATTTACAGCCATTCCTATCCATAGTCAAAACAGTTTTAGTCATTGTATTTATAACCTGAACCTCAGCTGATGTAGACTCTGATTTTTGGATATGATCGGGCATGTAACAGAAATCCAGGCTGAAATTTCTTAAAATAGTGTGCTAAGCCCTTCTGAATTAATATTGTATCTGTAGGACTTCACAGATACTTTAGAGTTAAGAAAGGTACAACAAAGGAGAAAACTTTTAAACACATACAAAATTTGTAGGAAGATATGGACAAGCTGTAAGGAGTGTTTACTAATGGGATTTGAATTTGTTAGGCTAAAATATATTTGAAGTTGAACATTTCCCAAGGAAATAACAGCTAAATATCACAATCTTATAATGCTTTTAAAAGAGAGTGAACCGTTTTTATGAAAAAATGTTTATAGTATGCTCATATTTGCATACCTGGCCTTTAGCAAAATAACAAAAAATTAGTGATGAAAATCACCCAAACCCAAAGGTTAGAGACCTGCTCCATAAATCCAAGCTGCTTGGACACAGGCCTGGATTTGTTCTTGAAAATTTGTGCATGCCTTTGCTTTGTAATGTAGCACGGCTGCACGGACCGGTATGTTTGCAGACTCTGTCGCAGTTCTCTGCCCCTGCTGCCTGGCCGAGCCGGAGCGCTGGGAGGCTGGAGCGGGTGGCGATATAGGGGTTAGCTGCAGGCACTCTGTCCCATTGCTTGCTGGAACGGCCATTAGTGGGTGTTTTCCAGCGACTAATCTGAATCTTTCATGCTGAAACTGAAACTCGTGACTTGTTTTCTTATCTGCTACGGTATAGGAAACGGGTAACTTTCCTCTTCTCTATAGAAGCCTTGCTTGTGTTTGAAAACGCCTGCAATACCTTCATCTTCTTACTGCTACTGCTGGTGGCTTTGGCTTGGTTTGTGTGGTGCTTTCTGAGCCAAACACCCTGTTTTTTTTAAAGCATCACAGAAGACGCATTCTAGACCTCTACCGTTTTTTCTTTCTTTCCACTGCACTCTCTATGGTTCATTCACCTATTCCTTGAACTGCAGTGCCTTAAACTGCACAGGGTATTTCAGCTGAGGCAACAGAAACGCTCAATAAGCCATGGGTGTTACATGTGAGATTTAAAGACATTAATTTATGCTAGGAATAGCTCTAGATGTGCATGCAAAATGGTCTTTCAGAGCAACCCATAATTTGACATAATTTCTGTATATAAAGCCCAGATCATCGGCTGTAAATTCCAGAAAAAATTAACTGCATGTACGTTTAAATGATTAGTGTATATCAGAGTTAGGGAAAGGTTTAGTACAAAACCATTTTGTATTTTGGAAGAATCTTTTGTCAATAAATCCAGAGAGTCAGAGCTAGCGTTTGGCTTCACTTATTTATCATTTGATTAGAAAATCAGATCTTGTTCTGAAGAACAGCATAAGATTTCAGGTGAAAAAATACTCCTGAAAAAAATTACGTTTCTTTATTCCTAAATCATACGTATTTCTCTGTTAAAGTATGAAATCTGAATAGTTACTGAGGTAAAATACTCTCTTCATTTACAACAACTCCTCAGGGCGCAGCAGCCTTCCGTGCACAAACAAAATACTGAAAATGAATGAGTGGTGTCAGAAAGTTAATATCATACATGAATGGCAAACCCTTAATTGCAAATGTATTTTTTAATGTAGCTGCTACTGGAAAAAATTACTTTTATCGTGTCTGTTGGCTCCAAAACCCCATCGCAAACGTCCCGTGTTTAATACAGAGATACACCAAGGTGGTGTGCCTGTGGTAATCTTACTACTGAAATCCCAGAGGCTGGATAGGGGGCCAGTGGGGTGGGCTGCACACTCCTTGAGCTGCCAGGCTTGAAGCGGTGTGGCCAAGGGCATGGTGTTCAGCTGGAGGCGGGTGGCTGGCGGTGTGCCCCAGGGACGCTTTAACATTGTCAGCAGTGGCCTGGAGGAGCGGACAGAGCGCACCCTCGGGGAGTTGGCAAATACAAAACTGGAAGGAGTGCTAGATCTGCTGTATGGGTTTCCTGCTGTTCAGTTGGGCCTCGGAGGGGCAGAGAAATGAGTGAACAGGAATGTCCGTGAACTTCAAAGGGAAATGCAAAGTCCTGCCTAACAGCCTTTCAAAAAACTAATGCAACAACCCTTTGGGAAAGTTTCAGATTCCCAGTTGCCAGTCAATCAATAGCCTCTTCAACGAAATCTGAATAGATTCCTAACTGATAAATTTTCCCTGAAGCAGACATAGAAAATGTGTAGGTAGAACACTTGCTCTTGGAAATACGGCAAGATGTGCCGTGTCCTTTGCGTACTGTGTATTTCTGCAGGATGCTGCTGTTCAGGCAAAATTTTCTGATACAGATCTGGTCTAAATGTCTTTGCTCTCATACCTCTCATCATTTTTTCTTGCTGACTGCTCTTTATGTATTTATTTTGATAATGGATCTACAAGAAATACAACCTCTTAAAACCTCTATAGTAATTTTTTGAAACATTTTCTCTCTTTGGGATCATGCTTCAAAAATTTGAAAAATCAAAGTGATAACTTGCATTATAAAATAAGTTGTTATAATGAAAGTAAGAACGTAAGGGCCCTGATATCTGCCTTTGGATTCATTGTATATGCTAGTTCATGTCCATGGGCCTCTGCAAGTGAGGATAACAAAATATCGGTGGGAAACTGGGGAGAAGCCTGCACTCTTTCTGATAAAGCATTCACGTAGTTGAAGAAAGGACTTCCATTCCCTTGGCCTGTCAGTTCTACATCTGAAAATATAATGTTTAATACATTACACAGACCAAAATAGAAGAGTTATGTAAGCAACACATTTAATGTGTAAATATCTGAAAGAATTTTTTTTTAGCTAATAGTACCTCTGTCAGAGTTACAACATCAAGTGGTAGTAATTCAAGATGAAAGTACTTTGTGTTTGTCAGTGTCTCTTTTAATAGAAAAGGTCAATAGAAATTGTTTTAATGCTTTTTTCCTTCTTAAAAGAAGACATTATGAGTGTAACAAAACAGGTTGTTCTGTTTCTGGTGATGCAAACATAATTGAATTTTTTAAAACTACTGAAAATAAGTCACTGAAATCCAATATTCTGAGTTCTGTGTTCCCAAATAAGGGATAAGAAGTTTAGTTGCACAAAAGCAAGTGGTATATTTGTGACTAACATTAGTCTGAAAAGCCAGCTAGTTTGAAGAGGTAAATCTGTGCATAAAATTTATGTTACTGGGAGGTTGCTCTGTATTGGTATGGGACTTGTATTTATAACTAATAAGTCTGTAGATGAAGAAACATCCAGCTACTCTTCAAGAAGTTGGTGCAGAATCAGTGGCAAGTGTTTGTCTTTCGTTGTCATTGCTTCATTTTAGCCATATTATTTCATGTGTTTCTTATTGTCATTCTCTCATTGCTGTATTTAGAATGTCATATATTATATATAGTACTATAATTATGGTTATTTTATATTTATATACTTATTACATACTCAGTAACGTGTTTATTTTTCTTTGAATGAAATGTTTACTTTGTTCAATTTCTAACAAATCATACAAACTTAATTAGTGCTGTAGTTATTTTTGAAGTTTTGCAGTGGTGATGTACCTTATCCTCACAAAGAAAGATGCTTCCCAGGAGCATTGTGCTGCCCCTTCAAACAGCAAGGCACAGAAGCAAAGAGCTCTTCCAAGAGTAGGAGTTAGGTTTATACACAGAATAAGATCAGAGGATTTCACTGAGGAAGGACTGGGGAGGTATAAGTCTGTTTAAATAGAAGTAATGATAATTACTCCGGCTGTTTATTAACAAACAAACAAAAAAAAGCAAACCACAAACCAACCAACCAAACAACAATAACAAAAATAAAAAACACCACCCCACCCCCCACCAACAACCTGGTCTTCCCACACAGATTTTGTATGTATAATCACTGATGCCGTGCCTCACAAGCAGATGACTGACACAGGCTGGTCTTGCTTGCTTAAGTTGTCCTGTACTACCAGTGTGTATTTGGGAGCGACTGACGTTTTCTTTCTTTTGACTGAATTGAAACAGCAAGCTTTCGGAGAGCTTAGATTTAAGCAGGAGTGCATGGTGACACAAGCAGTTTGACCAAGATTTTGAACAATTTGAAGACGTGGGGGAAGCTGTCAGAATGACATGGTTTTTGCGACGTTCTGGGGCCTCTCTGTCTCTTGAAGGTCCCTGCTGGGCTGCGGCATGGTCCACAGCAGCTGGGTAGCTTAACATACCAAATCTCTGGCCCTTCTGATGGCTTTTTTGGGTTTTTTTGGTGTTTTTTGTTGGTTTTTTTTTCCTTTTTTTTTTCCCTGTGGTGATGAGGATGGCATTCAGTAGCTCAGCTGAAGTGGCTACAGAAACGGTCTCTTGATCCAATTTTTCATGCTTTGTGCTCGGCTAAACCTGTTGGATAGCAGCCCACCGATCTGATCAGCTCATGGAACGCATCAGAAATTCATACATTTGAGTACAGTCCATCTGCAGTTCTTTGAGCTACATTTCACATCATTGTGAAGTTTAGTCTGTGAGCAATGAAATGCAGCATATACAATGCTGACGGAGCCCTCTTTGGCATTGGTTTAGGCTCTAAACTTACTGCGTGTTTACTGACAGGGTTCAGTTATAGACTTTAGCACATGCATAAACATTTTTTAGGAGAGCAGCTTATCCAAAGCAGTCACAGGGATGATTTTGAGGTAGCTTTGGGATATAAGCTGTGAGAAGGGCTCTTTAACAAAACATTCATTGATGGACCCACGCAGGCAAATAATCTATGCATGTGATAGACGTGTGTTTTGTTACTGAAAGTTGTTGGGAATTAAATTGTTACTGTGCTTCAGCTATTTAATTTTGGATCATGGAACTTGCACACTTTGCTTTACTACCAGCTGATTCCAAATCAATTTTCAGTACTTAATCGGTCCTGGCATAGAAGCATGTTACAGAAATTGCTGTCGTTCTCTGCATCACCATCAACTGTAGGGGTAGATTTTCCCTTTTGTCTTGTTTTGCTTTTAAAAGCAAAAGAGACTTCTCTCCCACTTCACAAATGGTCTGATTTTGATATTTGTTGAGCGTATGACATCTTGCTTCATTATCTGGCTGCTTTTTGACTGAATTTTATTTTCCAAATGCCACTTCATACAGATTCCTCTCAAATTGTCCACTGGATTCAGCAGTTTTCTTGAATGGTGAAGGGTTTGACTGCATCTGGCTTGTGGCAAACATGGCAGAACACATCTGCCCTGTGCTGCATTTCCTTGGTCCCTGGGCACAAACAATGCACAGGGCACCCAGTGAGCTCGCTGCTTCCCACACCCTTTTTTGAAGAAAAAAATATCACAGATACATTTTAGGGACACAACAAAACTTTTTCTAGCTTGTACGGTCTCTGAAAAAGGTAGCTTCTCGTCACTCTTTATCATTGTTGTTTATTTAGTGTCAGATATAATTCAGATGATTGAAAGCATAGCAAAGTATATTAACTGACTGCTTCACTGGTAAATATTTTGGGAACTGCCACCTCCACACATGAGATCATATAGTCTTTAGGTCCTGTATATCAAAATGGAACAATGTGGCATGTTTAAATTACGGGTCAAAAACTGAATAAATGAAGAAGCTGACTAGTCAGTCTTTTTTCCTAATGAGCTTTTGCTACAACAGAAGCGGAGCTGCCAATTACTGGCCACTTGTTCTGCCTACTCATTAAGTACGTTTCAGCATGAACCTCTTATGATTTGGCACGGGGACAGATCAAATTCACATTTTCCCCATGTCCAGAATAATGTCACTATTTTGATAGGTGAGTAAGCTACAAGTTTCATATATCCACAGCAAACACTAATTTGGGCATGACAAAAGGGCATCTGCTCTTCTTGCTGCCAAGAAATTAGTGCAGAAGTGACTGCATTTGACAGTAGTGGAGGAATTTCACTTTATTTAGCTTGAATTATGAACTGAATAAAATATTTACTAGATATCTAACATCATTCTACCCCTCAGAGCAGTTTTAGAGAAGCAACATGTGCAACAGCTATAACCCAATATTGCCTCTCTTATTTGCTTTCAAGAGTTCATTGCAGCCTGCGAAAACTGTCTGGAAGTACTTTGGAAAGGCAGAGGAGCACAGATTGCTCTGTATCTATGTCCATTAGGATTGTGATTTTTAAGGATCATTTTTTAAACTCCTAATACTGCTACACCAGCAGAACTTTGTGATACAGACCTGATTTTGATTAGATATTTAGGTTGCTGTACTCAGGCTGTGGTATGGTACAGCAAGATTAAACTAATTTTAGAGTTAGGTATTGCATTTGAGAAAACTGCTATAAAGTTGTTCAATGTTTGTCATAGCTTTGATCTGAAGTGCACTGTTCCTTAGAAGATTAACTCTTGTGAATACACATTGGAGTATGCAAATGTCAGCTGAGAATCCAAAATATTGTTCAGAATTATTTCCTCACTTGGAGCATAATTACATTTGAAAAAAGTGATGTTGAGTTTAGGCAAATAAGAAATCAGACCATAAAGAGTCCTACGTAAGCAAACTAAATGTGTAGGCTTTCCTCATATTATCATTGCAGATATGTTCCGACTAAGGATGTGTTTCACTTTGTTGGTGTTTTCTGTCTCCATAGTAGCAATGTTATGTATTTTGAGGATAAATGCAATGTTTTGAGTTCACAGAGTGCATTTTAGACTTACTTGTGGTATTGGGAGCTATACAAGTTTCAGGTGATGGATCGGTTTCATATTCCTTTGTGTTATGGAATTATTTGTGTGTTTAAAGAAAAAAGTCTATCTTAAGGAAGAATTTTTTGGTAAATGTGAGAAGTACCTTAGAGAAACATTTTGAAAGAATCTTTTAATTCGTCCAATTAAATGGGCAAAGTTCCCATGTCTAGTCATTCGTTTGGAAACCCAGAGGTTGAGGGATTGCTGGAGGGAGATTTTTTTCCCTCTTTTTTCTGACCAGGTCTGAAACCTTTCACTATGTCTCTTTGACAGAAGCTTCTAGTATTAATTTTCTTTTTTATTTTCTTTTTCTGTTTGTTTGTTTGTTTGTATGACAGTTTTGAGTTGGCAACTTTTACAAAACTAAAGAGATTCTATAGATGAGAGACTGTGCTGTCACTTCTGTCATGCGCTACATCCTTTGTAGTCCTCACTTCATTCACGTGTGGGTACTTGCACAGTTATGCTAATCCTGTATTCTTCCAGCTACCATTTTGACTTATCTAAAATAAGGCAAGACATTTGTGCAAAGAATAAAAAGATCATAATGCATTCTGTCAGTTTTATTTGTTTCTCCCATGAGTTTCACTGCTCTCCAGACCTCAGAAGCCCTTATTTATCCCAGAAACCTTGGAATTTACAGACTGACTTTGCTAAAGCAGTCCTGAACTTTAGAATCCTCATAAGAATGCTGGAAATCTTCAGAAAAGCCTTCTATGATATCAGCAAATATCTCCCATGAGAAGCCTTCCAGCACGCTGGAAAGTGTTCAGCGGTGATAAAAGAGTGTGTGATTCTCATTTAGAATTCTTGCTTGAAAAACATGAAGTCTATGAAACTTTTTTATTTGTCCTGGTGTGACACATATTATTGTTACATTTTCAGATCTAGCCAGCCAGAATGTATGGTTTTTGAATGGTATTTCTAATATTTTGATGATGAATTCAATCATTAATGGTTTTAAACTAAAAGATGGTAGACTTAGATAAAAGGAAGACAGTTCTTTGCTATGAGATGCTGGAACAAGTTGCCCAGAGAAGTTGTGGATGCCTCATCCTTTGAAGTGTTCAAGGTCAGACTGGATGGGGCTTTGAGCAACCTGATCTACTAAAGGTGTCCCTGCCCATGGCAGCGGGGGTGGAACTAGGCGATCCTTAAAGGTCCCTTCCAACCCAAACCATTTTATGCTTCTGATATCTTCAAGACTGTGCTGTTTGTTGTAGTAAATCCTTTTTCTTTGAAACAAAGAAGGGACTGAAGTAATTTTCCTTCATTCCTACGGAATTTTTCAGTGACACTCAGCCCAAAAATATCTCTCTGCTTAATGCATTTTTGTTAGAACAGTCTTTCCAGCCACAGTTGGTTACTATTTCGGATTTTATACTCTGGTCTTCTCAGTACTTTATTTTCTTATATACCGGTCCAGTGCTGCCTTGAGTTTAGCAGTTAATAACAGTCTGCTGGACTTTCTGGCTTATTTACTGTTTTGTTTTGGGCGGTGCTGCTGTGCTAGAGCAAGAGAGGCTAAATGACAAAAGGCAGCTCTTAACACCAGTTTCAAGAAGGTTTAATGGATATGATGGAGGCAGAGATGACCGGCTGATTTTGTCTTGTCTCCAGTTGTAAATCAAGTTGAGAAAGGCAAATTATATACAAAGCCAGGAAAAGAAGTGGAAAATATTTTATACTTAATTAAGATCTTAATCAGCTATTATTTCTGTGTCTATGAATGACAGCGTTGTTGGCAGCAATTTCTGTACAAGTGGCATTGACATTTGCCTTTCATTTATCCCATTGTTTTTTCATAAGACTATAGCCTTCTGTTTTCAAAGTTTATGGGTGTATATAAATATTTTCAAATGTAATCAAAAAATATTGAGTATATTCTCCTTTAACACTGCTTCTCATATTGTTTTGCTCCACAGCCTTCCATAATCACTTTAATTCTGAAATTCTCGATTTCACTTGTTAGTTGTTGGAATTGAGGAGAGAGAAGAACTGGAAAGAAGAGGGGAACTGAAGGGAAATTAACTGAGCCTCACAAATGCTGCAAAGTAGGAATCAGCAAGAAATTTAACCATCAGGGGCCATTGCAGAGCATAGTTCAGCCAGAAACTTCCAGTATTCTAAGAGAACTAGCTGATTCTGAACATCTCGGGTAAGAAGTGTGTAAAATTAGGGTACTTTCCAAGCACTTTTAAATAAAATGAGGTAGAAACCACATTTGGCTGAGTGTACTAAGGAGAATACAGCAATGAACAGAATACTGTAATAAAACAGCATTTCAGAAGGCACGCAGAATGTAAACAATCTCTAAGTTAAGAAAGTACTATACCTGGCAAAGGGTTTATAAAGATTGCAACCAGAATTGCAGCAACACTGCAGGGAAAATGAATTCACTTTATGATTTCATTTTGGTCCCTCCACTGTTATTTTCCCTAAGTGAATACATTAAGCAAGGAAGTAAATGGGAGCTGAGGGAATGGTAGGTGAGGTACCCTTAAATGATGACATTTTCTTCTGAGAGTTTTCCCATTAATTATATTGGGAGAATACAAAGGCTTCAAAATCATGCTTTCTGGATGATGAATTTCCTTATTTGTTTTATTGGAGCAATACTTCTGCTTTCCACACATAGTAAAACTTAAATGATTGTGTATAGTCATGTGAAATAATATAGTTCCTCAGCTTTATTCTCCATGTTTGTGAAGCAAATAATCTTCAAAACCTTTCAGATTTTACTTCAATTTAAACACCATGTTTCTAAGTGTTCATCCTATTTCAGCTTTAGCAAATGCATTTTTCTAGATCTTATTTATTCTCTCCATTGTCAGTAGTACAAGTCTAAATGACACCATAACTTAAAAAATAAACATAAGATAAAGCAGAAGTGCTTTTTTTTTTTTTTTAATGCCTATTATTTTACATTTGTTGCAGAGGTAAATGATGCCTAGAACTATTTTTAGGACAAAAGGACACAGACGATGACAACTTCAGAAAGAAATGAAGAAAAGTACTTCATGCCACAATGGTCGTGTAAAAGCAATCATTAATATTAGAACTGGAGAGGTTAGGACTCTTCCTTCCAAGTTCTACTCTTGGTACTGCAGAACTGTTTCCTAAAACTCACAGTTTATTTTTCAAAATCCTAAGTGACCGGCTTTCCCCTTTGTTTTAGGGAAACTTGTTGTTTCCCTAAAACAACACTAAGCACTAACATAATCTGTGCTGTGAGGTACTGGGACCTCTAACTATGATCCATTTTACATAGTTTTCTTTTTTGGTTTGGACTTTCTGTTGAGTAAAATTAAGCTTCTCTGTTTCAGCTGCCTGGAAGACTTTTTACATTAAAAATAGAAGGGGAAAATAAAAGCCACACTTTCTTTTCAGATCTGTTCCCTAAAACAGAATTTCAGATTAGTTTCTATTCCTTGATATTAGTCTTTTCTTCTCTGGGATTTTGTTGATAGTGTAGGAGACCAAAGCCAAAGAGATTCCCTTGAATGTAGAATTATTAAAAGGAAAAAAGAAAAAAAAAGAAAAGTCAGGAAGTTGTCACATCACAGCTTGAAGTCTGGACCTGCTCACAGTTTTCCATGGTAGTAGAGAATTTTACCAGCTGTTTCCACAAACACATCACAATTGAGCTGGGCACGGTCATTGAGGTAGTAACCCAAGAACAGAGCGTACTGCTGCTGCTGCTCCATTGCCATCAAACAATATTCAATCACCTGCAGCCTGTCTGCAGAGATGTCTTTCTGCACGTCACAAACCTCTTTCTGTGTTATGTGATGTTCAGAAATTACCCCCGTGTTACTGAACAGTTTCTCCTGGTATTTCTGCCAAAAAGTGTTAAACGCGTTATTAGTATAATTTCCTAACTAAATTTATTTCTGCACAATTACAAGCGATAATATCTTGATTTAATTGTCAACTGTAGAAACTATTACAAATTTTCCTAAAAACTTTAGGCTCAAATGACACGACCAAGAGTCCCCTGCTGGCAGAGGCTAAGTCCCCGGGTGGCACCCGTCCCTCGCGCTGCCGGCAAAGGCAGCGTTTGCGGCAGAGGGTGAGCAGCACCAGGGCGCTTCGGCCAAGGTGTGTGCTTGCCAGTACTGCAATTTAATAGGAAGAGTAAGAAGCCTCTTTCAGCCTTTTCCCACCACTTCCCCATACAAAAACACAGAATGAGAGCGTACTAACATAATAACTGCCCGTGTTTTCTGCAGACATAATAAAATAGTGCAGCTCAGGGAGATTTTTGGACCTTTTCTGGTCTCTTTAATGTCTTCAGTGAGACCAGTGAGAAAAAGAGGTATTTAGAAGCAGCTGAAACTTTCTTATAATGACTGTTTGACAGCCCATGAAATAAAACCTTCTCACAGAGCTACCAAGAGTTGAAAAAGCTGTTCTAATCAAATAGATTAATTGTACCTTGTGAATTATAAAGAGAACTAACACAGGATTCGGATTTAAGAAATTCAGGCGTTTTTAGTTACTGGTATCTCCAGAGCTAGAAAGGCAGGTGGTGCAGTATGTTGAGTATATCTCTTTCTGCTGCTTTTTTGTCTTTTCAACTCTGTTAAGTTGATGTTGTCTTTTTTTAAAAAAACTAAACAAGATTTTCAGAAGGCCTGGTTCAATTTAGAGTGATATGGAATAGAAGTTAGGGTCTTAATGAACTTGAGTTGGTATGAACAGCTCCTACTCGAGAGGACTGGACGTTGATGCAGTAAAAGCATTGCTTCCTTGCACAGCGATAGCTAATTATAAGGGAACTATTTAACAGAGCTTGGAAGCCTGATGGCTTTAGGTCGCTGACCATGTAGTATTACAAAGAACAGAGAAAGACAGATAAGGCAAAAACTCAATAGATAAAACAATAAAGGCAAAACAGGGATCAGATAGGAAGAGTTACATTATTTAGTATGGAATGAAAAAAATCCCAAGGCTATCGCTGACCTAGCCTGGCAAGCTTGTGGTGCAGCCGCACTCAAACACAGCTATGTTGTCTCTGGTCCTGTGGAAATTTGCAAAGAATAAGCAATGATTGCTTGCTGTGAGGTACATGAACCAGGAGTTTCAACAAGCTGATGAGGAATGAGATGGGATTTCTTGGAATTCATGGATAACTGATTAGACTGCAGTTTGCTATACTAGCATTCTCATCAAGAGCGTACATTTCGAAATGCAAGTGATTTTGAAGAGATGTCCTACTTTCTCCTATGCCCTTTCTTCTATACTTTCTAAAAGCATCAGTTTTGCGCTATAGAGATTTCTTCTTAGTGAATGGCTGTTGTGTGCTTTTACAGTGCAAAAATTTCCTTCACTCTTTCTGGTGTGAGATCCTGTTATTTGTATTTTTTGTCAAGTAAATAATTAGCAACTGCAATTGAAGATTTGTAATAGAATACCGAAAAGAATGTTTTGTGTTTGCTTGCATGAGTGCCATGTACACTGATGAAGCAGAAATAAGTATTATTTTTCTGCAATGACCGCAAGTATTGTGAGGGCTGGGCATGGGAATAGGATGTATCACTAGGTACTATTGAGGTTTTAAGACCATTTGTAATAGCTCAGCTTGTTACATATAAAGGAAAATATAGCAGCTGTTGAGTGTTAAAAGTTGGGAGAAAAATGCTTCATGTTACTCGAGGTATAAATGCTTAGAATTAATATTGTAGAAAGAGCTCTATCAAAGAAGAGTCTGCTGTTGTCAGCACGAGTCATTGTGCAAGACAAACACTTTTGGAATTAGAGCTCTTTCCATCTCATATATTACATAACTAATGATGGTGTTCACGTTCCTTTCATGTTATCTCAAAGCAGGAGCTGTGGATGTGTGTGTCATCCCATTGCACAATGGCAATGGAGGTTATTAGTTGATAGTACCTGTTAGTTTACAACCATGTTGTTCATCTGTGTTATTTAATGTATGAAATAGAAATATTTTTAAGGGATTTGATGATTAGTGTGTTTTACTAGGAAATGTTAGTTACCAAATAAAAGCAATGAATTTTAAGGAGAATTGTCCAAAAATTCTTAAATAAGACAGTGATTTATTGCATATGGTTTTCTGTTCAGAGGGTGACATGCCTAGACAACTCTCCCAACACCAATTAAACTGGTGTGCACTTTTAAGAAGTTCCGATCACTTATTTTACATATACCAACAAGTTTTGTCAGATACAGACGGTTAAAGAAATTTTGATTTTTGCCAGGATAGGAAAAAGAGATCGATGGCAGATGTCTTGAAAGTACAATTCAAATCCTCATTTGACAATAGCCACACATAAGCTTTCTTAATTACGGGCAAAGAGAATAGCTTGACCTACGCTGACCCGTTACACCAACGTGAGACTAACCCTGGCTTCGGGAGAATCTCTTAGAGGTTCTCAGAAGCACCTTTTCCTCTGCCCTTTTCTTTATAATCCAGCAAAATTAGATCCTTTTTGATGTCATCCTCTCTTAATTATGTCACATACTTTCACGTTGCTGAACATGAAAAATGTCACCTCTTTTTTTCAAGTCGCCTGTAAGTATATTCCTAGCCTTTTGGGGAGCTCAGCCAGTTTTCCCAGATAATTGCTAAGGAATATTAAAATATGGAGTATTTCCTTCATTTTTAAAGGTAGAAAGTTTATGGGGATTGCAGGGATGGGGAAGGAAGAGGTTTTCCCTGTTTCTTAATCTCTGGAATTAGCTGTTTGTGTTTAATACAAGCTTGGTTTGTTCACTTATATGCTTTTCTTCTCCTGTTGTGCAAGAGTGCTACCTCACATATTGACAAAAATACTGTTAACGGTATTTGGATATATTTAAATGAAGAAACATCTGGAAAACCCTGACACATCTATAATTCTGTAATACTGCATTGTAGAAGGCTGCTTTTAAAACTAAGATTATAACATATAGGTATCACATGTAATCTCAGTAGTTCATAATTCCTCTATAAATTCTTGATTTCACATTTTGAAGTTTTGTATTTGATTCATTCCTATGGTTTATTCAATTTTCTTTAACACTAAAATAGCTTTTGTGGCTAATAAAATGATGTTATGCTGATTGAGGAAAGTTTTCACTCCTGTTTGTGAAGTTCCACCCATGTGCACAGCTCCTGTATACCAGCTCTACCATTAGCTGCTGAATTACAGCTGTACCAGAGGAGAGGCATTAGCGTTCTTTGAAAATTATCTGAATCGTATTCTTTGTTGTCATGCCACACAACATCTTGTGTGTGTCAGGAAGTGACTGGTAACCCTTATTTTTGGAGAAAATACTATCAATTACGTGTTCAGGTGCTCCAAATACTCTAGTTCCTCTTTGTGAAAGGATTTGCAGAGATGAGAGGTCTCAGGGCACATGTGTTTGGGGGAGGAAGCAGCACCCTGTGCATTACTTTACGTTATACTTCAACAACATACTGAGGTGGAGTCTGCCTTTCGAACACATCCTGCGTATCCTAGATCATGTCAGTTCATTGATTTATTCTTTGTGCAACATCAATCAGGAAAAAAAAAAGTGTTGAGCATTGACCCTCTTTAAAAACATCAAATCATCCTTCTGAGATATGTAATTTTTGACATTCAGAAACTCAATAACTGACTTTTGCTATTAAAAAAATGTTCTTATTGTGAAATATTTTTCAAAATGCAAGCAAAACACATACCTTATGAACCAACAGAAATCTACAATGACTGAAGTTTGTCTGAATTAGTATTTCTGCTCATTTTCCAAATGATATGTCAAAATAGGAATAAATCTATGTAGATTGTTAAACATAAATTACATTTATGTTTTTGCTCTATCTAGTTACGCTAAGAATGTCAGAGGATTTAAAATTTTCTAAGCTTCGATATTGTTCCACAAAATGCAGCAAGCTGATAACTAATCTGCTTTATTGTTCATTCTGGGTTAATCAAAAATGTAATTATGACTTTTAATTAGAGCAGAAAAAGTGTCTGCTACTAGCTCATTAAAAATTGCTTTTTTCTGCCTTGTCACCACAGGTTATGAAAGACAAAGAAAGCTTTCAAAGTAATAACAAGGAGACAATCTAACCTCAAATTACTCATAATTGAACTTAATATTTGAAACTACATCTAAATATAGTGGAAGTTAAAGCTGTGAATTTATATTCAAATTCAATTTTAAAGCATGAAATTTAATGGTACCTAGAAAAACACATTTTTTCCCCATCACCTTTTCAAGCTGTTTCGTAGTTGTCATTCTAAATTCCATGCTATTTCAAAAAGGCTTGTCGAAGACAAGTCAACAGGGCTTATGCACATCTATCAGACCAAATTCAGCAGTAGGGAACCCTATAAGCTTAAGAAAAGTACAAAAATTTATTTCATAATACCCAGGTTTGGGTCAATGGGTATGATAAATATATATACATATGTGTAAACTAAATATAGAGAAAATGTTAATAATTTTAAGAAACAAAATTCCTATCTGGATTTGTTTATTATACTTATTTAAAAATAGCACGTAAGGTAAAAAGAGGGCATGCAAACCAGAAGTGGGTGATTATAATAAATTGACAGGGGAAACCAAATGGTACAGGGAGGAATCTATGGCTGTCATAGTGTAGTAAGAGCCTGAGATTTATTTTGAAAAAAGTTCTGACAGAATATTGTATCCGTTATGAGAATAACAATTGCCATTTCTCTGTAATTATTTCTATTCTGTGTCTTGGAAGTACTTCTATGAATATAAGATGCTTTTCATGCCTATAGCACTTCAAGAAGATGCTAAACAAACCTGCCTATTAGGAGTTCTAAAAACAGTAGTTTTGATTGAGATATATCAGAGACTTTTGGAAGAGTTGAATTAGTATCCTTCAAGGCAACCAGTGGTGATTTTTAGCAAATCTGGAAGCATCAGCAATAACAATTTTTTGGTGCTGTGTAAGCAGAATGATCCAGGTAATTTTAAGGTTGTTGGTCTTGCGTTGCTCATTGAGGGAAAAGGTGACATTGCAAATGTGGAACTAGAAATGTATGAATAACAGGTTTTTTGTTGGATGTTCAAACAAACAAAATACTTCCTCATTCTTTCTCCCACAATAATATACTTCGAGTCAAATTAACAATTAAATATACTGCACTGAGTTGGTGTATTTCTAAAATGCCAGTAGTTTTGGTTTGAGTATTATTAAACTTGAAAAAGTCAGAATATGCAGAATGACCACCCAATCACTAAAACAAATAAAAACTGATTAATTCATTAGAGTTCATTAGGTAAGAGAGGATGTTTCCAGTAAGGTCCCTATAATGTGATTTCAAGAATGAATTTTTACAGTTTTGCTCAGTGACCTGGAAATATCAAAGAATTATTATTGTAATTGTGCAGATGATTTGAGTGAAAAATAATGATGGGAAAAGTTTTGATTTAGAGTGCTTGATAATCTGGGCAAATAATATGTAGCTCAGCATGGTCAGGAAGGTACAGAGATTTCAGGTTGTAACACAAAGTGGTGGGAGAGGGATACCAGAAAGAGGTGAACCCCAACTTTTTGAATTAAAAGATGTTTGTCACTCTGAAAATCCTCTCATAAGTCTTATACTTAAGTTCAAATATTAAGGCTTTTAATTTTCAAGGTAATATGATTCCATCATTTGGAAAGCACTGTCCAAAAGCAGTTTATTTGTAATCTCTTTCGGCTATTATGTTTGATTAATTTTTCTTTTGATGTATCAGAGTACTTCTATAGGTGAGCTCTTCTGTACTTGGTTGAAATACAATTTCTTGTGGATTTAAAAGGTACCAGTATGGCATTACTTAGAAACTAAAGAGTAAGTGCCCCGCTTTCACAGATGACTCAAAATTAATTTCCAAAAACCAAAGCACGTTGATAGTGGTCATTCCAAGGACACATCAACAATTTCAATTCTTATTGTCAGATGACTGCAAGAAAGTGTTGGTTCAGATTTTATCCTCAATACGTAAGTCATGTCCATGCTTTCTCTATCTTGGTACTTGGTCTAATTATTTCTGTAAGTGTTTAAAAAAATCCATTTTAACACTAATTAGTATGTTAGTCCTTAATTAGCCTTTAGATAGTCAAATATTGGTCTCAAAGTGTAGAGATTCCACTGTGGACTAGCCAGATTCCATATTTACAAATAGACTTTTATGTTGTCCTCTAAGGAGATGATTGTAAAACTGTCATGAATTTTGGGTGCATTCCGATAACGTCCAGGTGCAGCATGTCTTCTGAGGACTTACCATTCCCAATTCATAGAAAAGGAAGGAAACCACCTGAGTCCTCTGGGAAAAAAAAATTCTGTGGTTTTCAAGTCCTTGGAACATAGAGGTCACTGCTGTTTTGGTGCTTGAGTGCAGAATAAGTTTCTGTATCTGGAAGGTAGACTATGTGAAGTGCTTAGCATTTAATTTCAGTTGTATTTACAGTATTTGATAATGATCAAAGTTATAGTATGGAGGCTTTATGTCTCTTTGAGAAGCTGCTTTTCACTTACGCTGCTGTTTCCTTGAAGGAGAAGCATGCCCAGTAAATCAGTAACCCAGATGTGATGATTACCTAGAATATCAGTGGCTTTAAGGGTATGGGTGGTGCTAGTGCTGGTGGTTGTTACTATTTTATCAATCCTGGTCTATTTAGAAAGCCACTATGTTAAAAATGAGATATCCCAGAAGAGCTGGCAGGAGCTGTGCTCAGCATCAGGGGGGTGCCTTAGCCATACCCCAGCCAGGGGGAGGATGGCCAAACTCTCCCGCAGTTAAGCTACGAGCCCCGTGAAGGTACAGATGCAAGGTATAGTCATTCACAACTATAAACTAGCTGGAACTGTAAATGTTTTAGTTGCTTTTTGTGTCAGCCCCACTGGGAGATACCTTTTAAAAAGTTCCCAGGTTATGGTGCCCCTCTGCTGTAGAACTTTAAGCCTTGGCATGGGAGAAAGATAAACCCCCGATGCCATTCATTGCTTGTCTCAAAGGAAATGCTTACAGCTAGGTGAAACAAATTTGCCTGCGGTGTTTAGTGTCAAGCTTCCCAGATGAAGAGGAGATCAAAGCTGTGAGATTAGGACATGCTGGTTAGAGGGGAAAATTGCAGTTTAGCTGTGCTGCTATTTTTAAAACTTGTCATATTTCCCTTCTGTCAGGTGAGCTGAACTCTGATTTGTTGTGAAACACGGATGTATTAGAGCTGCGGCACGGATCGGGCAGCATAATGCCACAAACAGAACTTGCAAAAAGGTTGTTAAAGAAATGACTTAGCCTCATTTCCTACTGGGTCCTGATTAAAACAAGAAATCTAAGATTTTAGCAAATGTATCCATGATACATTCCATGGGAGAAATGCCACAGATGGGAAGTGGTGTTCTCTTTATTTTTCTTTAATAAAAATAATACTTTCAACTGCACACAGTTGCGGTTCTGTTACAAATACCACTAAGGTCATTTTGACTTTCCAGAAACACCCTTATGTACAATATTTTTTTTCCTTCCCTGACTTCTTAGACATCCTTTCCTTCTCTCAGTGAGTTTCCACTCCATGCAAGCCTTCACCAACTTGTTCTTCAAGCAGTAGACCTGTCCCATAGCATCGTTAATTCTCAGTCTGTATTTTACCTCTGTACCTGCTCTCCTTTCCTCCCCAAATGCTCCCAAATTTGTCTTTAGACCTTCTTCTCATCATTGTAAAACCTGAATTTTCTTTGTTGCTTCAAAAACAATTAGAAAACTGTTTGAAAAAGTCAATAATTCTCCATAGATATCGTAACTATTTCAGAAATGTAAATTATGATTAATTTTTTTAACACTCATATTTGTATACTCAGTAGTTAAGGATCTCTTGTTTGGCTGTGATTAGAAATTGTTCTGTCAAAAGCAATGAAGCCTAAAGGTTTCTCTCAGTTGACAAAATCCCGTTGCATGAGTTATTTTGTGAAACAAAGAGGTACTCCTGTCCTGAAGAATTTATAACATTAAGTATAATATTTTTTATAGAGGATTTGATTGTATATATATTTTTAGATTAAATTTCAAGACTAGTTCTTTATGCATGACTGGAATATTAATTTTCTATTATACATTATGTTTTCTCTATCTTCAAATGTTCACTTATATGTGTAAAGAGAAACAAAAGAGATAGAAACAGTAAATGTCGGTAAAGGACCAGTCCTGCACATAACTAGCTTTTATTTTGCATACGTCTACATGTGCTTTTTCCTTACTGATTTAAAGAAAATATGTATTTCATGAAACAGCAAGAGCAGTAGATTTGTTTGATTGGATTTTTGTGTTTTCACTTAAAAACTTGAGGGAAGAAAAGGGAGTCATGTTTCTGAAAATGGGAATAACCTGTGTTTGAGATGGATCAGACTTTACATGGCTCTAACTGATTTCATTCCAGTTGAATTTGAGATAAACTTTGAGGTAAGAATCATAATGCCTGTAGTGAGCTAATAAGTGCACACAGATTATTTATGCTGTAGAACCAGATCTAGGTCTCTTTATTTCCTTTTCACATTTTTATCTACCTATAACAAAGGCTGGTATGTGGTTCACAGAAAGTTCTCATTACTAAAGCCAGAAGTATATTGCTGCTTAGAAAATTAGCACATACTTCCCTGACATAAAGGATGAGCCCTATTCATTAAATATCTCCATGTAGACCTGAAATTGCTAGCAGAAAGCTGTATTTGATATTGATACATCATTCTCGCTCAGTCCCAAATAACAAAAATGACCTGTGGAAAAGGGAACTCTTCAAAAATTATTTCATTCGGTAAATTAGTTTAAATTAGCATGGTTCTGATTGGAGGCAGAAATTCCTAATGTTAAAGCATCAGATTCAGAATATATCTTGCATTGCAACCCATAAACCCTTGTTTTTGGAGTTCAAGTGCCTGAAAGCTTAGGTTCAAAATGGAAAAACAATAAAAGTTATTTATATATACTCTTGAGGTCTAATTAGGCTCAGTATTTCACATGCACGTGTATACTATCAAGCCGGATATTGTAATGTTTATGGAAATTGACACTTAACTTTGAATTGCTTCTATTTGCATATGCAGATTAGCAAAGCAATTCAGTGCGAACGGGTTTTAGAGACCTGCCAACAGTTGTTTATGGAGAACTGCAAGGAAACCTGGAAACAAATCTTTGAGAATTAATGGCTTTGTTTGGCTGAGAACATTCGAAATGTTCATGACCTGGGAACGTTTCAGGTTCCCTCCGCGTAACCGCTGTAAATGCAGGCCAAGACCGCGATTTCATTGTGCCCCATGAACTGCTTTATGGATGACAGGCACCTGTAAAATCAAGCCCATTTCCAGTGACCGTGAGTCCTTCCTAAAAAAAGCCACCAGCCTTGCGCTGGCAGTGTCGCCGGTGCCGTACAGGGAGCACAGCATCACCCACCAGGGCTGTCCCCGCCGCAGATCAGCGCCGAGGAGGAGGAGGCAGGGCTTAGAGGGGCACAGCGCGTGCTAGTAAGATGTTAAATGCTTTTAGGCTCCTTGTACAAGCTGGAAAACAAGTGGGTCTCATCCAGCCAATTGTTTTATGTTTACTTTTTTGCAAGCCATCTCACATTCACGTTTTTCATGAACTGCAATACCGCAACATAAATCAATGTTTGACAGAGCTGTTGTGGGTACTGTTCGGTCTCTGTTCTCTTTGTTAGAGAATTTAATGAGAATAAGCTGTTCTAATTTGTGTCAGTATATTCCACTGTTACTGTTCTCCTCATAACAAAAGAAGAACAAAAGGCACAGAAGAGTCAGGAATGAAGCGCATAAATTTGAGGCATGTTACAAACAGATCATTCCATAACAGAGCCATCAAAATCTTCCTAATTGAGATCATTATAATTATATCAAGATCAGATGCTGAAGACAAAATAGTGCATATTTTCCTGTCAGTGTCTCAGGTGTGTGCAAAACATACGATTTCAGGAGGAAGAGCAGAGATATATTAGCACCGAGCACTTTCGGTTACCTTCAGAAATGCTAGAGAGGATTCCGAAATCTGCTCTGGGGTGGGGAGGCAGGGCTCTTCCTGCACTGGGAAACCTGGATATCACACCTTTCTATGCACCTGAGTGTCATGGTCCTGTTACTCTTTCCTGCAAGAGTGCTGTGTGAAATACCTTTCTGTATCAGCTGAGTTAGTGGGTCAGTTTTCAAGGTTACAAGGAATGGGTCCGTGGTTCCGTGGGACAGCCCTCACCTCCCCAGGTTTGTTGTTATGCATTATAAAGTGTGTCTGGTGCATGCCACTTAGCACTTGACACTATTTTTTAGGACCGAGAACTTTAGCGTGAGCCCTTTTGTGACCTCTGGAAAAGCAAGTGGGGAAAAATGGGAATTTACACCCCATTTTTCATGTGTCTAGCACAATCACATGAAGGTCAGAAACTATTTGGCACTTTATATTTGAAACAAATGACTTTGATTCCTCCCCCAGGTTTCACTTTGTTCTGGTACAAGGTCAACTGTGCTAGTATTTTCTTTGGCCAATGGTACTTACTGTGTAAATAGGGCAAAACCAAGTGGAAAACCAAAGCCTATCACTAATAGCCAGAAATGCTGCTCCATTAAATAGCCTTGCTTTTGGAAGTTTGAAAACCATATGGTTGCATGTTTTATGCTGCTGCAAACTGTGGTCATTAGTATTACAGAGAACTCGGTAAAAAGACAAAGTGCTTGACTACCTCATGCTTTCTGTCTGGGATTCAGGCTAGTTTTATATAGCATGTGGTAAGTTACTTTTATTTATAACGAAGACTGCTGAAGTTAAACGAAACACTAAGCAACTCTATTGTCTGAATTAATCTAAATCAGATTCCCAAGAACTCAGTATACCTTAATCATTAATTCTATTATCCACTGCTCTCGAATACTCAGAGGTGTGTTTTATTCCATTTTTTTAAAGGAATTTGGCTTTTGCAGTTTTGTATTTGTTACCAGACCACGCTCACACATCTGAATGACTAAGCATGCCAGACACAAAGAGAACCATAGATAGGGTCACATGTTCATACGTACATGTATGCTTCTGTGCCTGTGTAGCATCGCTTGGATATATGAATATTCAAGATAATGTGTATTAACATCCAGATCAACACTCAAGATTTAGTCAAACTGTTAGTGGGCAATTGTGAGAGAAGCCACTTATCTCAGTTTAACATTATTGATCGGCTTTAAGACCGCCTCTCTTCCTTTTAAGTATTTGCCAAAAGAAAATGTTGACTTCAGTAAATATATCTGTATTTATGAAGCCATGCTGGGTAGTTTTGGGAAATGGGTACTGATCAGAGATTAAAGTGCATCATTGATGGCAGAGCAGTTATCTGATTAGGAGAGACAAGCGACTGCATAACTGCTAGGGAGCTTGGTCTGCAAACAAGATTAGCAGCATACCCAGTACTTTAGGTCCTTATCTCTGAATGAACAATAATGATAGTACTGACAGTAAGGAAAATTAACAACTTCATTTTTGTGTCAAAAATAATTTCAGCCATATTTATGGAGGCTTAGTATTTCACACGAAATGTACTATGAAGCTGTTCAGATTTCTAAAATGTCCGTGTGAAGGCAGGATGCACAGTACTCTCAGCTACATCTTCTTTGAGATCTTATATCCATTAAAGCAGAGTGACGTCTTTCCCTACCCTATCAGATTTGTTGGTGAGCATTTTATTGCCGTGCCAGTTTCTAAATAACATTTGCACAATATTTTTTCTAACATCAGTTTTGTCCAAATTTATCTCCTTTTTTTCTTTATTCCTCCCCGCCCCCCTCCCCACTCGAAGAGAGGAGGAGGGTAGATAGGAACCAATAAAACAAGTTGTGTTAGATGTGTCAAA
The DNA here is from genome assembly GCA_035590275.1 of Ibycter americanus. Taxonomy (NCBI): domain Eukaryota; kingdom Metazoa; phylum Chordata; class Aves; order Falconiformes; family Falconidae; genus Ibycter; species Ibycter americanus. The sequence continues at coordinate 3,012,260 of JAVJGI010000064.1, forward strand.
CTTACTGGAGATAGATAACTGCTCAGAAAAGAAAGAAGAATGTGTATCCTTCTTATTTTCCCCTTGCAACCTGAGAAGTGATGTGAGCAGTATGAGTCTTGCCTTTTTCTCTGTGCCTGCTCCCTTCCTATAGGCACCTACCACATGATGGGGAACTTTTTGGAGCTCCATGGGCTTTGCTTCAGCCCACTCTCCCGCCTCTACATCTGTGAAATGGGTTGGAGCTTGTTGCTAAATGCAGGATAACCTAAAAATTTCATGTTCTGCTGTGCATGAAACTTCTCCTCCACCCCGCCCAGGACCTGACAGTGTTCATTAGGGTTCAGAAGGGTAACTCGTATCTTATTTGCCTGGTCTTGATACCAGTCCCATGAGCCACCTTGCCATGTCTAAACTAGGACCTTTTTACAGTGTGTAGGTGAAGATACCGCTTCTCACATAGAAAGCAGTTGCAAGGCTAAGTTCATTCAGCTGAACATAGGCAGCATTGAAGAGGCATGTCTGGGGTTTTAAGGTGTGAATTTCAGTTGGCAGCTTTTTCATTCCTCCAGATGCTTTTTCCCTTCTCCAGGAGGTGCTGTGTAATTTGAAATAGGATTCTTGCCTTAAAAACAGCACAGAGTGAAGCAGGAAAAAAAAAAAAAAAAAAAATCATTAGTGTTATGTAGTAGGAGGAGCAATCTAGTAGTTCTTTCATTTTGATTTTTTCTTCCCTGAATAAAGAATATTGAAGAACTGAATTCATCCTGTTATGTTGATCTGCATGAAAAGAAATGTAAATGGGATCCAGATGTGTTTTCTACTCTAATAGTTTCATTCACTATGCTTTAGATATGAGAAAATGAAATGTATTCCGTAATAGGTTGGAGGAGAATAGACCAAAATTATAATTTTATAATATTCCCTAGGAATTCATAGAGGCCTAACGAATTAACTAGGAAACTCTGATGTCTAATGAACTCTGCATGGGGAAATATTTAATTTTGTACTGACTGCCATAAGGCAACTGCATGGTGGGTTATTTAATCATCAGCTGTAGAAATAAAACAGCAGTAGAAAATGGACCTGTCCCCAGCATTGTAGAAAAAGGTTTAAGTGAGCTCCCCCTTCAGTCTTTATCAGAGAGGCTGCAAGGTCCTCTTCTAGAGGGGCACAACACAGCTGGCAAACACCTTCTGGACACTTAACAGGAGCTACCTTCACGTAACATGAGGGGAAAAAAGGTGAAACATCTAAAGATGCAGCCTTGCTGCTTTTTGAAGTTGTTGACTGTAGCCCTTAAGTTACTTTTGTGTAACTTAGCGATGCAACTAATCATGTTAAAAGAGCACTGTGAATTTTGTCTTTTGTTTACTTGTTGTAAACATAATTTGCAGTCAGTATAAGCTAAGATCATGACCTGTCTTTTAGCTGTAGTGAAATATACAAAAATACTGTGCACTTTGTTTCGTACGTGCAAAGAGTGTTAAGTGTTTCTTCTGTCTAGGATGGGGCTCTTACTCTCTTCAACTTGTTTTTATGCCTTTACGCGGCTCCTCAAGTGATCTGTACTGTAAAGGACAGTGCACCAGTCCGACTAGTTACCATCATACGGCACAGACTTGCTCTATTAGTCTATGGCATCAGCTTCCTCTCATTAAGACCATGCTTATGCCTTTAGTGCATGCGTTTCTGAATGCTGTCGCCTAATAGGACATTTTCTAGGCCTCTTTCAAGCAAATTTGGTTAGGAGATAAAATAAACGGCCAAGGTTTGTGGCTTAGAAGGCAAAATCCAAGCGCCAGTGCAGTGCTTATATGTGAAGGCGCAGAGAAGTGCCGGATTTCATTGTGACAATCATATAAGCATGTGCCTTAATACACTATAATGCCTCTTTCATTTATGGCCATTTTCTCATAACTGTCAGTCCCCCCCAGAGCACTGGAACAGACACCCGCCTCTGCCCAGGCACTGCCCTGCCGCCGCAGCCCTGGGGCAGCAGCTAGCCTCTTCCGACGGGCAGCAAATTGCCCTTCCACAAGCACAAATGTCTTCTGGGTGTTGTATGATAGAAGGGGATGTCAAAACATAACCTGTGATCCCTCTTTCTTCTCCCAGGCTTCATCAGCCCAAATGCTGGGTTTCAGGTGCCGATATTTATCTTTGTCCCAGCACTTTTCTTATGTGGTTGTACTGAGCAACGTGGTTTCATTAGTCTGAACATAGAAACCAGATTTAAATGCTATTATTTACCAGGCCTAGGCTCAGTCTTGCACAATTTCCATTCTGCTTAATAAAATTGATTAAATATTGACTGTGCCAAGGAAAGGTTGGTTCTGTAGCCCCAAACTCGGATGCCGATTGCAGGACAGATGCATGAAACCAGGTTCAGCCTCTTGGTTTACACAGGGTGAGCTCATGATTGTGTCTCCTACTTTGCAGCTGACCACACAGGTCACTGGGCTCACTATACAACAAGTAGGGTTTGGTTTTTCTTTTTAACTCTTCTTCCCCGAGCTTCATCTTCCTTGAGACAAAGTGAAAAAAAGTCTGAATAGAATCTCTTCATTATTGCAGAGTATGAGGGAAAAACGCTGAAATGTTAACATATTGTAAAAAACAGAATCTTACTTTTCAGGTAGTCTGTCCATTAAAATACCACGTCTAGCAGTAAATACTGTACAACATAGAGTTATACTCTCATTTGGAGCACTCTTCCAGTACATTGGATTTTTGGTAATGTGTGTATTCACTCTATCCTCATTACAGAAATAATCAACAAAATAGATCTGTGCTCTTTCAAATCCCTGCAGAAGTCAGTCATCTCTCCAAACATATGGTCTGTTTACCTTCCCAAAAGCAAAATGTCTTCATAATATCAAAAACTAAAGACCCCTCTCTGTTCCAGTGCAACAGACCTGGAAATTCAGTGAGTTTTTGCTGTGTGTTTTGATCCCCAACTGGTATATGAGAGCAGAAGGCCAGAGCACTAACCAGGATACATTAGGCTGTCGAGCCACCATGCTACAGTGGTTCTGACATTATTTTTTAATGAGAGAAGAAATAACTGACCTTGTAGGGACTTGCACCCAGAAACCTCTGGCTACTGTCCAGCCAGAAGAGCACTTTAGGAGCAAGTGTGCCGTGCTTAGGACTAGTGAACAAGACTGATTTTTTATTTTTATTTTTTTCTTCTTCTTCAATGTTACAGAGTCATCAGTGGCTACTTGTTCCCTGGAGAATTCTGTTTTCACTATGTGCAGTTCTGTCCTTGTATGGAACATTCTGCAGCTATAGTAGGAGAACTGATGCTGAATTACCTGCAAACAATCCCTCTTCTTCCCCCAAAACCATATTTTATAGATGTTATTTATCACAGAAGTGTGTGTTGCTGTCAGAATACTTTCTGACGTTGCAGATGCAGTGCTAGCAGTCTTACACAAAGTGAGGGAAAGGGGTAATATGTCACATCTTTGCTCAGCAAATCCCCTATTGTAGTATAACAAGGGGAGTGAAACAACGACATCAGTAAAAAACACTGGGGAGGTTATAGTAAGGGAAAATACATTTATATTGCACACGTTTATCCCAGCTTGCTTAAAAACCTTTAGAAAGTACGCTTCTCAGGACAAATGACTCTCTGCAACATTATCATAACCCTGAAAAAATTCTGTTTTATTAGGTCTGTGATAATTAAAGTGGTATTCCTTCTTTCCGTCCTCTTTTTATATTCCTCACTACCGTAATTGCAGAATTAGCTCTATTTGATGTGGCTGCTTCTTTCTTCACATGAAAGATAGGGCAGTGGTCATAAGCAGTCCATACTGCACGTGGTTAACTATAAGAAAGGGGTTCATCTCTCAACCAGCTATTTGGGTTTTGTTTAGCAAGTTCTTTCAATCTAAACAATGTGGGCTGCAAGTAAAATTGTGTGTATTTCCAGTGCCCAAATAATCAAGCATGTAGAGATTCTGACACTAGACAGTCACTAAATAAGGCTGTTATGCTTCCATAGTGCGTGCACGGCAATGACAAATGAAAGCATTGAGCACGGCTATTTGAAATAAGTTCACTACTTATTAAAATCTTGCAGAGTTTATAAAGCTATTGTGTTACTAACCTTCCAATACAGATTGCTTTTCTAAAAATACCCTTCATTTCTACTCAAAGGCCTATTCTCTTTTTCTTTCTTTGGCTAAATTAACCTCAAAATGTAATTCAGCTCCTAATAAACTTCTTAAAAGTGTAATTTCTCCCAGTTTTCATGCACTTTTTTTCCATAATACTACTAAAAAGAACTAACATTGTCAAGTATTTATTTTAATTTTTTTTTTTTTTTTGCATCCCACACGCACGTATACCCCATGAAACTCTACCCACGGTACTGACAATCAACCTGACAACATAATCAGTCAAATTTTACTCAGTGACTGTTTCTTAGGTAACCAAACACAGTCACAGAAACGAATTGCACAATACAGAAATAAACCCAATTGACGTGTGGCACTTCCATTACTTTTCAGTAAAGTCTGAAAATGTTATGATGGTGCAGTGCAAAGGTGAAGCCTGTCTGGTGCGTAGATTGTGAATGTACTGCCTGCTGGTGGGAGTGAAATTCAACCTAGTACCAACAGAAGGTCTGATGCGAGTCCCTAAAATAAGACTCTGTTATTTGAGATGTAGGTGATGCGTAAGCCCTGTGCCGAAGCTTTGTAGTAGAATCAATTTGACTGTTGCGGAGGTAAGGCCAGAAGGAATGCATCCCTTCCGAAGCTTTATTTTTTCTTGTTGCTTTATTACTCCTTCCTACTCACATTCTAAAACATTTTCCAAAGTAATAAATCTATCTGAAGTTAATGTTTGAGAAGCGAGGAAAAATAAGTGAGAAGTTGCTTAACACAGTGAATAAACTCTCTTTAAAGGGTCTGTTCAGAAACACCTCTAGCCCAAATGACATTTTTTATCTCTGTCTTGTAAGAGGTTGTTGCTGATATAACAAACTTTCTTCGGGGGTAGACCTCCTTCTGCTAGAGCTCTATACGCTCGTGGTCACCACTGAAATCTGGGGTGTAAGGTAAGGCGTTATCTTCAAGCTAAAGTCACCATGAGTGAGAATATGTCATCAGTGTCATGTTTCATTTCTGTAGTTAATCTAATTCTTTTGTAACTGTCTTTATAGAGTAGGTGACTTTTATAATTTGGGGGTTTAACTTGGTAGCATTGGTCCAGAGGTAATATACTGCCTACAAAAAAATACAGGTTGTGTTTGTCAAGATAGTCTTCTGGTGGTCAATCACCATAAGCTAGCTTTTGCTGCTGGCCACAAATGCAGTTGCTTTTTTGATAAATCATGGGCAAGCAAAAAAAAAAAAAAAAATATCAAAACAATCTGTGTTTTAAACCAATTTAAACCAATTAGTTTTTTGCCTAAAGGAACACACAAATTATTGACTGGTGAAGGACAGCAGTAACTGTTCTGATGGACAGGAGCATTTTTGGCAGTACAGACCTATCAGAAAGGTGGACTGTGTGGGCATTTGTGGAGAGTCAATAAAATTGACTGGATGGAGCTGTAGGAGGGTGAGAAGGTGTGTTTGGACAGCAAGACATAACATTGACAGCATGTGAGTGTGTCAGGGTCTCCAAGATGTTATTAAGTGTCTATGGGTATTGAAGAACAGGGCACTTCAGATGGATGTAGGTGGTGGGAAGTGGGCAGAGAGGGCAACTGGGTTAAAGACATGGATGTGGCAGTGTGGTTTGCCCTCCTTTTCCTGCCTGGCTTGGTATATAGTCTAGCTGCTGTGCTGATTTGGGCCCTGTTGACTGCAGAAGAAAGGGGACTTGGAGGAGGTGTGACACACACCTCCTTTCTCCTTAGCACTCCAGAAAAATATAGTAGCCCACTTCAAACAGTTTGGCCAGTGCTGTCTTGCCATATGAAAAAAAGTCAATATGTGTATGCAGACACCTGCACATAAGAAATCATTCTGGAAATAGAATGTTACCAACTGGAATGAAATATCCAGCTATTGCTGAGATTTTATAGCTTCATTTCTTTCTGTTTATTTTCATGGCAAGAGACTCTCACTTTTCTTTCTCTCATCTCAGCTCAATATCCATAGCTGACCACAAGGAATTCTGATTGCTGCTTTTTATTCAACCAAAACTGATTTTTCTTCCCCAGCTGGCCTTCCTGACCTATCTTTTTATTTTCCTTTTTGACGGTTATATTTGTAAATAAGTTCAGTTTGTCCTGGACTGTGCTGTGAGCATTCAGCTTGACTGATACCCAAAGTGGAGTACTCACAGCAAAAATATGAAGGTGCTATAAACATTTTAAATTGATTTTGACTATGAAAAGTGTTTTGAAATTATTCCACTGCCTTAAACCTTTTATGTGTACTTTATTCTGAACCTTCTTAGAGAGGGCACTGGACTGTAACATACAGATTTCTATAAGGCTTCTTCTGTGACACTATAAACTCCTTAGGTACTTTTAGTTTCCAAATAGTAATGAAAATCATATAGAAAGTTAATATACAAAGAATAGCTTGAAGAGTTTCAGAGCAAGGAAAAAGCATAGCTTCTATCATACTACCAACGTAATATCCTGACAGGAGCTCAACACCTTGGTCCAGAAGCACTGCAGAATCGTTCCCTGAAAGAAATCCAGTGATATTAGTATAAGAACACACCTTTCAGTTCCCAAACCCCAGACGACTTGGCATTGACACTTACCTTTTCTACTCTAAGAAACTTTTTCATTTTAATAGAGTGACAGAAATTTTGTGAAGGCACAAAGAATGATGCTGCTGGTTTGATTTTAATTCATTAATTATCAGTCAGGCATAACTCCTTTAAATATATACTTGTCCATAACATCCTGAGGTCTATAGCATTGCTCTGTAACCTGAACAAGCTCTTCTGGACCAGGTGGCCAGAAAAATTCGCTTGTAGGATGATCAATGGATTCAAAGGCTGTAATGAGGAATAAAGACAGAAAAGGAAAACAAAGAAATGTGTGCATGTAATCCTCCCTCACAGACAACTTTGATAAATATCCCGTTTACTGCTTCTGCTGTGAAGAAGATTGACAGTAGAAGAGCTTTGTGCAAGGGAGAGACTCAACCTGAATGTGCGAGAGAGGCAAATCTGACTTAAACTGGAACACATTTGGGACATTTTTGTCAGATGGTTTACTTCTCTAACTGGCAAGGAAATAAGCAGGGTAAATACCATGTAGAGGCTAATTAAGCTGTGTTCTCCCTGGGAAAACAATTTCATACCATGTACCAGGTGGTTAGGACAGTTATAAATTTGAAAGAGCAAAAGAACAAATGTAATGTTAGGAAGAAAAGCCAGTGGAAAACGTGTTGCATGTTTATGCAGTAAGTTCCGGGATCCATACAGGGATGTGTTGTACCATTTTAGGGGATTTGGTCCTTGCACGTTTTGTTCCTGTGATGGACCTTGGCTGCTTAATAGAGCTTAAATAGACTCTCCACTACTACTCTCATGTGAACAAAACGTGTGCTCCTCATTCTGGACCTTATTTCCTAATGTTATTTAGTTTTCTCCTCTATTTTCTGGTCATTAAGGTAGAGACTTGAGGTAGGAAGGAGAGGAAGCGACGAGAGGAAAAAACTCCACTGTTGCAATGTGAGGAGCAGGAGTCTGCCAAAAATACGTGGCTACAACAAGAATAAAACAAGTTACCTCATGACATGTGCTGTGTATTTTAAATACGTACATATTTTGTCAGTGCCCCGAAAAATGCTTCATAGTAGGATGCTATCCCCAAGGATTCTCAGAGAGAGAGCTCTTGGTTTATTAGTAACTAGTCCTGAAGCAGTATAAAGAAAATCCTTTTTCCTGACAGAGCTGGCAAAAGCATGAGGTAGGAAAACATATACCCATATGTCTAAAATAATGTTTTTGTATAATTTAGAACAAAGGAACAAATATTGCACCAAAATGTATTGCCACCTCAGAAATGCACAAAGCAACTCCTCAGTGAAAAAGCATGGCTCTGCGGTGCCCTGTTCACCTTTGCGATGGGGTGAAAACAAGCCTTGACCTGCTTTGTGAGTGACTGTATTTATAATTCAAACCAGAAGCTGCCTGCAGGTTTGGAGATCTGCTGCTGTTTCTGCCATTATAAACCAAGGTTCTGCCTGCTGTAAGTGCACAAGCGAATAGCACTTTACTATAAAACCAGATGTTTGCCTCAAAGTTATAGACCAAGACTTCCCTTTTTGTGGTACTTTATAAAATCTAATAAGATAATTAATGGTCTAACGCAAGTTCATAAAAAGTCTGAATTCAAAGTGCATGGAATTGCAGTGGGAGTGTGCCTAGCACGTTCTAGTTGCAGACTTCTGGTATAGCATGTATAGGTTAAAATGCTGTCTTTGCTTAAAAATTCTGTGCTATCCTACCATGAATTTCCAAGTTTCAAGTAAATCAAGGCAGATTTCCCATAGCTCCCATTTAAAACAAAAATAAAATGTTGTGCAATTCTTTGACATAAAAATCAAATGAAACGTTTCAGAAAAATTATAAAGCAAAAATGTGCTATGTCAAAATGAAGCAGTTTATTTGGGCAGAAACAGCACTTAAAAATATAGCCTTCCCTTTTGTCGTCCTAATTGGATGGTTTTATAATGACAGATTAAAACCACTGTGAAAGTAACACACAAATGATGTTTTATAACCTGCTCAGTATTTCAGCAAAAGATTTTCTTTGTGCCAACCAATGAATCATAGACTGCTGCATGTAGAAAGCAGCAATAACTTTTCTTAAGATGCGTTGACATTCTCGTTGTTATTACTTTTAAATTAATATGGGGCACTGGAAGACATTTCAGGTGTTACTGAACATTACTGCTTGGGCTAATTATTTATATTCTCTCTATGAATTGAACAAGGGTTTGTTAGAAAGATATGCCATGAAAAATGAATGGCAAGTGAACGCACAACACAACAAGCACTTGCGGAAAACCAGGTCATAATAATTAGAGATATGTGGAAAAAGTCTGTAATTTGTGCTGGTGTTTGAACACTTAAAACTGGTTTTACTAGTGTGAAAAATCGGCCTGGTCTGGAATGAAATATTCTTTTCTTAGATCTTGTCTCTAAAATTAAAGTAGCTAAATGTAGTCTCTAAACACTGTTTCAAAACAGGAAAACAAATTCTTCATTTAGAAAAAAGTTAAATATTTTGAGTCTCCTGATCCTCCTCTTCCTCCCTGCCCACAGTGAAAACTGCCAAATTTAAGCTGCTTTCACAGAGTGTTAGGCATCCTTTACTTTTTCAGCAGAGGAATTATTCATCTTAAAGTTTTTCATCCAGCTAATAATCCAAATGACCAGAACAGACCAGTTGCATTAGAGCTTCTCACAGTAGCAGTTACATTTCTGATTATGCTTCTAACTATAGAGTAAGGAACTTCAGACCTTGGATTTTGTGAAATTCTACCCCCACCTACCCTATCCCTGGAATGTGGAAGAATGCAGAATTAATTCTTTTTATGACAGATTATATGATTTAGCAACAAAATCTTTTTGTAGTTCCAGATTTCTCCAAAGCTTACTGGAATCCAGACTGCAGTGGGCTCCTGCAAAATACCACACCCAGTCCCTCTCTAGCTGCGCACCTCTGTGACCCGGGCTTTGCCCCCGTTCTCTCAGGACAAGCAACTGTGGAAAAATTTTGGAGTCCCACACTGTGTCATTGCCACATAAAATGTGACGCCCTTGTCTGTTTAGCAAGTGGAATGGTGAGGGTTTCCCTGGATTGTGTTTGCTACCAATGTGCTGCTCTGAAGCTAAAGATGGGGCAGGCACACATCACTTAAACCTGTATCTTTCACACCCATTCTCTTCTACTATTTTAGAGGTTTTATTCTAGCCATATAAGAGAAAAAAATGGCTTTGATCCTGGCAGAAATCACCAGTTTCAAGCCTGCTTTCCACCAGTCTAGCATGAGAAAGTGGCTGGAAGACATCCAAAAATCTGAACATTTGTTTCCATGGAAGGCTTGTAATATCCAGCTGCTTTTGACTCTGAATTTAATGGCGTATTTGTATTTGAAAAAAATCAATACAGTTTATGAACTGAAAAGAGAGATCCACTGCAACCAGTTCTGTCACGTTTAAGGACACCTTATGCAATTCTTCGTGACACAGAAACCAGGCTATAGAAACCATCCTACGCCTTCCTGCAAAACAAGATTTAGCATCGTAAACCTCACCGGAGCAGCTCAAGGAGAGGTACAATGATAGAGAACAAAGGAGAGCTGTGAGAAACAACCTACCACTAATCAGCCTAGAAGGCCAATAAGATCTGATAGGTTTCTGCAATAAAACTACCCTAAACCTCCCAGTGGATTTTCATACAATAGAAATCAAAAGGGCATATTAGTCATACGGCAGGAGAGACACCAAGGGAAAACGTCCTACTCTCATTCTTTAAACAGCTTTCTTCAGATAAAATAGCCATCATGCAAGGTTCATAAAGAATAAAACTTTTCATTCTTCGTTGAGGGCCGGTCCAAGGTCTATACAGCATTTAAGTCATACTATTATGAGGCCATAAACGGGGCACTAGTTGTAAATTATTTCTTATTGCTATTATTACCTTCGAGACACCATAATACATAATGATCTATCATACACGTTTATAAAATACTTCTACTGGAATAGGCAGACCTTAGTTCCTTTTTGGAATAGTCCTGCTGACTTCAGTTGTGTCTGTAGTTACATCACAGATTCGATTTGCTTTTCAGTCCACATTTCTGCACTTTGTTACATTATCTGGAACCCCTGATCATAGAGTGGGAAAGATACAGCGGGAAACGGATGAAGTTGTTCCATTTTTCCCCACAGCTATTTGCACTGTATTCTAAAAAGTGTGCATCAGTTAGTGTCACCGGCAGGGTCCTCCCGACACAGCACCTTTATGCTGGAGCATGCAGTCACTTGAGGACGTTCGTGAGAAATGTTTATGAATCTTGGGCTGTGTGGCCACCTATGCTCATCATGAGCTGATGGGTTATTCCATTCCAAAAAGCAAAGCCAGGAACTCCTCTTCCACACGAGCATCGGTCCCTCGTGTCTCTGTACAGGCTCTTCTCCCAAATGCAGTGGGTGACAGGCGACCTGTCTTTGAGGCTCATCCTGTCCTGCTGCCTGGGAAGTGGCAGGGCAGGATTCTGCAGAGATGCACACTTCTAGTTCTTTGGCCTGAGGCTATGATTTCTTTTCCTTTGAAATAGTTTGTTCCTCGGTTCTCCAGCTTCTCCTGTACTACAGTACTGTGTATAATTAGTTGTATATAACATAATAATATAACTGTATACAAAATACAAAATGCAATGGTGTAGGTCTATGAAATTCTATCACGGATACTTTAAGCTTTTGTTAGGTACATGCAGAGTATTATTTGTTCTTCAAAGAAAGAATTTCATATTGTGTTAATCATTCTGAGCGGGTCCTGCAATTACTTCAATCCTGCTTTAATCTCAAATTCAAAACTTCTCAAATATCTGCTAGGATTATTAACATGAAACTGCACAAAATCTTTTATTTCATTTCATATGGGAAACATCAAAACTTATGTAAGGACTGCTCTTCTGTTGAGCAAAATTGAATTTTGTAGAAGAACAATGTGACATATTTAAGATTGTAAATGCTGTCCTCAAAAATTTCAAAAGAGAACAGTCTATTTTTAAATTTAGTTCCATAAAAAATATAATTTAATATTTATCCTGCTTAAATTAGTAATTTTTTTGAGTGCATTTTATGAAGATAAAGCGTATGTTATGTGTTTTTTTCAGATGACAATAAACTGGCACTAAATCTCTGAAAAAATAGGATTGTATCTCTATGTCCATTAATGGTAAATTATAGTTAATATTTTTTATTGGATATGGGACTGTAAGTACCAAAGACAGTGCTGAATCACAGTGCTTATTTAGAAATATTGCCTGTTTTCCCTAAATACAAGCACTTAAAGTCTCTGTCTCCACCAAGCAACCTTGACTTCCGAGACAATGCAGGCATACTCTCTGTATATATGTTTAATTGCATATTCTATTGATATATTCTATTTAAGGAGCCTCATGACATTTATAAAAAAGAATTTGTAGCAAGTGCTAAACATACCTTAACAGCGATTTAATGATTAACAATGAGTGGCCCTTATCTAGTAATTTCCCGACAACAAAAATTTCATTTACCATCTACAGCATTACCCAACCTATGCCTCGTGATAAGAGTTTTTTTCAGTGAGCAGTGAAGAGCGGACAGCAAAAGCGTCTCCAGACTCTTTGCAGCTGTTTTCTCTACTGGAGTCTGGGATGCCTGGAAAAAAGTGGATGAGCTTTCAGGTTCACCAGCCTCTTCTGAAACAGGAGCAGCAAACTTCAAAGCTAAATAGAGGTTGAGAGCAAATTGCATGGGAGTTTAAGTTGATGTGTTAGAGAGAAAAAAGGTGCTTTAAACCGAGTAATTGAGTAAAGGGAAGGAGGGTGAGGTTATGGGGAATGTAATTATTTGTACAAGCAAGAGAAACAGGTAAATTATCTCCTAAGGAACGTTGAAGGTATTGTGGGGAAAGGATTGAGATAGAGGAGATTATAAATTTCCACAAGAACAGTATCTCTCCTGAGTCTGTGATTTTGGTATCCAACAGAAGCTGAAAAATTCTTGTGTATCTGACAGCTTGTCTATTCTTCAGTTGCATTAGTTGATCGAAGCAAAGATATTCCCTCCCCCTGCAAACTTTGGCTCAATCCTGTCCTGAAGCTCTGATGGCTGCAAGAGCATTATCAGTAAGAACAGATGTATCGTTCTGCCCAGCTGGAAAGTTGGCATGTTCTTCTGGTGTCTCTCCCAAGCCACTGACCATGCCGCACGAACTCGTGCTATCGGCCTTAGTGTTGTACCTTTCCCCACTGGAGCCCGCTGGGCTGCTGAGCAGTCAGAGCGCTGCACGTCCCGAGGAGGATGCACGTGCTCCATCCCACTGCAGTGGCCAGTAGTGCTGAGGGGGTGCGTGTGCCCCAGGACCAGGCGCGGAGAGACAGGCAGACCTGCCAACAGGCTCTGCTTGCAGACCTGTTTATGAGCTATTAGCCATTGCAAAAGAAACCACCCAACAACCCCCCCCGCAAAAAACACCCAAAACCCCCACAACACAACAACCCCCAAACCCCCAACACATTGACTTTGGTGCGTATTTTCCTCCTAGGGAAGAGCTTAGACAGCGTTATAAGTACCTTTCCATCTTATTCCATTGTGTGTGTGAAATTGGAAATGTATATTTTTCAATCAGTCCTTCACAACATGTCATTAATTGTTGGAAGTGAAGTAGCATTTTCTTTTGTAGAGTGAAGAAGGCAAATGTCACTTAGCCCCAGGACGCTTGTGCTAAGTGCAAGATGTAGAGCAAAAATGTGATCTCTGCTGCCAGGAGCTCGCAGCACAGTGTTATATTTTTCAAAAATTGTATCTTGCTGGTGTAGACATTATGTGAATATCGCTGCATATGTGTGAGGTTAGATGGAATAAGAGATAAGGCTGTCTTAGCCGTACCCATGTCTTAGCTTAAAAATAAAATTATTGTATGGATCTGCTCTCACAGGAAAAATGTACATCATTTTTGAAGTATTCCTAGTGAATATGCTATAAATCTCATTCTTTTGTTCTTTCTGTCTGCCCTTAGGCAGACACAGAAATCAATGGTTTTCATCATTCCAATGTTGTATAATTTCATAATTCATGATGTATGATTTATTCAAATGCACATGTAACTTTTGTTTATCAACTTGAATGCAAACAAAACTAATCACTCCTGTCACTTTTATCTTAATTATAAACTGGTCAAGCCATACGTAGAAAGCCACGCATACATTTAGCAATACCGCAGGTGTTCTTTGTGGAATTTTGTTAGGTGTACCAAGCTATAAATTAACCGTCCCATGCTGTACAGGCCTTTCATACTAATCCCTCTTGACCCCAAATCCCCATATATACTGACCGCTCACTTCAGTGCACCAAAAAGTTTTGCCCAAGTGGAGGGAACACATACCCATTTGAGCAAAATCTTTTATTACTCTATAGCAACATGTTAAATAGCCTTGTATTTCAATACTATTTAGTGCTCTGCAGCCTACCACATGATTTATAACTGATATTTTTAATGTAATTAATCTTACCTAACACTTATTTGCACCTTCTGGGCAATATCCAGCTAGCATGTAATTAATTCTCAGTGCGTAACTAATTCTCACTACCTCCGTGGGAATTATTTGGGGGCAATGGAGGTAAAAAGTAGGGAGGACCCACACGAGAAGGAGTCACCAAAAGGACCTGGTGGTTCAGTGGCGGATCTCTAGGGTGCTGGTGTGCACATGCTGCACGGGCGGTGAGGCCAGCAAAAGGGGAAGGAAGGCTTTCCAGTCTGGGGTTTCTATTGGTAATGGTGGGGTTTGGGGGTTGTTTTTAGGATGCAATTTCTGATGGGATGAATTCAAGGCGTTTTCACATCTCAGAATAGCTAAAGTGCTGGAACCCTGAACTTTTAAAAATTGGGCTCTCTGTGGATCTTGCAACTGGTGTATTTGTATTTGGTCCTCAGAACAACCTCGGAATTACCACAAGTCATACAGTACTGCAGCCAACAAGCCTGGCTTTGGGGGTTTGCTCACCCTGCCTCTGAAACATGGAGGACTCCGCTGTCTAGCAGAATCATTCTGGGTCATTATCTTGTCTGTTACTTAGTTGGAAAGTTGAAAGGTCTCGTTTTCATTTGTAAGTAGAACAAAAGCAAATATTTACGTGCCTACTCTTCACTCTCTCAGAACCTCCTTTGTAGAATCTGTTTTCCTTGCAGCATTAGCAATATCCTGCTATGTATCACGTAGGCATGCTTCACACTTCTGTGAATACAATTGTTTTATCAGTTTTTACCTGATAATTAGAATATCTGTTACTGGTTTACTGTAGTGTATTTACTTTAAACATCTGTCATAGATGCAGATAAGCAACTATCTTTTATAAGATAATCACAGTTTAAAAATATTTTTTAATAAGGTATTTTACTTACTCTGTTAATTATCAGTAGCTCTTACCCAATTTTTTATTTTGTTTGCATCCAAAGTTGTTTTAGAGAAGGGCTACCATAACATTAATAAAAAAGGCTTAGGTGGCTGTTTAATGCTGCCAAAAGTGAGGCAACTTCTGTTCCTCGAATAAGAAATAAGATTGATGTTATTCATTCACATATAACATTATTAAGGAGGAAAAAAAAGTCACTCGTATATCTGCATCCTACCTGTATTTTATTTGCCATGTTCTGCTATTGCTTCTGCTGTCACTGAGTTCTGTCCCTGGGGAGGGTTCTGGTAAGTGGTTGCACGAGAGGGCACCCTGCAACACCCCAAAACTCGGTGAGCAGAAGAACAGTTTAGGATGTCCCCCAGCTGGCCAGCGTGCTCTTCAGTCCCTGCACAGCCCCGGACCTGCACAATAACCACGCTGTGACCGCAGGAGGCCCATCGCCTGCTGAGGGCACGCAGCCGGGTGGCAGGTAGCCCCTTGGGAGCCTCCTTGCTCGCGGGCTGCACCTGCAAACCCCAGGCACAGGGGAGGGCGGGAGGAGGAACCAGAGCGTCAGTGTTTGCCCACCCTCCTTCTCCCCATCACCCTGCTCAGCGTTGCCCATCACAGCCCGTTTGCAATGCTACCGGATGCTTCAGCTCCTGACGCAGCATCAGTTTTTTGAGATGCGATAGTGTTTCAGGTTGTTGAGTGAACTGCAACGAAAAGTGTTGCCTTGTGTAACACAGTTTTTGACTGGTAACAGTTTCCTTCAGGCTTAAAATTTAACTAAGCACTTGGTAAAATTAAATCCGTTTATGAGAGAAAATCACATTATATCTAAGGCAAACATTGTACCAATTTTTTCCAGAAACAGAACAGAAAATTTTTATTACTGTGGCTATAGAAAAAGAACGTATTTTCTCCATTTGTTTTCAAATCCTTGGCAAAATGGAAACAGAAACAGAAGATAAAACTGGGAATGAACTCATGCTGTATGCTCCCCTTAATCAGCTTAAAATCAATTACATGATGTTCTCTCAGTATTTAGCAATCACTGCTGCTATAGAAATGGATTCACATTTGTGGTCACGGTACCAGGGCAGTGACGAGAACAGTAGATGAAGGTTGATTTTGTGATTTGACTGTGATACCTAAATGATAATAGTCCAGCCGTATACGTGTAATAATAATTTTAGTTTTAAAGACACTTCAGACTGGGGGTAAAATCTGTAGCCAGTGGAATCCCATTAAATGCTTTCACCGGTCTTTGTCTGAGCTTGGCGATACAGCATGCGCAGCACCGCAATAGTAGGTGTACTAATGGATATCACAATCCTGCTGTTGCTCATTGCAAATTTATTTTTCATCCCTCCTTTTGTACTTCTTTGTTGCAAAAGTGCTCTGCAGGGCTTCCTTCTCTGTGTTGCTGAACCAGATGTGTGATCATTGCACGTGTTGACTGCGGTGGTTCTGCTTGTTGGTGGATTGACAGGAAACTTTCCCTGTGCCGTGCAGCTATTCATTTTCTGACACCCTGGGGAGGAGTTCACCTTGAACCAAACCCTTAACTTTTGGTAAACAAATATAACTGCCTGACTCCTGTGCTATGGCATTGAAGTTTAAATAGAAACTGCTTATTTTCATACTCTTTAAAATCAGTGTGGGTTTGTGGTTTTTTTTTTTCTTAATTGTTTCATCTTTCTAGTTACAAACTTCTAAAAGTAAGTAGTTTCATAGTAATAGATTTTTTTCTTTATCTGTTTGCAGTTTCAGGAGATAGAAAGGTATACTAAGGAACATTTAAAGACCTTGAAGAAACTGAAAGGAAAATTTACGAGTTTTCTGTGTGAAAATTTTATGGCATAGTAGAATATTTGAAGGTGTTGGTTGGCTTTTTTTTTGTTTGTTTTTTGGTTGTTTTTTTTTTTTTTTAATAGCACAAGCTAAGATTAATATTTGTATAACTTTTCATTCCCCTGTATCAAATATATTGCTTGTTATATACGTTTTAGGTTTTCTGTGTGTATGTTTATATAAATATGTATATATCACATAGTTAACTGCAGATCTAGAGAGATTTAGAAAGATATTTGAAAGGAACAAAATCAGATTCTTGACATTTTTCCAGAGAAGGCAGAGGTGGGTTAAGTGGGCTGTCACTGGGTAGAAGGTGAGGAAAGAGAATAAACTAATAATTTGGTGGTGTGGTAATAGAGCTGTATGGGTAGCTTGGGGTAAGGGAGAGGTGGTGAGTGCAGCAGTAGGCAACACACTTGAGGTGAGAATGATGAGCACGTTGTTGTTCAGAGCGTGGGTGGCTTTTAGTCTCCCTGTTGGTACAGCCCCAGGAAGGAGCCTGTCCATGTGCCCAAGCCCGGGAGCACCCTCCCACACCCATGCTTCTCCTGGTGCCACCCTGACACATGCCCCAGCTTCTCCCAGGGCCGCTGCACCACTGGGGTTTATCATGCTCAGTGGGTACAGGAGAGACCTGCCCATTAAGTACTGCCCCTGCACTATTAAGTCAGTCCACGTTTTGTCATTTGATTAAGTGGAAGAAGAATCATGGCTATTCAGAAGATGGGTTAATGCACAGGAACTGAAACCAGAGCACATGAATTACCATAAGACGTGTCTGGGCTTCAGAAGGTTTGGTTTCTTCATGTGTTGCCTTAGGCAATTTATTTCAGTGATCAGCATCCTGTCTCCCACTTTTGTCAAATGGAAATAACACGTCTTTTCATGTTTGCATCTCATCCTTTCCTTTGTCATAACAGTCTTGAGGACTTGCTCATCCTATGTTACAGAATAATCTCTGCAGCATAATACGATTGTCACGTCTGTGTTTGGACCGTGATAATTGTGGTACTTTGGCAATAATTTCTCTCTCTACAATTTTGGTGTTTACGTATGACTCCTGTAACTTAACCTGCCTTATAAAAAATCATAAATAAATTTTATAACAGGATTAACTCGGTAAGGCAAGTGTGTAAAGGAGTTTTGGAAGTTTAACAAATTAAATGTTGTGACTTTCAGAATTGTAACATTAGCAACTTTTCTTGTCTGATTTTATTTTTCTCCTGTTGATTAGTTCAGTGGTCATTTCTTCTTCAATATCTGTTTTCCAAAGTTAAAATGTAATGGTTTCTAATGCTACGTTAAAATTGTTTAGTAAGACTGCCACACCTACTTCCCCTTGGAAAACAGCTCAGTTAGCATTTTGCTTGCTAGTGTTCTTGGGGGTATATAGCAAAGGTTTAACTTTTTTAATCAGATGCTGCATTTATCAAATCCATAATACAAGCTCTATTTTTTAAAAATATATCACACCATGACTTTACTATAAACATTGTAAATATAAATATAAATTTAAAATCGTACATTATAAATATAAATACAGTAGATCTATAAAAAAAAAATTCACTGTGATGCTTTTTTAGCACAGAGGACATGGCTCCCATTGTGGGAGTACTGTGCCCTGTTTTGGGCTGCCCAGTACAAGGAGGACTTTGATATAACTGAGTCCAGAGGTGGGTAATTAAGGTAGGGATCTGAGAGATGTGATGCTCAAGGAGAACCCTGTTCAGCCTTAAGAACATAAGTTAAGGGAGGATATATTGCTGTCTTCAACTACCTGACAGGACAGTGTAAAGAAGACAGAGCCAGACTCTTCCCAGAAATGGTCAATGGCAGGAAATAAGGCAATGGACATGGGAAATTCTGATTACATTTAAGAAAAAGTATTTTCAGTATGAGGGTGACCATGTACTGGAAGAGGTTTCCCAGAGAGGTGATGATATTTCTGTCCTTCAAGCTTTTCAGTACTTGCCTGGGTGCATTCCTGAGCAACCTGACCTAAGTGGCCTTGCTTTGAGCATGAGTTTGGACTAAATGACCTCTAAAGGCTTTTCACAGACTCTGTGATTGTGTGATACGTATATGAAATAGCAAATATAAAATTAAATTATTTGAGCTTAATGATGTGAAACCCCAATAATTTTATAAAACTTAATTGAAGCCAGAGTAAAAGGAATAAAACTAACAGGGAAGATGTTTGTTATGTACGTTGTTTTAAGTAGGTCATAGGATAAGAGTTAATTATAAATCAAAGGAGAGTTTATCCATGGATACCAGCATTTACTGAAAAGAGTAGTAGAAACATCTGGAATTCTCCCTGGGACTCCAAATATCGTGTCTTACCCGTCATGTGCAGAACGACTGGTTAATAAAGAATGATGTCTATCTGGGCACTTAAAACCTTTATTTAAGCATACAGTTTTGAAAACCTCGGTCAAAGATTGCTGTTCATTTTTTAAATGAGTTTCCTGGCACACTCATCTTTCTTCTGCAGAAAGTTGTTGCTTGAATGTAAAATGCTGTCTTTGATACAATGCGATGGTGTAGGACTGTTACTGAAAAATATCAGAGCTCTTTATACATTCTTCAGAATTTCATAGCCATTATACGTTCAAAATATTCTTTTATCAACTACCCATGTAATGGTATTAGTTATCGGTACAGTGATAGATGGATGTGCAAATCTGTATTGTAAGTATCCTTGTGAAATTTCATTTTCAGAAAAGTATTTGTAGAATACTTGACGTAGAAATAACGCTATTTAAAAAAGATAAATGCACAAAAGCAGCAATCTTTGATATGAGTAAAACTGCATCCTAAATGTGCTTTACAATAAACCAGTTTTAACTCTTTCAATATTTCTGCATTTTGTTTGAAATCTCAAATATAAACTTGAAACTAAACAGATTTTATAGGCCAATTCCATTATTTAAATCACTCTGGGCTCTGACGTTGAAAGCTACAATCCTGTCTGGAATCAAATAGTAAGGATGAGTTGTAATTCCTTAATGGAAACACTGACTAATCTCGGAGTATATAGATGCTAATGATGCCATGTAATGCATTAGTGAACATGTTACTGATAAATAGGAATGAAATATTATTGGGCAGTCTCAGAGATCAGCTCAGAAAAGATCTCAATTATGAAGCATCACAGGAGGAGATAATTAGATTTTTCTGTTGCAAAAGGCTGAGCCATGTGCAAACCTGTTGTACCAGAAAAGAGAGAACGGACTGTGATCGTTTTACTTTTGAAGAAACAGCCAGGCAAGGGCTCTGCATGGAAGTTCAGAAATCCGTATGAAGCCAATGGCACAGAAGGAATCTTCAGCCTCTCTTATTGCCAGTGTTTTGTTGGCCGAAGGCATCGTTCATCTCCCACCTCTGCATCTCAGCCAGCTGGCAGCAAGGATTAGACAGGCTTGCTGCTCTCCCTGAGGACGGTGGCAGGATGAAGAGTGTTTCACGTTGCATCCTCAGAATGCCACCGTTCTGCGGGGACGGCCATAGAAGACAAATCCGACCCACCTCTGCTCTCCCGCTGCCAGGGAGAAAGACTCTCTCTCCACGCACTTTCCAAAGGCAGGCTTCCCTGGCTGCGCCATCTCGCAAGCAAAAATGCAAATACCATTGTGCCTCTCCCTGCAAAACACAGTTACAACGGCAGCCCTCGTGCCGCCTGCGCGCACAAATGGTGTAAGCATGGTTGCTGGTGCACAACGTGTGAGAGAGCTGGGAGAAAGTCCTTCCTCACCTAATATATCTCTTCATAGGACTTGCAACATTATGAGCAAAGCATGGCGACCTGCCATGGATTTAGACGGATTATGTTTAACTTTGTACTTAAAATACAGATTTTTAAAACTTTTTTTTTTTTTCAGATTATGAAATATGAACACATTTTATACCTACATTAGTGGCTTTTGGGAAATAATCTCTTTAGCAGTGAAATGTTATTACAATGAAAATTGTACGATCGTATATCAGGGTTTTAATTATTTCTGATTTAAACACAACCATTGTTAAGTTTAGAATAAATAGCAACGGCCCATATTTATTGCAGTTTAAAAAAAATTGTGCTTGGAAAGAAATATAAACTGTATTTGCTTAAAAAAAAAATAAATTTAAACGAGGCTATTTAAATGAAGCGAGAGAAATTTAAAAGTGCATTTTACAGCAGATTGAAGTCCCTGCGCTGCTGCCCTCAGAGCTGTACCTGAGCCCAGGTGTGGCCGGTGGCCAGGCTGGGTCCCACGGTGGCTGCACAGGCAGCTGTGGAGTAGCCAGCTGCCTGAACCTCTCCCGAGAGCAATGATGTTTCATAAACATGATATGCTACGGCATTGGTAAAAGCTGTTTAGCTGAAGATTAAATTATTTACATACATGCGTCTGGCTGGTTATTATTTGAGATATAATTCTTTCATTTGCAGATTGGCTTTTTGATACCTGTGTCCTGAAAAATAAGGACAATTCAGATTTCTTGGCAGTGTCAGTCACTTGGTTTTACAAAACTAGCATTTCACCCTAGACTTTTCCAAACTCCTTAAACTTTTAAGCTTGTAGTCAAGGGAGAGTTTTGCAAGCAACTGAATGTTCGCGTTGAGAGCTAACTGTTGCAGATTCTTTTTGAAATTGCTACTCTGCAGCAAAACTGACCCAGAAGTGACTTAGGGAAGTTAATGCCGAGCAGATTCATTGTTCCTGTTACAATTACATCTAGGTTATGTCGCTGCTGACATTTACTAGAAATTTTTGTGTCTTTCTGTGTACAAGCCAGTTACAAACCTAGCAATATAATCTCAGTTTCACCTGAAGATAAAACACTGAGCCTGAAAATTTTGTTGAAGTAGGTATTTTACTGTGCTGGGTCAAAGACCAGTATTTGATGAATCCTGCAAAGACTTCCTGCCAGCATCCAGATTTCCAACTGCTCTTCCAGCATGGAGCTGGAGAATTAGTATGAACAGGAGAGAAGAAGGGGAATTGTAGGCTTCTTTTCATTTTTTAAAATCTTTGCGTACAAGACCGTAGTATAAGTGCTTCCCTGGAAGTCTGGCTGTTGGCTGCCTTCCAGCAAATATATAATTAATATACACCTGTGTTAGGTGTAAATAGTGACAAATAACCTCATGTAGCATTGATCTGCACGTTGCTACCACCCACGTGCCGGTTGTTTTACCTCAAGCTGCTTGGGGTGGACGCCTATTGAAGTAAATCAGCTTTCTTGCTTTAGTTTTTCTGTATAAAAATAATCTGCTCTGTCTGATAGTTTAGGTGTAATCTTTCTAACGTACTAAGTGTGACTGTTCGCGTCCTCATCTTTAAAGCACTGGTAATGGAGAAGGGAAATGGAAGCAGGATGTTTGGGAGTAGCTGCCCCCAGAACTCAGTGACAGGTAAAACCATGAGGGCACGTTGTAACACTGAGAAAAAGCCTGGAATGCTGACAGTGTAGGCAGGGGGATTAGGAGTTCCCTCACTCCAAAGCCACCCTTAACCCTGGCGCAGCCCACAATGTGGCTTGCATTTCCTTCTCTTTCCTTGCTTACTTTCTCCTTGTTCCTTTTTCTGCTCTTTGTCGTTTCCAGCAACAGGAGTGGAAATCTGTAGTAATATCTAAGCCTGATTTTTAATAACAGTAGTAGTTCTAGTTTTGACTTTCCTTGACTTTCCTGAGCTCAGCTAAGAAGAAAAAGGGCAAATCACACCCCTCAGATGCTGAAGATACTGAAAATAGGAAGAAAAAAATGAATTGGGGACTGGCAAAAAGGAGCTATACCTATTTTGCTGTATCAGTTCTGATGAGCAGATGTAAAAAGAACATGAAAGTTAAAGACAGAGAAATCTAGGCTATGTGAGTAAATCACAGATTTGAGCATATTTTTCCAGTCAGCATTGGTAAGGATTTGAAAGTCAGTTGTAGACTTGCAAGTGAGTTCACTGATCAAGCAAGATGCGTAGAGAAGGTTGGTTGTTTTTCAGATTAAATGTTAATAAGAGTTTGAACAGAGGAGCATGTCTGTGGTGGCAAGTAAGAGGGAGCCATAGTGGTAACGAGGGCTGAGAGCAGAAGGGTCAGTCTGGGGTGTTCCGAACGAAAAAGGACAAAGATGAGAGAAGGGAGAACTGCTGTGAAGTGCAGGAAGCCAGCACAATCAGAGCGCTTTCTGACACACGCTTCAGCAGCGTGAGAGGAAGAGCAGGAGGAGAATCGGATCTCAGGTTGCGATGGTGCCATGATGTTAATAACAGAAAGGACGGGTTGTCAGAGGCGATAGGAGAAACGGGATCATTTTAAAAAGGGAGGGAGGACTGTGAAAGATGAATACGAAGAGTGTCTGACAGGGTGAAAAAAGAAAGCTGGTGAAGCTAAATTAAAAGAGGTGATGAGTAAAGGGAAATAATTCAAAGAGTGAAAGGGATATGGAGGTGTCCGTAGCAAGAGAGTAATGCTACACTGAACAGATGGAAATTTTGAATAAGTTTTAAAAAAGATGTAAAAGTGAGGTCAGAATCACTGACTTGCCGGGTACACTTTAGAAAATGAAGGCTCCTAGTAAGACTGGAAGTGCAGAGGTCTGCAAGAGGTGAGAGGAGCCAGAAGCCACCAAGTCGTAAGGGAAGAAGGCGCCCCTGTGGAGGGGAAGCCAAGGGGAAGGGATGGGCACGGAACTGCTCTAAAGCTGCCAGGACACTGAGGTCCTGCAACGGGCGCAGGCAGCCAGCTGGGTGCAAGTGGCAGGAGAGGGGAAAAACACTGCTGGCTTTGGAGGTTGTCTGTTGGACCAGGTGTTGACTACAAAGGCTCTTGAATAAGGCTCTAGGGATATATTTTTGGAAAAATACTGGTTTTGTGCTGTATTCCTGATACCCAATCATTATCCTAGATAGGCAGAAATTAGTTTAAAAATGTGAATTGCTCTATGCATAGAATATCCTCAGCTAATAAACACTGCCTTAAATTTCTTCCATCTTGCTTCTTTCTTCAGTTCATTTTAAGTGTCAGTTCTTTACTACATCTTGACATTTAATATGAAGTATTTCATCTACCAGAAATACATCTCAGTTTTCAGCTCAAGAGTCCAATTAAGAAAATGCTCCCATGTGCATGCGTTTTCCTTTATTGAACTTCAAGTTCCCTGCAATGTCATGTACAATACAAGTTTAAAATCAAGGCTTTTGTGGAAAAAATAGTTCTAATCTAAAATATCACCTTGTCTCCTCACTGTGCTTCCCTGCCTTCAAAAAAATGAGATGCAACTAGCTGTCTTTCAGCTACTATATTGTTTAATTTTTGCATAGTGTCTTTTTTTTTTTTTTACAGGTATTTGCATATGCATCACAAATGCCTGTATGTTGATAAAGGTGTTGATATCCTTGTGTTTTAATGTTTAAGGGATTAAATAGGGTAAGGGCAATTAAAAATGTAATACTGCTTATTTGTGAAAAATCTTTTTTTTTTCTTTTTTAGTGTTTTAAATTAATTTGATAGCAGTGTAAATGACTGATGCTGAGCAGTAATGAACAAAGATCAGGCTTTCTCCTCCAGATGCCGTAATACAAACTGAAGACACACAGCAAGAAAGAAATCTATGTTGTGCAAACACCCATGTGTGACAAACTGCTGGTTTCTCTTAAGCAGTTCAGGTCTCTTCCCAGGAGCTGATGGGTTCTGTTCATAGGGCTCTGTTTGAGATAACGTGGCTGTGTGCCGCGGTGGCTGTCCTGTGCAAAGTCACGAGAACCAAGAACGAAAACGCTCAGCTCTGTTGATCTGAGGTCCCATTGTAGGGAAGCTGCTCGTTGTATTTGATTCTAGCGAGCAGGTGAGGCAGCCGTGCCGTTAACAGCAGGCGAGGTGGTTTCAGCTCCCTTGCCGCGTTGTGTCCTTCTAGCAGGGCAGCTCTGTGCTGACGTGGAGGGGAACCTGCTGGTTGTTTCAGGGTGAACGTGACAGCTCTGCCCGTGGCAGAGGACACCCAGCGCTGGTTACTCCCGCTGAACAATACCGTACAAAGCTGTGAGGGTCGCCAGCTTTTGTAAAAGGGTTTTGTTAAAAGTTTTCCGACAGGGAGGACTTTTGCTTAGTCCAGTATCTTAACAACTACTTCGTGATATTTTATAGACTGTTCTTGTACTGGGATTATTATGCTTTATACTGATCAAAAGTAAGTGTCTGTGACTTTTTACGGATGGATGAATGCAAAAATTTTTCAGTAGAGGAATCTGTTTTCAGATGTGTAATCCAGAAAGCACCCTGCAGTCCTGTTGGCGTTCCCTTGAGCCTATGACCTGTGTGAACAGCAGTTCGTGGACAGATGGCTTTACTTTTAAGAAAGAGGAAAAGTGAAATAATGGTGATTACAGCTTATACGTAGTGCAAAATTTTATGAAGCTTTGATTTTGACAAGCATTCTTCAATGTTTGGTTTTCTTCTCTGCCCTGTTTCACTCGGTGACAGGTTTTCTACAGAAACCTGCATCTCCAACAGTCCCACAGGTGGAAAAATCACGTTGATGGTACATAAGGTTTGGGATTAGGAGTCTTCATCCTGAGGTAATTTAAGGACCTTAATACTAGGATTTGGGGTGTAGCAGAAAGGACTTGAACAGAAGAGCAGTGAGAGGGGATCTCCAGAGCCCTTCTTTAGCAAGAAAGAGTGTATTTACTGTAAATGTCTCAGCTATATTTAGCTGAATTCAAACATTTGTGTTTACATCCATATCGACTGCTGTTCATAACGGTAGGCTGTTTCAAGGCCACTGCTGGTTGAATCCCTGGGCATGTACTAGGACCAGCGAGTAACGGAGCTGCTGTCCGGCTCTTTATGTCTCTGAAGAGCTGCAGCTTCCTGATGTATATAGATTTTCAGCGGAGGGTCACTCTCTGAGGCTCTGACGTTGCTGAGGCACTTGATTTTGTACTGCTCACTCCTGTGTTGGCAGCCTTGAGCATGCAGCTCTCTTAGAAACCATCAGGTAAATGGCATGACTGTGAGCAGCACCCATGTCATCAGGCAAGCAGCCCTTGCCCCGCGTACAGCTCCAGCCTCGCCAGTGATTTATCACAGTCGATTTCATGGGGACTACAGGCATCCTTCCGCAATTATAATTTTCCCCACGTGATTAACTGGTTTTGACCTATGTGGTTTCTTAAATCAGTTCACTTTTCACCCATTTTTATTGGCAACTGAAAATCAAGCATCATGTTCTAAATAGCTATAATATAAAACTGTTCAATTTAGGGGAAAGTTTTAAATTGACTTCGCTGAACTTCTACCAGTCCCTCATACGTTGATGTGGAATTCACCATACTTTACGGATCCACCTACTCATTTTCATGGAGTATTGGTTCATTCATGAAACCTTTCACTGTATGCTCACTAATTTACACCTTAAAAACCCAGAGTATTCAATGTGATTTAAATCTGTGATAGTATATTAAAAAAAAAAAGAAAAATTGAAAACAGTTTGTATCCAGTAAAACTTTTGAATGCATACTTCTTTCACAGCAGTTTGGTGACCAACAATTTAGATCTGTATGTATTCTTTTTATTAAGTAAAATTATAATAATTCCTAAAACTGCACTCAACATTCAGGTGAGGTATATAAAGTGGAGACAGTTACAAGCAAGCCTACCTTTCCAAAGAGAGATTGTGGTGATTTTATAACATCTTAGGCTTTCTAAAGCCTTTGTAGTGGTTGCCAGTCGTTTAGGGCTTTTAGCAATTTGGCTTAAGGTAGAAAACTTCACAGCACCAAAAGTTCAGAGCTTGCTTGAGCAGTCTGAAATTGCAATGATGGAGATAACAGAACAATGTAGAGACCACTTAGGGTATTCAAACCCAGACAGGAACAAGTGCCAAATGAATCAGAATGGAATTTGATTTTACTTATTACTGCGTGAGTGATAATATAGCTGAATAAAAAGCAGAGTTTTTTCTGCAGGCCAACTCCAGTTAGTACACCTGTGTCGGTTATGTTTGCACACACAGAACTCAGCAGCAGCCCTGTTGCAGGTATGTAATTGGAAGGATGCTCTTTGCCGTTCCTCTGCGGTTTGCTGCGATCGGAGCTGTGCTTCGCTACCTGCTGGGCCACTTCGTGTAAAGCTTCTATTCGGGAGCGGTGTTAATAGTTGTTCCAGCTGTAATGATTAATCTGACTTGCAGGAACCCTGTTTACAGCACTCTCCCCGTTATACTTTGCAATAAGGGAAACGTCTGCTCTGGCGCACCGGCTGCTTCACACAGCTGCGCTCTTGCCCGCGTTCGGCACACCGGGCACCTCTTGGGAGGCTCCGGGGCTCCGCTTTCCCAAGTCGGCTGGAACATTCCCATCCATGTTCAGTGTCTTGAATTTTCATTATAGTGGGAGATTGCTTTAGTTTATGAGTATCTCTTCCCTCACAAGTCTGTCTGCTCAGACTGTAGACAAAGATGTCTCTTACTGCCATTTGTATAGAGCTGTGAAAACAGTGTATTTGAAGGGGGGCAAAAAAAAAGAAAAGTGAAATAAGTGTAAGTAAAGTCTATTGTACATTTGGGAACCTTAGCTGACGCTTGTGAAAATATAAAGCAAGGAAGCCTGTGAAGTTGCCTTCCTGAGACCAAGCTCCCTCTCCCCCTCAGAAAGGTGTGTGAGATGGAGGCAGGAGGTGGGCTTTCTCCGGGAGGTGGCTGGCTAAGAGCCAGGGCAAGCAGGCACAGCTTGGTTTTTTCAGTGAGCCTACAGGGATCGTTGTCTTTTTAAACACTGTGAGTAAGGTTGCAGAGCTGTTGTTGGGTTGGAGGTTTTTCCTTGCTTCTACATCCATGCAACTATGTGACACAATTTTTCCTCTGATCCCACACAGCTGTATCAGTATTTATTTGCAGTGTTGTAGTTCTGAATGAAATGAACGTAAGTCGGAAATATTGCAGCCTTACGGTTAGTTTGTACCCTGCACTAGCTACCTTACTGGTGTTAGTGGTGTCACCTAAGGTGCGGGTGAAGGAGAACTTCCTAACATTAGGTGTATGGCCACAATATTTCTATTGGTATCACATGTTTTCAGGTACGTGCGCTACCATATATCTTGATTTATTGTTTTACATTAAAATGCTAAACATTAAAAAAACAGGAACACTGAGACACAATTTCTTCCATTTTTTCCTAGCATGCACCAAAAGATGGCTGATGGTAATTAACTATTGTTAATGTATAATGTAACTCGTTAAATACCTAAATGAAAAAAAAAAAAAAGATGAAAAAGATCTATAAGAAAAAAATACATCAATGATTCTAACTTGGCAACAATGCAGGGGTTGATAAAGTGTCTCGATTTTAATCCTTGCAGCTGTTTCTTTCTCTTCCTTCAGTAATACATTGAGTAGTGGGCATCAATTGACAAAATAGATGATGCTTACTTGTGATTAATTTGAATCAGATTTACATTTGAAAGACACTAAAATCTTGCTGAAAACTGGATGAAAGCCTCAAGATCTAGACAGGCTTAAACTTAAAATAGAAGAAAACAGTAAATGTGTAAGTACTGGAATGTGACACTGTAAAAAGCCATCAGTAAACTCCCATTGTATATAAGAAGAGATATTCAAATATTCAGCAGCGCTGCCTAAATTACTTGTCCTGTGAGTTTCATAATACTGACTCTTTTCATTGTTCTTAGCTGGCTTTCAGTGAATTATCCAAACTGAAGTCCTGGTCTGTTAAATTTCTTGGGAATTCTGCTGTTGGTTTCTATGGCTCAGGATTATAGTGCCTGATTTGTGATTTTGCTTTAAATATAAAACAATCAGAGAAAATTCACTGGCTTCATTTTTGTCTCTTTAAAATTCCTCATTGGTTTAACAGCCCCAATCCATCTATAAGCTTATAGAAACTGTTTCCAAAGTAAACTTGTTTGCCTTGCAGCATCTCTCAGTTCTTTCCACTTTCATTTGAAGAATTTATTTACCTTGACCTAAGGTACCTGTCCTTTTTGCAAGATTCTGCTCTTGATGCTTCAAAGAAAGGACTCTGTAGTAGACCTGTAAGAAACCAATTGTTTTTTCTGAGCTTCATTTTTAGCTAAATACATAAAGTTGAAATATATTTCTGTCCAGGCATTCCCTTTTCACTAGCACAGTGCGATGCAGTGATTTCTCTCTGACTGGAACACGCTAGCCTTCACATAAATGTAATTCACGTTATGGTAGTGAAGCTTCTAATATGAAAACTTTGCTCTCTGTAGCTACAAATATATTAAACCAAAAAGGCCAAATTATGTTCTCATTCACATTTGGGAGATCTGTCTGATGTCAGATGACTTAGAGTATGTAACTTGTGAAAAAAATGGCTCATAGTGAAAGGCAAAATATAAGTAAAATATTGCTTTTCAGTTCTTAATGGAGCTACCAAACATGGTGGAAATTGTGTTAGAGTAAATCTACTGTGCTAGAGCCATCCTGTGATACCATTAACATTTAAATTCAGGATCCTTCCTCCCAAGGAAGATTAACGGGGGGAAAAAAAAAGGAAAGAAAAAAGTAAGAGCCCTGTCATGATCAGGTTGGTGTGCAAGGCTCACCTTTTCTGCAAAGCTTTCCCCGGTAACTGGAGCAGAAGAATAACCCTGCAGGGCGCTCAGGGCTGCAGGCAGGCAACTACACCACAGAGTAGACAGAGATTTGATTGTCCCTCTTGGACGGATTTCACAGTTGTGCGTATCGGGTGGTAACAGCAACTGCGTTCCACAGCCGTAGGAGATAAGAGGATTGATAATGAAAGGGTGAAAGAGATTGCAAAAGTGTGCAGAGATTTAATATCGCACTCATTACGTGCAAAAATACCAAATGGCCTACATGAAGCACAGGTTTAACACCCAAGAAATTATTGCTGTGATTTTTTTGAGCAGTGGTTTAAGAGATGTTTTCCATCTATGAGCTCCCGATCTCAGAATGTTTACAGTATAAAATAACCTCTGTGACAAATTAGGCAAATAACCTCTTTGGTATTGTCTGTAACATTTGAAAATCCTAATATGCTGGTTCAAAATGGGCTGTCGTCTTGATGTAAACAGGCTAATGAATCAGTATTTCTCATATAGAGCGCTCTATAAGATTTAGTATTCAGACTAAACTTTTCAAGCACTGGCTGTATACCTTAATGTTATTTTGTAGTTGCTGTATGTTGTGTAGCTTGAAATCCACATGGTTCTCGGAGGGTTTTTTTTGTTATCTAAACAAAGTGGGTAACTAGGGGGCCAATATAGGATGTAAATACAGTTAAGAAAGATGGGCTGTTATTACTGAGTACGGAACTGCAGCTGGAAATAACAAGAAGGTGTGTGTCCTCAGTGTTATCTTCTTTTCTATTGCTGTTGTGAAGTCACATCAAAGAGTGACCTTTTTACTTTTATCTGATGCACATTTGGGAAAAAGTCCTCTCTCACGCTGCTGTAAAGTAGGGAAGCTCATGATCCTGAGATACACACAAAGGGAAACAGACGAGTTTCCTCTTGAGCCCTATCCATACCCCACTGCTTTCCAGTAGATGTCATTGCAAGACAAAATGAATCACCCGGGTCAAAAATAAAGTGGCAAGAAGCCGGCAGTGCTGGAGCACAGCTTCTGATGCATTCATTTTCACTGAATCTGCTCAGTAAACTGACAGGCTGAATCAATTGCCTCGCAGATCACCGGCACAGCTCCAGCAGGACTGAGCACTCCGACTCCGAAGAACTTCCGCCGGACCAAAAATAGTAGCGAAAATAGTGTTAGTGATGTACCTACACAGGGTCACCCCATGGAAAATAATGTCAATGAACAGCAAGCCCGAGCGTGGTGCCAGCACGTTCAGAGCTTTGAGCGGCGGGGGCGATTCCTGCCCCTTGGCCGGGAGCGTTGGGAGCAGCCCAAGGAGGGGTGCTAAAGGCCCGCT
>JAVJGI010000064.1:3043225-3087513 GCA_035590275.1 Ibycter americanus
TTGAGCGGCGGGGGCGATTCCTGCCCCTTGGCCGGGAGCGTTGGGAGCAGCCCAAGGAGGGGTGCTAAAGGCCCGCTCCTGCGCGGGGCTGAGCACAGCGCTCCGAGCCGTTGCAAGGCGGCAGGTCCCGGGCTGTCTAACTTTGCCCGTGACAGACGTTATGAGGCCTGCTTGCTTTTTGTATCTTTCATCTAGGATGTAAAGAGATATAGACCTTTTATTGGCCATCTGGTGTGGAGAATAATTTCCTTCCTTCGTGTCTGCATAAACTGTGGTCTATTTTAGTTTTGCCTCTGAAGTTCTGAGCATGGTAATATCTTTCCTTTCCTTTATTTTATTTTATTTTTTTTTCTGGTTTTGAACAAAAGTTCATCTTTTCATCTTCTAAAATTTATTTTTATTTAAAAATTTCACCTTAGTTCCTGCTGTTCCTTCCTTTGAAGTCATTATGCTCTTGAGTAACTCAGACCTTTCTCATCTAGCCTTTTTCCATCTGGTAGCTTTTTATAATTCACTGAAGATTTTTATAGCTGTTTGATGAATTTTGTGCATTCTCGGACTTATGTGGCAGAACACATTCCTCAGAGTGTACCTTCTGAAGTCTTCCATATGATCCAGCTTAGCATCTCCTTCTTCCTTCAATTACATCTTTTGCTTTAAGCTAGCTGTGGATTTTACTATCTGCATACTTTTATAAAGGTCTCTTGCTCCTCCACTGGGTTCTTTTTCCCCTCTATGGAAGTCCTGAGACAGGCTAAAATGAGAGTTCCTTATTAAATTAACATGTTCACGTCTAGTTTAGCCAAAATAATTGTCACGTCAGTTAAAAACTCAGGTAGGAAATGTCTTTTTAGAGTGAAACATAATCAAAAGGCTGTACTGCATGCAAGGAGCTGCTCCTGCAGTTTCTACCCTGGATGTATTCGTGGATTTAGAAGATGATGAAAATGGCAACCATCTAACTAAGCAGCAGGAAGTTTCCTTTCTGTTTGGGTATGGTTTTGCTGAACAATGAGAAGCGCCTTTGAAACATATTGTAAGAGGAGTTTCCCTCCGTCCTTGAAGCAATAAAGCTTCTAATAAAGTGAAACATGCATCCATGGACGGTAAATTTTTCTTCCCATTAAAGTATTTAGAACCTTGTATTAATAACACTATCCATTTCTCACGCTATTTCATGCACTGACACCCAGGTGCACTCTATTTCCTTCCCTGAAAGCGATCTCAAAGGTGCAGTCATAGCTGTCATTTTGGATATAAATTTTCTCTGTAGAGAGACACAGAACTTTTATGTCTGGCTTCAAAATTTCCCAGCAGGGAGGGGCTTTCTGGTGGCAGCCATGTGCTATTATTCAACAGCAAGGGGAATTTCTGAGTGTGGCACCCTACTGAATAAAGGTGTTTCTGTGCTCAGCACACTTGTCATCAATCATTTCCACAATCTACAGATTATTTTTTTTTTATACCCTGCTTCCTTTTTGTTACTTGGGCAAAGCTAAGTATTTAGCAAAACCAAAATGACTGGATTCTGCTCTTTGTGCCTTGCCAGAAACAAGTTTTACTTTACTGTACTTTGATTCATAAGAATAAAACCAAACAGAAGGTTACAAAATCTACCCACAGAATGCTCAGAAATCTTTCTTCCCTGGAGGAGCCACACCTAAGGATATAAATGGCTTCCTTCTTTCTTTCATAGGGATTTTTGAATAGTAATTTGACAGCTATATTCTCTGTTTAAACTAGAATAGTTATTAAGATTATGGAATATATCATAGACTGAGATAAAGTGAAAAGCATTGCTCAGAGGCATAGCAGCTCTAGAAGAAAAATAAACTATGTGCAGTTCTTTGTATCGGCAAAATATCAGTACAGAAATGTTGAATCTAAAGCCCCCTGAAGGGATGTTTGGATGGACCCTGAAGTCAGACTCGTCCAGTTTCACCAGGTTCTCTCTGATAGTGATACAGTTGGTTTCTTCACACCTTTAACTGTCTATTCTTGTTTTCTTTTATACATTTCATAACTCATTCCACCAAAATCTGCTGCAATTTGCTTCCAATGACTACCAGAACATCTTTACCTCTATTTTCATCGGTCCTTTCATTTAAATCTTAAAAATGATGTTTATTTCCTGCAGCCATCAATGGTATATTCAGGGATGACATTCTGCCTATGTGCGGCTGAGAGTTCCACAGACAGTTCTGTTCTTTATAATGCTCAAAACATCCTAAATTCATCTGACTTTTTATTGATGTGCTGTGTTAAATCAGCTGCAGATCTTTACTTCGCTGCTTTCTGCTAAGAAAAAAACCCTGCATACCTTTCATATATATTTCTCTTGTTTGAATGCACAGTCTGTTTTCAGATTAACCACCTGATTGGAGTAGGTTTTCTTTCTTTCATTCGCTTTTATATCAGTCTTAAGAAAACTGGAGATGTTTTCAACATGAAAGTAGCACTTCCCTCTATATCCCTTTCCTTGGATGTGGGCTGCACTTGCCGTGCTGTGAAACAGGCAGGTACAGTCCACAAATGTCATTTCTGTCAGGCGCCAGTCAAATGAGACACAGCAACGGCTCCCAGATGATCAGGCAATTAGCCCGCACATTGTGAGCTTTACTCTTCATTTAACAATTAAACAAATTGTTCGTGTTATCTGTTCGCGACAACCTGAGAAATGTATCTGATCAAAATGTGCTTTTCTGTTAAATACGTATTCACTGACAATAGCCCAGGTTAATATGACAAATTTTTACAACTCAGTTCTTGTATTTTAGAGTATTATTGACTTGATTCATTGAAACTAATTAACTAGGTATGCTGCTGAACTGCTATAAAGTCTGTTTATTCCTGTGCACCATCAACAGAACCAGTGAGTAACTTCAAGTTATTACCAATGAGTGGGCCAGGAGAGATTTATTTAAAAAATATTTCTTTCTTCCTCTTCGTATGAAAGAAGGAAGGAAAGTAAAATATGAAGAAGTGGTATTTTCTAGCAAATATGTAGAAATCATTTCACATTTATTTCAGTCAGAAATTTCCTGCCCAAAGACAGGAAGAGAACATTTCAGCAATTTCAGGGATTGGCCGTAGTTGTGGCTATAGCAGCCTACAGCTTAGAGAAACTGCAATGCTTCTATATAATACAAGTCATCTACTTCTAACATCTAATATCTATATTTCTATATGATAAGCATTCCTCAAAAAGGA
Organism: Ibycter americanus; assembly: GCA_035590275.1. Lineage (NCBI taxonomy): Eukaryota > Metazoa > Chordata > Aves > Falconiformes > Falconidae > Ibycter > Ibycter americanus. The sequence continues at coordinate 3,046,436 of JAVJGI010000064.1, forward strand.
AATAACTGTGGATTTAATTGCAGAAATTATAAGCCTAATTAAAACCACAAATCCCAAAAGAGTATGTAGTTGCTCTAGTGTTTGACTTTCCCTCGGAAATGAATTGTAATGTGTTTCTTTTTATTACTAGTATAAAAAAAGCCTAATTCAAAAAAACCCACAACAACCCAACCAAACAAAACCAAACCAAAACCCCCACAAAAACCTAACAAACCAAAGTTAGGTTAACAATCTCATAATACGAGCAATATGTTTGTTGACCCAAAGAAAGGGGTTTTTTTTGATACGATTAATTTTGCCCCAAGAACCCTTGTTATTAATGTCTCAGTGTTAGGAGTTAGAATATACCTTTTGGAAGTTATAAACATGAATAATTTTTTTTTTGTATGTGTGTGTTTTCATTTGGAGATAATTAACCAATTCCAAGCCTGTCAGGGACCCAGTTACTGTGGTGGCCACAGTGTTAAAATATGTAAGTCAGTGAGACACTAACATGAACAGTGAAGTCACTGGACATGGAAGTCATACCTCTGAAAGGAGTTGCAATGGTGGATGTACCGGTGTGTGAAAAGGGAAAGTCAGAGCAGCAGTCAGTCAGTGGATTGGGTGTGCTCTCCACTACTAAAAGCTATGAAAGTAATAGCAATGACAATGGGAATGTATCAACATGAAGAATAAATATCTAGGGCTGGTTTTGATGATCCTAAATGGCCAGAAAAGATGGTCCACAGGAGGAGGCTGAGACGCTAAAACTGTACAAGCTCTTATTTTGGTAGGGTTGTTGTTAGAGATCAGTCTGTTTTATGATATAGTATGTCATTTGTCCACAAAACCATAGACAAAGGATAGGAAAGTAGTGCAGCACTTTCACCTACTTCACAACAAGATTGTTTTTGTTAATGGTGTTCTTATTCTCATGCAAATACCAGGAACTCTGTGCAACTGCTTGGCTAGCCTCAAAAATTTTTCATGAGACTCCTTTGCTGCTATTTAAAAGGAGCAAGTTCTTGCATCTTTTTTCCCTTCCTTCATAACAAAATCTACCTATCCCATAAATAGTGACCATCTTAGTGAACTCACGGAGACAGTAGGAGCTGTGAAATACACCCTCTTGTTTCTGTGGCTTCCGTAGTTGTAAGCACTTTCCTTTAGAAATCGTATCAATCAACAAAATTGTTTGTAATACCTGGTTTTGGAGACAAGGCTTGAAGTAATTGTAGTACTTGCTGCTGCTACTAATGATACCATCAGAGCAAACTAAATTTTAGAACCCTTGAAGTAATACATTAACCTAATAAGTGTTACTTCTTTTTAAGCTGAGAGGAAAAAATTAGAAGTACATTGAGTGCCTGACCTATGTCAACTTTATCTGTTTGAAATTATCTACATATAAATAGAATCCCTTTGGTTGCCTTCCCATGAAGAAGCATTATGTGGCTCAGCTGGGTGAAATCTAATGAAAAAGTAGTCCTGCTTAGAGGAGTTCTTGTGTTATGACAGCTCGGGAAAAGAGAAAACCAACCACTGATGAAGAAAATGAATTTATTGATTATTCAGTAGTACAACAGGGAGAATATTTTTAAAATCAGATGACAGCAAGCAGTACCAACTGCTTAACCAGACATATTTTTATATAGTTCATTCAAAGGCCTAGAGAGATGCACTCAGTGTTTACTCTCCTGATTTTATCTCTATCATGAAGCATTCTCCTAATCATTTATTAACGGGGTTTTTCCACGTTTTCATGTCTTCTCATAAACTGCAGTAGTATCTTAATTATGAACACCTTGGTGTAAAACTCAATAAAAAGAGGCGTAATGGATGCATGAGTACTGCTATTATTGGGGGGAGAGAGAGGCAAGATCTCTATACTGGACCCTTCTTTGTTCTACTTTACAAATCTATAAAAGAATATAGGTCCTTCCTGTTCAAGAAGAGCTTAAAGTCTGATAGTAATAACAATGAGGTTGTCTTCCCGTTGGACATATTGTATATGTGTTGGTTGTTTTTTGTCAGAGAGAAGGGACAGCTATTTTGAAGTCTGTAACTCCTTTGGAAACAGGTCAATAAATAATTTATTTGGAACACCTCCTCTGAATTGTCCTTATATTTCCTTGCATTGTGGAAAATTGTAGCTGTTTAAGACAATTCAAAGCATCAGTTCCATTTGAATTAGCTGTAAAGCCCAACTACCTGTCATTTAAGGGGTTGGTATTTAGAAGGTGAGCATTTTGGCTCCAGGCAAGACTAGAGATCAATGATTTTTTTAACTATTTATGATGAGGAAGTGGGCAAAGTGACATGTTTTATGCTAAAAGGCCAACATTTGTCCTTATTTCTACCAGCTGAGAATCCTGTTCCTATTGGCTTGATAAGCTGCAGGAAAAACAACTGGTGGTTAAAGTGCATCAAATATTTCATTGATCTGGGGAGGTAGTTTGATAATGTACTAAACGCAAAGTTGCATAGCTTGTCCCATAAATCTAAACATATTTCAAAGGCAGCAAATACATTAATTGATGCAATAAATGATATGCTTCTAGAGACATGGAGAGCACAGCATGTTGGTGTTGAAGGATATTCATTCTGTTGTTCTATCTTTGACAATTATTTTTAAGAACTGACAGTTTCTTTAGGACCCGATTTAATATACTTGGACTCCTAGAGATGAAATCTCTTACTGGAATTCTCACCACCAGCACTGCCCTCCATGGATCATTTGTCCTTTGTGTGTCTTTGAAGTAGTATGCTGATTATGGTAGAAAACGAATACAGAGAGAGGCTAAAAATTGACTTATCGGGAGATGTAACAATCAGAAATTATATCTTCTCTTTAATAATTTATTTTTGAATAAAATTATAAAATTTGTCATAGAGGGGTGTTACAGGAAGCCTTCATGTCTTGTATTTGAGAAATTATAATTGCTTGTGACACAGGTTAAAAAAAAGTGAAAAAGAGAGAAACTGTCTACCACAGCTAAATTAGTAGAGCTGGGAACAGATCAGAGAAGAGAGAGGAAATGAAAGCACAAAGTTAATGAATTAGCAACAAAACTTAAAAATATAAACTAAAAGAAGTTGTGTAAGTCTAAAGCATGGGAAAAATCCATGAAAGCAAAATGCTGCCATAGACCAAAGGAAAAACATGATACAGAAGCAGACAGACCAGAAAGGTGACAGTTTCAAACTGGTTTTTTTTTGAAGGAGAGGAGAAGTAATATTTCTAATCACTCTGTATGCTCAAAATGAGATTTAGCTTATGGAGCAGATGGAAGTTGTGTCTGTAAAATATAAGAAGGAGAAAGTGTGGAGGGTCTGGAGCAGAAACAATGATCCTACTGGGAGAAAGATAAGTGTGTGCATAGTTGTTATATGTCACTCCTATAGAGATCTCTCATTCGTTACCTCTGGGTAGAATGAGCATCTATGTAGATAACTGATAATATTTATTTAATTTTCTGTTTCAACAACTAGGAGAGAGAGTAATGTCGGGTTCTTCTGCCCGAAGTATGGCATTAGTTTCTTAACATTTGTTTTCTTTGCTGATTTTAATGCATGCTTCAAATTGCAGGAGGCTGCAAATGTTTCTGTTTGAGACCCTGCTTATTAAAATGATCAGTCAGAGTTTCTTGAGAGCAGTAGTTAAACAGACCTCTGTGACCATACTTCTTAGACCACACAGTAATGCATAAAAAGTTTTCCTTGTGAGCCCTTTGTTGCATTTCAGTTTCATTGGGAATTAAGTGGCATGCCATCCTTGCAACTTGTATGAGACTGTGTGCTGGAAATGGCTGTTTCACCCTGGATGTTCCTGGGGTACCACCAAATGACAGGAGTGCTTCATTCAAAAGAACATATGTGTATTTATTTTGATAATTCAGGTAATTAGCAATAAGTACTTGTACTTATCAGTGTTCATTTTATTAAACAATTGAGTTACATATGCAAACTTGTCATATTGTTAATTCAGTATTGCTTTGGTGCTTCCTGTAGATTATTCCCTTCTGTGCTAAGACTAGCATACCCTTTGGGTATCTTCTGCTCATCTGTTGTCATTAAAATTAAAATAACACTCACCTTCTCAAAAAATATGACCTATTTGTGATGTGGTAAATAAGGGGTTAAGAATTTAATTTGTGTTGGGTAGAATATTCTGATTGATAGGTGAGGTGAGCTACCTAAAGGGCTATATTAGTCCACGTGAAATGTGCTGCTTGGCTGAAACCGCAGTTTGGAATTTAAAACTCCAGAACAAAATACACTTTTCTTCCCAACAGTAATGAACCCTGAGCCTTGCAATGTCCCAGGGGTGTGATTATCTCAGAAAAACTGTCTCCCCAGTTACGTCTTGTTGCATAAATAATCATCTCTTTGATGCGAAGGATAACTGTGGGAATGACGTAAGTTAAATATGTTCTCCAGCAGTCTGACTTGCAAGGGAATAAACAATTTGTTGATACTTAGAGTGTTTAAACCACTTCCTCTGGTTTCCAGGAAGCTTTCAGCATTCTAGCCATACAAAAATAATCTAGATTCCATCAATATGAAATAAGCTCTTTTTCTTTGTCTTATTGTTTCTTACACTTCCGTCCCCCCCCCCCCGCCCCCCCCCAATCTATCCAGTCAGAGCATAGTTAACAGTATAGTTAATACTGTCACCATGTAGCTCCGTAACTTTATGTCAGCTGTCACAGTAACTGGAGAAGAGTAATGTCCTGAATATGTTCAAGCCAAACATGACAAAAACATTAGCACTATCAGTATCGTTCTGAAATAAAGGATATTCCTTGGTTTGAGTTCATCTTGCTATGGAGAGAGGATAGAAGGCGAGTCTATCGAACAGAATAATGCTTCAAGGAACCATTACACAGCAGTTCATGGATGCATGTCTGAGTTACGTCCAAGCTGGCTGGCGGGGTCACTCAGAACGTTGCTGCTGCAGTAGTACAGGCTGCAAAATGCAAGGGGCCCGGGCAGTGCGCGCAACACAATTGTTTCCAACTCTTATTGCTGTGGCTCATTTTTGCTACGTGTCCAAGCCAACTAGTTTAAGGGTAGGACTGAGTCTGCATCATACCCTGTTTACTGTGGTGGAGACATGTCCTTAATGAAATTCAAGAGTTATCCAAGCCTCTTGCTGCCCCACCTCATGGAGATAAATTTCAGCTGTTAGGAACTTAGAGAGAAATATCTCCAGTAGATCATTTTTAAAGCTAGAAATCAAAAGTTAATGGTGGTGAGAAGGAATTTAGGAGTGAAAGGATGTAGCCTTTAAATAGTCTGCACTTTGTAATTTTATAAATGAGTATTAATTCTCAAATCAATTACAAAGATGCTTGAGCTCATAATGGAATCATGTCCCTGCTAGCAAGCATTTCCTCACCTCTTTGACTTCTTTAGTTGCAATCATTGTTTACCATTTCAGACTTCTCTGCTCTGGGTTTCCAGGATCATTTAAATACAAAATTTAAAGTCACAACAAATATCATGGCTTCTCATTGTCTCTGAGCTGTAGACATTTTGTTTCTGTCATTAATGTAAAAATAGAAGGCACCGTGGGCTGCCTTGGCCAGCTGTTCTTACATCCAGGAGTGCTTTCACAGGAGCTGCCCTGTTGTCTTCAAGCTGATGCTGTCCCTAAATGCATAGTGGCCAACATGAATTATGCTGAGAGAAGCCAACCTTTGCTCTTTCTTGCTTGCTGTATTCTCAAAGTGTCCTTCCTTCTTAGATCCCTGTAACCAAGATATTCTGTCTATAATTTTATAGTAAAATCAAAGCTAGTTGGATCCCAGTAACACAGTGCTTAAGGAGACCTTGAAATAAACTATTCATAGAAATGTATATCAGCAGCTTATTCTTAGAAAAATAAGGCATTTTAGGGAGAAAAATAAAAGGTTTAAAGATAAATGGTTGACAGAGACAGCTTTCTGTATAAGTACGTATTGTGTCCAATGAAAGGCTTGGGAACAATATACTGATACTAGGAAAATAAAAATAAGGCATAGATTGTAATTTAATAGCTATTTTTATGATATTATGGAGCCCGATTCACACATGAGATGCTGCAGCATCCATGGCTTTGCAATGAACAGAAAATACTAATAATATTATGAAGTTTTCAAACATTTTACAGTTGGAATCAATGACCTTACAGGTGTTTTCCAACATAAACGATTCTATGATTCTATGTTTTCCAAGTGATAGAATACATAAGGTATTTGTAGTATCCCTGTTTGTTTAAAATTAATATTCAACCTCACTTACAAAATGGAAGAAAAAAAATATGTCTGTGGAAAAAGAAGATGTGGCTTTACCTGAATTGAAATATTAAAGTGAAAAGAAAAATTTTACAGTGTTGTCTATGCCTCACTGCATAGGCAACCTTGTTCTAGCTACCAGGTGATAAGGGGCAGGGAGCTGTGGAGGAGAAATGAGAAGCTCAAGGCAGAAAATTGAAGGGAGGGTTAGAAACAGTCAAAAGGACCTTATCTGTGGATAAGAAATAACCCAAAAGGAGGCTAGAGAATTACCCAGGAAGAACAGTGATGACAGGTATGCAGAGAGTTTACAGAACGTGGGAAGTGCTAGCTTAAGGAAGAGCTGAGTAGTTGTAGAACAGCTGGAGCTCCAGTGTTCCTGGGGATGATGGAAGGAGTTTGGAAGGATGGTGGTGCTTTGGAGAAGCCCAGTTCAGCAGCTTCAAAAGCCGAGATCCATTGGAAAGAGTGTTGGAAAATTTTACATAGTGGAGAGGAGGGAGAAGCATACAGGAGGGACACTAAGTGCGTGCAGAAAGTCAAGGGAGTATTTAGCAGTGGCAGGAGAGGCAGATGGGGAGGCTGGAAGAGCAGATGGCAGCAGCGAGGGAGAGCAGAGCAAGTTCCAAGTCTGAAACGGCAGCCTCGCACAACACATTATTGGTTGTTCCGATTTCTTCTTCTTCCTTTTTTTCTTCATATTCAAGAAACAAAAAAATTAAACTCCTACGCTCCTCCAGAAAGGAAAGCATCACCCTGCGCTGTGAGAATGCAGTGTGCAGAGAGCTGGGCTTGTCCGGCTGGTTGGGAATCACATGTGCCCTTCCATTGCTCTGCTTGCTAGTGAGCTGGAAAAGAGAGGCACGGTCATGAGAACTGTGCTCAGGGGTACAAAACAGAAAGCTTATTTCCCATGCTCTCTCCAAAACATACAAGTGACCAAATCCAGGCCTGGAAGCGTAAAGCAGGAGCAAAGCTGACCAGGTCTTTCTACATACTAGCTTACATTGCTTCAGTCCCAGCGTTCTTTATACCTTCCTGAAGTACTTTTCATTCAACTGCATAAATCAGCAGTGGTATTTCAAAGACACATTGAAAGATCTTAGAGTAATAATGTTCCCTACCTAAATTCATTCTTCTCATTAGTGAAGGTAGCCATGATGTATCTGGGGGGAAGTACTTGGACACCCGTGTTAAACCGGACCAACAGCCAGCGTGCATGCAGTGTTCTCCATTTCTTGTGATGCCAGAAAACCTCATTGTTTCTGTTGCCTTTTCCCCTCCTCACAGCTCCCCGATTCCCATATGCCTCATTGTAATGACTAAAAAATACATGCATAATTCCTTCATTATTTTGGAATAATTCAAAAGGATGTTTAAAGGATCATCAATCATACTGGTAACTAACAATAGGCTTATAGCATTTCTTGGAGGAGTTACTTTTTCCCGCATAAATTCACTGAAAATTCTATGTTGCTTTCCACTTTACAGCGTAGATGTATTCTGTGAACAAAAATTTCAGATAAATCCACCTTTTAGCCTTTGGGAAATAGGATTTCAGCTACTCAGTCTTCTTTTACCAATGTCACCAATATTTGCCAAAGGATGTAGGACATCCATTACAGAAGATGAAAGACACTGTTGTGTATTCGAAGTAGTTATTTTTATCTCTGTCCAATAAAAATATACATGTTTCTAAGCAAGCTGAATTTGTAAAAGGGGACACAGTATCTATTGTGTATTTCATAGATCTATTGTAACCAAGCACAGTCTGCTCTAGAAGAAAATATTTCTCCTCTTCCTCCCAAATAAAAACATTTGATTTCAAGCTATCTGTCTTTAAATGTTTGCTTCACGGATCACATGCAAAGGAATAGCACAAGAGGGGTCCCTGTTTTGGCAAACGTACCAGTGCTTTATTTCAGAGAACTGTTCTACAGGTGTGTATCTTTTTGCAGCCTTTTGCATACAATCATCTTCATGGTGCCTCCTTTGAAATCGCTGTTCCTGCAGTCTGTGTTTCTGCCTCCACAGCCCATACAGATCTTGTTTATCATGAGTAGTAGCTATTGGTGTTCACAGAGGCAGTGCTTTTTCAAGTGTTAGTGGTACAGTTACTATTTCAGATGTACGTAGCCTATTCTGTACAATAATATGATCGCTAAAATTAAAACCTTTCACATGGAAGGCAGTGGGGTATGAAGTGAAAGGCTTTGGAAAAAGGAGTAAGATCAACAACAAGTGAGGAAAGTTATTCTGACAGCGCGACATTTCATATGTCAGCAAACCAGAAGGAGAGGAAGGTGTAACTGTGAGAAGCCAAGGGACCAGCAGGGTACCACATTTGGTGTGTGAGATGACAGGGTTTAGCAGTAGGGGTGGTGAGGAAGACGGTTGGACTTGGAGATACTGTATAGGAAGAATTGTCTGAATTTGCTAACAGCTTGTATGTTATGACAGAAATAAACTGTTGAAATATTTTTTTTTCTTTTCTCTTTCTTCTTTTTTTCTTTTTTTTTTTTCTTTTTGTTTTTTTTTACTATTGGAGCGGGCACATGTACATTTCATATGGTGTTTGCTGTCAACTTCATCTTTTCAGCTAGCACCTTAGGATGTAAGCAATCACTTCTTTACCATTTAAAATCCTCTTATCTTAAATATCCTGCTTTTATTCTTGCCTTATAGAGAAGGGTGAAAGAACCAGATAAACCACTTTGTTTCAAATTCTCCATGTAAGTATGTGGAAAGCTATAGAAAGTGGGAGGCAATGGGAGGTAATAATTTATGGTGAAGAAACGAGGCAATGTGAGCACACCTTGATATTTTCAGGCAAGTAGGCAACTTGACAAACAGGTGCATCGCACAAGCTGTACAAACATTAAAGACGCAGCTCTTTCTGCTTATAAAGAAGTCTGGCCAGTGGGCTGTTTTTGGGTATTTTTGTTGTTGTTATTGTTGTTACCTCTAAGATTACCTCTCCTTTTAGAAAGAGTAAACAAAAATTCGGACATTTGATATTAATTTCTTTCTTTTCATTTGCATTTCCCTCTTAGAAATCTATTTTACAGAAGTGTTTAGAAGACTTGTTCAGAAGTAAGTGTTTCAAAAAAAATTTATTTCATGCTTATGGTAAGTATTACCCAAGTATATGACAGGGGTTTCTATCAGTAGGTGCCTAACAACCAGCATTTTCCAAAAACTTCAAGGATGGATTATGAGTACCAATTCTCATTCCTTGAAAAGCTAATAAAGAAGTTATTGACTTGTTTAAAAAAAACCCCACACCAACCGTCCCTTGTATGTGATGTAAAATGATGAGCTAGTTTGGAAATGGCCAGTCATATAAGCAAGCTGTAAGGCAATTACTAAATATTACCACATGCCCCTTCTGCAGTTTTGGAGATCTGATTACTGCAGTTGCCTCTAGTCATTTTTTGCCTTAACTTTGTTTTTTAACTGTTTGGCATGATTTCAAAAGTATGACTACTAGAATTTAAACCATTCTAGTAATTTGATTTATTCTAGTAATGCCAACAGCAAAGAAATAACATCTATCTACTAAATAATTGCTTGATCGCTGTAGGTGCTGCTCTTTGTGTGAAGAGTTGATAACTGATAACAGACAGGCTGTTGTAGATGAAAATTGGCATGTAGACACCAGCAGTTCCTAAGCCAAGTCTTCATTGGTGCTGATCTGCGGTAGTGGTGAATTAGGATAAATTGACACACTTGCGGAACAATTAGCTGTTCTAGCTGAGACAATGGCATAAAAAAAAAAAATGAAACCAGTCACATCTCTGTTGCTAAAGGTTATCATATAAATCCATAAAATTTTTCAATATATGCTATTTGAATTTGACCTTGCATAATTACTATAACAATTAAAATTTTCCATACACACACAAAATTTGAATCTGCATTTATAGTAAGACCATTTAATACAGGAGAAAATTTGCTCTCTGCTGGTGAAATATGTATCAGAGCACACAACAGTCTTTAAAGACGGGGGAAATAAGGTTCCAGTTGTCAAAAAAGGGGAAAAAATTACACAAAGCTTAATTTTCCATTTAGTGTAAGTACAATATATTTGGAGGTTTAAAAAAAATTGTTTCTTTCCTTCTGATTAAGATGATTTGTATATAAGTTTGTAGTTATTTTCAGAGAGAAAAAATCTTAAAAGAGAAGAGGTGTTTCACACGTAAGAACAACTCCTGGAGAACTTGATTTCTTTACTGTAGGAAATAGCTAGTCAGCCTCTGAAGTGGTATGAACTTCCACAAACCCTCTTCTTTCAGCTCCAGGGTCACGTGATACTTAGCACAACCTATAGTGGAAAATTTGGGAAAAAATAATCTCTTTTCCGGCCTCGTTTAGCCCAAAGGTGAGCAGTGTTCCCTGCTGCTTGGAAAGTCTGGGCTTCACTCTGCCTCTAAGGTCTCTGAGAACAGGCTCGTCTGAAATTCTGCTCCTTCCCTGCTGTGACCTGGTTGCTGTCTGGCACAACATGGCAGAGTGTCACAACAGTAGCATATGCTAGAAAATATCCATAATTCATCCCATGCCTCTGCAGTCAGGCATTTTGTGCTTGCTCATTTGGTTTTTCTTTTAACAGCATATGCCATTTAGAGACATCATGGGCTGTGAAATTCAGGATCCCTGTTTGGACAAGTTTAATTCACTGTTTCGAAGAACTGTAATCTGGTAGAAGTTGACTTTTTTTAAATGTATCCTTTGGGTAACAGAAATGGGAAATTAATTTTCCCACCACATTCTAAAGACAACAGGCTCAAGACTCAGTTCATCTCTGTTTGTACATCTATGGAGCTCTGCACCATGAGTGCTGTCACCTGCATAAGATAGGTGACCTTCCCTTCGCAGCTGTGCAGCCCGTCCTGCCACCCTGCGCCTCTCATCCCGGCTGCCACAGCCATGCGCCTCCTGCAGCGAGTCCCCCTGAACGTCCCCACGTCACTGCTGGTCAAAGACACTCTCATGGCACGGCACCCACCAGCCCCAGCACCAAAGACTTCTTGGGGAGGTGACTGCCCACGAAAATCAACCAGAAAAGGGTTGGAGCAGGTCCCATGAAACCCACGTAGTTACCGTGGCTATTTCCAAATTAACCCATCATTTTACGTGCCTGATGGTTTTCTGGTGCTTGTTTTAAATCGGTAAGCTGTTTTTTTGCTTTTTAAGGAATGAGAATTGGGAAAATATTAGCTGAAGTATTCATTTACTCACAGCAATTAACAATGTATATTGTGGTCGGCTGAGACTACCTGCCTTGGTCTTCACAAGGCTGGTCCTGTTGCTGTTTTCCTACGGGCACTGAGCTCTTGAGATACTGTCAGCAAACTCTGTGGCACACAATGCTCATAATTCCATGTACATAAAATGTTGAATGACTTTTTACCACTAGAATTACTTGAATTCTCATTTATTTTTTAGCTCCAGACATAGTGGAAAGGCAGGATTTAGGCAGAAGGTTATGTCTTGGGAGACCTTGGACATGTCACTCGGGGGAAGGCACTGAACTGCAGCTCTGAAAACTCCCACTCAGCCACTGCCTGACAAGGGAAGTGTCAGGGCTTTTATAGGTACTGGAAATTGATACAACTTCTCAGATTTGGGAATTTAATATATTTTGTACTGTGTATGTCTGCTTGTGATCGGTTCTTCCCCTGCCTGAATACCTTGGCAAATATTTCATGTATAAGTCAAGTCCTGAGGCGTTTGATCTGATGACTTTCAAAGCAGTGTTATAGTGGCCTGGTTCGAGCACTGTGTTGAACAGCTGGGACAAAGCTGGAAGCACAGACAGCCAGCTTCCGCCTTTCCTTTTCACATGAAACAGTCACCGAATGACACTGAATAAAAGACGAGATCCTCCCAGACGTGATGCTAAACCTTGGATTACAGATTTATACTTGTCCTTATGCTCTCTTTCACTGGTCAAAAAGTTTTCTGCACAATGAAGTCACTTCAGCAGGTTGATGGAAAAAATCAGTCCGCTCCTTTTCCCAGCTGCAGGCTATGATCTGTGAATTAGATTAGTTGCTTGAGCAGGAAACCTGTACTTGAATCACTTTTGGCAGCAGAGGGAAGGGTTTGGCTTCCAGGCACCATGTTCTTAGAGGGGACCATAATCAATCAGCTCTTGCTTAAAAACAGGAGTGGGGCAGCGCTGTGAGTAACCACTTCCTCCAGGTGTTTATAAGTTTTAGTTTGTCCCAAGAAAGCCCGTCAAGCTTCCAGGAGCAGCCATGGCATTAGCCAGTGGCTGGCCAAGAAAAGTGCTGGGTTTCATTTTGTCCCTGCACAGGGAGCTCTGTGCCAGCAGCACTGAACTGAAATACCAGATGCCCCATACCCTGACACACCCAAGTGTCCCAGGATGCTCTCTGGGAGGATGCCTTGACCACACCTGGGGTGACACAGATAGGCTAAAAAGCAAATTACTCCATGCTGGGCAGTGCAGCTTCCTTTGTGCTCCAACCCTTTATTTCTGCAACTTGACATTATCTGTCATTTTACAGTGTTTATCTAAACTGTTTATATTAGCCTGTGAGTTTTTCAGGGTCAAGGGGTTACTATGTATATATATACAGTTTTTATGTTCCGGTGAGGGCCTCTGAGGGTTTCTACATTATGTGTGAGAATAAGTATGAGAAAGCTAAAAGCTTAGTCTTCTCAGACTTGTGAGTATCTGTATACTAAGAATTACAAAGTTACCATAGTATTATTCATGTATTGCGGATTCCACAAGGTCAAAACTGATCTGCTGTCTTGCACTTTTCCATACCAAGTAGGTTACACAAAAATATCATGTAAAAAGGGGTATTTTGAATAATCCCTTTATGAGAGAGCTCCAGAGAAGAAAAAGAACCTTCCAGTTTGAAGGTTCCAGTTTGGGAGGTCTCTTTATGATCCTTGATTTTGCAGTAATAAAACCTGAGAGCTGTTTTCCAGCCTTTCATTTACACATTTTTATCATGCACAGCATGATGCTTATAAACTGGACCATAGCCACAGTTAGAACTCCTGTGGGGAGGATAAGTGCTCATTTTCCTAATAATAACAATAATAATAATAATGCCTTCTCTGGTTTCTAGAAAATTCATCTCCCGGCAAATGCACCATTTCCTATTAGTTGGGCAACAGCTTATGTTTTTTCAGCTAAATATGTAGGATTCCTGGAGAAATGGGAAGGCCCACACTAATTCAGTGGTGCTCATATGCCAATGTTATCTGTAGATTTTTAGCTGAGTCTTCCTTGTAAATAGGCCCGTGAAGTAACTAGCAAATGATGAGGTATCAGTACACGATTTCTTTCAGCAGTGAACATGGCTTGAGATGTGTGGCTTGGGAAGTGTGGGGTTTTTGGAAATAGTATGAAGACATGTTACATCTGCTAACTGAACAGAGCAGAACACAGCCCTGAGGTGTCAGAGGTGGGAGTGTATCTTCCTTGGAGCTCTGGAAGGCACCCGGAGACAGGTCTAAAAAGCTATTCTTTTTTCCGGGAGGCTATAACATCTTCGGGTTGAAGAGGGTTCTAAATATTGAACTGAAAGTCATGTAAAGAGACTAGCTTGTTGAAAGACAATAAGATCAGTCATAGCTCAGGAAGAGCTAGGAGGTTGTGATAGAAGATATTGTGCAGAACTAATATGGGGTTTTATATAGCTACTGGAATGCCATGAGGTGGACAGCTGCAGTCTAATGCTTTAAACAACAACAAAGAAGTGGTATTATGCTTGGGGAAGGTCACAATAATTCAAATGTTATCTCTGAAAGAGCAGAATCTCAGGTACTGAATAAAGTAAGATGTCATAATGCATCCCGGTATTCAGAAACTGAGAAATGCCCAATAAATACTAAGCAAACTACAACCAAATATCTTTGTCATTAGTCTGTCACTTACCAGCTGCTCTTATATTGTATGTAAGGTGAAGTATATAGAATCTGGTTTAGACTAAACCATCACATTTACCTGTTTTCCTAAGGTACTCTTACTCCTGCTTTTACTCTTTTAAATCTTGTGACATGCAGAAGACAGTAAGTGAACCAAACTGTATGTCTGGTCTGGTCTTTTCATTAGAGTCCATATCCCATGTTATGCCTGGATTCTACGATGTGTTACAGAGAGGAGTCGTATTATGCGGTCTAGATTATATCTCTCTTGTAACATCAGAGCAGTAGTAAACCCAGACGTCTCTCTGGAAAAAAAAAAAAAAAAAAAAAATCCCGGTTAAGGTGTAGCACTTTAATATAAAAATGAGGGCATGTAGATGAAAAAGTGATGGAAGTACGACCGAGTCATAACTGGGTACTTTTGATATAAATCTATATTTACCATTTCTACTAGAAGCAAGAAATGTGTTTAATTACTTTGTCCTACGGGTTTTCAGTTCCATAGTAAGTTGACAAATGTGTTTAAGATACACTAATAATTGTTGATTCTTTAACATATTGTGTCTTCTAGGGACATAAACTCCCTTCATTGAAAATGTGTTTTCACTGCAAATTCATCCATTCCTATACATAAGCTTTTTTTTTTAAAAAAAAAAACAACCAAGTGAGTGTGTTAACTGTTCTAATCTTTCTTGATATTCTTCATTATGTACAGGAGTCTGAATATGCTCAAGTAACCAGGCAGAAAGTATTCTTTTATTTCTGTGTATGTATGTAGAATAGATTGAGTGAAATCTAGCTGAATTGGCCCTTTTGCCATGTTTGTGAAACAGACATGTATGTCTCAAATACTGTGCTGCAGGTCTAGAGTCTTGTTTAAAAGCCAGTATAAAAAGATACCACAGAAAGTAGTCTAAAGCCACAGGAATATCTCAGCCAAGTGTTTCCTTACCTGTTGGTTTAGTTGTCATTTGAGAGGAGCACATGTGGACTTCACAGGAAGGGAGAACAGATCAGATACCTGGGTGGACCACCATCAAAATGAAAGTTCAGCGCCACTTTGTACCCAGCCACTGTGATCTTTTCCTTTAAAATGGCTGAGCATGGTATGTTTTCCAAAACCAGCTGTACAGATCAGAACCGGCAGACATCAGGTTGTGTTCTGCTTTTGTCATTCCCAAGAACTTTTACCTATGCTCATTAAAATTCCTGGTGTTCCTCAGATGTTGGGCATGGAGCGACAAGACGTTACTGGGGAAATCTCCATGAAAAACTTCTAATAACAGTTACCATGGACAGCTATGAATCTTGCTGCCACTTGCTGTGCTGTGAGTGGCAATTACTCTATTTCTTGGTCATATTATCTTCTATTCCACAGTTTATTTTTAATGGAACCTACTTATCCTTTCCTAATCAGCTAGGCATCAAACCTTGCTTTTCTTACACACTTGTGTGGGAATAAAATTGCAATACAGAAAGGGAGCGTTTAGTGGAAAGCTGTCCTTGTGCACCCGAATGCACTGAGTGAACACATCCAACACTGAGGCTTTAGATATATATAGAACATATCAGCAATACATTTTTAATTCCCCTATTAAGTAAAAAATGGAATTTATTTTTTTATTTCTAAATTCATAGGGTTATAAACCAATTAAGCTTGCTTTCCTAATATTATTATTGGATGCATGTGCATTAATCTGTTTTAATTTTTTAAGTGATGCTGACCCTAGCAAGTGCAAAAATGATGCCTATAAATACTGGGAAACTGCTAAAACTCATCAGTATTTCAGTTTTCATTAAAAACTACACACTTCTGTCTTAGTATTTGCACACTGACTGTTCAGAAAGCCAGTTCAAAATTTTATCCTGATAAATATTTTCAAGGGACAGAAACACATTGGGGAAAATAACAAACATATGTTAGCACTGAGAATAACCAGTTCAGCAATGTTTTCTTGTGTGTGTTTTGGTGCCTATGTAGGCTATTGCAATGTTAATTTTAGAAACTCTAGCCCAGCAACAGACACTTAGGAACAGAATGATGTACTGCAAGCAGCAAGTATTTTAACTGCAGACTATAGCTTTATTTTCTTATTTATAGCTCCCTTCACTTTGTTATGCTTTATGAAACATGTATCTTCTTTGAGAATGCCCTGGCTCTGTGCTTTCCTGACCAACGGACTTATCTTTAGATTATATCCTGTTAGTTATCTTCAAATACTGAATTTATAAAAAGGCTAATGATAAAACCTTGACTAAGATTTTAAATGCAATGTAATATTATTAAGAACTAATTATAATTTTATTTAACTTCTAGTTATGTTGACTCTGTTTTTACTTTTTAATAAATGTACCATTGTTTTAAGAGAAAGCTTGAGGTGAAGACAAAGAAATACAAACATTTATGTTGTATCTTACAGGAAATGACAAAGCCAAAGTTTAAAGATTTAACAGTACTAGACAATTTAATAAACAAAATCTGATGGTATTAGATGTTTGCCAAGGTTGAAGATTAGGTGGACAGATTCAGAACAGGCGTTTAAATTGCTGCAGCTTTGTTGGGTTTGATTGATTTCCCCAAAATGGGAAGTACAGCTATGCTTTTCATATTATTTGACTGCATAACAGTATTGTGTAGGGACAGGCTCAGCCCCAGCTACCGTTTTTTCTCTATTCTTGTCATTTTACAAACCAAACTATTCTTCATTGAAAATGAAAGATTGTTGTTAGTATTAAGAATGTAAAACAAACAAAAAGCTCCAAACACCCAAGGTATTTTAATGGGAAAATTATTGTGTAGACCAATAAAAAATGTCCAGTTTTGAGAGATATTTAAATTGAACCCTGAATTTTCCAAAATCTGAAAAAAATTAACCTTTGACATTTTAAAATAAAGATTCATTCTAGAGATGTGGTATTCTGATGTTAAAAATAACTTTTTTGCCCAATAGTTAGCTGTAGTAATCCAAAAAATCAACATAACCAAAATAAAAAAAAAGGCATAATTATTAATTGTCACATTTCAGTTGAGCTTAAAATTTCTATTTAAATTTAGTGCATTATATTGTCCCCAGATTTCACTTTTCTTTTTTCCATCTTGTTTGGAGTGGAAAATGTCTTAAGACAAAATCATTTACTGGAGATGAAAAGAAGTTTCTCTATTGACTTCAAGAGCAAAATCCCATAAGAAAGCCAAACTCACAGAAGGAAATTATGGACATACGTGGAATTCAAGCTTTAATGTGTGTCTACCCCAGGATGCACTGTGTTTAGTACCAAATGAGATTAGGGTATTGAAAACTATTTCTAGGTGGCTTTTTTATTTCAGTATTGATTCTTTAGGCAGAAAGCCCTTCCATTTACATCTTTTTTTTTTATTTAGTCTAATAATAAAGGGGCAAGAGCGAAGAGATATTTCTTTCCCTTCTACTCTGCTTTATACAAAGCCTCTTTTACCTTTCTGCTTCATTTCCTTCATAGTGTCCTTAACTCTTTATTGCTTTTGATGCCGTTATTATGAATCACTCTTTTCATGTTCAGTGTGCTCAGTCATTTTAATACAGATATAATTGTAAGGTGCAAAATGTAAATCCCCATAATATGTTAGAAGACAAATGTGTCAAAGTCCCTTTGTCATACTGACAGGTTATAAAACTAGACTGGCTCAGTTTAATCAGGTTTAAATTTTAATGACATAAGCAAGACTCAGACTATAGTAGCTATCTTTTTGTTATTATTTCAGATCACTGCCACAAACGAGAAACGTTTTATCTTTTATTCATTGATTATATCATTCACAGCTATCTTGATCCTAACATCTGTTCTGAGGAATGTGTTTTAAATCATTAAATATTTTTCAGAGGTGATGTCACTGTTTGGTGGTTAGCTACCATCTTTTCTTATGGTACTTTTGCCTTTTCATCCTTACATTTCCTCAAGCAAATTTGTATCCCTAGATTTGCCAGTTGAGTAGCCAGGTCTAGGGAAACACTTCATTTTTATATTGGTCTTGCTTAGCTGTCTAGCTTGGCAGTTGAATCTTCTCTTTCACAACTTGCAACTGGTGGCTAATAAGGTTACCAGCTAATAAGGCTAATAATTGGACATGGCATCACTATGGGGGTGGGGGATGGGTGGTGGTGGTGTGAGGCTAGGGAAAAGAATACAAGAAAGAAGAAAAAAAGGAAAGGTAATAAACCAATAGACAGGGTTACACTGGATTCATCTTCCTAGCGTTTGGGGCATGCGTTCCACATTGGTCTGATCCTTGCAAGCAGCTCTGTCAAAAATAGCCCTCATTCTCATTGTTTTATCCATGTGTCCAGTTTAACAGAAAAGCATTTTGTGAAACTATTGCTTCTGCTTCTTTTCTGTTTTCCTTGTAGCTGTGCTAAGCAGCTCAACCAGTACACACCTCCAAAACCCAGTAATCCTAAAACTATCCCAGTAGGTGGACTGCATGCTGTAATCATAAATTCTTTTAAGTCATTTCCATCTCCTGCACTTGGGGCTTCTCGTCAGTAAAGTTAATTAAATCAAAGTCTCCTGGAGATGTTACTTACAGTTAACTCGATGCTGGCTGCCTTGAGGAGCAGAGGTTCTCTGTCAAACTGATAAGCACCGCGTAGCCAATGGCAAGGCCAGACCCTCCGCTGCAGTTCACATAACGTGAAGGATTTCTGCCTCCTAACTCACAAAACTAGCCTCTTCAGTATGGAGTTGACAAGAGGGGAGAAAATTATGATGTTAACTTTAAGCGCATGTAGGAGGATTGAGAATTCTGACTTAATTAAACAAAAAAAGGGATAGTAGTAGCTTTTGGAGACTATAATTTTCATTTGAGTTCATAACAGTGTCCCAGAGGCTAGGCTTGTATCCTAACCTTCTGTCATATTCTCAATGTTCTGAATCACCAGTACATCCATATCACCAGCAATTCAAATAATCAGAGTGATTGAAATGAAAAAGGATAATAACCCTTCAAAGCTGTGTGCAGGCATTACTGTTAAGCAGCTTCAACAGCTTCACTAAAGCTTTTTTTTTTTTTTTTTTTTTTTTTAAAGGGGTATTTTATAAAAACAATGGCCTTCCTGAAATTGGGGGTTGTTTTCTAGAACCAGAAATGAGGTGCACCCCAAGTAATAGTCTCAGACAAAAGAAAGATGTCAAACTGCCTGCTACATCAGAGAAAGTGATGGTCATCGCTTTTTTCCAAGGTGCAGTTGACAGGAAATAGAAAAACACAGACTTCTGCCTATATTCTGGTAGTAATTTTTTTGTTTTGTTAGATAATGTCATCCTACTTCTGGCTGATCATTGGGATATGCAGCAAAATTCATGTGGTGTTCATGTTTTTCAGAGGTGTGATTCTACCCTCACATAGACCTTTATAAATCACAAATGACTATGTGAAAGCATCAAAGATAAGTTGGGATAAAATTGCTTAAGAGACAAAACAGGTTTAACACATTAATGTAAAGATAAATCTGCTAAGCAATATGAAGGTATATAATATTTTCGAAGTGAAATTAGGTGGAAAGCAAGCCAAAAACAAAACAATTTTATGCCCTGGTTATAAGCATCACTAACATGGTGACCAAGAATTTATTGCTGCTTTGCTTTGGTTTTGAATGGATTGTATATATATATATAAATAAAAAAAAAATTGAGTATCTTCTGCAATAGTAAACTATTCATAAAAGAGAATATCATCCCTTAGACTTTTTGATTTCTAAATTGGAGCTCAATTCTGTCATTACATGGCAGCTTGGTCTTTGTCCAAAATTGAATGGTTATAAATTTTTCTCTTATTTTGAGAGGGAACTGCAAATTTAACATGGAGGGAGGTGGGGAAAAGAAAGGATGAGCTGTCCTTCTAAACATATTGAAAGGGGGCTGAAATCTCTGTGGGGAATGTGTATATAGCATATGCCTATCACAAATACTCACTGTGGTGCTTACTTATCAAGAGAGAATGAGTCAGATTTAGCATTAGGAAAATGTCTTTGCATGAAGTGACAGCACATTTGACATATTAAAAAGGTATTCTTAAAACATAGATATTTTTAATTACTGTCTAAGATGTGCTGTTAATATGTGAGATTCTGAATCTACTTGAATTTGCAAGATTTGAATCTGCAAAAGTGATGGAAACTCCAAGAGAAAGCACAGCTGTATTAAGCTTGCATGTTTTTGCAGTTCTGCAATTTCTTACAAAGCTAGGTTTAAAACATAACTGGGTGCAAGAGAGAACTGCTATCTATGGGATACTGTAGCATTAAAGAGCCTGTGAGAAATGGGCATGAGTAGAGTCACAGTTCTCATGCAAGTTACATCTTTCTAGAGCAACAGGGTATAGAGACATTGGCTTTGCTCTCCTGCTCCTCCTGCATGTTTGCGTCAGGTTCCTGCTGCCCTCTTTGCAAGGAGAGATCACAGATCTCCTATGCTGGAGGTGTAGCCAACTAAATATAAGAGAATTAAAACATTCGGTAGTGGGTACAGTGCAATAAATCCTGGTGTCCTAATGCTGAGTCACCTTCTGTCATTTATGCAAATTAAATCCATCCTGGCCAAAGATGCAAATTTAGTTGCAGATCATTTGTATAAAATTTGAAAATGTTTGAACCTTGGCTTTATTAGAATTGGAAGTTTTGTTTGATTGCAGGATGCATAGTATTTTCTGCAAGGCTAGCGACGCTGCAAGAACAAGTATTGAACCCTGCTATATAAGGACTTCCCCAGATGCTTGTTGGGAAGGTTGTGAGGTTAAGAGCACACACATGAAAAATATTGTTTTGTAGAAAAGTCAATCAATCTTTTTCAGACTTTGAAAATTAATGGTTCAGGATTGATTTGGGTTTTAGATAATGGGCACAGGGATCTCTTGATTCGTGTTAACCATTTCATAAATTTCTGTGGGTTACAGAACACGTTTCCCTTCACTTATATGGAGCAGTGTTTTATACCCAAAGCCATGAACCGCAAATGTTTAACACAGTAGGTAATGTTATTTTTTTTCTCAGGTTTTAAACTCGTATCAATTTCACCGTAGCATATAGTATACTTCAGCAAATGTGGATCAATGCTCTGTTTTCAATGAGACATGTTTTCAAGATGTTTGATCTTGACAAATGTAGGCAGTGTGAATCACTCTTATGTGTGTAAATGTATATGTGTGTGTATATTTTTACCATTTGTCCCTTTCTTTCTTTTTCCCAAGGCAAATTCTCTTCCAATTTTAACAGCTCCAAAAACACAGCTCGACACAGAGAATTGTTTGCAGCACACAACAAAGACAAACTGTATTGATTCAATAAAATCCAATATTAATGATGTAAATTTTTTGACTGGCATCTGCCAGCAACACATCTCTTTACATGTAGGACAACAAATACATTTTCAGGGGTACTCCAGTAAAATACAATGATTAATTATAACAGCTAGCCACTCAGTTCCTTATAGACTTTGTAATTTTATTGCACGTTCCATCGTAATTCCAGCAATTCTTAAAGCAACACATTTCTCAAAATTAGCAAGTTGAGATACTGGTGCCAGAGTCTACATTAATGTGCTGTAGCAGAGTATCAGTCAGCAAATGTTATGCCGAAGGGAGTGTTAAACAAAAAATAACTCCACAAAACTACACCCCAAGATCCAAGTCACCATTTCTGCCTTCAGACAGTGCTTCAAAACAGGTTTGAATTTCATTCTTCACATCCACCAAGTCGAAGGCTGTTTTTTCCAATTGGGAAGTGGCAGGTTAGAGCAATTGTTAAACATTGGTTTGCACTCTGCACAGTGTGCTGGACCTTGCAGGTTTTCCACAGCGGCTGTTATGATTTATGAACTACTCAAGAATCTCTTTCTATACTCAAATAATTTCCTTGGTCTCTGTTTTATTAATTATTAACACACATCTAATGTTATTCTCTGTGAGGTACTGTATCTACAGTTACAATAAGAATCTTAACATATCACATTTTAAATAATTGGCAGTTTTCCAAATACTGCGATGACTGGAGAATCTTCACATAGAGTAATAAAGGCAAACTAAGACTAGATGTAGCATGTCACCTCTGGTGGCTTGGATTAAAAGCTTATTTCAGGAACTTGTACCATGTTATCATCCTCTCTAGCTGTTCTAGACCAGTCGTGCAGACAGCTACATTTCACCTTACAAAATGGGGGAAATGACCACAGAAAAACTATGAAAAATTACCAGTACAGAGAAGGTGAATTAAAATTAGTCCATGACTTTGATTTCCATAACATGCTTGCAAAATATGGCACATTTCTTATAAAATTTGAATGCATATATTCAATTGAATAAAAATTGAAAATGCATATAAAAATGCATAAACATTTGTTTGGGGTCTTTTGGTTGGGTTTTTTTTGTTGCTGTTGTTGGTTGGGTTGGGTTTTTTTTCCCTTTAATTTATATATCTGCTGTCCTTTCTCTGTATACTCTTCAAAATGGTGAGCAATGATCTGATCATTACGCTTATAAAGATGCCTCCATAAAAACTTCATTCTTTCCAAGTGCCTGAAATGCATCACATTAGAAATCCAAAATTTTCTATCCATGCTCCAGGCCTGAGATTGTGTTCCCTGCTGTCCTCCTTGCAGATAGTGTTGTGGGCAAGAATTTGTCTCAAGTAATGCCTGAAATAGCATGACAGATGATATCAAGATCTATATCTATCGATCTCTATTGATCGATCGATCGATCTATCTATCTATCTATCTATCTATAAATATAAAACTCCCACAGTGCTGGTGGGTATGGTGGGGTATGTACAACCTCAAATCTCAGTGCAACCTATTAGGAAAAGAGCTTTACTATGAATTTGTCTCTACCTGTGTTTATTAATTTTATCAGTATATGTTTACACATTAATCTTCAGAAGGATGGGAGAATCCAGTTTTCTTTATTTTACCTAGCACCACCTCAATGCACTGAAAATATTTCCTTTCTC
The DNA here is from genome assembly GCA_035590275.1 of Ibycter americanus. Lineage (NCBI taxonomy): Eukaryota > Metazoa > Chordata > Aves > Falconiformes > Falconidae > Ibycter > Ibycter americanus. The sequence goes on from JAVJGI010000064.1 coordinate 3,069,588, forward strand.
TTTTCCTCTTGAAAATAACTGAAAAATATTTGAAAATATATGTTTTAATGAAATTAATAGAGCATATCCAATATTGCTGTGTGGATTAAGCTGACATTCTTAGTCTCCCATAGTCATCAAAACCAAAAGCATTTACTTTTTCCTGAGGTTTTTCTAAGCAATGAGTATTTAAATTTTTGTTTAAAAAATAATATTTACATCACTAAGACAAAATTAAGTTTATGGAACAGTCATAGAGCATTTACACATTCCTTCTTTTCATTTCCACCTATCTGATGAACTCATTATGTATAAATATGTATAAATACATATTTTGTTCATTTGTTTGAGTGGAAAAAACTGGAATTGTGTTTACACTGTACAAAACAATTCAAAAAAGCAATAGCAGTTATCCTGCATATATTTTAATTTTGAATGGGTATTTACTACAATTTTTTTCTCAAAACTGATTTCTCACATCAGTACTTGGAATAACAAAGGTAACCATAAAGCTAGTTTTCACCACTGAAAACCAGTGTGAATAGTCACTGTCAGGATACTAGAAACTAATAGTTTATTGTTATTCCAAAGGTAACAAAATGAAATACATGTTGGTTTTTTTTTCTGAATAACTTTCCACTGATGAACTTAGTGGAATGTTCCTGCAAATTGAAAGACCCAGCTGGCTTGGTATCCCAATACCTGGCCTCAGAGCGATCACGAGTGCTGTGCTGGCAAAGACAGGGCTCAGGGTAAGTTTTCACTGAATGAAGCACCCATGGGACAAAAACTGCAGAAACAAAAAGGCAGGTTTGCACCCTGGAGAGTGGCACTCCTGCAGCTGGGTGCCTCCTTATCAAAGTGGTTCACAGTGTCAGAGGAGACCTCTGCAGGGACTCTTACCCACAGCTGGACCACCCGGAGCCCTCTGCTGTTGGGCAGCCAAGAAAAAAAGTGTGTCACCACCCAATTTCTCAAATTGAATTATATTTCATACTGAGGACAGCAAAGGCTGTGTATTTTCCATGTATGAAGAGAAACTTTGTCTACATGGCATATCTGATTTTATTATCAAAGGTGATCAGATCCTACCTTTTCTCATTTAATTTCTTCTTATTTGTGACCATAAATTTTGGCAATCAATTCCTGCCAAGTGGGATAGCATCTGAAACATACCACCTGTGAGGCAATTACTTGGAAGTTACTTCTTTGGATTTGCTTTGCTTGTTTGAGTCCCCATGGGAAGAACCATCACTCCAAAGTTCATGGAAAATAAGTGCAAGTACCTTTAGAAATCTGCTTTCAAAATTTCAGTTTAATTTCTCTGGCTTACAGTTCTAGCTCCTAACAAGATCATGGTAATTTATTTAGTTTGTGAGACTGATTTGTGATCCTGAGGGCTGTTGAGGGAGAAAAAACTCTATAAAAATAGATGTTATATGCGTTTTGAGTGTTATATGTATCCAAAAGAACAAGGATTAGTTACTATTTAGCTACTTGCTGGCTGGGAATGTTGTAACAGCCTCTATGGGAAGTGTTTATAGGCAAGTAGTCATGCTCCAGTGTGTGATCATTTACTCATTTGGCCATACGATGTAGAGTAGGAGAATCACTCTTTATGATTTCACCAAGTGGCTGTTAATTTCCTTTGTGGGAAGCAAGATTTGAGAATCTTTTACCAAGGCATTATTTACATAATGACACAGAAGCAGTCTTCTGGAGGGGAGATGATTATATAAACTGAGTGTGATCTGTGTACCACTGCTCAGAGGACTTTTGGGGTTTTTTTTGATTAAAGAACCTAATCCTAGTAGTCTAAATTTTGCATATGTCACAAAGACTTGGAAATTATTTGTGTATATGCCTTTTTATGAAAGGAACGGGTAAATAAGTATCACATTATGTTGTTCTAGGAAATTATTCATAGTGGCATTAATTAACTGTGAAACATCTGCTATAAATTTGAATACTGTCCCTTTGCTGCATCACTGCCTTTAAGTTTTAAATCTTTGGAGAGTTTCCATTTGTTTGTTTGTGGTTGTTTTTTTTTTTCCAAAAAGAAACAGATATGTTGTTTCTTTGAAATGGTGTCTGAGGGAATAAGTAACTTTGTGCTACGGATATATAGGGATTTTATTTTGTGAGCACAGAATATTGGATGCCATTTGAACACCTTCTTGGACTCTCTGGGACAAATGCATATATACCCACACATTATTTATGACAGCTGGCCAAACAGAAATTGCAACTTCATGCTCTCCTGGCATGCCAGGTATTTGCATAGCATTTGAAAGTAGAATCTTTCAGTACAGCGTTTCTTTCACTCACTGGATATCTTCTGGTACTACAAGAACTGCCACAGCCCAAAGTAACGCACATTAAAATGATGCTGTTGTGCCTCTGCGAGTGACTGTCCAATTCAGCACGCAATTTCCAGAGTTTCCTAGCGACCAGATAGCCTCCAAATGTTTAGCTATTCCAATAGGTGTCAAACAAATTGAATTTTGGTGGCTTCCGGCAAGGGAAATGCCATTAAAAAAAAATATAAAGCTGCTCAACTTTTATTTCTATTTAAGTCCCATAAGAAGAAACTAGTTTTTTATAAGTGCCTAGACCTAATAATTTATGTTCAGCGGGGAAGCTTATCTATCAAGGCTGCATGGGAAAGGAATACCATCAGGGAGAATTTTCTTTACACATTTTCAGAAAAAGGTGAGAGCTGGGTTTACCCTGGTAGATCGATGCTTACATGCTGAAGCCCAATTCCCCAATCAATGGTTTCATGAGAAGGCCCCAAATGTTTTCCCACATTCCTGCTCTGATGTTTTTATCTCATACACTTTGCCTTTAGCTCAAACCATCAAGACTTTCTCAGCTAAGGACAGCCTTTGTAGAATCATCAATGGAGATACCCATCTGAAAAAGGACAAAGGAGAAGGAAAGGCACTTGGAAATATTTTTTCTAACTTCATTAGTTTTGCTGACTGATGGAAGTGGAGGGGAAAAGAGTATCATACTGTCTTTATTCAGATCTCTGTGTGCTTTGTTCATTTATGAAGATGTCCTGTGCGAAGGAAAAATCTTCCTTGAAGACTCTCAGAACAGAGATACTGATCTTATTTTCTCATTATTCTTGTAAAAGATAATAATTTTCTTCCTCCCTCAGGGTGGAGTCAGGAAAAACCAGAGTACCAGCTTCCAGGTTTTCACTATTTTGTATCATGCAATCTTATGTTCAAGAATTCAGTAAAAATCCTTTCACCTCATTAAGAGCAACATCACAGGCACATCCAATCCCAACATCTACCTCCTCCCTAGTTTAATAATTATCTTCAGATATACTGGGACTGTTACAGGGACTATTAGAAAACGGAAAAGAATTTTGTTCAAGTCAAAGTTTGACATAGACTTTGAAAATGTCTCGGTTCTTCATTATTCCAAAACAACAAGCTTTCTTCCAAGTAGTTCACTTCTGATTCTGCAAATATGTGCTATGGTTAAAGGAGAACGGTTGTAACAAAACAACATAAAGTATTCAGCATAAGTTTATCTGCTTACAGAGATTTAAAACAAAGATGTTTGTTTGTATTTCCTGTGCTTGCATTCCTTCAGGAAGTAATTTTCTTGAATTTGGTGAGACTGAGTGCAAAAACAGTGCAACAGTTAGGTAGGTAAATGTTTATGTGCTGATGATGCAAGTAAACACGCATTCAGAATAGGTGCAAATGTTCATGAAAGACTAAAGGAGCCTGTGATAACTGTAAACAGGGACATTAGAACTTAATCTCAGCTCTACAAAGTCAACAAAAGGGTCTTGTTTTCATGTAATGGGATATCACAGCCCTCCTGTACCTACCTGTAGCCCCATAACTAATTCAAACATGTCTTGTAAGTTTTGATCGATGGCACAACCTTGAAATAAGCCTGTGACAGATGACTTGTAAAAGAACAGCCTGCAAGTCATTCTCTGAAATGTTCACTTTTTTGTGCCTGCTGATGTCTTTGGTATTCAAAGTCTATAAAAATTATGGATGTTTTAATGTTATTTAAACACACTAGTCTTAATCTGCTGTCATTGCAAAAAAAAAAAAAAAGTATTCATTAGCAAGAGCTAAAACCTTTTTTTACAACCCTAGTATTTAATTTTATTCTCAACTATACCTTTCCAATATGTGTCATGTGCTGATACAAGCAAGAGCTGTGGGAACATTCCTCCTGGGACTAAAGTGCTCTAGACAGAATATTGGTCGTCTTTGTGTGTAATAAAGACAAAGGAACACAATGTCTAATCAAGCATTTACTTGGAGTTTCTAATAGATTTCCAATTTAATTAAAAACTCTTTCATGAGCTTTTTGGGTTTGGTGGCAGCTAAATATAGATAATCATGATAGTATGGCCTTAATAGCACTGCAGACCAACTCTACTATCCCTCCAGTGCATTGGAAAGAGTTAAAAATGTTGCAGCACCGGAGATTAGTTCTCAAATAATTCAGATAGAAACTGTAGTGCTGCTGTATTGAAATCACTGTATCCTCAGCACTTCAGGGACGTTACTCATTGGAACATACAAACAGGTTTAGCTTATCTGCTTTAATTTTACAGTATAGAGACAGGGGTTCAAGGGAGGACCTGTTTCCTCGCACAGCACATCTCTCTGATGTGTAGCAGGTAAGAGTCTGCTTGATTGTTGTCTCTGAGCTGTGTCAGGGAGGTGACCTGCCCAGTGCAAGGATCAGGAGATGTTGGGTTTGCGATACCGAGGCTCTGGTGCAATATGGGGACATTCGCAGAGCTCTGTTGACCAGGCCTTAATGGAACTGCAGCCATTAGCAGCAGGGAAGGAGGTGGCAAACAAACCTTAAGCATCCTGCAGTGGCTCCAGCTTCCTGGATCCTACTGGAATCCCTATGGCTTCAGTAGGAATTTGAGGTGCAAGGTGATTGCAAGAAGGGGTCACAAAAGGGGAGGGGGGGGAAGAAAGAAAAATTACAACTATGGAAAGATCAAATACGCTATTTAATCCTATAATTAATTGCTGAACTGGGTTTGACTATTGTTTCTTCTTAAGCAATCTCAAAATCAAGCAGAAATGTTCCATGGTATTCATAATATTTTTGTACTGATTTAAATGGAGGGTACTACAGATGGCATTTTCAAACCTCTGAGTTTCTTCCCCACACCCCACACCCCCATTTTACTTAAAATTGTGTTTGATTGGAACATGACTGTTTTAATTCAGATTGGGAAGACTATGCTTGGAAATATATATAAAAATTTAAATACATATAAATAGTATAGTTATAATAAATTTATAAGTTTATTTCTTTGCATTGCTTGAAATCATATTGTACATTCCGAATTTTTATCACATTTTCAACGATTATAATTTAGCAAGTAAATATAGTCATATAAGGTATAAATCTTTACATACAGATAAATCCAGTTACCAGTGGATTGACAGACATTCAGAGGTAATCCTCAGGTCTAATGGACACAGCTATGTTTTCCCAAAAGACTAGCTCTGTGTCTTGGTAAATAGCATTTGAGAAATAAAGAAAGAAAAGGGTTGTGAGTTTTTTTTTTCTTTCACACGGACAAACACTATCTTGAAATAGAATTGTAACTTTAACATAAACCACTGAGTCAACAAGGAGAGCAGAATAATGCTCTCTCCTGCCTGCCTGCTTAATGCGTTCTCTTCTTATAGATTTCTTCTCGTTCTTGAAATACATCTGAATAAAGGGTTCAAGTAATGTTAACTCATCTGGATTTGAGCAGATCATCACTCTGTTTGGATTTTATACTTATTTTTTAATTAAAATAGTTTACATTGGAGATTATTGGACCAGGAGATTACAAGGAATTTGTAATTTTAAACCTCTTGAACATGTAGATGGATAGGTAATTCATGAAAGGGAAAATAAGGGAAACAATTTACCTCATAACGTACCTAATAATGTGAATTTTATACCCAGTGTGGTTGTCCAGAACAGGTAATACATGAATATTTTTATTACTTTTATGGCAGTAATGCAATAAAACCCATACTTCTCTGAGAAATACCTTAACATAATCAAAATATATTAAGCAAAAAAATTAAAGGAGTTTTAATGTTGGAGGATGGAGTAAAAAATGTAGGGTTGGTAAATGCAGACAATCATAATTAATATAAGATTTTCCATTTGGAAGGGCCCCATTGTCTATTCTATCTTTCCTTAGCAATATATAGGATAGAACTTAGGAAAACAATACAATTAGATTATTCTAGCAATTAGAATGCAGAAGTGGAGGGTGCCACCTGAGTGGGCACAGCTGTGGTGCTGGGGGGCCTGCGGGGGAGGGGAGGTCAGGCCTCTGGGACCCCAGCCTGGAGAAGCCAGGCAGGAGGCGAGCGGCAGCGGGCAGGGCTCAGGTCGCCATTTGCTGCAGGAAAGCGATTGCTGCACCTGTCCTCCAGAACAGCGAGGTGATCCGGGAAAACACAAGGTGCTCCATCTCATCCTGGTGCCCGGGGTGGAGCAGGGCTGCGGGCCCACGAAGGCGAGGGCAGCCGCCGGCCGGGCCTGAGGCGAGCTGGGCTGCAGGCGCCCCCAGCAAGGGCGGGAAGGCGCGGCCTGCTGTCACCCTGGCAGCGCCTGAGGGAAGGGCGGGAAGGGGAAGGCGGCAAGAACCCACTCGTGCAGATGTTGTGTCAGTCTAATCCGCGCTCTGAGGAGAAATTTCTCATGAGGTACATCTGATGTGATTTCTGATTTTTTTTTCTTCTTTTTCCTAAATTGCTTCTAAAACGGGTATGTTTAATTCAGCTGTAATTTTCAAGCAAAGACTTTCTCTGCAGGTAGCGGAGCTGGTGTATTAGTCACCTCAAAAGGTTTTAAAAAAAAACCTTCAAAATTTTATAGGGTGGGGATTTTGTTTCTATGTTATTATTTATAATAACAACACACTTGAAAACAATCAGAGTGATTTTTAAGAAGGTCGTGGGGCTCTGAGGGAGGAGGGGTGGCTATGGCCAGCGGCCGTCGAGGGGAAGGCAAGCCGGGGTGTGCGGGAGGCAATCTGCCGCGAGCGGCAGGGCTGTGTTTTGGGAAGGAATGGGGGGGGTGGTGGGGCTGACCCTGGGTGGGTGCCGGGCGCCCACCACAGCCACCCTGCTTCCCACAGAAGCCGCCCCTGCAGCTCCCCTGCTACCAAACCCTTGCCATGCAAACCAAATACAGAATAGGACATTTTTGCTCAGGTGCACTTTTGTGAGACTTTTCCATAGCTGCGATGGTAGGAGATCGCTCAAGAGATGAGAACAAACCCTTGCCCTTGGGATAGCCATTATATACTTTGTTACCATATGTTAAACATCCTTAATTGTTAAACAGCTGCTTTTCTTTAACAAAATGTTTTTGGAAAACAAAAAGCAGTAGGATTTGGTGTATCTCTGGCCCTCTGTGAGCAGAAGCCATGAGGCTGCAGACAGCACAGCAACAAACTGAGCTAATAACTTCTGTCAAGCAGGAAAACATATTGCAAGGGCAGACAAATTTATGGCTGCTAAGTAGTCTCATTGCATCTCCTCTCACATTTCTTGGAGTAAAGAGTTCACATTTCTTGGGGTAAAGAGCAATGCATGGACACTTACATTTAATTGGAGATATAATAGTGCAGGAAGCATATGACTTTTCTGTATAGGTTCAAACTCGTCTATTCTATCCCACAGGGTTTGTTTGCTTGTTTGTTTTCTGCCCTTGGTATGGTGGCTGATCTATCTAGCTTTGTTTTAAGTGAGTGGCTGAGCTAGATGTCCTCCAGGGGCCTCTTCCCACCTAAATTATTCTGTGATTCTTCACTGTATTTGGTGGTCACTCAGGTTTCAAAACCTGCAGGAGGAGACCTGCTTTATTGAATTCCTAGCTGGGCTGTGATGGCCTGGTACAACGTGAAACAACTTTCTCTGGAGTGAGGAAGGCGCGAACAAGTTGTAAAAGTGTGCTGTGTTTTTGTCAAGCTCAAAAAGTGAGATTGCTGTGGGCAGTGTGTGTCCCGGTGGAAGAGATAGCTCATTATTCAAACAAACTGATTTACATTACAACTGATGTTTTAAAGACAAATACATTTGTGTTTATGAAGTACTGAGGTCCCACATGTGTCAAATAATGAGATGGGTAGGAAAAATGACCACAGTAAAAGAACAGTGTTGGTAATTATGTTGGAAGAATAATAATATGTATATTCCTATTTCATCTACAAGAACAAAATTGTTTTTACAAGCCCCCAGCAACTACGTGGTCCTAACCAACTCTGAATTTTTTCACTCTCCTAATCTAGTATGCTTTTACATGATTTTAATATTTTTTTTGCCTTTCACGAAGCTCTCTGCTCTGGAGTCTCTGTTCCAAAATAGTGAATCCCAAACCCTCATTCCGCTATTTTTGGCCTGAGAGAAAAATCTCCTCAGGAAATATACAATCTACTCTTCACAGAGTGAAAGGGTGGCAGAAGTTATTTGCCTGATGGACAGCTACATTTTACTGACCGTCAGTAAAAATTAATTTTGCAAGCTATTTTAACTGTTACTGCATATTTTATAAAGTTATCTTTTTATTGTTATTATTGATTTAATTTTACACAAGGTGTGTATGTCCGTGAGCACTGCTTTGGTTTTCTCCACATTCTTACAATTTGTCTGTTTTAATGTTAATAGCATAGCTATTAAGTTGGTCCCCTGGCAAAGTGTTGATGATGATTGTTTGCCCTTATAAAATTGTTAATAGGTTCCACTTAGAATATGTATGGCCCATTTTAAGTCTCCTGTTGCAAGGTCATACTCATCTCTGATTTTCGCCTGCGATTTGGTGGTGCAATTAATGGGGAAGAAAATTTTACCTAATCTGTGAATAATGCAAAGCACAGAATTTAGAAATCTATCTCCAAATGTCAGGGAGTTGCACAGGTAAATTCAGCCTTTGTGTTCCTAAGTGTTTATGCCCATTAAATTGCAGATGTCAGTATAAAATTATTAAAAGATGTGGCTCAAAGTATCAGTGAATCCATTGATGTTTCATCCTGATGCTTCAAAAGTCCTAAATCCCATGTCAACTTGGAGTTTGTTTATATATATATGAAAATACAGACAAAAGAAAAATTATATAAATATAAAATAAAAGAAAATAAATTTAAAAATGTAGATAGAGAGGAAGGCAATTTCCCGTATTTCCAGTCTTTTCTATCTGCCAAGATTTGTCGTAAAAGAACCTGTAGAGTCTCCTGGGGTGCCTTGAAACATGTTAAATTTTGTTGACATATCTGTTACATATTCCGAGATCAGTGACAGCTAGATTTTTATAACTCAGCATAGAAAAAGAGAGATAAGGGGTTCCAAACCTAACAGCTTCATTAAGAAACACCTTGTGCCCCCTATTAGTAAAAATATGTGCTGTGGTTCATTGTGGCAGGAAGAAAACTGCAAATGTCTAGAAATAAATATTTTTTTTTTTCCTGCAGTGCCTTCATGTGTCACTAAGAACAGAAATACTATTTATGTAAGGCTAACAGGTATCGCAGACATCTTTTTAATATTTTTTTTAGGTAATTTAAGCAGTAGTCATTACTAGCTTATAGAACAATGCATGTCAAATAAGATTTTATAATATACTTTCCAAAAAGGAGTAAGGATTTTTTATTCTTTTTGATAAGGAAATTGTGTGTTTCAAAAGAAACATTGCGTTATGACACACAAAGTATCTGAACAATGTTTCAACACTATTTCCTGATGCAGACATGGCATCTGATTGAAAAGAAAAAAAAAGAAGACAGGCTGTTAAATGAAGGGTGCACAAAGCTGAGTCCACACCCTACTGCTATTTCTGTGCTTTAGCAAACAGATCCATGTTAGTGCAGTAATCTAACCCGTCTTATTTTTCACTTTCTTCTCTCAAATATGTGGTGGCCCTTGGTTATCCCCAGATGTCATTTATGTTCACTAACATCCACAAAAATTTGAAGGAGGCTGTAGTTCCACAGGGTGAGGTCTGTGATGATTGCTGTTGATAAGACCACCACTAAAAGAAAGTGTCAGAAAAATGGAAATCCAAGAATTCTGGAGAGATGACAGGACTGACACATCATGGGGTTTTCTCCCTCAAATTGTAATTAATGACTATACTAAAAAAAAATTGCAGTTTTTATCTGTAGAATCATTATCGTCCGCAGCCCAGCCATAGAGAAAAGCAATCTCTTCCCTGAGGATCTTAGATGTTGTTTTTAGTTTAAATGAAACGCTCATGATCGTATGGATGATTGAAAGTTGGTCGCCGCCAGCAAAGGTTTATTTATTAGAGATCCAGCCTATCCTAATTTGTATATCTTCATGTGTGATAAAGGGAAGTCTTAAACCACTCTGTCGTTACGGCTTTTCCTCTGGTATAGGAAATAATTCTGACAATAACTGTCTTGTGCTCAAGGGCATTATGAAATTTATTCTCTTAAGACGTATTTCTGATTTCACATCTGTGAAATTAGATTAGATATATCTCTCTGGAAACTGGAGTAGTTATGCCTTCCCAAAGCCATCTTCATGAATTAGGAATTGATTCCGTAAGGTATCTGATGCACAAAAAAAAGTGCTAATTATTACTGTGTTAATGTACATACAGACATAATTTTCTCGTTTTTCCTAATTGAAAAAAATCTAGTGAAATTTTAACGTAGAAGTGGGGTGTTAGCACATCTAAGTTTTAATAGGTGGATAATGTCATCCTCTACTAAGAAAGTAAGCAAGCCTAATATTTACATGTAAACAAATCACACAAGGTTTAAGCCCTATCATTATGTCAGACCATTTCAGTTTACACACCCAAAATGCATGGATAAGTAATATACAGCCTAGAATACTAAATAAGAACGGAAGAAACCCAATATGTCTGTCCCTATTAAAGGCTGATATCCTTTTTTCCTTCGCTTTCATGTGATTGTTTTTTCACTGGTAAGCCACAGTAATGATACTTACATCCTTTGTAAAAAAAAAAAAAAAAAAAAAAAATCAGACCTGTGGATGGAAGCATCCTAGGAATAAGCTCTTATTGTGCTATTATTATAGTTCAGTTAAGAGTAGAACTCATTTTCAGTATATGAGGAATTAATCTGACAGTCAACTTCATTTCATGTTTTGAGAGCATCAGTAGTCAGAAAAGCCATACTTTCAGGTACTGTTCAGGTTCACCATGTTGCTTGTTGGCCAAAAATGTAGAAATCTTTGATTATTGTGCTATTATTAACTGAAGTTTTAGGACTAGAAAGGTCCAGTGGAAGAACAGGTATATAATTATCTTGCTGGAAGACTGTTTTAATTAAATTCTCCCAACTGAGACCTGTCCCCATTTTTAAGTGAAGCATACACTACAATCAGTTACATTAACATTCAGTTTGCTTCCCTGCAGATGACCATGAAAGTAAGTGCATCTCAGTTAAGCTGTGCTTCACATGGGACAATTCTTCCTGAAACCACTAAAGGCATCAAATCTCCGCTTTCCTAGAACTGTTTAGGTGTCAGCTGATACAGCAAATGGGAAGAAAAGATATTGTGCATTGTAGATGTTTGTCCATACCCACTTGGGTGCATACATAAAATTACATTTTTATGCTCTTTAACAGCTTATCTGGTGGAGTGCTACATTACCAAAATACCAGAGTTTACTCACAGATAGCAGCTTCAGTGAATCCTACTTAATGGCGCTTTATCTTCTCACTGATTTGACAAAACCCCATAGAGAAAGAGAAAGAGACTTGAGTCACTCTGAAACTTTGCAATCCCAAGGTCTGTGTGAGCAGCAAAACATTTGTACTGAAGAATCAAGAACTGATACTCACCCTCTATACTGCAAGGCCTGACAGCCATATCTGGACTGATAGCTTTACTCTCATCTGTTTTCACATATGACCAAAATTTTTAAGGTGGAAAGGAAAATCAAGATAAGATAGTGGAGACTGAAACGCATGCACCTCTACAAGTATGCATTTTGCATTGATTGTTTTTGCACATTTACAGTCCCCTAGAAGCATCTAAAAGTCACAGTACCTAGAAGTAATAGGGGATCAATTAAGTATGGAAATAATTCTGCGTATTTCTTGGTGATATTGCAATCAGCTGGTCTTGCAGCTTCTAGGCTGTTAGGTGAATAATCCAGGATAGCACCAAATAGAGCATTTTTCAGAACTCAGCCTGAAGATATGCCAAACCATTGCGAATACAGTTCTGAGAGAAAAAGTTGCAAATTCCCAGCCACCTATGACTTGGAAAAAGGCATTCTTCCCAACACTTTTACAAGACATTACATACAAAAAATTGCTCAAAGAGACAAAAAGCACTCTCAAGAATAAGAAACAGCCCACTACTATGATCACTTTTATACGCTACAGCCTAACTCTTCATGGATGAAAAGTTAGATTCCTAATACTTCAGGTGATGAGTTAGAAATTAGTCCCAGCACTTCAGGCTGATGTTTACAAAGCAGATCTCTGACAGTCTATTTTACTGATGTTCCTGAGCATGACTTTGTATATTCCCACTAAAGATAAAGATAAGGGTTTTGGAGGAGCAACATCCTCGTGCACATATTAATCAATTATTCTGCTACACAGTCTTTGTGTGACCAAGCAAATAATTTCATCTTTGTGGTTCATTGTCCAATTGGCAAACTGGAAATAATGAGAATTACTTACAATCCTTAACTTGCAAGGATCTAAAATAAGAAAGGAATCTCCACAGTCGTCCCATGTACTCAATGGAGAGAAGGTGTTTTTACAAATAATTCACTCTGAATCACTCTCTGTATACTGAATTTTCAGACTAAATGATGGTTCAAGTATTTCAATGGTTCAGGCTCTGGAAATAACTAGATACTATGCAGAAGCATATTTTAGTGTTAATTATGATCCACCTTTCAGGGCTTAAGAATGATTACTTGTTGATAATTTTGGAGAACTAGCTAGAGGATGTGTTGGTGGACGTGCCATTTTGTAAATGTAGCAAAGAATTGTTGAGAACCCAGGAAAGAAGAGAAAATTTCCTGATGGGAACCCAGGAAAGAAATGGAAAATTGAGTTCATACTTACTGTTCCTTAACTACCAGGAAATGGCCTCAGTTCCAAATGAACAATGCAAAATAAACACCTCTAACACTGTCTACTCTGAACATCCATTGGTATCGTAGGTGCATATTTGCCTCAAATTACGCTCATCAGAGAGAAGTGGATAGATTTTACCATTCACCAACGGTTAAGTTGGTAGTTTTAAATCTGTATTTTTAAAATCCTGTCACAAATTACAAAAATAAAGAATCATTCTGCAAAACCACCCATGAATTATTTAGTTGTACATAAGGATATGCAGTATACAACCTGCTTTCAGCCTCCCGTGTCAGTCTAACCACCCCCCCTTGCCACAGTAGTCATGATTCAGTGTACCAGCTCATGCATCCGTACAGTGTTTGTGCTAAGGGAGTTCTAGATACGCTTTGCCTAATTGAGATCAGAGCCTGGATTTGCCTAAAGGAAAAACTTGTAATGCAATGGCTATTAAAGTACAGTTATTGTTCAACCATCAGTCTTTATCCATTTTGAAGGACATCTTATGGATACAAATTATGAGGTCTGTCAAGGGAAGGTTCATAGATAAATAGGTTCAGTCACCAGAATATTACTTCCTACAGGACTGACTGCTGAGTAACAGTAAATTCTGAGGACTAAGGAAGTTTATAAAAGCCAGATCATCTCAATTGCCTCACTCCTGAATCGACAGCAGCATATGCAAAAGCCAAGGTTAGGGTGTCACATGGCAGGTTCAACAATGTCATTTTGACAATTGCAGTATACTTCCAGATTGGCAATGTGATAAAATACAGCACTAGTATAAAACTGATAGGCTTTTTAGAACTTTAGATTTTTTTTCAGGTGTTATGTAGCTGCATCAAACATAACACATTGAAAAAAAACACCCTTCAAATTAAGTAAGCATCTTTTCTACTGTGATATCATCCAATGTCTCTATGGTGAGACCTGCCCCAGCTTTGACAGCTCCATCATTTGTGTGATCGCACCTTAAATTCTCATGTTGTAAAGAGTGTACTAGAACAATTCTGTATTTTTATTTTCTTAAATGCTTGATAAATCTGCTTTGAAACGCACAATACAAGAAATAAGCAACATCTCAATATTTTTTACTTACTTGTCACTTTTACTAATGACCATTATGTTTAATTCTTCCCAGCCCCATTTTAAAAGCTTGGGAAACATGTTTGTATTATCTTTTAATGGTGAGCAAGATGCTTATATGTGTGTCTGCTGTTATATGGGTAATAGTTGTGAATAGCGTAAGAAACAAGACCCTTAATGCAAGACCCTTTTCCCTTACTCACGGAAAGAGCTTGCTATAGTTTCCTTGGATACTATTCAGCATGTATCTCAATGTTTTTGTTTTCAAGTTTGTTTGGTTTTTTGGGGTTTTGTTTTGTTTTTTCAGAAGAAGGTGACATGTACTATTGTTTATTAAGAATAATGATGTGTGTCTGTTTTCTGAATTTCTGGAATCTATTATTCAGAAAGACTGAGGTGCATCTGAAGTCTCACAAGGATGAAATACCATCATATCAGTAATTATCTCAGCATCTCACTAAAGGGTCATAGATCTGATTTTCCCTAAATATGGCCAGACTAAGTTAACCTGGATTGTATTGCTAAGGACAAAAAATGAAATCTTGATAGAATCAATTCCATCATTACATGCATATCTAAGAATTTTGCTGACACAAAATTAGTTTCTTTTTTTACTTAAGAAGCTTGGGCAAATCATCACCTACGGTTTACAAATGAAGGCCGGAGGAAGACAAATTGAATAGGAGGAGAACAGAGCTAATTTAAAGGACATTTCTATTTGATAGAGATAGTTCAAGTCAGATTTCATGTATGATTCAAGTACAAGTTTGGCTCAATCTAATATAGAAATAACAATTTTTATATTTATTTTGCTACCATTTCTAAAAGGAAGGAATGCAATCCGTCTATAAAGACTTAGCTTTCTGTTTTTGCTAACACTCAGTGTAGCTGAGTACTCTGAAATAAGTATCTTGGTTCTGCTTTGGCTCTAGAAATGTCTGTCATAATTTTCTTGGTAATAGAAATTTTGTGCCTTATGTAATGATGATTACTGTTCCTGTTCTTTTGCTTTTCCATCATTTCTGTTCTGTTTGTGGTTTTGCATCAGACAGGCAGAATAGAATAAGATAGACTATTTCAGTTGGAAGGGACTGACAATGATCATCTAGTCCAGCTGTCTGACCAGTTCAGGACTGAACAAGTCAAAACATGTTGTTAAGGGCATTGTCCAAATGCCTCTTAAAGACTGACAGCCTTGTGGCAGCTACCACCTTTCTAGGAAGTCAGTTCCAGTGTTTGACCACCCTATTCTTAAAGTGTAATACGAATTTGCTGACTTTCATACATCTGGATTTCACCCATAATTCCTGCCCCAAAAGGCAAAGCAGGTGTTTGTCCTCTAAAACTTGGTGCATACAGGAAATGCTAGCACATAGGCGACGTTCTCACCAAAGGTATCAGATGTGTAGGGAAAGGAAGTCAGAATATGTCCAAAAATATTTTACATGACTGTCGTTTGCATATTTCTGTGGTTGATCTTTGATCCATTGATGTGGTTTGGGGCCAAAAGAAGTGCAGCCTAAAACCTGTCAGTGGAAAATTGTGCAGAATTTCAGGGGGGGGGGGAAGATTTTGTATAATGACCTAAATCAGAAATCCAGCAAAAATTCTTTTTATTTTTTCCTTACCTGCAGAAATTGGATATTTTTGCAATTCAGTATTTCATACTGAAAACAATATCGATGAAGTATTTTCAATCAGATTTGTTTTTCCTTCAAAATCTGAAACAGTGATTAGCTCTATAAAAAGTGCATAAACACATGCATATGAGCACTCAGACAGAAGACAGGTAGAGATGCATCTTCACTTCAAATTAATTTTGAAAAGTGCATCAGAATGAGGTAAACGAACAGGTGCTGCTACTAGTTTTCCCATACCTTTCAAATCAGCCTTTGTAGTTTCCTATTCACTGTGGTCAGGAGTATGGAATTATGTCTCATCCTTTTTTTTTGTTTTGTTTTTTTGTTTTTTCAGGAACTACTGCTTCATCTGTAGTAGTTTATAATAACCATTATGTTATTTTCTAAAGGGATACTTTCTTTTGCAAATACAAATTGTTTCTTGTTACAAATCTTCCTTACAAGATTCCTGGATTTCTCTCACTTTCTTTTCTCTCTCCTACCCTAGATGAGACATTTTGTCCCTGAACTGTGTCCTAGTTCCATAAAAACAGGAAAATAAAAAATGTTCATGGTGAGCCCACAACATAATACATGTTTTTGAAATTACATTGAATCGCCCACCTCAAATGACTCAACCAGTGGGTAGCAGCAGAGTCATTTCAAGTGGCTGTTTTCCAAATCAATGATTACTTACCACATTTCACTGTGGGCTGACTTTCTTCTCATAAAAGGTATATTTCAGAGCCCAGAGACAAAAAAGTAACATCAGTCTCACTCTTGAATCAGAAGTGCTATTGCATTCATGCCGTTAAACCTTGAATGGCAGTAGAGATATACCAAACTTCACTCTCTCCCTGGAAAAACCACTTGTCTGACAGGTGAAAGACCTGGAAATGAAAATAAACATCTTTGTACATGGATATATATATTTTGACAATCAGCTTAAATCAATGTGAAAATGATACAGTAAGTCAGAAACTCATTGAAACTATTTCAATTGTGTATTTTGGTTATTAATAGATATTCATATATCCAAATATGCATGGTACTTTTTATCATTTATTTTAGCTGGCAGAAATTGTCCTTTAGGAAGAGGATGAGAAATCTGGTAATAGAGTTTGTCTGCAAAGGGCTTGTATTAGCACATGACAGGCTTTTGTAAGTGTTTCCCAGGCCTCTAAATGTATAAAAACACAGAGTTCTGTTTAATATACCCGTCTTTCAGGAGAACTAGTCCATTTTAAGCTGTATCAATATAGTATGGAATAATCTCCCCGGAGCTGTAGAAGCTGCTCTACTTTGTAGCCACTAACCATTAGCCATGGATGTAAGTACACCGCTGGTATGACTAATGACAGGTTCCTAATTGTTTATTATAGATGATGTATTTATGTAGGGATTACTTCAAATGCAGCATCTTGTCATATGGCCTCCCCAGGGTGCTGCTCAAAGACTTTAGCAATTCTTACATCACAATATCTTTTTGACAAAATATTTTTGGTGATGAATAGTAGCCCAGCAGAGAAGGGAGCTGCTTGCTGCATTTTCACCAGGGCTGAATTTTAGGCAGGCCACAATTTGGCTGTAAAATTACAGCTGCATATACCTACGAGTGCAATTATTATCTCTCGGATGATGAGCTCTCTCATATGTGGGTGCAATTATATAAGTACATAATAAAATTGTGTGCACATGTACAGAAGTAAAAGTGTTAATTCCAGGCTGACCTTTTTTAAAAAAAAAAGCCTTCAACTTTCATTCCAATATTAAACTCACCTCTACTAGAGCCAAGTTCCACAAAAAATTGGATGAACTTTGATTTAAGGGCATTGTTACATTTGTGGGACTGAAGTTTTTTTGAGGAAACTTTTAAACCTGTGATTCCACAGGTCCCTGAATTATCTGAAAAAGAGGAGTCTTGGTGTACTTTCCAGCCTGGTAACGAGGAGGCTGTTTTTGTAGAGTTGCAAGACATTAGCAGACGCTTTTTTCAGCCTCAGGAGAGAGGAGAGGAGCACATTAATAAATTTGGGTTTAGGTGTATCTGGGTGTGATACTGAAAGCGTGAAAAAAATTTTAAGATATCTTAAAGTGTTATTCTCAACTAATCGACTTAAGCTCT
>JAVJGI010000064.1:3087613-3103939 GCA_035590275.1 Ibycter americanus
ACTAATCGAGTTAAGCTCTGATATTAATATTTTGCGTATGTGTGTGATTGAAATATTTGTCCTTTTGTGGATTTCATAAGCCACAGGGAATGACTTTCCATATATAATCTTTTCTTTTAACGGAGTATTGAAATCCTTGAGTTTCTAGCACCTGCTCCTAGGATGAGTGTAATGACTCTGTAATGTATCCTTCTCTGAATAACTTAAATATGATCTCATTTTTCACTTATTTTCTAATGTTGTTTTGACAGGTCACTATTAAGGCTGCCTGACACACCTGATGATAAGATGATGATTCACTTGCTAATTATTTTGCCAAATATTAATCATTTGTACTGAAATTTTATATTCCAGATGTCTATTTGAGGACCTTTTTTTGTTGTATTTTTTTAGTTCGGTTGAAACAATCTATTCATTTCTGGCAATGAGGGAGAAAAGTTCTTCACTTTTGATTTTATGAAAATACAGTGATCATTTGTTTGTGAAATTTAAAATCTTTAATGGGTTGGAGCAATTTACATTTTCCAGGAGGTGTGAAGAAGTCTTTCGGAAGAGATGTTGTTCTTAGTCACATACTCCATTTTTCTTAAAAAATCTGAGACTTTATCAGGCCAAGGCTCCTGGCTTATGAACCAGTGAGTTTAGGAAAATGGGAAGGTAGCCCAAAGCACCCCATGGGTGCAGGACCCTGGAGAGGGATGATGTTAGGTACAACATTTCCACACAGAGGAGGTTTTGCTGAGACACAGCCTGCACCATGAGTTAGACTTTTGCC
The DNA here is from genome assembly GCA_035590275.1 of Ibycter americanus. Taxonomy (NCBI): domain Eukaryota; kingdom Metazoa; phylum Chordata; class Aves; order Falconiformes; family Falconidae; genus Ibycter; species Ibycter americanus. Next base: position 3,088,389 of record JAVJGI010000064.1, read on the forward strand.
TTGTTTAGGTAACATCAGTCTTCCCTCTTTGGAGCATATTAGTTGTGCTAATTTTTGCTTAATGCATATTTACAGTATGGCTAGAGACTTACCTAATGCCCACAGATGTCAGTGGAAATACTTAAATCAAGCAGGGCATACACAGTGAGTGTTTATCACGCTTATGTTTTTAAAGATGTTAATAATATTATATCAATGATGCAATATGTGTTATTGCAAATACGACTTTTAGCTGACTTTCTGCAAACAGTAAAAATCCCACAACATTAGAGAAGCCATAATTTTATTTTAGTTTGAAGGCAATGTATAAATTTGGTAATGTTAATTAAAGAATAAGTATTAGCAGATTTTTAACATTCTTAACATGCTTTGAGGATTGATTAATAAGGGTAATACTTAGCGGCACAATGGAATCATTTTCAACATCATTACCTTGTCCCTTGAACAAGTCAGGCTTGAACCCTCGGGATTTGGCAACACTTTGTAAAACAAACATTACCAAACACATCTGACTTTCTGAAGGACAAAACTTTTGTAATAATCAAAGCATTTGAATGTACTGAGTTGGGAAGTGATGCAAACCAAAAAGGAGTGACTAAAGGAGATGAGGGTTAGAAGAACTGTTTGAAGGAATTAACGAAACATTCTTCAGCCTAGGAAAATTGCATAGAAACTAAAGTTAAGCCTAGATATATGATGGGAAGATTGACACGGGAGCACTGGAGTCACAGCAGCCAGCAAATCAGATACTAGGTAAAGTCACTATAGCTATTGATGAATTTACTTTGATACTTACCAGATCTTTACATGGATTAACGAATAAGGAAATAAGAATTAATGTATACAATATAAACAGTAACACATGTAATATATACCAGATAACATACAAAAATAGGCATTCAGAGCGAGCTGCAAGGCACCTAAGAGACAATCTATGTGGTTTGACACCATAAAATCATTACCTGTACACACCAGAGGCACCTTACTAGATGCACTGCTAGAACATAATAAAAACAGCAATTTCTAGTCTCCACAAAGACATAAAAACCAAGCAAATTTATGTTTTCTGTAAAATAAGCTTGGTAAACTTTCATACGGGTCCTTTATACAAGAATATTCCCTGAGATCTGACCCCTAGGATGGTATAGCCTTGAAGACATGTATCTTCACATTGGCTGGGGTGAAACCTGAGATGGAGCTGAGCTTCTTCATGGCCTTTCAGGACTGAGGTGCTTCTACACGTACTCAGGTGCAGAATGATGTGCAGGTAGGTATCTTTAATACTGAAAACTGAAGACGAAGGTGTGGTTCCCTTCACAGCCAGCCCAGCTGGGCTTACAGTTTTGGATTTGACTCCCAAATATTGTGTTTGATTTTGTGTTGTGTGGTTTTGGTTTTTTGTTTGTTTGGTATTTTGGGGGGGTGGGGGGGTGGGGGGTGGGGTGTTGTTTTTTTTGGGTTTTAGGTTCTTTTTTAACCGGAAACCTGATACGTAATGGTTGTAAGAGATATCTAACTCAATTTCAACAGTGTCTGTCTATGTGTTTGTTGAAGACATTACTCATAAAACACAGTCCTTCCTATGTCTTGACTTCATTTGATAGATGTTCTTACAATCATAGTATCCTCAAAGCAGCAAAATACCTGCAGGAAAAGCACAGAGCTGCTTGGGCTTGTGCAGAACAGAAGCATATGGACTGTCTGTGGGAAGGACATAACATCGAGTTTGTTATAAATAGGCCTTTGATATCTCTTCTGATATTTCTGTTTTGCCTGGTTACGGTGCAGGAAGACAAGGACCAGCCAGGCCACTATTGAAGGAAGGGTTGTTTTTATTTCAAGTGCAGGTGGTTAGGCTTGACAGATGGGATTATGAGCTCCAGCTGAAAATGAATCAAGTGGCTGCCTGAGATGTACCTAATTACTATAAAGGCTGAAAGAGCTCTGTCCAAGAAAGTGAACTGCAGAAATTAGTTTGGACCTTGTAGTATAGGTACTTAGGAGGAACTGCTATGAGTAGGAAAGAAGTCTTTGACTTTTGAAGGGTGTCTTTTGACAGATATATATGGAAAATATATAGATCTGTTCCATTTGGGGGCTTAGGCCAAAGAAAAGGGAAATAAGGTCTTGAAAAAATTCTGGGCTTTTATTTTTCTCTTTTCGTTTTCCTCTCCTTCCCTTTTTAATGTTTCCTAAGCTAAGATCAGCTTTCTAAGGTCAGGTTTCACTAGCTTATAGGGCAGATTTTTTTTTAAAGGCTTTGAAGCGAATCCTTTCAGCCTGGATAGGCTCATCTCGTATCTGCTGAATATGCTGCATTTGTCTGCTTTATTCTTGCTTATGTGGGTTTTCTGCAGAGAGTAATTCAACAGATTAAATAAAAACAACAACAAAAACGTTAGTGTTTTACTATTGGTAGAAAGAGGGAATTTGCAAAATAAGTTGGCAGGTGGGTAAAGAATACCAGAAAAAAGGATTCCCGAACTGACATAATAAATAGAGGTTTATATAAATATTACATAAAAAAGGAAAATAAAGTTATTCAAATAGGAATCTAGTTTCAATTTCTTACATGAAATTTATGTTAAAGAAATAGCTTGAATTCTTTCCTACTTTCCCAAACTTTCCTGTCTTTCACGTTTAAATAGTTGGTAAAATAACTTACAAGCAAGTTGTTGCCCATAATGAGACCTTCCTTCAGACTGAAGGAGGGGGAGCTTTTGAGAATGCAGAGAACTAATAACCTCCTTTTTGAGGCTGCATCATCCTCAGTACGGTGTATCTTATCTCCAAAAATGTCAGAAGGTTTAGTTTTTCAGTGTGGTTATCTAGCACTTTGAGAACCCGATTCTGGAAAATAGCTATGGCTATGTTCAAAATCAGCTGTCAGGCTGCATGAATGAAAGATCAGTTGTCCTGAATGTGGTGTTGCCCCAAATATTATAATAATGAAACATTACAAGGGATTTTTTTCTTTTTTTTTAATTGTAGGGAAAGTTCTGTTATCTTAAATCTTACATGGTATGCTACCTGTCAACTGCTACATAAAATAATAATTATATATATTTTTGTTGTTCTTTAACATTTCTGTGATTGAGCCATCTGCTGTTGGGTACTTATAAGCCTTGCAAGTCCTGCCTGCTCTCTCTGCGTACCTACATAAGCATTGTTGTATCTGCATAGTGTCTCACTTAAGCCTGTCCTGCCACCTTAGCTGTGTTAAAGCTGACTCATCTGCATATCATAGAGTTCTCTTGGTTTAGATAATCACATTAGACCTATTACACATCCTGTTATAGAAACTGCATTTGGGACTTGGCTAAGTTATCCTAAAAATTACCCATCCCTGACAATTAAAAAAGGTGAGACATATATGACAAAAGAGAGTAAAATAAAATGGTCCTTGAGGCGTCACCCAGCAGTCAGCTAACTCGGCAGTCTCAAGAGCAGGAATGCTGAAAAACAGCCTGGCATCTTTCCTATGTTATTTTAATGACACTGATTTATAGATCTGTTATTTTGTTTAGACGATGAGAAAGAATAGCAAAGTAAACATGATGGAGAGGGCGTCTGTTTAAGGCTAAGGTCAATTACCCAAGGGAATAAATGTGTGTAATTGTACACCTGATAACTAACAGCATAAATTGTTGATTTATATCATGAGTCTTAAACTGCAACCCTTTTATCCAAACAATTATAATTATAGGAGGTTGATTATTTGTATTTGTTCCAAATACTTGTGATGATCATCTTTGCAAAGATACAGGAGAAAAATAGACTAGCGTTCTCTTTGGCAGATATCCTTTCTCATTAGATGATAACTGGCATTGTGGATAAACCTTTTATAGGTTAGGGCAGACAAACACTTTAATTATGCTCGGGAAAATTTTAATTCCCAGATGCCTAGATCACAGAATCTTCTGGCATCTCAAGTCATTGAATAAAATGCATCTATCTGTCATGCTAGTTCAATGACTTTTCATTAGCAATGATATTTTGCCACTCTTCTCTATTCTTAGCATAACTACAGTAATTAAGAGGCAATTTCAAAAATTCGGTGTTGGAACTCGACTTGATTCAGAGTTTGCAGAGCTTGGGAAACCAATGTCTGTCAGGCAAATTGGAGGCCTGGTACCCATGTTCCAGGCCAAAATCATCACTACTAAATGATACCGGTATCCCCAAGCAACACGAGTCCAACCCTGGAAAGAGCTGCTTCGATAGGCAGGGTTATTGTCTTGCTGCGTGTTTCATTTGTTGTGGGGTGTTTTGGTGGGTGAGGGCTTGGCAAGCGTGTGTTGGCAGTGAATAGCGACTGCCTGGAACTAAAGCAGTTTTCAAAACTCAGTGCTGTCAGACATATTTCATCTTCCAGAGACGATGCATATTTATTTCCTCCACCCAGACTTTTTCATGTCTCTTTGCTGCCTCAAAGTCCAAATCAAGGTCCAAATCTGAAAATTCTCATGCGTTTGAATAACCTTATAGATATGCTACACAAAAAAATTAAAAGATAACTTAAGATTGTTTTTAGATACTTACACTTTATTTATACTTAAATCTTGTCTAAATTAATTTTGTATTTTTGTTTCATTGTAAGTCTCTATTATTCTTCACGCATAAATACAAGCATACGTTTCACTGTTCTCTAATTTTCCTGTTATACCACTGAGTACTCTGCCTGAATTTTGCGTACTGTTTCCCACACATTCCTCTCTTCTGATTTTGGTTAATGTGAGCTGTAGTTCTGAATTGTGTACATAGAATTCTCAGCCTGGGTTTTTCTCTGCTTCTCCAGAACTAAGGAACTTTACAGTAGTTATTACCTAAGCCCATAACACAATAACAGAACTTAATTAAGATTCATAATAATGTTCAGCTGTATCAAAAAACTGCTGTGACCTCAAAAAGCTTACTCTATCCAGACTTTTCAAGAAACTATAAAGGGAGTAAGTTTTCCTGTATTCAGTATTTACTTTGGCAATTAATCTTATGAATTCTGAAGTACCTACAAAAATCTGAATTTGAGGGTATTGTTTCGAGTGTAAAAGAAATCATTAATGGATGTAGAAGTATTTACAGAGTTCAGGCCAAAAGTACCTTGTTAATTAGCAAATCTTTCCTAATTTTCTTACCCTTAGCAATCACAGAAATGGTATTCCTGCTAGGTCAAATGATTTATGCTATAGGAAGGTACAGCAAGGAATTGAAAAGTTGTTCTTTCTCCTTTCAATAGCTGCAATACGCTTAGCTGTCTTCTTTTCACCCAGTGCCCCTTCTTTATGGAGCTGATGACCAGCGGGGAACAAGCATGTATTTTTTGTCCTTTGGGTTTCACTTACTCTCTACCCTCCTGAAAACTTGTAGATGACTATGAAACTACTTGGTCACTGAATACCTAGCTGGGATGGAAATCTTGCTAGAGCATTGTTTGAGGACATGTTTTCAGGACAAAGAAAAAAAAAAGTTTTGCTTTGCTTGGAAGGAACTTTTCCCTTGGCAAGAGGGGAAACATTCTGCCCTCCCAAATGGGAGTAGTGCTGTTATATGAGAGTTATATTCTGACCTTTTAGAGTGTGTCTCCAGTCTCATACGTAAAGTCCTGCTCAAGACACAGAAATATTATTTACACTTGATCTATTAAACAAGTTAGTGGCTTGAATGTGTATAGCTTTGTGAATTACTAAATTCCTGTTAGGAAAATGTGGGTTTGGACCAGTTTTTCCAAAGGACTCCAATATTAGCATTTGTAAATTTTGTAAGATTTAGCCATGTATTTGTGAGAGCAAATTAGAGAAATAGGTGGCTAAATAACGCTATTTTAACCTGCTATTAATTCAAGTACATAGTTATGCTTGCACAAGCGTAAGCCATGTTGAGTCCTATTTCTAAACTTTGAAAATCAAAAGCCATGTATATGCCATTGTAAAACATATGTTTTATATGTTCAGCAGAGAAGTATTCTAATACAAGAAGAAGTCATTTCTGAAGAGACTGTGAATGTTATTTTGATGGAAGATTAGCATATTAATATGTGTTAAAAGGCTATCCCTTGCTTCAGCAGACTGTGCTCAGCTCTAAAGATAAAACACATTTTCAGGAGTCTCCTTTAACTCAATTTGGTATGAACTGCATCAACCTCCGCCTTGCCCATGATACCTCACCTTCCTAGGTGTGAGAGCATCTCCTCGTTCATTACAGCATTGGGTTATGTCTCATGATTAAGGACAGAGGACAGCTCCAGAAAGGTGCTAGCCAGAGGGTGAACATAAACAACATTATTACAAATTCAGAAGTAGCTGTTAATGACATCCACCACCTAAGGAAAGGGAATTACTTGCATAGTTTGGTTTTTTTCCCATACAAACCCTTAACGAAAGAGTAAAAGATCACCATTTCTCAGTTGCAGAAGCATTACTGAATGAAACTTCATATCTACTTCTCGTCTTGCAGCCACAACTGACGTGTGGTTTTGGCAAAGCCCGGCGTATTTCTTGCTCACCCCGTTCATCCCTCCTAAAAAATCTGCATGTGCTGGGAGCACAGCTTTAAGCCTGTGGCTGCAAGGTGGAGGCAGATCAAAGAGTTGAAGTACAGTAATGCAAACTAACAGGCTGCTAGATCTGACTGCTAAAATTCCTACCCAGAACACAAAGAAGTAAGGAAGGGTTGCAGTTCGCAGCCTGTAAATGGGAGAGTGTTAAGCTAACACTTTGTAAGTCACTGAAGATGGAAAACATCTGTCTCCCTCATGCCTTCTGAGGGTTGTCTCCTGGGACATGTGAGTCAGCCTCTTTCAGCTGAGTGATTCCTAAGCCCATGCTCACCCTGCTGAAGAATTATTTTGGGAAAAAAGTAAGGAACATGTTTCTCAGTCTCTAGAGAGCAAAATCAAAGAGAAAGGATCTCTGCTATACAGTTCACTGACACACTAGATTTGGTTTCATGGAGGCTAAACATTGACAAAGAAGAATGAAAGAGAGAGAATTGAGAATGTATTTCCTGTATTTTATACCCAAGCAACATACTTTTAGTGTTAAACAGTGGTGCATGAATAGGATATGGACCACAAAAGTATAGCATTGCCATTCTTGTGCATTGCCTTAGAGTAAAAAGTTTGGTTGTGTAATCACAGTCAGCATTGAATTGAAAAATCTCGATTTCTAGTTGTGCCATGGCTTTTTCAACAAGAAGAAAAAACTTGTCTTTAGAAGGTGGCTTTGAGGTGAAGTCAGTGGAGTCAATTTTTTTTCAACTGAGTCAGAATCATGGAGTTTAATCTCAGTATCTGATCTCAGGAGCCATTCTTCTTTTCCACCCTCTCCACATTGTTTAATATTAGGGAATATTTTGATAGAAATTCTCAGACTGACTGTGCACACAGTATTTGAGGTAATATTATCAATTATTATTTCTTTCTTCAAAACACTATGCAATGAATAACACAGAGATGTGCCGCCTTTTGCTTTGAAATCAGAAGTTTTCTTGGTAATGAAAGAGGTGGGTTTAAAGGGTCTCACTTAAAGGTGCCTCAAGAACCTGAAAAGGCCCTCACTTCTAAATCAGTGTTCTTGGTGGGATGAATAAAAATAGTTGGGCATTTATCTTAGAAGAGCTATAATTCAGTTATAGCTTCAGAGCTGTTATTTCATGTCGTTCTAGGCTGCCTGGAGTATCTCACTCACAATTAATAATGCATACAATACTATCAGCGCAGAAGAATGAATTTAGAAAAACAACAACAAAAAGCTGAAATTCAGTTTTTCTCCAGAAAAATAATAATGCTATTGATGTTTTCTTTGGGAAGGAAAAAATTAATCAGATCTACTGTCAAGGTAGAGTTGTTTGTTACTTGTCTCATACCAGTATAGAACTTCTGGTTTTTCAGAGTACATTAGGAAGCTGGGGTATACTAATGTAGAGGTACTGTGAAGATCTGAGGATAATTTTGCCCTTAGCTTGATGCTGATGACCCATTCTTCAAATGGAGTCGTCTGTTAAAATCTCTTATTTATGCAGTTAATACAGTTCAGCATTATTATGTGATGTTGTTGACCTGAGTGCAGCCAACGGCTGTAACCAGGCTGAGAGAACTTCTATAAATACGCAGTGAGTAATGGGAAGCATGCCTTAAGCCTGTGCCTTCATGAATTCTATGAATTTTCAATGTGCTAAGTGTAGTACAATTTATTTGTTCATAGACCAAGGCAAAACATTGGAATCTAAAGCTGTTGATATCCTTTGTTTGAAATAAGAAAACACAGTCAAAACAAACAACTAGCGTTTTCACAGAAATGCACAGAAGAGCAGTCACATACAATCAAAGTCACTAGGGTTTTTACTTCTCGCACACTATTATATCACCCTCACCTTATGGAGGCTTTGCTACTTTCAGCATGTAAATGCAGTCATTGCTCCAGCAGCCTGCTCTGCCTTTCACACACCGTAAAGCTCTTTTGCAAGGTTGGGTCATGCTAAGAGAGGGCGTTGCTCACCTCTCTGCCTCATTTTTTTAATATGTAAAGCAATAGTACTTTCCTCTTTTGCAGAATAATATTAAATCCTTGAATGAAAGGTTTTTTTAGGCATGTTCTTCCTATGTTTTCATGACTACGTTTTATCATTCTTGCCATGATGAGGAGTATGTTCTCAAATACCTTAAAATCTCAGCATAATTTTAGAGTTCTGCCTCTCATGAGGGGATCTGTGGGATTCTTAGATAACTTCTCATCTTTTAAAGGGTTTCAAAGGAAGAAGTAACTGAACTCAGTCTGGAGCCAGTATTCCAGAGCAAGAACTAATAATCCTGATTTTACAGTTAAATGCTGCCCTTTCTTGATCATTTTGTGACCTTTATTCTCTAAAGAAATCATCTTGGCTTTGGGTGGTATTAGTAACAGTGGTAGAAAACTGCACGAAGTTGCAGTTTCAAGTAGTTCATCATGTGTGCAAAATCTCTGTATGATTATGTCAGCATTTTTTCTGGAAATATAATCTTGCCCATCTATAGCTGTTCTGTTCATTTTTATCCACTTTTTATTGTTAGTGAAAGAGAGAGAAGAGATAAAATAGTTTATTTCTTAATAAGGCCAAGACACGTATAGTATGGCAAAACATTTCTGCTGCAGGGACCAAAAAATGCCTACATCCAGCAGAAAAGCAGGCACATGGAGACGCGCTTTGAGGAGGACCAACAGGAACAGAAGGAAGAGAGGAGTAACTAGGCTCTTCACAATTGCAGAAGTTTCTGCTGAGAACAGAGAGATTAAAATACCTTTGAGGGAAATTGGACTATAATTCACAGAAGGTGGAGAAGAGGTGAAATAAGGAAACACAAAGATCAGGGAGGACTTTTTGCCTACAGTCTTTGCCTTTGCTAATGCTCACCAAAGTTCTGCCTGTGCCAGCATATCTGTTTGTGCTCATTTTCCTTTCATTTTCCATCACTTGCAATTGACCAGGTGATGTTCTGGTGATAAAAAGTGGTGCTGCTTCATGTTTTCTAGGGATGTGTCTTTTAAACAGTGAAGCAATTCAGTAATATTAAAAATAAATTAAGATCATGTGTAATTTTTATGGCTGTACCTTTTTTGTTTCCTGCTAAGCATCCCTCCCTTTTATATTTCTTTCCTTTTCTTTGTGTTAGTTCTCATTTGACATCCCAAGTAAGGAACAGATATTACATTGCTATAAGCAAAAGCAACTTGTGACCGTCTCCTTGTGTTGATGATTTTGCTTTAACTCAGGCAATAAATAGGCTACTACAGACTGTAAATCACAGAAGAAAATCTCTAGATGAGAACTGTGACCAGCAACAGTGTGCTTGTGGCTCTCATTTAAACCTACCATCTGAGAGATGTCTAGGACAACTGCTGTTAAAATGCAACACCTCCAGTAACAAAATGAAATGAGTTGGTAGGCAAATGCCCAGCTAACTTCAACATCATAAAAGGAATAATTATAAATCATTATTCACTCAATAGAAGGAAAGTTAAGCTTGTGATAATACGTTTCATCTGTCTGAGTGTGTAGTATATAATGGATTCCGCACTGAACAGAGCCTGAGAGATACCCCAGGAAGCAGAGCAATAGCTTACAAAACAGCTATGAAATCAATCTGTAACCTGGGGGGAGTTTAGATTTTTTTTCCCCAATATAATTGCATGTTACATTAATACATACTATTCTAGAACAAGGCATAAATTCAATTCACTTAATTTTAAATACTGTTTTTACAGTTCTCCTCTGCTATTTACTAATTATTTCAGGTGAGACTATTAAAAAAAATGAAAAAGAAACTCCTGGAAAAGGTAAATAATTCAGTCTAGCTTAGCATGAATAACTAAGCTGCAAGTGACTGTAAACTGAGAATAGAAAAGATTTGGGAGAAATGGTTTTTCCCCATGAAGTCAGGAAGCAGAAACCATGGTTGGATGTTTCTGTTATATTGTCACAAAGACTTTACCTGGTATCAGGAATAGGATTCACTGTGTTTGGATAGAGGGACATCCTGATGATATTGTATTGTCTTCTGAATTATTGTCACATCTGACCACAAAAGACAAAAATGGATAGTACAACCGGATTACAATTCCCTCCAAGATTTCCAGCCTGGGGGCTGTGTACCTCTAGCCCCCAGGCAGCAGGCTGAAAATTTAAGGCTGTGAAAAGTCAAAGGGATGCAAATTGCTTACAGTGACTCGAAGGCTTATACATACACATACTATTTGAAGCTTGTCTGCTCAGTACGCTCCAGGGAACTCTTCCTACTCTCCCCCTTCATAATAATCCATTCTGAAATGCATCTGTCAGGAGCAGAGACCCTCCTCTTGCCACTGCCAAAGGAAAGCAGCACAATTCCCCTGAAGAACTGTATGCCTAACATATTCATGTACCTGTTTCATATCATCTTTCACACTACCTGAAATATCTTTTTCAGGCTTTTCCTCAATCTGAAAAAAAGGATTTCCTTTTATTCATGTAATTTTGAAGCCTCGCAGGTTGCTTGGCTTTTCCTAAGTTTTAAATAACTTTTATCTCAAAAAAGCTTATTATTAATAATATATTCAGAAATCTATAAAAGTAAGCAAAGAATTAGTTGGGAAAACTACATTTCCATTTTCAGTCATTTCTTAGCAGCTCCAGTGCCTCTTGGCCTGTTTTTAAATTAGAGAGAAAGGAACCGACAGGAGCACAGAAAGGTCATGGTAGGTTTTTATAGTTACATTTGACCTAATCATTCATCCCAAGAGTGACTCTCTCTCTTTTGCAGCAGAAGCCTTTCCCCACATGTTTGCCTGCTAAAGACCTTGCTCTGTGATCTGTCCCACAGCCAGGTCTGTCTTTTCCATCTCCCACTGTCATGGGTGTAAAACGTCTTATCCCCTCTAATTTGTGCCCCAGGCCTATCTCTCTTTTTCATAAGCCTTCTCCCTCTACTCCAGACCTCCCTTCAGGTGATATCATCACCACTCATTTCGTGCTCCTGAGCTCATCCTCATTAGCTTTATTTAGTTTGTCACCTTTGGACTGCTCCACTTTCTCCTGTTATACAGGATATCGCCTCTTGCTCTTAGCTTCATTCCCCCACAGCCACTTCATCAGCTGTGTTTGACTGGCCTGGAACTCAGGAAATTGTATCTTCAGATACTTTGTCTCAGACAGTCCCATCAGTTTTCAGTGAAACAATTTTGTAGAGTAATAGAAAGCTCATAATACATAAATAAGGGATATTAAATGAGGGATGAATCCCATGTCATTAAACAATTAGGTGATCCACTGAAATAATAAGAAATATCATCACTCTTACGGAATTACTATGATAAGGTAACTGTGTAAGTATTTATTTAATATTTGCTGTTTGTCAATGACTTGTTGTCTGGGCTTATGAGGTTTTCTGCCTTTGGAAGGGTCAAATGGAAGCAAATACTGATGGAATTAAGATAAGCAGAGATTCATCTAAGAAACATGCAATTATTCCAGACAGTAGTTAGTAAAGGATTAACTTTTTAACAATGTAATCAAATTACAAAAAAAAATGCCAAATTTATCATAAATGACAAAAAAGCTTCCTGCACAGAATCACGAGAACCATTGAAAGTCTGAATTTATCAGAGAGATAAACCATGCAGGCAAAGATAGGTCACTTACTAGAACAATTTGTTTTTCATTAGCCTAAACCTGCCTGACCTGTTCATCTGTTTGTGTCCTATAAAATATCCTGTTAGTACATGCAGATGCAGTATTAACAGAGGAAATTATATTGCCTCTTTGAACTTAAGAAGTCTTGGTAGAAGTCAATGAAAATTATCATATTCCCCAGAATCCTACCCAGCAAGCCTGACAGCTGTCTAGAGCATGGTTCCAGGAAATAAACCACATAAGATACAACAGAATAGGGTTAAAACTGGAAAATTTTACTCCAAGGTAGCCAGGATTGCTTTTAAAACAAGGAATTACTTGATTTTTTTGAGGAATGACTGCTGAAATAGCTTAGAGAGGTTGTAAAAGACCCAAAGAGATCTCAAAGCAACAGCAGCAACTTTGACTTCCTTATAATATCTCTAAGTAGAGCTGGTCTGTCTGCATCTTACGGCTCACAAGACAGCAAGTTGCTGTAATCATCTGTTCAAGTGGGTGACACCAATCTGTTCTAATTTTTCTTGTCTAGGGAAGATCGGAATGGTGACTTTGTACTTTATGAGTATCCCTAACTCATATATACAGGTGTGGGTAGAGAAAAAAAGTAAAATTACTTTTCTTTCAAAATTAAATCAGTCCTTTTTAGGGCAAGTATTTGCAGAGATGTTTCAGCTCTCCAAAAGCAAACTTACTTCCCCTTCAAGTTGTATATAAATAGCCAGGCAAATAACAGCCAGATTCTCAATCAGTAAATCTCAAATAAAATTGTTCTTTAAGTGTCCATCCCGTTCCAAAGCTTTCCTGTATATTTTGAGATGCCTATATACAGAAGATATTTAAAATTTGGTGTAAAACTACTTATATTATCTACACATAAAATTTAGGCATAGATATAAAATTCATTATCTCATCTTAAGCTGTTGTAAATTATGATTGCTCCATTTTTATGGATGGGAATATGTCACTTCTAACAGCTGAGGATTTGTCCATAATACCTTAAACATTGGATATTGTTCAGGGTAAGCAGCAGATATTTTTTTCTTTAGAACATGTAGAAAATATTCCGAAAACACATAATTGCAGAAAGTGCTGAAAGGCTGCTCCATAGCTGGTGAAATTTCTAGTGTGTTGTGCAGACCTATTTATAGCGCACATTTTTAGTGTCAGTAAGAACTGCTAAACAGAAGACATACACTAAGACAGAAATGTTTTCATGGAAATTCCTGGTAATTCTAATGATGGGAAACACACACATCTTCATCCTACTTGTTTAGTAAATATGTGTCTTGTAATGAATCTCAAGACATTTAGCCTGTGAGACCAAGCAGCCAAGAGCATTAAAGCAAAGTCAGCACTCCATTAATATTTGTCATGAGATTTTATAAATGCTATGGCAAACAACCTAATTTTGATGCTAGTATCATCATCCTCATGGGCTGTCTGAGCAACTCCCCAGGGCTGCTTGCTCTTTAGTGTCTCTCTAGATGTGGTTCCCTTCTTCCCTTCCTTCCAAGCTCCAAGGTGAAAATATTTTTCTTCTCTCCCCTTAAAAGCACTGATGATTTTGTCAGGAGCTCTTTTTCATTGCAGATGGTTGGTTGGTTAGGCCTAGGGACCTGTTCCCTTTCATATACCCCTGAAGGCTCATGTCACCCTCTCCTCAGCACTTGCACGCTCACTTTCCCAGCTCACAGTTGCCCACAAGCTGGGGCAAGAAGCTTGAGGGCTGCTTTGCAAAAAATAAGAGATCACGGGAACGTGCGGGGGTGGGGGGGGGGGAAATATCCGGCACAACGCAGATCCTGATACAATTTGATCATAGAATCACAGAATCATTTAGATTGGAAAAGACCTTTGGGATCATCAAGTCCAACAGTTACCCAGCACTGCCAAACCCACCACTCAACCATGTCCCTAAGCACCACATCTATGCATCATTTAAATACCTCCAGGGATGTGACTCCACCACTTCCCTGGGCAGCCTGTTCCAGGGCTAGACAACAATTCTGGTGAAGAAATTTTTTCTAATATCCAACCTAAACCTCCCCTGGCACAACTTGAGTCCATTTCCTCTTGTCCTATCGCTTGTTACTTGATTATTATTTTCTTTAAAATTAAGATCTTTGTTACAATTAACTAATAAAAACAAGGAGGAAGAATTTTCCTTTACTATTTCTTCCATAAGACTGAAATGCTACAGCATGCAGGAAAACTATGAGTATGAATGATGGGAACGTAAAACACTAAGGGCAGGAAGATTTGTATTATCTCCAAAACAGTATTCCCTCGTAGGCAATATAAAACCAGAACCGAAAGTTAGAAGTTTAAAATTCATCTATCAAAACAGTAAAGTCCATTTTTTTTAGATGAAACTCCACTACTAGCATTCTTCCCACCTATAATTCTGCAGAAATACTGGGAACTGGAAAACCCCAGGTGGTAAATATGATCCGGTAAACTTGAAACTGAGAAAGAGCTTTCCTCCCAAGCTGGAAGTGGCAGGTTAAAAGAATTTCCTTTCCCAAAAGCAAATATGAAGTTGTCAGATATACTGTGAACAGTTTTATTACTGGTCTGCTTTGCAATAATGTACCCACTGACAACCTCATTGCTCTATGCAAAGACAAGATGAAGACTAATACTATATGGGCTCAAGAAAAGGACAGATTTAGATTTTACATCTGTGCTCCACCATAACTCCACTGATACCATGGACTTACTTGTTATTATACTGGTGTGAAATCACATTCTTAATCCTGAATTTGAACAAAGAAATATATTCTGTTGTAAGGGGAAAGTGGGGACATGGTGTGGGTTGAAAAGAAGGGAACACTTAGTGCATGCATTTCAAAGAATAATCCCCCATGTGCTTTCACATTAAAGTATGACTTGCCAGGTCACCGAGGAGGGAATCCACTTCTGAGGGCAAAGTAAACATTTGTCTCCTAATTAACAGTTTTTGCTGTGAAGAATTTCACATACTTGGAAAGCAGAAATGCTTTAGGTGGAATTTGCATATGTACTTGTGCAACACATTTCTACTTATTTTATTCCTTCAGAAGTTTTCCAAAGCTTTAAGTTACAATTTTGAATTTCCAGACATTGCTACCAATGCTAGAGAGCTATTCACCAGTTTTATAAGAACTCCGCTGCAGTCTCTTTTCAGGAGAACAGTGTGCTACTTCATTCAAACTTAATGAGTTGAATAACTTGGCATCTAATTGGACTTTAGATCACTGCTTGTCTCGTTAATGCACTGTTAAAACTGAAGGTGACCAGATGTTGTATCTGGTTTCCATGGCAAGGGTTTGGTAGTGGGGGGGCTGCAGGGGCGCTTCTGTGAGAAGGTGCCAGAAGTTTCCCCCGTGCCCAACGGAGCCCGTGCCACCGGCTCCAAGAGGGACCCGCTG
>JAVJGI010000064.1:3104522-3160722 GCA_035590275.1 Ibycter americanus
CCGACCCACCAGCCTTTCCTTGTATTTTCTCCCCCTTGCCCAGCTGAGGAGGGCAGGGGCAGAGCGGCTGCGGTGGGCGCCTGGCACCCACTCAGGGTCAGCCCACCACAGACATAATCACAGTAAAGACTATTTTAGTACTTAGTATGTTACAGGAATTCATATTTTATTTTCTATTAAATAGACTCCATTTAGTGATACAAAATTCAAGTATATCTCTGTGCAGGTACCTGTTGAGCACCATCCCACACTAATTTGTGATACAACACTAAATAATAATGAACTTAGAGTACTTAAAGTGCCCAAAATATCCCTGGAAAGATAGTACCACCAGGTAGGACTACAAGCATTTTATTTTTTCTAAATTTCCAATCTATTAACCTGTGGTACAAGATGGGCTTCCTTCCATCTTACCATTCTGGGAATGAAATAGGATGGCTGGATGGTCTGTCGTTATTACAGGCAGTTTTATATCACATTAATATGCTTTGGGGCTATATAAGGATCTCAAGATACCCAAAGAAATTAATAAAAGTAAGGAGCATGAAAGACCAGATCATGACCCGGGATGGCAATGTGTGATACAGAAGAATGAGAGGTGAATCCAAAAGCAGTGTCAATTTATAAGGAAAGAGAGTAAATATGGAACTGTTGAGGGCCTCTATTCTGCGGTGCTTAAGTATGTGTCTATTTTGAAGCATGTGACTCCTTCTTATTCAAAAAACAGATACAAACCTACATATAGACATACTCTTGGATCTTTCATCAGACTTACGTGCCACTTCATAATTTTGGTATACCCTAAGACCTAAAAATTTTCCTTTGTCTGTTCCCAGAGTGCTCACCATGCCATTTTTTGAACACTTGCCGAACTGTGTGCCCTTGTGTTATGCAGTCCATGCAATGCAATTTAAGAGGAAATATAAGGGGAACAGACATGACTTGAACTATGTCTGCAAGACTGATCCAGATTTGATTGATGCCTTATCTTTTAAAGCCTTATAATCTGCTGGACAGAATATTGTAGGTGCTCATCTGCCTTGAGAGTTAGATTTTGTACCGTACCATTTTATAGCTACAGTCTAGTGATTTATTCATAGGAGGAAGCTATCAAATATTAACCATTTCAAGGGAAAAAAAAAGTTTATGTATGTAATGCAAGCATTTGGAACAGAAAGCCTGATGAGCAAACACCTAACTACATGCTTCTTAATCTTGGTTAAGTAATACACCATATTGGTGTCGTGGAAAAAAATCTAAAATACTTTAGTACACTGGCAGTGATTTTTGTGCTTTATGAACTGTACCACAGGTAATATGTACAATCTGAAATGTTTGTGAAGCCTTAAGATTTAGGCTACCTAGATCTAGTGGTACTAAAAGTGAAATGTGGTCAAGGTGGGACCATTCCTTTTGCCTTCAGACAGTAAGAATTCAGTGAGATACAGTCTGCTTGAAATAAAAGAAAAACTACTGGGGCATAGTAAGCAGGCTTGCATTTTTTGCACTTTTTCTTCATTCTTCTAATATTCCATACATATTTTAAGGTGCTTGTCGCTTCCAACATCACAGAAAGTTATTATGCAGATACTTGATCTGCCCCAAAAGGAATTCAACATTTCAAGAAAGCCATTAAATTATGCACAATGTTAGCCTATGACCATCTATTCTTATCTCTATTACAGTTGCTGCCTATCTTCTATTTCTGCTCCCATTTCACTGCCTTCTTCCTCCACTGCTTAGTAGTGTCCTAGTTAAAATTCAATAGCAAGACCTTTGGGAGAAGTATCAGGTCCTCCATTGATACAATTCTGTGAGAATGGCAGTGAATTTAGTTTGTATAAGAAAAGTATTGATGATTTTGTGCATGCTGTATCATATTCCTGCTAAATATTTCACTTAATAATTGGAGGTGGAAAAAATATTTTCTCTCTAAAACTCTTTGGAACAGGTAGAAGAAAAACATGTTTGATCTTAAGATTTTCAAGTTCATCCAGCAGGTTTCCAGCTGGAAGACACTTGTATCCTAAAAGATCCAATAGATTCAAAAAAGAAACTGCTTGTTTTACTTCCAGAAATCATTTTTACTCATCCTGATTTGAATGTGGGCTTTCCCCACCTGCCCAGACTTAGGTATGTGCTTAGTATTAACACATAACTCCAACAGCTCCTAACACTAGGCATCAACACTTCTAACTCAGAAACTCTGCTTTGGACCTGAAATATTTTTTGTCAAAGCTTTTGTTGATCCTGTCATTTCATTAATCAGCAATCAGCTATCAAAAAAAAAAAAAAAAAAAGAATTCTGAAAACATTCCACACTTCTCAACTGCTAACAGCCTTACTGTATTCCAGAAGAAACATGGTGTTGTTCGTAAAGATGTATCTTACTAAGTATTTAACCTAGCTCCTCTTCAGTATGGGTATGAGGTAAAGGCAGGTATTTAATGGAGGCTTTTCCATTGCCTAAATATTTCAAATGGGCAGGTAAAGGACTTGTGCGATTATCAGGAACTGCAGGTTTTTGATAAGCTAGAAATATAACAGGAATGGGGTCTCTTTCTGAACTTGCATGCTTCTATTCTCCATGATCAATTGGGGAAATGTGCAGAGACTCTGCAGAGACCTTTTCATTTCAGTGAGGATATGGGGGAGATGTATGCAGACACCTTTGTGATTTCTGCAAGAATAGGTTCAAGTTACATCAGGGGACCGTTGTGGAACTTATTTGGAGTCTTTGAAAATTAAGAGGCTCATTATTTTCAAATGAACTCACTCTGCTGTAATGCAGCACTTCTCTCTTAGGCAGTGTTTTTTATTCACTTTTTGTCACTTTCCCAGGGAAAATAAAATACGTGTACATTTCAAAATGTGAACAAATTACACACACAATGTGTAACAGTGTACTCTTTCATCACACAGGTGCTCTTTATCCATCATTTGGCCTGATACGTTTAGGGGCACCGCTGAGCCTAGTCTATGACAAGCGAATCACAATAATGTGTTTATCAGTGGCTAATGCTCTCCTATGTAGCTAACCTGAGGAATCAAGAATTTAAAAAGGCAAGCCTGGTGTAGCTCAACCACAGAGCCTTTGTGTAAAGATGGAAACGTCTAAAAGGTCAGCTAGAGAGTCAAGTGGTCCGAGAAGCCCTGTGGACAAGCAAGCTGTGTGGATAACAGCTACTCTCTGCAGACATCACTTGGGTGCTGCTTTCAGAGTTATCTATTTAGACAAATTAATAATAACCTGATACTGGAAGGTACTGAGAGCTCTCAAATGATACCTGTGTTTGGATATGGTGCATTTCACAGGATCAGACCTGAGAGCAGGAAATTATCTTCAGAGCTCTTTCATTTTAAAATAGATCTGTATTTCTTTAATTGTTAAGACTCTACCAGGAACAGTACTGTATATTCTCTTCAGATTCAAAAATCTGGTTTCTGCTAGTGAGTATATGAACTTCAACTTTATTAAACAAAATATCTTGGTAGGAAGGGAAATGTAGTTTATACAGTAAACATATGCCTGTGAGACTGTGAGGAAGTGAATTGTTAAAATGGCTCCAACATGTAAAGGATGCATAAAAATCTCACAAAAGCCAGAGATGCAAAGTTAATGCTGACAGTGTATAGTGCAGTAAGCTAATAGTACATTTATTGTAGACATCTGCAGCTGAAGGATCCTCTTGGGATCACCATTTGCTTGCCCAGGGAATTTGTTGACATGTTAGATGTCAGCATCCACAAGTTTTATGGACTGGAACAGAAGGGTGTTTCCTGATCTAAGTTTTATAGGCAAACTCTTTGGTTAGTGACGTAGCATTTGATAGTACTGTTGGACTGGGGAGGGAGACAATTTTTCAGGTCAGAGCTGAAGACTGAATTTGTCCCTGTGTGGTGAGGAAGAGTGCTGTGATGCAGAATACTCTGGACATCACATAAAGTGTTAAATTTTAGCTTAAAATCATCCGTACTAGTCTCAGACTTCAGTAAATATTCTTAAGCAGTCGTTAAATTACAGAGAAATTCCAATAGTATTGCATTCTGTATCAAGTATCAAATGAGAGCAGCATCATTAATGACACACTAATGAATACCACATGAATTAATAATAATCGGCTACTTTTTGAAGTCTCCCTGGCTTCCATCTGTCTCTTAAATCACTTCAAATAATTAATTGCTTAATGCTTTTCACCTTTGACAGGCAGAAATAAATTGCAGATTAAAAATACCTGTGTTGGCAGTGGGCAGACTAAAGTAGCATGGCTGCTTGCTACCAATCTAGAGGGATGGTGAATTTTGCTCTGCAGAGCCTGCCTTGCCCAGGTAGTAATAATGCACAGATAAAGGAGGCTGGTACTGTATTACTCTTTTTAGTCAAAAAAAATCACCCAGAGCCACAGATTTTTTGCAGTTTTCTCTCCTTGACAGAGCTGATTCAATACCTCTGATGTCGCCAGTCCTCTGCATCACTGCTGCAGGACAATCAGCAGCAGTAACTTTTTCCTTTAGTTTGTCTCTGTCAGCAGGTGACAAGGCAGTGCAACTGTGCCTCTCTTCTGCTGAGGCGAGTCGGGTGTTGGGGGTCTTTTTTAGGGTCACCTCCCTGTTGAGAACTGCTCCAACATCACCTTGGTCAATAAGTAACCGAACAATTGTAAGAAATTCCAGTCCCATGGACCTGGGATAAATATGAATGATAGCCTTATGTAAATGCAAACACTTAATGTAACATTGTTTGTTCTGGAAACTGCCTAGTCCTGGGGATTTTAATACTATTTTTATTGGTTTTATTTCTAGATATTAAGGAACTTATTTGCTTGGAGATCTGCACCTTCTTATCTGTGCTCAAAGCCAGGTAAGGTCAATTATTCAAATAAAGTTCTAGTGACCAAAGAATGCATGAGAAGCACATTAATTTTTAATCAGTTTAAAAATGGGGAAGTCAGTCATGAATCTTTCTCAAAAGATTTCAAGTTGCAGATTGTTCAATCTTGCCATTTCAAAAACTATGGGAAAATGTCTGAGATAGGTTGTGGCAGCAGTTCTCCCCTATTGTGTATTCTGCTTTGTTCCACAAGTGGCAACATTATTACAGTGCTGGATGCAAGACTATTGCTTTTGTAAATACCATAACTGCCAATACCAATATATATTGTACTGCCTAGGTGATGTATAAGTTTTATAGCTTAACTTACAGGGTTTTAGTCATTTTTTAAAAACTTTCTTTTATGGCTTTATTATAAAGTGTGCAAGAGAGAGAGAAGACATGGGTGCTCTGTGATTCGAAGTGAAGGAAAGCCCAAATGCATCCTTCTCAACCTCTGATAAATGCAACTCGCAACATTCAACTGCTAATGCAGAATTTCATCCTCATTCCACATTTTCCCTTCCTCAACCTTTTAAATGTGATACAGAATGGCAACGTCCTACTTTATTCTAAATGCTTTTTAAATGCATGTTTTCAAGCTCTTAAGTTACTGGAGGAGTTCTTCGCATAAAATGATGTTACCCTGTGTACACAGAGGAAAAATGGAAGGTCACAGGAATTTGTTGCTCTAGAGTGTAATCTGCTAGACTTTCAGCTGTTTAAAACTCTGGGAAAGCTACTACAGTGTGTTTTTTTTAAAAAAAGTTTCTTCTGCATACTTCTGTGCTAGTAATCACCACAAGTTCCTTGCAGAAAATTCCCCAGGCAGAATTGTTTCTCACAGGTATAATTATGCTGGAGAGAAGGAGCTGCAGGGGCCAGTTCCCTGCCTGAGGAAAGCCTGTGTTCTCCTAAGGTCAGGCCCACAGCAGCAGCAGCTCCAGCTCTAGTACTGCCAGGATTCCTGCAGGATTCTAGGCAGGATAATCCTGCCTGAAGGATTCCTGCCCTCTCTAACGCTGTGAGGTGTGTAAGCACAGCTTTTTGGGGGCAGGCAAAAAAGGGGAGAAACAAAGTCAGGTATTACTGGCAAAGAAACAGCAGGTAGAAGGTGGCAGTGGTGGAGGAGCAAAGGGGCTTGCGGTGCCTGGGAACCTGTCAGTGCCTGGCTGTTCAGCCCCCTCCCCATGCCGCTGTGCTAGGTGAGGTGCTGGCACAAGGACTGTGAGTAGGAGGCAGAGCGGATCGTAAATGCTGTAGAGGAAGTAACATGAAAATGATGAAAGATTTGACTGGAAGGGAAAGTGAAGGAGAAGGGAGACGTGATCTAGAAAAAACATATGGAGCAGAAACAGGAAAGAAAAGCAAGGGGGGGAAGGGGAGCAAGCAAACTAAAAGCAAAGCAATAACAACATAAAGCATAAGCTCAGAGGTGTTTGCACTGGTATTACAAAACAAAAATTCCACTGGGAAAGGAGGGCAAGCACTGGGTTAAGACAAGAGGCAAGATTTCACTGTGCCTGAAAGCATCTTGTTGAGATGAATTTTCTTTATGCATCCATACCCTTTACCTAAGTGCAGTAAGAATAGTTTGGGGCTTGTTGGGTATGAAAGGTATTTATGATTTTCTGGTCTCAAATAAATGTTCAATTTTGTTCAAAAATTGTTTTCTTTATTTACCCAGGGCATGTACTTATACTGCCAGAGCTAAATGTCACTTCTATCTGCTAGAAATATTTTGTTCTCGGTAATAGCCCAATGCCTTTAAAATTCAGTGTATTATGCTTTAGTTAAAAATAATGGGCAGTATAGCTGTATTTCACAATGAATAAGTGTGTTAATTATGAGACGGATCACACTAGATACTGTTTGCTGCTCAGTTCCCTTTGAATTTCAATGAATAATAACTTGCTCTAAAATAAGGGACATTTTTAATACACCCAACAATGATGAAGCAGACTAATTACAGGTAATATATTTTTATTGAAATCTGAATGACTACACTTGTCATTGGCTCTCAGAAGTATGCTATATTCATTTGAATTATATGCCTTAATATATATCAACTAATTACATATTTGTTCCATTCCTAATTAAAAAAAAAAAAACAAACAGGTAAGTCAGAATTTCATCAAACCCAATTTTCCTGAAGTCACAGAGGTAAACCTCCTCTTGACCTAGATGGAAGCTATGTGCATTCTGCATTCTAAGGTAGGAGCAGTCTATTTACCTTTAGACTTTTGCAAAACAGAATATACAGCACTAGAAACTAAGTACTAGCTTAAAAGGCAGGGAGAAAGCAGGGAAAAGGAAAAGCAATGCTAACCCAGGGCAGTGCTAGCCCACAGAAAATGCGGCTTCTTGTGATACACTTGCTTACAGGCTTTCTTCCAGATGAGCTAGCAAGCTTTAGGCTGCTGTTGGCCCCAAAGTTAAAATCCAGACCCTCTTCAGAGCAAGCCTTTTACTCATCAATAAAAACTGCAAGTCCCATGGAGTTCTGTGGCACTTCGTTCTGATTCAACAGAAGTCATATAAGCATCTTTAACCTCCAGATGACAGAGGCATCAAGTGGTCCCCTTGCCCCACTATCACGAATAAGAATTTCAGGAATGCTGAAAACAGCTTTGCCTGGCTGTCACAAATATACGTTCATTTGATGGCTACAGGAAAGAGTCCTTAGTTCAGCTTCAAGGATACCATTTGTAGTTCGATACAGGTTGCCTCCTAAATTAAAATGTAGAGACAAAGCTGTTCTGTGCCTTCTCAGATTCCCCAAGGCAATAGGAATTAAAGCACCAAAGACATCAAAATAAATTGTGCCACCCCAGCCCTGTCAGCTGCCTAGTCTGACCTTAGGGTGAGATCTCACTTATCGGCAACTTGGGTGTCACCTGCAGAGAGAAAGGCTGTATAGTGGTGCTCCAGAGCCATGACCGGGAAAAAATTCAGAGGCTGTCATCTGAAGTTTTAATTTTGTTGTGTGCAGGCCTCTGCAATGTTCATTTAAACTTAGCTGTTTAAGCACTTATACCTGCTAGTAAATTCAAATGCTGGAATATTAATGGAAAGGGAGCACAAAGGGTACAATCAGTCTAAGTTAATTTCAAAATTCAAACAAATGATCATGCATAGGGGTTTTTTTCTCCAGTATTCACCGTTTCTAATTAGGATGCAGTATGACATGTCCTGTTTTCGTATTTCATATGCTGCGTATTTCAAGTAGCAAATCTAGACTCTCAAGATGATGGCTGGCAACTTGAGAGAAAAAAAAAACATAAACAACTTTGAGAAAAAATTGAATATAATAAAAATAATCTGAAAATATTCCAAGGCTAAGTCAATTCAGAAGTATGTTCAAAATATGGAGTGTGAATGTTGGTTTTCCGTAACACAGATGGAATCAATGCAAACGGAATATTGACTACAGATTTAAGCTTACCTTATCAATAAAGACAAACTTTTGCAATCACCTTCTGAGGGATCTATCATGCAGTTCCTATCAATCCCCTTCAAAATCTTTCCATCATTAGTGAGGTTCCATTTTTCACTTTAACAGAGTCTGAAAACAGTTTTTCATCAACTCAGTTCCTAAAGAAACTTAGTTGCTGTTGTTTTTTCCATTTCTTTATCTGTAACAATATGCTTTTTTTTTTTTTTTTTGAGATGAACATCAGTTTCTTAAGCACTATTAAAAAAATTACGTAGTAAACAATAGCATTATACTAAAGATAAGATTTTAAGGGCACTGTGAACTCTGCAAGGAAATATTAAATTATATATCAAAACATAAATATCCTAAAAGGAGTGAAACGTGTATCATCTATTAAGAATATGCGGTATACATTCCAAAACGTATCTATAATTGGAATAAAAATAGTGAAGCTAATGTGGTATTCAGATCTTATTCTGTTCCTACAATTAACTGGTTGATCTAACACACATTTAAAAAATAGTATTTCCATTTGGCAGCAACCAGCTGCCAGTGGAAGGAACATCGCCAAACAACAAGTTTGTGGTTATTTAAAAGGAACATTGAACTATTTTGGTCTTAGAAGGGTCATGAGAGTTAGAACAAAGCATGTGTTTTCCAGACTGGTGGAGATGGCAGCTATAGCACAAAATAGCACAGCTCCTCTAACAAGAGCTAAATAGGGCTAAGTAATCCTTGTCTCAGGTATGCCTATTTTCATCACAAGGTGCTGTACGGATGTATCAGAAAAGAGTAGTGCTGACAACCACCTGAAGGCTAGATTCAGCTCAAAAGCTCATTTGACATATAATCAAAACTAACAAATAGAAAAACCGAACAGACAAAAGAATTTCAACATCTTTTTCCTTTCATAAATAACAAAGCTCCAATTATGATTCTGTAAGTGATATTCTTTAGTCCTGTAATCTGCAAGTATAGAAATTGTTTGTATTTGATTTTTACCAAATATAGTAACAGCATAGAACTTGACCATTAAGAAGAGCTTCCATAATAGTGTGTTATCAAGGGTAACTGCTTATTTCATTAGCTTGTTCTCAAAGTTTTGCAATTCTTATTCAATAGATCAGTAACACTGGTTTGGTTTGTGTGTGTGTGTTGTGGGTTTTTTTTCAGCTGGTTCATTAGTAGTTTAACAAATTGACAGAGGAATTAATATTTTGTTGCCTGAAAAGAGAGGGGAAAAAAAAGGTTGGAAAAAAATTAATAATGGAGAAGTTAATAACAAACTGCAATTCATTGTGTAATAGTGAACTATTACAGAGATTTCACTTTGCCATTAGAAGGATTAGCTCCTGAAAGCTGATGATCCTTTAAGAAAGCAAACATGCATTATTGAGGTGTATGGACTAGGAAATCACAAGAGACTTCTCTCTGTGACATTCAATTTAAAAGGACTTTTGAATCTTGTTTTGCTCTCATCTCAGTGGCAACTCAGAAGCGTTTGTTATCATTGGAAAGTGCTTCCACCAAGTCCAGAACTCTTTCTAGAACCATTCATTGACAATCTCTCTCCCTTTCAGACTTCCCGGTCACTAAGGATTCTTATGCACATGCTAAATATAAAGAGGTTCTAGTTCAGAATTTTTGTACTATACTTCTAAAAAATTCAGCTTTAAATCTCATCTGGTAATGGAATATGCTATTAACATGACAAAAGCAAACTTCATGTATTATAGAATTATGCTTCACTCTGATTATTTAGAAATAAAATATGCCTATAAGTGTATTTAAATTACAGTAAGCAAAACAGCACTTTATGAAGAGTTGGATAGTGTTGGGTTTGGGGTGATTTTTCTTTTTAATGGACTGAGCCACCCACTAAAAGATTTCTGGTTTCTTGGATGATTCATTAATGCTTCCTTCATTTTCCAATTTCTATGGGACCATCTGGCCCATCTTTGTAGAAAGGCATTTAGCTGTAAATATATTTTACAGTCTTTCTCAATTTAAAAGTAGTTGCCCAGCTGCTTCACAGAAACTGTCAGCAATTGGTGAACTCCTCAGAATTGCCAGCCTTCATTAGTAATCCAATCAGGATGTAGTTTAAAATACTGCAAATCAGATTATGCTCCATTGGACAGGAATTGGAGTGACATGATGGGCTGGGTTATCTTATTTTGCATCTGTGATTGCCTTTAATCCAAGAGATGCATGCACTTTCTTTTGAAGGGAGCGCACTTAGACTGAGATTGGCTGTCCCTGTGCATGTATGTGGTCATGTGTGTGTGTTCCCCCAAAAAGAGTACTGTTCAGATTTTATCTGTCTCATTGAATTGAATTCAATGTCATGCATTGGTAGCATGAGTTATATGCAGGATTTGCTATGCTTTTGAGTTCCTGTTTCATCTGGTTTACATTAATTAGAACTGTAAATTTGTGTTTTCTGATTTGAGTGGATTTTAGATCAGTGCCTTTCTCTCTCCCTATTATCTTCTGTACTATCAAAACCATATTTCTTTAACAGCTGGCAGAGCTTGCTGGTAATAAGATAAAAATGTGGAGGTAAGGCAATAAGGCTGGCACTTGGCTACATTAAACAATTACATTAGTACATAATTTCTGTAGCTGCAAGACTCTCTGGTACAATATGCGGGTGGGAATATTTATAAGAAGAACAGTCTAATTAAAATTAATTTCCACACATGGAGAACCTTACGCATTAGAGATTGAGCTGTACAAGGACTTGGATGGATACAGAATTCCATATTTATTTATAAAGCAACTATATTGCTCAAATAAATATGTGCATAGAAAAATTGCCATTTTACATGAGCTGTACAGTCTTTGGACTATTGCTTTCAGTTGTACTACTTCTTTTGATGGAACAGCTCATGTAAGTCATTAGTGAGGGAGAAACATTTACCTCATCCAGCCAGCTGGTATATCCTGCAGTGCATTTCGCTATGTAATTTCACTCAAAAGTAACTGAACTTTGTGTTTTGTACAGGTTTTCCGAGTTACTCGTTGCTATAGTAAAAGAAAACAGGGCACCCAATACCTGCTACTCAGCTGTAGAAATCTGATCATTTGTTAATGGCTGAAGAGTCTATTTGCTGTCATCAGTTGGATGCACTGAGTTGTATTAATGAGCTTTTATCAATTGTACTTTAAATTGTACAAGTTATGTAGCGTACTCTAATTAGATGATCTTCAGGAACAGCTTTGAAACTATGAAGAAGACATGAAAACTTTATGTAAACAATTCTATGAGACATTAATACACTACCTTCAGTTGAACCAAAGATTTTCTAGGTGTGAGATATAAAGGGAAATGTTAACAGAATAATGCGATGTCAGAGAAGTTTGTGTAGTCCTTTTTTTCAAGAGAAATTTATAAATAGGTAACAGTGTGAAGACAGATTCTGATGGGTCTATACAGAGCAGATAAAAGAAGATAAATTTCTAGACAATAATGTCTTTGGGCTCTATTCAGTTAACAGGACAGAGGGAGAACATTTCAATGAGTGAAAGAGAAGAGAGACAGAAATTTTATCAGGGGTTTGGAATCATTAAAATCACATTTCACTAGTCTTGTCCAATCTGTAATTGAATAGTAATACAAAAAATACTAAAACTAGATGTCTTAGTGGAATGAAAAGATTAAAGTTTAGTGAGGAACTTCTACTCTTTGAAAATACCGTGATAATAAATCTACTTTCTGACACAAAAGAAAATAATCTTGCAGTTCATTGTGTAATGCATTCACGTCCTCCAAGCAATATTTTTGGTTAGCTTTAGGGAGGAAATTATGGAGTGCTAGAAGTGACAAGTATCCATTATCAGATGTTTGGTAGGGGTAATTTTCCTTAATTAAATCCATTGTTTATGGAGTCATTGGCACTCAGCTAGCGGAAAGTTTCAAGATAACTACTTTTCTCATAGGCAATTGCATGGAATTATTTGAGTGTGTTTGGTTACTTTATTAAATTCAGAGAGCTCTGCTGATTCTGAATTTCATGTATCTTTTCATTTTTGTCTACTGTCAATGTGATCTGTGAAGACTTTGGTTTTTCAACTAAATCTCCCTGTTCAGTTCATTCCAGGCATAGTTTGAAGACTCATCCTAGTGGATAATTACACATTTCATGGCATTTTTATGAGCCTTTGCTTCATAGCTTGTGGATGTCTGTATTTCTTAAGCTTTATAGTCCATGAAATAAAGGGGTTGTGTTGCAGTACGTGCAACAGCTTATATGTATAACCTGAATGCTAATTTTGAGGAACTGAGGTTTTAGGCAAGTGGCATAGTTTTCCGCTTGCAGTTGGGAATCAGGAATGACTCTACTGAAGTGAATGGAGCTAGGCTAATAAAAAGCCTTTGAAAATCCCACTGGTTCCTTAATACATTATGGCTCCCAGTGGAAATTCCCCTAATCTCTGTGGAATTAGGAAGGAACTCTACATATCTTCATATACTTTTGTTGACTACGAGACTGCTAGACACAGACTATTCAAGCAAACAGTAATGTACAACACTTTTTCCACAACTGAAAAAGTAATATGTGAAGTAGTGATTGCATCAATACACACTCAGCTATCAGAAATGTAACCAAAAGGGAAATGAAAAACGGTACATGAAGGGAAGAATGAAAAAGGAGGAAAATGCAATCCAGCTGTCATCTCCAAAAAATGATCTGAAGGAACAGCTGCTGTCAATTCTCAAGTGTGAGAAAACATGCTCATGTGAAGACTGCTATCGTTCTATCCTTGTCATGTTTAAATATTAGGCCTACTTTTGTTCAACTATTCAGTAAAGAGTAGTTACGAAATTTCTTTCCTACTGGATTTGGTGATTGATCCTTTATTCAGATCTTCATAAAATATCCACCAAGATCTACCAGTGAGTTAGCTCTTTTGACTGGTAATACTGACAATTTTATTAACATAAGTGCGAAAGAGAATGGAAAATTTATATTCAGAAAGTTATACTTTAAACCCCATATTTTATATATTGTTAATTGATATTGCTATGGATAAAGCAATGGATGCATTGGATGCGTAGTATGTATTCCACAGCTCTGGTTTAGACTTCCTCTGTGATTTTACTGCCATAAATTATTGCACAGTACACTAAGGTAAATCACATGAGATTTCTTAATTTCTTCCCTTCTTCTTTTTTTGTCTGTTCCTTGTTTCTCTTCTCTCTTTTGCTCCACCTATACTAGCAGTAGGAACATGAGATAAAAAGATGGATGACTTGATACTTACACTTCCACATCCCTTTCTATTCCAGTTGCCAACATGTTTTACTCACTGATTAGGCATTGTTTAGTTATAAGAGTTCTCTACACTATTTAAGAAAAAAAATGCACATATTTACATATATTTATAGATTTATATACGATTTGTATAGCAGTCAATTTTCAGCAAAGCATTTGTGGTTTTATAAAAATCGAAGGACATTTGTTTGACAAAATGAAAGAAAGGGAAAGCTTGTAAAATATGGAAAGTATAATTCTCTTAAAGAGTGCTAAGAAAATGAAATACATATTTCTATTGCAATACAGAAGTTATTCTTCGAGAGAGATGTCAGCCAGTACAGAAATGTCTGTTCCAATATTAGTTTTAAAAGATTACGGTAACTAATTAGATAGTTCTGATTTCATCTGTTTTGCGGAGGTTCAGCTTTATCATGTGAGAACCTCTATTGTTCTGGTACTTGATAAACAGAATACTGAAATGCTTTGTCATCTTAGTATTTTCAGTGGACCTTATAAGAAAAAGTGCAGTATTTTGTCATCTCTTTCCCTAGTCCCAGTCATGACCCAGAATCACAGAACATGAAAAACAATCTGACAATGTTATGCAAAACTTGTTTGAAATTAAAATATTTTGCTTGGTAAAGATTCAGATCAGCTCAGCAATTGTTTTAAATGATTCCTCAGTATTTTGCTGGTCAAATGAGATGGAATTACTAGAAGAAGATTTGAGGTAGGCTGCATTTCAATAACTAAAACAATATCTGGTGCATTCTGGAGGAGGAGATGAGCTTTAATTTGACCATTAGTTCAGTCGAGGATCTGAAATTTCAGCATTACTACCACTTTGATTATGAATCATTTTAAAGGGGGTTCTAATCCTAGGTGACTTCTAGTGATACAAAAATGTATCAGAGAAAGTGAAAAGGACATATGCTGTATCACCTGCAGCTGCAAAGGTCTCAGGGCCCATGTGTGAGAAATAAAAGCATGGTTATTCAGTGACTGAAATCATGTCACTAGACAGAACGGTGACTTTGATCCTGATGTATAAATGGGGAAAGCAAAGTAGCTTTAGAATTTTAGTTGTGATCTCTATGACTTTGGGGTTTTTTACTGAAATAAGAAATTAAAAACCAGCATCATAATGGTTCTTTTGCAACCTAACCCTTGGTTTGCTTTAGCTTTACTTTTGGATGGTTTACTTGGTATTTATAGAGTATTTATGAGCATATTTTACAAAACTACTCTTTTTTTTTTCTTTTTTTCTGGTCTGTATTTTTAAAAGAGTACATTAAAAGTTAATATAAAAAAATACAGGAGAACAATAAATTATAAGCAAACCAAACATCTAAAGTTAATTTAGCATTCAAGGTTTAGTTTGAACCTCTGACACTTTGAAAAAAATCTGAATCTAAACCATACACAACAGGACATGCATTGATTTTTGTGTTTTCCATTTTACATAGTGGACATTGATTTGCATTCCTAATAAGGCCATTAATAACAGAGTGAAAGGAAGGGTAATAGTCATCCGGTATGTCTGTAATAAGTAGGAATATCAGTCATTAACTACTATTAGTATTTCATAAGTATTTCAAATCAAAGTAGTGTTGGTTCGGATCAGTGCTTACTGATCCTTCCATATCCCTGCGAGGGGCAATTCTCACAGTTATACAAGTATAGTCTCTGGTTTGTCTTGTCCATCAGCTTCGTCCAATCATTTCATCCTTCCCATCAGTAAGTATGGAAGTTCCTGTAATAAGCTGCTTTCATAAAATAATGACCACAGAATTTAGTCTGTGCTTTATCTATCTATTGAACTAGTTACCTGTCTGTTTAAATGTTTGTCAAAACCTAATCTAGACATTAGCCAACATATCTGTAACCACAAAGGGAGAAATTTTCTACCATTCATAGACTTCCCCAGGACTCCCATGATCAGATGAACAGAAGCAGACTGTTGCATAAGATCTCACTGACACTATAGGAGGTTAATCTTTGCTAAAGGTTTAACTAAGTTAGTACCGTTTTGCTGTTGAAGAGAAGAAAAAAAAAAAAAGTGGTTAGAGAATTGCCACATGCCCACCTCCTGATTCTTCATGATGATAAAAAAATTGTAGACAGTTTTGTCAGCCACCTGAGCTTTCTCTTCATTCCTCCTAGGCCTTCTCACAGTTTGAACAACTTCAGAGTAATTCAATGTCAAGGACATTGCTTCTTCTGAAAACTGCGCATCTGCCATTTTCAGAGTATGTGCGGAGTTGTCTCCTGCCAGCTGCAGTACAAGTTCATTAATTTTGAAGGCATCAAAAAGGCCATCATAATTGATTGTTTTAATAGAAGTACATCTTTTCCACACTGGCAAACATAAGTGCAGACCTTCTTTGTTCTGTCAGATCTGACAGCCACCACCACCTTCCCTGAGTCTCTCACCTACCCATCATTTCAAAAACCTTTTTGGTAGGAATTATTTATGAGAGTCATAGCTTAAAGATGTTTTGCAACAAAACAAAATACTAGGTTAGTAACGAAGCTGATAGGCAGTACCCAAAAGTGTCACTTTGCCCTAGGGCTGGCATTTGCGCTAAGCTTCGTCTCAGGTCTTAACTCTGTAAGCTTGTCAAGACTAGTCCAGTAAACGTTGTGGAATCTCCTGTGGAAGCTCAGGTTTCTATCATTTTCTTGTTAGCCACTGGTGAAGCTTGAAGATGCAAAGCAAGGGCAAGAGGGCTGATCTGTGTGACTAAAGAGTTGTTTTAGAATCATAGAATCGTTTAGGTTGGAAAAGACCTTTAAGATCATCAAATTAACCCAGGAGAAGTAGAGAGGGCAAGGTCTTCTATCTTATTGGAGGCAACCACCCCCTCCTGCTGACCAAGGGAGATGAGGCATGGTTTTCTTCCCTGTTTTCTCATGAGCACAATGATTCTTCCCTGCCTTCAGCACTATCATTCCCTAAAGATGTGATGAGAAAGGCATTTCAAGGCAAAGGTTGCTTTCTTTCGAAATATCCACCCCTAATTTCCCTTTCCAGGGAACCTATTTTGTCTCTAGTCTTTCTTAATTCTTCTCTCCTAAGATTGTTGTTTTGATTTCTGATCAATAATTCCTCTCCCTGTATCTCATGTCAACTAAGCTCAGTGAGTGAACCCATTTTTGTACAGGATTACTGCTGTAATTTGAGTAATGCTTGTCTCTATGTTAGCAGAGTTTGAATGAATTATTAGTTTGAATAACTGATGAAATTTACTGAGATGTGACCAGCATATGCCCAAAAAAATAATTGGCTTTTGCATTACTTTGATACCCTATCATCTTTGAGGAAATTGGTGAAGGATCACATATTCAAGGTATATGTGTGGACATGAAACTTACGTTACTTACACTCTAGAAAAAATTCAATCAAATTAATTGCATTTTCACTTCCACAATTTAAAAGATTACGTGTTATACTGGCATAAATGCCTGGGAAAATAACTCACTCTTGAGGTAAGTGTCCAGGCACAAATCAGTTTGACATATGCTGTCTCCATGGTTAGGAATGGCATTGAAAAGAAGGTAACATAATTTTAAAGTTAAAGAATAATATGGGCCACAGCAACCGAGACAGTAATGAGTCAAAATTGCTATTCATTGTGCAAACCTGAATATGAAAGAAACTGTGTCTGAGAAAAGAATCTGAGAAAAAAAGATAAAATCCAGCATCAGTTCATATTTGCTCTTTGAAGTCTGATTGTGTCCACGGAAAATGAATAAAAGAAACTGGGAGTGGTTTTTTTTCTGATGATCAGGCTTTTTAGCTGTTGACAACTCCATGTTTTTGCCTGTTCATACACTGTGTCAAGTGTATATTTAAATATACATAATTGGAGATCAGGAAGAATCTTTTTAATCTTTCTTAACTTCATTGCCAAGCGCAGTGCTTCAGCATTGGAATGACATCCATACTGCTGTTGAAATCAGCAGAGTAGCAAGAATCAAACCAAGGAGATACCACTCTTTACATCCCAGGATGCTGCACTTGTTAAAAAAGTCTTGGAGAAGAAGACTTCTCTGAGAATTGACAGTGATGTTAGAAAAACTGGCAAAACTTTAGTTTTGCACAACATTAGCGTGACATTTTTTAACTGTATGGTAAAGGAGTTGATATCTGATATTGAATACTTCCACAGCTCCAAAAGTGGGGTAGGAAAAATAAATTGAATGCTTTCATGGTAAAATCACCTTTCTTATCCTGAGCCCAGCGCCTTCTGACCATGTTCTTTTAGATATTCCCCATGTGGAGGGTTTACTGTATAATACAAAATATACGTATTTGTTCCCTCTTTGGTTTTCATATTATTATGCTGGGCTGCGCCATGTATACTTTCCTGTACTGGCCTGACTAGCTCAGGAAGACGTATATTTGCATTCCTTGGTTAACTCAGGGACAAACAACTACAGAGCCAGTTGATTCTGTCAGCTGATGTAGCTGTTTATCAATAACAAGGACTACCCTCTCACTCCCTTGTTGTTGAGAGAAGTTCAGCTTCCTTTGTAACAGCTGGGGTCCGTCACCCTATATGTTCTTACCTAAAATTGATGAGGACGTTGTCCTTGCCCATCACCTAGGAGCCGTCTTCCACTGTAGGGGTTTGCTGGTTCAGCATGCTCTTTCTCAAATTCCTGGGGTGGTAGATACTGACCTTCACTTTCAAGAAAGAGATTTCCATCCTCTTCCAGGTGTTGTCTCTACTATCAGGTCATGAACACTTGTTACAATGGTTTAGTTGAGTTACAAACAAGTCATTTCTCATTCTGAGTGACTGTAAATAAGGAACCAGATCAGGCATTGAAGTTAGCAGAATTAGATTGTCTCTTTTCTCAACTATCTGTTGCACAGCATTTAGCACAGGGCAGCTGATAACGATTGAAATCTTTGGGTTGTTCCTTAATCAAAAATAACAATGATGAGATTATCAAGTAGAAAAATAAAAACTGAAAGCATTTTTTTTTTTCTGATAAATATTGGCTGGGTTAAGTGTTTGCAGGGGAGCAAAAGCTCTGCCACTTGGGGCAAATAGTTTACTTCAGAAGTTGTATCTGTGTTTGCCTGGAGCTCCAACTCTCACAGCTTCCTGCAGGCTTGTAGCAGGAGAAAAGGCAGTGGTAAATGCTAGGTGAACCTATAACTGCTCTCCACATATCCAGTGTGTCACAGGATGCAGTCACCATCCACATCAGCTGCATTTGATGTGTGCTTGGTGCAGTATCATGCACATGTGGGGGAATATGTTTGTCTCTAGCCTTTCCTTACTCTCCTAGATGGACACAGAGGGTCAGGATTTGAGTTCTTGTGTGGTTTAATGGCTAGGTGTCATGGAGTATTATACTGGCTGCTGTTACCAAGGAAACTTGTGATACAGATTTTAGAAACTGTCTGGGAAAGAATTAATGAGCGGTTAACTTGGTTTCAGATCTAGCTGGGCAAGACTATCTGTGTGAAAAATGAAGGTTCATCCACACCAAAAATCTTTAGTGGAACTTTGATTAGGGTTCTTTTATGTGGGTAGCTACCTGATTATTTTGAAATCTATTTTTAAAAAATTAGAATCTTTTATTTCGCATTTTTCTAAGACATTGAACCTTACAAATGTTCAAATAAAGAATATTTTCATTTCAGGAAGACTGTAAAAGAGAGAATAAGGCTGAAAAGGACCTTATCTTCTAGTGTATTTGTTTGCCTCAGGACAAGAACAGTTATAGCTGAACAATTCCTGGCTGATGTGAGTCTAACCAACCCTTGAAAATCTGGATTCCTCCACTTTCTTAGCCAACTTAATTCCTTATTTATCCTCTCAATGATAACTTTCTCATAACTTCTAGCTTAAACCTCCATTGCTGCATTTTATGCACATCACTTTTACCTTATTCCCCAATGGATATAGAAAGCAATTTGTCAGAGTAACCTTTTATGTGTGTGACTAATACTCCTTTATCTTCATTTTTCCTTTCAAGACCGAACAAACCAATTCTTTCCAAATTTCCTTTATTTCAATTCAAACTATCCTCACAGACAAAAATCACTATAAACAAAAACCTGCTAATAAAGAAAACAGTCCTCCACTTCACTTTATTCTTGGAGCAAGCTTTGTGGAGAGCTGAAGCAATGTCCTAGATTCCTTATTGTGGAAAGGAAAAGCCAACCATTCAGTCTAATAATGTGCATTACAAACAAAATGAGAATCTGAGAAAATCCCATAACTGAGTGATATAATGGATAACATTTTTTAAACATGATGAAGAAAAGTAGTCTATAACATAATCACAGGCAAATATGATTCTTTCCAGTTCTTGTATCTACATTCACTGGATTATTTTTATTTACTCTTCATTTTTAAGGGCAATTGCTTTCATTCTTATTGTAACCTGCTTGTGGTTAGAATCTTATATTTAAAATTTATGCTTGTACATCAGAGAGTATAGTTACGTGGACACATCCCTTCATCATTACAGCTCAATTACAAGTAGGATGTTTGTTCTTGAACAAATCAGACTAAAGAAAATATTGCTAGGAATTAAATCATGTAACCAAGCATATTTGCACTTGAGGTACATGGCTATGTTTTTTGTGGAATAAAACATGGCCTACTTTTCCAAATGTTGCTATTAAAAATATTTTTCTGAAGTTGCCATTAAAAATATCTTATGAACTTCTTTGCAGGAAGGAGTATATAGTAAATTAAGGAAACCCCAAGAGAAGTAATTTATTTTATTCCAACAACACATGAAACAATGACAGGTTTGCAAGCCACAACTTCGTTTTCCCATATAGTTTCTGAGGTGTATGTCATGTTGCATGCGTGGGTACAAGACTCTTCTCATGTAATTTATAGTTGGGGATGCCAGAAGCCCTCGGTTTAATCAGGAACTAAGCTCAGTGAGTCGATGATAGATGAAGGTCAATAGAGATTCTCCAAGTGTCTCTCCTTGTTCCCAAGACTTCAGGTCACCAGCCTGCTACATGTTAATTACTACTGAGAACTAATCCTTTTCCATCATAGAACTGAATGTGTGGGAGCACCTGTTCTCCACATGCTCTATTTAATGAGGAGCAGAATTTGTTCAGCTGCTGTCAGGGAGATCTCATCAGAAGGAGAAACCTTTTTTATTTGTGCCAACTTTGGTACTCACAAAATGGCCTGTCTTAGTCCAGAGGGGCAAATGGCATTTCTCATCCTTCTCATGCCCAGTATCAGTGCCATACGGTATCTACTTCACCCAAAAGGAGTTTTGTCTACTCACACTCAAGTATGCAGGAGTGCATACAGCTTTCCCTCCACTCCCTCAAATGCAGGGAACAGAGCCTAGAGCTGCAGCACAGCAGGAATATTCTTTCCTTGAATTGTCTCTGCTGTATGTTGTAAGTTATGGCTTACCAGGAGAAATATGTAAGATGGGCACTTGGAAGTCTTTGAAGTTCTTTGGAATATTCTAGTATCCGAGTTGTACTGATACTGAAGTAACGATACACATTGTTACTTCTTTAACGATGTAAAAGAAATCACCTTTTCAATTAAAATAGGAGTGGATAATTTTCTGAAAAATAGAAACAAAAAAAGTTTTAGAGAATATCTTAAAGCTGAAGAAACCTTTCCTTCTGTTTGGCAAAACTTATGTGACTGGAGTTTATTACTCATGTACTTGAATGTCTGCACTGCCCAGGGATTTTTGGTTCACTTGCTGCTTCTTGAACTGGCACACGTCACCTGCTTAAAGCAGCTATTTTAAAGCAAACAAAACCTGTAACATTTTAAAAAAATTGGGATTTGTTTTCAGGGTGGGGCTAGTAGGCAAAAAATGCAATTTCTTTAGTCATTCATCTGGGACGCTAACCCTTTTCAACTGACAAGTCTGAAAGCATTTTTGTTTCCAAGGATTTCATTTTAACTAAATTCCTTTTCGATATGATAGCAAGTAAAATGAAAACAGTTTGTAGTGAAAGTGAGAAACATAATTTTCACATGTTAACGGTTCCGTGCGTTGTTGGCTATTAAGCATCATTTTAATTTTGATTGGTCAATGAAAATGTGAGATTATGCTGAATAAAATTAGTTGGCTGTATTCCAGTAGTGACATCCTTTTACTTTATATTTGTATATGCTGAGACAGAATGCAAGTTTATATTGGGTAAATATTTATTTCACTCATTTAATGGCCTAATCTATAAATTAGAGTGAATGTCTCTTTTCACCCCTATGTTATGGTCAACTTCTGTGTACCATTTTATACCGTGAACGTACTCCATTGGTCATTTTTCTAATGAATTTCGATTAAAATAATGGAAAAATTAATAATAGCTGACTGTCCATGATCAGAATGTGCAGTCATGTATCCACATATACTGTTGTTCATACTTGACACACACACCTTAAAAGACACATACATTCAAAAGAAAAGGCACGCAGCGAGGCTCTTTCACCAGACTGGGACCACTCCTGACGGGACTCTCTGCACCCCGCATGCATTTGGGTGCCACTTTTAAGTGGTGTAGTGTGGTAAAGTTCTATGACAGTGCTTATTGCTGATGAAACTGTTCTTAGTATCAGTGAAAAGAGGTTTTATCCATTTTGCCAACTCCAGTTATACCTTATCCTTGAGTATTTTTTCACATTGTTCCCTTCCCTGTGAAGAAAGAGTGAGTTGGTATCAATAGTATTCATACACATGTACTTATGGTTTTGTGGACAACCCTCTTTTCCCCGTTTCTTATAGTTACTAGAATAAAGTAAATATCTCTGTGCATTAGAGTGAAATACTCCAAGTATTCAAGTGAAATGGAAGGAGGAAGAGTTATGAAATATAGCCCCAAATAAAAGGGCCTGTAGCTTATTAAAGCCCAAAGGGTGCATATGATCATCTCCAAATAGAACCATAATCTTTGCCTTTGAAATTTGGAGGCAACTTTTCCTCATCTTTGAAAGTTTAATTGTGATTTTCATCAGAAAGTTCTGAAACATGCACCTGCATATTGTTAATACCGTGTGGCTAGATTACATTCAAGAGCAGTGCATACTTTACTGCTCAATAAATTTAAGGCAAACTAATGTGTTTAGAGCCTGCAGTGCAAAAATTATATATTTCTTTATATTCCTCATTTGCATTCACTGTTAGCAAAACCCCTGTCCTTTTAAGTAAAAGGTGATGCTAATGATGTAACCAGTTAGTTATATTATTGTGTGTACCCTGTTATAGACACACTTTAGCAACATAGTGTAACATGAATATACATCATTGTTCTCCTTGTAAATTCCTAAATCATTATGAAAATATTTCCCTGCAATGATTCATCCATAGTCCTCGTGATTGTTATATATTTATTTACATAGTTATCTTGTCTGAATTTGTTATAGAAACACAAATTCCAGGTAAAGAAGGAATGAGAGGAGGTAGCCCTTGAATAGCTCCTAAGTAGGGAACTCATCCCAAAAAAGCTGTAGTAAAGACATTTTCTCTTTTATGTAGGTAGCAAGAAAAACCAACTCAAAACTGTTATTCAGTTCCTTATATCTGCACAGATATACAGAGGACCCTAATGACTTTTATAAACATTGGTTAACAGGTGAAAGCATTTATAAGTCTTGAGAAACCAACAGAAATCTGACAACCAGTCACCCTGTCTCCTGACATGTGAGTGAAAAGGTTATTATTTTCTAAACGCAGAAGACAGCTTCAGCATTCACTCTCCATACATAAAGTAAATCAATTTAAAATTTCATCATAACTATCAAGAATGACTATGAGCAGGAAGATACAAAAATCTTGAAGGGATAAATTTCACCCAAAAAGAGCCAAAAAGAAACCAAAAAACCCAAACAAAAAAAACCCCAGGAAAAGGCAAAACATAATAGTGTTGGAAAGATTTAAGTCTCATTCCTGCTAGTAACATTTTGTCCTTGAGCAGATTTTTACAATAGGCAAAAAAGCAGTGGGTAATTTTTCTGGCTACAAGAACCTTAAACTTGATGCAGATGCAGAGACAGAATGAAAGCAAAGAAATCAAGTGTCTAAGTAGCCTCTGGAAAATTAAGTCTTAAAAGCCAAGTTACGATGCATAGCACTGCAGGGAATGGCAGCAAAAGCTTTTTTTTTTATTTTTTTTTTAGCAATTCCATTAAATGCTAGTCAACACTGTCCTGTCCAATTGATCTGCCAGTACTGTAGAAGAGACTGTACCTATGTACTTTTCCCATCTTTGTGCTTATCATACCAAGGTATAAGTTGTCAAAGCCAGCAAAAGTGTAAGGCTCTTAGTGGAAAACGCTTGCTCCAGAAGACAGAGGAAGGGAAAGAACAAAGCCAAATCAGGCTTCAGAGATTTAGTCTGTCAGTAGTCTGTGACATCATATGAGTTTAATAAGAGCTTAACTGAACCCTTCTCAGGGAAAGGGAATTCTAGTGAAAGCCCAGGATTTTAAGAGGTTATCAAGGGAGACAGATTTAGTTGATGAAATGTCACGTCATGAACCTTGCTCATTGCTAACCACATAAAACAAAGAATGTGCTGTAGGACCAGCCAAAGAAGTGTTCTCGTTAATGATTTTATTCTGACCATATGGCTTTGTATCTATCAATTGCAAAGAGCTGATCCCTTCTAAATTAAAACTGCCATAGGTGTTGCGTGCTGTTCATAGGCTTCCACAAAAAGAGGCGTTA
This sequence comes from Ibycter americanus, assembly GCA_035590275.1. NCBI lineage: Eukaryota > Metazoa > Chordata > Aves > Falconiformes > Falconidae > Ibycter > Ibycter americanus. The sequence continues at coordinate 3,128,785 of JAVJGI010000064.1, forward strand.
CCGTACACATAGAAGAACATTTGGACAAGTATTATGCTCCCAGTAGCCAGCAGATTATTGTTATACTGCTAACAGCAATGATACCTCTAGGACCCAGAGTTCGTTGTCCTAAAACTCGGAGATTATCAGTACTTCTGCAGCAAGAAAGCCCCTTTCCCAAACAGGCATGCAGGCACAGGAAAGGCATAATAGGGTGATAAGAATTTTGAGGTAATACAATGCAATGAGGAAGTTAAAACAGTTTGTCTTAGTTCTGTCATCCAACAATACTCCATAACCCAAAGGACATGGTTTTAATCAGCGGGTCTGAAATGTAAATGAAGCAAATTCTGACAGCCTTTGATCAAAGGCAAAGAGAAGGATGGAAAGCTTCTCAGATAAGTCTCTAAGGGAGCAGACAGAGTTAGTCAGATAAACAGAACAAAAGTAAAATATATTCACATCCCAAATTTTGCTAAATTTAGCTTTGACAAAAGAACCCAGAGGTAGCCTTAAGCCAATGTAATTAACTGGTTAAGAAAGTAGCACTGGGCTAATACTTTTTGGTGGCAGACTCTATGCCCACTGAAAACATGTCTGATAAGGTGTGGGCTACAGAGATGACACCATCAAAGTGATTTTGAACCCTTTGATGGGTGCCAAGAGACACACTTTCTAAATGGGTATTCAGTTACTTACTGATTGGTAATTCAGAAGAATCAGGTTAATACTTCCAGCTCTAAAAACTGTGAATTAGAGATGGCTGACTTAGGATTCATTAAAAAAGCAATCAGCTGGAGCCAGACTTTAGAGCACTTTGGTTACTGTGGAGAGGAAGAAAGGGCACGTTAAGGTATATGTCCCATTGCAGTTTTCTTTCCAGCAATGGACACCAAGTCATCATTACCATTAAGTGCCAGACTAAATACGTGGCACGACCTTACAGAGGGTATCCCACAAAATCATCAGTTTCTTATGTTTAAAAAACCAGAGCAAATCAACACAAGACCTCTTGTTATTTCATTAATTTGGAATTCTTTAATGTGGGAAATGGATTAGATTGAATTGACTTCATAATGATCAAAGTCATTGCTCCATTTTTAGACTGTAAGTTTGGACAAAAGGAAACAGGCTTTGGCTGGCATTTGAAACAGTTCTGAAATGTCAACACTTTTAAAATAATTTATTTAAATAATATTTTAAGCAATATGATATAAATAGAACATTTTAAACAATATATTTTTAAAAGCCCCTATTAGAATCAACTGGTCTTGTTATGAAGTACATTCTATATATTCTAGGTCTGGTCAGGCATTTGCCTGTTTGTGAAACTCTCACTATTGCAGAGCCTCAGTTTGATTTCAAAATCTTCTGGTGCACTGTGAGGAGGATTTTCACAAAAATTGATCAGATTGCCTTCCAAAGCTCTCAACAGCCTGCTAAGCCAGGATATAGACTGTTGAGGCAGATGTCTGAAGGTTTCCAGGTTCCTGCTGGGCCCACTAGACAAGCCACTGAAAATCTAGTGCTTCTTTCAGTTCCTTGACTACATTAACGCCTGTTAGACAACCACCAGCATGAGAAACCTTAGGAGGTGAAAGCTGATAAATGACTTTTCTTAGTTTCTTTGCTGGCCATCAATAAGCAGTAGAGATTAAAAACTGACCATACTCTTCTGGTCAGATTAACAGAAACATAGTTACATTTTCCCATCTCAGGTGTCTGGTGGGCAGTGGGGAAACCAAGTCAAACTATACATCACTTTTAATCAGCAGTTGCCAGGACAGTGGTTTACCATCTGGCAGGCAAAGACTGTGGGTTGCATATATGGTTTTGGTAACTTTAAATTTCATTATTTCTCACTCAAAATAAATTTTCATTAAGAATTTTATGAGTTTATATTTTTGGTCTTAATCTGGGACAGGATTTATTTATTTCTATCATATTTATGAGATTAATTTACTATATGGAAAATTGGTTGCTGTTTATAAATTTGAACACAAGTGCTTAACCTTTGTACCCATTCTTCATGTGCAATATCATTCCTAGAAATTTTCACAAACTAATTAAGAGCATCATACACTACTCGATAGCAGACTTCCTTGTCAGCCTTAGACATGTAGAGACAAGGTCTACAATTCAATGAACAGGTATGTTTTTAACTACCCTGTTGCTGCTACATTCCTAGTGGGAATGTCCCATTCCCTGTGGGCTTTCAGGTGCCCCTGAGTGAGGGGCTCATGAGTTGAACTCATAAGCCACTGCTGGATGGTGGACAGATGCATCCCTGCAGCACACAGTGCTGACGGCATTCATGAGAATAGCCTTAACACAAGTCTCAGTGTGCAGAGGGACTCTTCAGGTCCCTGTGTCTGGTCATCCTAATGTTTGGCTTTCTGGAAAACTACACAGGTTGTGGTTTGTTTGTTTTTGTGCTTTTTTTTCTAAAAACAGTACTGTTATGCCTTTGAAAACACAGTAAATCTTAAATTGTTTTGATAGCACTTGGGAGAATATATGGTGGCTCACTTAATTAGGAAACGTTTGTTTCAGAATAAAAGAGGTATGGAAAATACATTATTAATATTTCTCAGATATTCATTAATGAATCTTCTAGCATGCATTTAATGATAAATAGGTGTTTACTAAGAAGCTCACTTCTAGTTTTTGCAAAAATGTTCATAACAGAAAGTGTAGGAACAACACTGTTATTCAAAAATAATAATGTATCTACTCACGTTTTCTTTATGCTGGAAAAATGCTTTTGCATCATTCCTCAGTATCAGAACAGAATGTATTTGAAAAGTGAGAGTATCTGTGAAGGTATCCAAGTAGTGTGCTATTAGCATCAAAGTAGGTTATTAATCTGTAGACAAATCAAGAGAAATGTTCCTGAGTTCTAAATTTTGTGCCCTAATCTTCAGGGAAGTGGAAAGACCCCCACTGATTTCAGTAATCATTAGATTTTGATTTTTATATCCACTTCAAGGATTTGAACAACTCAGAATTGTAAAAACAGTATAAATATAAAGCATATCTACTTTACAATATCATTTTATTGACTTTTAAAATTATTTGTTAGACCAATATTTTCACAGTATGGAATACTTCACACTGAAGACAGTGAAAGTTATAGGAACCTCTGTCTGCATAAGTATCTAAATGTAGACGTAAAGCCTGTTCTGCAAACAGTAGAATTAGTCTTAATTTTGCGTATTTAACCGCACTGAAAATATGCAGTTTCACAGGTTCATCAATGTGTGCAAGGTCAAGTGCAACATTTAAGTCATCAAATACATATAAGCTCTGAAGATGCTTCTATCTCCTGCATTAAAAAAAAAATATCATTGGACTAAATTTTATGGAAATAAGTATGATGTGATTGAAACTGCCTGTCTTGGAGTCTTCAGATTACTTTTATTTTACTCTGGAAAATAATTTTGCCATGGCAGCAGGATCATAAATGACACATATTTTCCTTTTTAAATATCACTCCCCATTTACTTAAGTACTTCATAACTGATTCTATATTTGTCTTGTAGAACGCACATGTCATCAGCATGTGAGACCACACCCTTGGGAATATTGTATATATATTTTGCATAGCTATATAAAATCTCCAACTCCCAAGCTCACTGTGTTTTTTCCTTGTTTTATAAATTCAGTAATCCTTCTGTAAACACTTCTGCATACTACTAAAATACTGGATTTTTGTTTAGACAATCTACTGTGCATCCTCTCTATAGAGAATATCTTCAATATTCTTTTAGGTTTCAACTTTTCCATCAACTAAAATCAATATTTTTTTTAAAAAAAACACACCTTTCCTAGAACAGAGTTTCAGAAAATTGAAAAAAATTAGATTATCTTTTTTTAAAAAAATTATCCATCTTGATTATAGTAAAAAAGGCAAAGGTCAAGAAAGAGAACATGCACACCAATTTTGGATCCAGGCGTGATATAAGTAAAAGGAGCTCAGTGTTGCCATGGACTTTAGTGAATAGTAGTGGGCAAAACAAACTGACAAGTGTTGGAGTTTTATGTTACAGAGTCATTAGTAGGTCATATTAGGAGTGTGTCAATGTTTAGGAACGGACTATGCACAGGCTGGAATGCAGCTGTATCTTACCATGGCAATGGCTTGGGAGATCTCTCCTTCAGAGCAATACAGAAGCAGCCAGGCAGGATATTTCTTCCCATAAAGGAGAAAAGCTTACAGGGAAAATGAGAGTCCATCTTGAAAGAGATAAGACTATATGAATGCTCAAGGACAATTGGGTAACCTGCCTTGCCTAGTTTCTAGAATACATGAACAAACAATTTGGCATGAGTAAAGACTACATCTACTCCTTTGTAGCCCTTTGTCTTTGAAGAGCTCAGTAGATATGTTAGGGTCATTTATTACTACTTCCTGCAGACAAGTCATTGTCTGACTGCAGTTTTATCTTAATTTACAATATGTTGACTTTAGATTCTTTAGCACTAAACATCAGAGCTAGAAGAAATAAATAAAAAAACCCACAAACATAGGCTAAGATTAAACTGTGGGATTTATTCCCTGATTTTATGTTGTAGAGTTAAAAGCTGTAAACAGAAGTGAGTTAAAAATAATAAAAAAAATCTCTACTATAAAGCACATTTGCTGCTTTTTCGCCATTTGAGAACATCTTTTCAGTTGGTTCATAAAACTAAAGTAGTCCAAGAACTATACAATATCTAATTAGTGGGAATGGTGGATGTAACTGATTCCTTTCGGCTCTTACTTTCATTAAGCTTCATATTCAATTACATGATTAGAATATCAAGCTCTGTTCCATGAAATCCTAGGGGGAGGGGAGGCCCTGCAGACACTTTCTAAAGAGCCACAAAAGAAAAGCAAGGTTATTATCAGCAATCTTAAATTCTTTATATAGGTTATCATATCTCCAGAGTAAAATTGTCAGGGTGGCACCTCAAAAAAGGTTGAAAATCAGCACTATGATATCAAGACCACATAAGTTTAAGATCATGAAAAATTTTGGTGTAGAATCTATTTTTTCTCATTCTCAGAATGTGTTTTAATTTTTAATTGAGCACAATTTCCAGCTGTCATCCTCAGCATTCCTCCGTTCTCAGCTGTTGTCTCATAAATGGCTAGAGAATGATCTTTCACTATTTAGCACTAATTAATTTTGTTAATTAAATGTCACCCTGCTTTTTTCCTTATTAGAGTTTTTGTACGAAAATGGTTCCCAGGACATTGCTGCTAAAATCACTAAAGATTAAAAAGAAAGGATGGAAATTGAGTGTGCAAACACTAGAGAATTCATTAAATGCATTGTAAGACTTGCAAATGCCTCTTGACAAGCAGGATAAGAACTGTAAGACACTTTCCTCTGAGGGTGAGTTAATAGGCTAGCCATTTATGTCAAATGTTTTGTTGATGGGCAATAGTATCACAAACTGCTGAACTCAAGAACCAGTGTCAACATGTAATCCTATTCTGAAATTTCTCATTATAGCAATCGCATTGTCTGTGAATTTCCCTGTATTAATTGCATACAGCCGGTGGACAAACATCTTGTTATTTCTTGTTTCCTTTTTAGGTCTAAAGTAGCAAGTGCATGTGGAAAGAAAATGAGAAAGGCAGACTTTGTCTTCCTCCGTTGTATTGGCAGCTCACCCGTCCATTAAAAAAAAAAAAAAAAAAAAAAAGGCTTGAATCGCTTTCTGGGGTCATGCTGATGTGTGTATGGGGGAGCTGGCAAGCAGCCATGTAAAGATGAATACTGCTTTTTGAACCCCTGTAGTCTATGGCAGAGCAGAATGCATATGTTAACAGGCTTTTTTGTAGTGTTGAACGGTTTCACTATTTTCTTGCTGGAATGATACCCAAGTACAGGCCAGTTGTATTAAGTAACACGGAAAGCTGAAAGTGAGGAATGTAGTCCAGGATATTATCAGGAGAAACATGCAATCTTTGTTGATTTCTTGACACTGTCATTAGTAACAAAGCCAGGGTTTCCTATAAGTCCCTGAAGTTTTTAGTCAGCACGTTCAGTTAGTTCTTATTGTCATTCATCCTTCCTCAAAGGCTTTTGAGTGAGTAGGGGGAAAGAGAGCAAATGCACTTGGTTGTGTTTCAGCGGACTGGTTCTACTTAGTCTTTCTCAGCTGCGTGGGCGTGCGACTAGAAAGTGCCGTGTGTTATGCACAAGGCAGTGATCCGAGAGAAACATCTGCTGAGCTTTGTATAAAAGTTCAAATGATACCAGAATTAAGCCTAGTATTTCTGTCAAGCTTTCAGGGGAGGCATCACTGAAGGATATTTTACTCAGTTCCCTTCACTTGTGTATATGCTTGAAATGCACAGGGATGGCCTGGTTTCTCAAAGGCGATATGGCTAGGGGTTACCACATGTACAAGTAAATTAAACTGGTGGTACTTAGCTAAATATCATGTTCAGCCTGAGCTAACTATTTCCAGACAGCATCTGGAAATGTTTGGAAAGGGTTATACATGTAATTGGGGTTTATATAGTTTAACGCTCTAAAACATCGTAATTCAACGTAAAGTTTCTTGTTGCCCATATGCACGTTGACATAGGTCTATCCAAAGTGTTCACAGTTTAGTGAACTGTTTTGGTAAATGAAGGACGTAGTGCAGGTTAGACACTAGTAACTAGTTTATCTCCTTGCTCATGCTGACACAATACAGAATGCACTTGTTTTGCAGGTTTTTACTGACACCTTAGAGATGCTGAAACTGGTGTCTCTCAAATGTCCAAATTCAGCAAAATCAGTCCCTAACTTTCTTCATATGTACTATAAAATTCTTCCTCTGCAAAGATTTCTTCCTTTGGTAAAGTCTCAAGAAATTCAAACAGCCTGTAGGCAGAAATATATTGAGCTGATCTATTTTGTAAACATTTCAAAGTAATGAATGCCTTCTGCAAGTTTTGGACAGATTATCCACAAACAAACAAACATACAAACACAAACTCTTTTTCAAATCAAGCTCTTTACAACCTATACATCAGCCAGTTCTAGAGATGTGACAGTATTATAAGAGCGATCGAGAGAGTAAAAATAATTGTGCGGAGTAATTTTAAGATGGCAACATTGCATGAAATGAATAGAAGAAGAATGGAAAAGAAAAAGACAAAATTATAGAACAGATTTTAAAAAAGTAATAATAACTATAAGTATATTGGCATCCCTAAAAGAAATGAAAGGAAAAAAATTGTCCAACTAAATCATGAAACAGCTGGCTAATGTATATGTATTACTGGATCTCAGTCATGCATAATAACAGGAAAAAAGCTAATATATTGTTCATATCCTAAACTTGTGTCTGGCTTGGAGTTATAACGTCATTGGGAAATTGCTTAGAAATAAACTGAAGAATGGGGACTATTAAGATAATCTTCCTGCACTGCCAAATCTGTACAGTCGATACTATAATAGTAGTAGTAATAATAATAATAATACCCTTTATACTTGACATTGACATGCTAGGAATATTGAACAACACTATGTCCAAACAGCTCACGTGCAAAACTAATCCATGAATGCAGGTGTTTGAGATGAACTGGTTTCTCAACACAGGAGAAAATTAGGTTGCCTGTGTGGATGGACAACAGGAGTATTATAACCTGCTCTTGGTAACAGGCTGTCATCAATTACCTCTCTCCTCTGTGGGTCAAGGTGGGGGCGGGGGGGCAGGGAAGTCAAAGCCATTGCTGTAGCGAGCAAGATCTAAACCTCTATCATGTCATTGATCCACCCCCAAGTGCCCTTTCCTGCGAGTTCCTCGTGGCAAGGTAAATACAGTTATTTTTTCTGACTTCTCACTGTTAGATCTTGCATGAGGTCTAACAGAAACAGAGTCAGCATATCTGGCACAGTATATGCCGTGCCTTTGCTATTGACTTATATTCAGCAAGTTTAAGTCAATTGCAATCATGTTCCGACTTAAGTGTCAGGGAACATTTTGGTGCCTTACAGTGTAATGCCAGTCTGAAGAGGGCTGTAACAGGAGATTAACTTGTAGGAACATCATACTAACTGGAACAGAGACCATAAACATAAGGGAAAGCAAAGCAAGGTGAAGATTAAAATATAAACATCAGGAGATCATTTTAGAGCTTACTGGAGACTGGCCAAAGTGAAGAAATGTGAAACATAGAACAAAAAAGTCATTGGGGTTGTAGGAAAGGAAGTAGGAACATATTACACACATTATGGTGATGTCTCAAAATGCAATCCTTCTGTCTGCAGAGATATGAGGAAAGAAAGGAAACATGAGCCCCTTGGGTTGTGACATTCCTCTACAGCCAAAATTTGGGGGATTTGAGGGATCTCATAAATTGAACAGGGCACTGAAAAAAATCATTTTAACAGCTTCTGCAAATAGCAAATTTTTATACTAAAACTGGGACTTGGCTATAAAACTCCTATGTCTGTATATGAGGTATACTGTGAGGAAAAGGTTAGTGAATCTAAAAAGACAATAAAAGAGAAAGAAAAATGCGGGGTTAAATGAGAATAGAAAAAACTTTGCATGGATGATCAATGATCCATTGATTCTACAATCACTCTCAGAAAGGTTAAATCTTTCCCAATCCCAGTGACAGCAGTAGTAGTCCAAGGCAGCATTCTCACATATATGTAACAAGCCTATAAAATAATATATCTATATACGCAGCACTACCAAATCTGAATGACAGCAAGTAGGTGGTTGGCAGTTACATATTTGGCAGTAAAAATTAAGAGGTAGCTTCGGTTAAGGTGCAGGACAAGATCTGTACAGAGTTAGTAAGGAGCAATTGCCTTAGCACATGGGAGCTAATTTTGAAATGGAAGAGGAGATAAAGCACTCCCACACCAGAGCTGGCAGGACTGGAAAGTCTTGGAGCAGCAGAGAAATTGCTCAGTATAAGCAAAGCCCATGCAGCTTTGCTTATATTTGGGAGGAATTGATAACATGGATAAACCAGGTAAATTTAGTTGTTCTGTCTCTGACTGTATTCCTGTTGACACTGTAACAGCCTTTTAGCTATACAAGATTTATACAGAGCTATACAAAGATTTAGAGTGTACTGTTACAGAGGAGTCAGATCCACGTTAGACTCAGGCCTGTGTGCAATACAGGGGAAGAAATATTTGTTGGCAATTACATGTGGGTATGAGGTTTCGAATGTTTGTCTCCAACACGTGAACAGCACAAGAGCAGAGAGATTTTTAGCCACTGAGCACTGGCCTTTCTTCTCTTTAAAATCCTTGGTAGTTCCAGGAGTTTGAGCAATTCCTTGTGAATGCTGTCCCATTGGCTTCTGTTTCACCTGTGTACATCAATATTATTGCTGCTTTCTGCTGTAGTCCTCTTTGTGGGGTTAATACAATCTGTATAGTTGTGGTTAAGAAATTAAGTTAGCCGATAACATGATTTGCAATCAGAGATTATTTTCTTTTCTAAGAAATTAAAAGACTCAGTGAAAACTCATCATTTAACAATAAATTAGAAGCCCATAACAAATATGGAATAACGTATTCAATTCAGGCATTCCATGATTCTGAGCTATAACTACCTTGTCTGAGTAGCTTTGGGTGACTTTCAAAGTCATTGTTGCTAGAACAAAATTTTGTGCTCCTTCACTGACTTGTATGCAGCATTTATACTTGAGAGGCATGCTAAACTAATATTTTGGAGATGGTTTACGATTTTAGATTATCTACCATTTAAATCTTTAAGTTTCTTTTGATAGAGATGAGATTTTTGTACCATCTGGTTTCTCAGAGATAAGGTCCTCTTTTTTTTCTAAAGCTGGCAAAAAATCCACTTGCCATACCTATCACTGCCTGACATATCTATGTCTTGGAATGCAGGGAATGAAGTCACAAGAAGAAAACATTTGGTTAATTTGTACATTTTTTTGTATTATTTTATGCTATGGTGCTGAAATATTGATACATTATTTTTCATCCATACCTTTAATGTTTCATCTATTTTATTTATTTTGGTATGCAACATCTGCTGCTTCTGCAAATATACGTATAAGATCACTGGTAATATCTGTGTGCATTAAGTGAGTCATATGTAGTAATTTTGGTACTGAAGCCTGCATTTAGAAATGGAGTCTCTTAGAGAGATTTCCAGAAAAACAACAGAGAAAACCAAGCACAGAGAATGTTATTCATGGTGAAAGCTACTGGTTTGAAATTTTAAACTTATGGAAAAATAAAACATATTTAATGGGGTCTCTCTCTACGACATAATAACTAGTTTGCTGCAGTGCAGTTCTGTAGGTAAAACAGATAAACTGTGCAGTGAGAATAAAAAATAAATGCATGAAAAATGAGACAGTTGAGTTGTGCCATGTTTTATATGACTTGCAATCCATCATCTTTGGTTTTAACATATTTAGAACAGTTTGGCTAACATTCTTCAGGAGGGAAGGAAAACTAAGATGTTGATACAGCTGCTAGAATATTTACATATAGGTTCCAAATTAGGGACTACTTTATGTTCTCGTGTTCACTTATGAAATTCAGGTCTTCAGTTTCACTCTGTATGTGTTGCTTTATATGTGAGAAAGAAGTAAGCCTGTGACTTCCGTGATAGGTCCAAGGTGCTTGTACTTGAGTTATTTCAAGAGCTCTTTGGTTCCTTTCTTCATTTTCTCCACTAAGGAAAACAAGAAGTTTATACAATACATATATACAATTTTGAGCAGGGAAGAGAGAGTTGAGGCAAGTGGGATCACCTGCAGTAAAAGAGTACCTCATTCGATTTTGCACCACTTGACACTTGGTAATTTCATAATCAAAAATCAAAACTTCATCTGATTTTTCCTGTGTAACTTCTGCTTCCTAGAGAAGCAGAATTTGGGAGTTTTGCTTTGTTTTAGTGTTCCCACCAGTGGCCTGGAGACTGAAGGAAGCCACCTCATGTTGGACTACATACAAGAGGAAAGAAGCACAGGCAGTCTTGCCACACTGCTACCACACACACGTCTGCTCCAAAGCAGGCAGCAAAAGGCATAACCTAATGAGCCAAGCCACAGGGCAAACATCATCTGCTTCACAAGGAGGAAAGGCAAAAGAAATATTGACATAGGAGTTTATATAATTGTCAAGCACTGGAGTACATACATACTAGTAGCAGCATGAGGATCTGGAGGGCTTTTGTTCCAATTAACTGGTACTGAGATGTTGTCAGCCTCCCACAAAAATCCCTTGGGTGGAAAGGAGGAATGTGAGGATGCTCGCTGGGAAGGTGCAGCTCAGATGAACTCTGAGCTCTGCTCTGATCGCAGTGGTAACTTCAAAAGTAGCATGCTCAGCTCTCCCGCAGGTGCTGCACCCACCCTGTGGGTGAGGAGCAATGCAGATTTGTGCCATGCAGAATTACACACATGCACATAAATACAGATATAGATATGTACAGAAGAGTTGCAGAGGGAGGTATACACATATATAGAGTACACATGCATGTTTATATGTAGTACCAAAAAAGAACATTTCTACATTTCTTGATCTTTTAAATACTAAATATAGTCTGTCTATATCTCTTTTTACATGTACATTCATCATAAACATTTATCTATGTGAACAATCATTTTATTTTTCCTCCTTGTCACTTTCAGTATTTTTAAACATAGTTATATCCTGTTAATTTCAATGAAGTCATAAGTATTATTGCCTAACAAAGTATAATAATTTTTGTAATCTACCAGACTCTAATTAATACATTTTAATACTTAGCAACAGAACACCAAAAAGGTGCTCAGATGGACTATGAGTTAGATATTTTTAAATCATGCATTTCAACAGAATGAAACAGCAGAAATGTGTAAATCATGCTATATATCAGCTTAAAAGGCCCAAAATGTGTTTTCTTGTGGGAAATACAAAATATCTGTATTAATGAAGGTTGGAAGCAAAGGTAGACTGCACTTAGGACTGTTTTTCTTCTTCTTGCAAGTGTTTTTAAGTTACTCTGTCCTCCTGATGTGAAGACCAGTGAACAAACAAGGTAGCTTGCGGCAGGAAAATTCAGTGTGAAATCCTGGCCTGGTGCAATCAGTGTGAGCTTTGCCTTTTGTTCCAGTGTGACCAACTTTTTTCCCAACATATTTTCACTGTGAACTTACAGACTTAATCCTACAAGTTTCTTCCACAGTACCCACATGCAAGCATGCAAGGCTTCTCAGTTTGCATTATCCATTTCCTTTTCTTGTGGAACTGCACAGGGTAATAAAGATATCTGGGAGAAAATAGAAAGTTGTTCTTTTTTTCTAACACCAAAGATCAATAATAATAAATCTTGGCTCTTGAAATTTAGTATATAACACTGCTTAGTGCATTTTCTGATGAAATCATTAAGCTCAACCACTTCTGCAGAGTCTAATCCTCAGCATACACTGTTGCATACAAAGCATCTTCTACTGCAAACTTCTGCTCATGTTATTAAAGCTCATCAAAACAAATTATGCCTTTTCAGGTTTTACTAAAAAGTCAATTCTCCTTCCAATGTCCAGTAAAATTTTTATGTCTAGGATTTTTGTCTATCTAGGATGGCTGTTCTGAGTCAGGTAGATTTGGCAGATAACAGTAGATGCGCTTTTCTTTCCTGCTACCCATTTAAATGAAGTGTTAAAGTTTAGCTAGAGGAAGTTAATAAAAATGAAATGGCAGACAGCACAAGAAGTCTGAGGTTAGGGTTAGGATAATACCCGTAACAATGAAGAAATAAAGATTTATTTTGAAGGCTTTTTAAAAATAATCCTTTACTCTTACACCTACTACTTTGGTGCTTCAGTCTCATAAATGTTTCTTCGTACAACTGATTATGAATAAACTTGGATTGTACCTATGGTTTAATCATAGAATGGTTTGGGCTGGAAAGGACCTTTAAGACCATCTAGTTCCAACCCCCTGCTATGGGCAGGGACACCTGCTAGACCAGGTTGCTCCAAGCCCCATCCAATCTGACCTCGAACACTTAATTATCAGAAAAAGTTTGGTTTGTGATTAAAACATTTAATTAAGAAACTTTTAGTTTCCAAAACCCCCACTATTTCAAACAGAAATAACTGTGTGTTGATGTCCATTCTTACAAAGCGCTGTCAGTGATTATTCACAGGGATTTTTGATGAAAACCTGCAATAGCCATCAATGGGCTGAAACATACCTTCCCCCAACAAAGAACACCTCATAAATACCTACAAAACTATTCATCATCAGAATAATGATGACTACTGACATGGTTATTCACATATTTTACAGACAATCAATAAGTTCTTTTAGAAATTCTCAGGAACTGAAAGGAAAGGGTAATGCAAGCTCTCATTTCCTATTGAGCTACTTTTGCACCAACAAAGAAAAAACTCACAACAGCCATGTGCTTTTCCACAGTGTTTTCTTTTCTTAGTTCTCTGCCAACTCCATCTGTCAAAGAAATGTCAAATGTACAAACCAAAAAACTTCAAAATGTTTGACCTAAGTATTCTGTAAGCCAAGTTCAGAAAACAATTTTGACCATGAAATGATACAGATTTTTTTCCACATTATTTTCTTAGCAAAACTGTGTACGAAAATGTTTTCCATTTTCATTCAGCTTTTACAAAGCCTCACTATGCTTCTTGTTAGCTGTACTACAACACTGTTATACCAGTCAGAATAAGGTACAAATTCAAAGCACAGGAACAAAGGTAATTAATAGCGAACAGTATCCATTCTGGATAATAAAGAAAATAATAGCTGACACATTACACAAAAATCTGAGGAAAAAAATCCATAAATCAAGGATGTTAATTGTTATTTCCACTACTTGTTAAGATGAAAGATGACACTATGTAGGCATTTTCTCAGCATGATCTCTCATAAACAGATGTCCAATGCCTTGGGTAAACCTGTACAAACTGAGAAGTATCTACTGACTGCATCATTAGTCTTCTTCTGATTTCAAGCCAGGGATGCTGAAGAACAAATTAGTCAACTGATCCTTGCCAAAGTCAAATTTTATTAAGGAAAAGCATTTGTTGCAGGGTAGAAAGGAATGCTGGGTGTACACTGAACTTCATGTAACAAAATCCTAGTGAGACAGTATTTTTGTAATTTCACATTTTAATAATTATTTGCAAACTTTACATTCTGCTTCCTGTGTCCAAGTCATACTGTACATTTATCTTTCCTCTAAAAGATGCACTTTGAATATGTTAAAAATACGAGTATGCTTGAGGATACAATAGTTGATATTCAAGTAAAATTCCACATTTTCCCAGCATCATTATTCACAAGTACTCTGTTAAGCACTGTTTTCTTACCTACATCTAATAAAAGAAGTGAAGTGAATCTCCAGGTCACCCATATGTGAATTCTCAGCTCTAATGAGCCTCCAGGTAACAGCAAGCAGCAAAACCACTTTTGATTTGTAAGGCAATATTGCCTGAAAAGAGACTGACGCAGATCATGGCATTTTTCTCTTTAAAATGTATAGAATTAACATGTTCTTCAGTATGTTTCGTTTTTACAGAAGCTAATTTTTTTTTTATAATTTGTGAAAATTGCCATTTAAATATCACAAAGAAAAAATATTTAGGGATACACTTATCTGAAAAGTGGGGAATGATGGAATGAAATCAAGAAGAGAATAATTTAGACATATCAGCAAAAAAATTCGGACAGTGGATGATTAAGGCCATGGAAAAATACTGTAAAAGACAATGGGAGATAGCCATTTTAAGCTCTTACCTGTTCATATCTAAGAAAAATAATATCTAGAAAATTAAATGCAAGAAATATTATGCATTAAAGGATGAGAAGGTCTGGATTAGATCAATTCAGCATTTCTTTATCTCTCTACTATCTGTAACTGCGCTTACTTGGTATAAACACAAACAACAATGAATTGCCAGAAAGTAATTATCAAGGAATCAAGCAGCCTTAAGAGAAAAATTCAAAGTTATATTGAAAACAGGCTTAAAATCAGGCTGGTTATTGTTTTATTGTTGTTGTTTAGCTTTTTCTGTTAGGTGAGACAACATAAAAAATTAAGGACTAAAATAAAACAATTTTGTAAAGAAAAACCAGAGACAATTTCTCCCAGCAGTCCTTACTGGAAAAATCACACAGAATGCAATCCAGTTGCCAAGATGCAAGTGACCAAATAAGTCACTCAGATGTAACTGCAGCATCTTTTTACCACTGCTTCAGAAATTAAACTAAACAGGAGCTGGATGTACCTACAGAGATCTGACCTTAATGGCTCTAATAGGTATTTGCCTGAGTACAGAGTGAATAAAACCAGAGTACAAACTCAGGGATATGGCCCTTTAATGAGGAATATCCTCATGACTTTAGAAAAATTAAGGGACTTTTTGCTGCTCCAGTTGAGTTCAATAGGTGTTTAGCCATTGGGTTCAGCTGCAGCAATATGGTGCTGTAAGCCTCCGGCTCTGGGTAGAACCGAGCTCTACACTGCACAAGCAGCTCAGATGCACTTTGCTCATCCCCTGCACACCCTTCCCAGTCCCTGCTCCTCCGGGGCTGCTCTGTGCACCTCTTTCTGTTCCAAAATTACTGTGTTTTCCCATACCACTGGTTGCTGAATCCATTGCCTTGTGCTGGAGGTAGCAGTACACTAAGCAAGTTCAATGTGCACAACAGATTTTTTTCTTTTTTCTTTCTAAATACTATCCTGAACTATGAAGTCTATTAGTCTTGCTTGTGTTATGATAGTGCATTAGAGGTATTTTGATTTTTCCAAACAGTAGTTCCTTCCTAAAGTCATTGGCGTTATAAATATTAATGATGCATGTTTAGAAGCAGGTTTGATTAGCAATTTCATTAGCTTTGAATAGACAGCAGAATAGCTGAATGTCAACATTTAACTTTATCTCCCAAGGTATGATAGTTAAAAATAACATTAGAAAATTTGTAATTACAAAAGAGCTAATGGTTATTAATTGGAAATAAAACTATTGGTTGTTTCCATCTTTTTGGCCTATTTCACATTTCATAGTAACAAAATAATATTAATTGGATAACAAGACCAAATATCTTGCCAGAAGTGTTAGAAAAATTCAGTATGATTTTGAAATTACTATGTTTAAGTGCAAGGAGTCTACAAGTAAAGTATGAAAAAGTGCTGTTGTCTTAAGTGAGTTGCTTTATCAGTAGCAATAAGAAAATACACACGTTTTTTGTTCCGTGTTCATCACATCTGGGCATTGATTGCAATATATCTGTCAAATACTGCAGGTGATGTGACAAGTCACATAGAAAGATATATAGATTTATATTGTTCAGTACTACATGGCTCACTGACATTAAAACGTCTTTGGTTAGCACTGCCAATTTGAAGCAACAATTGGAAGGTTTTATCTACCACCAGCCACTTTTTGTGTGTGATATAACACCTACCTCTTTTTAAGTCACATTCTTTTCCACAACCAAGTACCAAGTGTAGGCAATTTGGATGTAAGCTTATCTGAATTTCTGAATGCAATTTGTCTGCAGTAGCTGCAAGTATATGTATTAAGGCACTGTAGGTTCTAAAATACAATAACCAGATATACTAGAAGTATAGCTTAGCATAAAATGTGTTGAAGTTTGCCATAATAGGAAATGTCAAATAAATGTTTTAAAAGACCTTGAGAATCTGAATGTTTGCTAAATAAAAACCTACGGTTTACCAAACTGAGATTAATGTACAAAAATATTCACATAGAAAGCATTTATTCAGTATTTTAGTTATTACTGTTATTATTATCTGCAAGACTTGGATGCTTCATGCTTCTATGTCAATTACATTTTTCAAAGTGTTAGAAAATAATTATTTCAAATTATGCTGCGTATTGCTGAAGGAACTGGAGATGAATAAACAGCATATTTAGATAGAGCTATGTATTTTTTCATACAGTGTAAAGCTAGTAATTCCAAGAGTAGTTGAAATGTCTGATATGAAAAACCTGCACACAGTCATTGAACCACAGTCTGCTTGGGCTGGAAGGGACCTTACAGACCCTCTAGCTCCAACCCCCTGCCCCGGGCAGGGCCACCTTCCACTAGAGCAGGGTGCTCCCAGCCCCGTCCCACCTGGCCTTAAGCACTGCCAGGGATGGGGCAGCTGGGGCTGCTCTGCCCCAGTGCCTCGCCACCCTCACAGGGAAGAATTTCTTCCTCATATCTAATCTAAATCTGTCCTTTTTTTAGAAAACCTTATATGTCTGATTTCATATGCAAGTTCTTGCTGCACATGACGGTACCTGGTTACCATGCCTCTGGGCAGCACAACAAGACTCTCAGCACAGCATTACGCTGGAAATTACTCTTGCAGTAACTTTATTAAATATTTAGCTTCAGAAAAACTTAACAGAGACATCACGACCTTCATTTTCCATGGATCTACATGCACTGAGTGTAAACATTGATGGCTAGTATGAATATACATTTTGCCATGGGCCCCAAATGATAAATCTCCTGGCCTTTTCTGTTACTGATTCATGCTTACTATGGTGTCTCATTGCGTTAGAAGTAAGTGTACTGGTGCTGATGAATTTGGCTTAGGGACTCAAACCTCAGTCTGGCTGTCGTCTTTCTGGGGAGTGGCTTAACTGCAACTCTAGGCATTTATCTGTTTTTCTAGGAGGGGAGGTGGCTGACACTCTTCCTTTCTGTGGCCCCTTCTCTCTCAGTTGTGTATTCTGGAGAAGATTTTTTTTATATTATTTTGAAAATGGTAACATTCATAATGTTAGTATTATTTTATCAGGGAAAGGACATTGACTATAGCTCAGTGATATAGATAGTTGCTTCAGCTGGAGGAAGCTGAGGTTAAATCCTGAGATTTATGGGCATGTTATTCTTAAACAGTTTTATTCACCTTTTTTCATGAAACATAGGTAAGACAGCTAATTATAGCAGGAGTTTCCTCCATAGATTAAGCACAGTCTCAATTTAAAAATCTCAAGTTTCAAAAAGCAATATAGAAGATCTAGGTTTTGCGTACTTTCACTCTACAACAGGGAAAAATGGAAGAAAGTTCAGAAAAATAATTTTTAAAACCTAAGAAAATAGAAGACATTAGGTAGAAGAATCTGAAAAGTTATGAGTGTGTGAATCTTGTAAACTCGCCCACATTCCTCCTTATTGCTTACAAAGCTGGGAAGAACATGTGACAGCTGCTTAGAGTCAGGGTGGAAAATGATGAGTCGGGTAGAAAAGAAAAGGAAGTAGTAAAAGACATCTTATTCTCAAAGTACCTACCGAAATGCGGAGGAGTCTGTCATCTGGCACCCATCAGGATATAAACCCTGGCAACAAACACAAATAAATCCCAGAGGGAAGTTAGCAATACTTCAAAGACACCAAAGTAAGTTCACAGTTAGCTAGCAGTAGGCAGACCTCAAAAATTTATCATTACACAAATACGAAATATATTTTCCATGAATAAGCAGTCCAAAGACTTAACCCTTTTTCTGCTGCTTCTCAGAATGATTAATTTGTTTTCAGTCAGTCTTTGATGAAAAGCTTATACTAATCACTTTTAGCCTATGTGACATCTATGAACCACTCATTATCTATTTCCTTTTACAAGGTGTGCTTTGCCATTCAAATCATGTGCTGTTATTTTTGCTTCCCGATTGGACAAGTAAAATATTCAGATTAAAAAAAAAGAATCACTATCAAATGCTTAAAAATTTTATTTTTTCTGTGAATGCTTAACTCTTCATGAGGGCTATACAGGTATTAATATAAGGAACAGCAATTCTTCAACCATTTGTGCAAACAGAATCTTAATAGTCCAGATGTTCATGAATAGTAAATAAAAAGGAGCAAAAACATGAATGAATGGAGCAGCTGCTCAGAATGCAGAAGAATGTTTGCAAACACCATTTTGAAGTATGCAATCAGTCCTGGTTCAGAGGGAAAACTTGGATAACCAACAAAAAGTTTGAATAAGCAACTGAACATGTCAACAATATTATCTAGTCTATCTAAACTTCGAAACTATTCAGCTGAAATAGAAATTTCCTGTTCTTTTATGATTATTTCTTACTCCCAAATGGATCAAAACTGGAGCAAGAAAAAGGCTATCAAGTTTAGGTTGATGTGCCTGTATGAGAGCACAGAGCTCTGCACACACATGTACATGCCTTTGCTCATTAATATGACTGCCTTACTTTGTGGTTCTTTAGGTATGTAAAGCCTAAATTTCCAATTAATGAACCATCAACTGTCAGAAAATAGGTTTAATTAGTGGGCAAAAGATCAGGCTATTCCGCTCATCTGAAATTCTTAAAAATAAGCTATTTACAGGGTTGGTAAATGGGATGGAATAAACTTTATTATTCTAATTGCCAGGACCCCACATTTATGAAAGGCCTGCCACAGAGCCTACTCTTTGTGCCTGCTCCTGGAAGATGTCCTGCCCAAATGAGGCTGGGGACCAGCTGTGTGTGCACACACATACTGCTATGGCTGTGCTCCTCTTGAAACGGCAGAGCAGATTCTTCTCCCGTGGCCGTCTTTCCCCAGCAAGGCAGACCTGGAACAACAAGCTATACTTTCTGTCTTTCCAATTTTACCATACTTTTTGTTTTAGTGTGAATTTGAGCTCACAAAGAACAACTGCTCCAATTCAATGCAATGGAGTTTTTCAACTTTCCCCCTCCAGTTCCATTGATGTTAAGTATGAGATAGTTTCCATTTTCAAAATCTGAAGAGTTTAGTCCTTGCATAGTGTGGCATACTGAGAGGGTCATATTAGCACCTGGGACTCTCTGATGTTAGGCATGTCTCTTGTTTGTTCCCGGTGCCAGGTATGTCTCCAGGTGCCTGTGAAGCTTGCAGGAAGAAGCAGGAAAGCAGAGAGGCCATAAAGGACAGTGAAAAGTGGCAAGGAGACCATTGAGAAAAACAAGGCACAGGCATTTAGCTGGCATCAGAGGTGACAGAAAAAAAATCTTTCTTAGGGACCCACAGGGCAATTTGTAGAGCTTGTTGCAACCCAGGAAGTCAATATAAGGTGCTGAATTAAAAACAAAGTTTCAAGGGCAAACCTTGTAAACCACATCAGAGGACAGAGAATTCAACACAGGCTTTTATCTTGATTTACCTCACTCTGTTTTTCTCTGTTTAAAAATTCTGTGTTGTAATTTGTGCTCTAGTAAAACACTGACTTAGAATTTAAAGCCCCTGTTGTGTTTTTGCTGTGTTTACTGTAAAGAAAAGATACAGCTAGATGCACCCAAAACCTCTGGATAGCCATCTGGTCAATGCTGTCTGGCCCATTTATTCATCAAAATTAACTCAGCAGTGGTTCTAAGCTGAGCACCTGCAAACTGCAGCAGATAATGAATTTCCTCTCTTCACTTCCCTTACCTCCCATCTGCAGGATTGTGCTCGGCTGCTATATGAGCAACTGATATTAACAAACTGATGGTACAGAATAAATTAAAATTTAGAAGGAAGAGTAACAAAAATAACAGAAAGGATACTGGATTATTTGTATTTTTTTCATGAATACTTTCTGAAATGCTCCCTTTCCCACCAACTGTTTCAAATTTTGGCAATAACATTAATGCAAGGACACAAAAGACCCACTTTGTGTATACACACAGACAAACTGGTTTCAACCATCAAGCATCAGAAATTGAAGATATGAGAGGTTAATCTGCTTGAGAAGATCAGCCCAACTGCTTTGTCTGCACACAAGCAATGTGTAGCAGAATTTTTATCTCCAAACAGTGAGGAGTGTTTTGATCTTTGTTCAAATTCTGTTGCTGATTCAGATTTCGTATTTAATGTGCCTTGTCCAAAGCACAATGAAGCCAATGCAGAGATCTCATTAAGCTTTAACAAACTCCAGTTTAGGTCCATAGCAGAATGGACATACATATGAGCCTAGAGACACAGCAAAATTACAACCTTTCTGGGCTAGCAATGTCTAATAGGCCAAGTAACTACCTGTATAAATGCATGGATTTGTCTCAGTAATCGTATAGTTTTATCATTTTAAATTCATATTGTCAGACTAAAATCAACTCCTTTGAACCTAAAAGCAAAACTCATACTGATGTAGCCTGGAGTTCATCCTCATAGCTTTTATGTTTTATGGAAATACCTTGAGTCTAGAATATCAAGGACATTATTCTATGCAGGCATACAAATATCATCACACTTGCTGTCATTTTTATATTAGTTTAAAGATATATAGTCCCGTTCCTGTTTTGACTAAGTATGCTCTAAAATTTCCAGCTGTCTATGGAAAATAGGCTGACTTGCTTGCCATTCTGTCTCTCTCTCTCTTTTTTTTTATTAGCCTTTGCTACCCTTCCAAACTTTCTCTTTCAAAATATAAATGCACAAGAAGTTCATTTTGGTTCTATGTTATCTGCAGTTCTCTTAGTGTAAGGTGTTTCAGTGGGTAGATTTGTTTGTAGTGATCTTACATCATCTGTCTCACTCATCTTCTCTTTCAAATTTGGCTGACCACCTCAGTCTTTCAGCAGGAGAGAGGAAAAACAAAAAAGAACTTCTTACAAACTATTTTGCAACCATTTCACAACATCGTGCTAATGAAATGAATGGGAAGAGTGGTGTTCTGTGCTTACAAGAGCAACAGCACCCAGAGGATGGGCAGAATTTCCTCCAGCATCTGTGGAGTTTGGGCTGCTGCTTGAATGATTTGGGTGAAATCAGTGAAACTACACCACCCCTCCGGTGGTGCCACCCGAGCACAAGACCTCCCACATGGCAAGACCCCCTTGGCTTCAGGGGGTTGCAAAGGGAGGACACAGGACAGGATTTGGCTCTGAAGTGTCAGGTAGAGAAAAGATGGGACCAGGACTAAACCATAGCACTGAGAATCAAGAGATATTGGTTTAATTTCAGAATCTTCAATTAGACCAGTCTAAAAGTTTCCAGGTGGAGGTGAAATGCTGAGTAGCATTGTTTTTCATGGTTCTACTTTAAATCTCTATGAGGACAGGCAGCTTCACTAATATTAGTAAGAGCTTATTTAGAGATATTCTCATAGATGATGCAACAGAAGTTGGTTATTAAGTAATACAAGGCTCATGATCTTGCATTGGGTAAAATCTGCAAAATCAGGGTGAAGGTTTAGCTCTGATATTGCATACTTGGTCTTTTTTTGTGCTTAACCCAGGATTGTCATGTTTTGTGAATTTGCCTTGCACATTTTTAGAAACAGTTAACACAAAAGGATAAACACAGAGTTTCGCTTAAAAAAGCATACACTTTTTCAGCTGTTCCCTTTGATCTCACATTTTGTACATCTAATGCTTGACTACTGTAGCTTAATTAGAAGATGCTGAGTATTATAACAATGAATGGTGGAAAAACTTGTCATGTTTTAGCTTGCCCTCTTATTTGAAACCCCACATGCTGTATTTTTAAATGAAAATGAATTATTATAGTATACCCAGTCATAAAGCATTTTCTCCCAGAGTACCATGTCATGAAAGGGCATATGCACAGAGCTAAGTGTCTAAAATGAGATCTTTATAGCCAGCTTAGACACTGAGAACAATGGACTGAAAGTGGTCACTAATGACATTGTTAATGATAGATACCATTACCTTAGAACAGATGTCAAAGTGAAATAGCATTATAGCCTTCAAGATGGACTGCCTTGTCCTTCTCAGTAAATCTATTAAGGTGGCTTGCAAGAACAAAACAGTGGGGTGTTTCGTTGCTCTCCTTTTTCTGAAATGCAAAACATTCTGTGCATTTGTAACTCATTTACCTGCAAAAGACTCAATTAAGAATAAATTTTGTGAGAGGAAAAAGTGTGCGGGGGAGTAAACAGAAAAGTTAGAAACAAAAGGAAGATCATATGTATTTAAAAAAAACCACAGCACAATTCTGACTAGACAAAGACAAAAATATAATTAATCTAGACTAAGATCAAACACTAAAATGTTGTCAGCCCAAACGAGAAGAACAGGAACTTCAAACTGCTGTAGCTGTACCTAAATATTGCACAGAAATCAGCATGGTGACAGGTGGTAGGTATAGGGCTTAATTTTAAGAAACTATTTATTTCTGATCTGGGAGATGTGAATTCCCATATATGACTGTCTACAAATCTCTGTAAGTATGCTTGCGTGTGTGTAAGCATAAATGCAGCCATGAAATTCCTTATTAAGGTAGGGATGGGATACATGACAGAGCAGGAGTAAAAATATTATACAGAGAATGAGTTATTGTTACCCTCTTTTTACTTAATGATTTATTTTTTGACATGTTAATATGTAAGGTAAAGTTAATTTTAAAATTGTAAATTAGATTATGTCTATATGAAAACATCCATATATGAAACTAAACACATGGAGGTCAAATGAAAGCATGTTGAAATGTATCTGAGAACACTGACAGAAGAAAAGCCCTGATTTTGTATTTTATTCACTTACCATTCAGTAACAGATCAATGAACATGTGCATCAAATTAAAACACATTACTACAATATGAGCTGTATTTTTAAAGTACAATAAGTGGAGAGTATATAAAGGCATTTCACATGACTTATTTGGAATATCAGATTGAATATTGGTTGCAAATACTCATCATACAAGCTATAGGAGTTTATTTTCTACAGTATTACTTCTCTGTATCTGTAGGTTTTACCTACTAAAGCATTCATTTCTATATGTGTTTGTATGTCTGGCTTAATAATGGGAAAAAGAATGGACGTAGTCTTTTGGCTAGAACTGTAGCTTAAATTATCATATCTGACAGCTAAATTGAGATATCCATCAAACATATAAATGAATACATGAAATACTCATGCGTTATTCACCAGTTTTATCTCGATGATGTTCAGGGCCTCTGGATTATCATCGGCTGTTGTGGCTCTGCAAAGTACTTTGCAAGGTAATAAGTGTGGTACCTATGTTAGGGGGCTGGATCAGGCAAAGGTAGATGCTTTTATGCTCTCAGAATTGTTCAATCAAATTAAATCTGTAGTTTTTAATGGGGTTTGAAGCATGTCCTGGAACGGGAGTAATTTTGCTTTTGCAGGGGGAGAAATAGTAGAGAAGAGAGAATCTGGATCGTAAAAACTCGGTCCAAAGTTCAGTGAGTGCAACAGGATTGTTTCCATTTCTGCTGATTTCAGTGTGCTCTGGATCACGCTCACTGAATTAGTCTCAGACCAAATTTTGACATACTCACAAACACATTTTCTCACGCAGACAGAGGAAATTTGGGTCCAAAGTTTGCAGCATTCCTGCCGTACAAATCAAGGGAACTTGTTATTACTTTTGGTTATTTCATATCCTCAGTAATAAACAGGGAAAGTACCTCACTTCATATTTTGCTTCATGTAGTGTTACTTTATCTTCGAGGCAGGATTTTTATCATTTTGCTGTTGCACTGAACCCTGCCAAAAGAATTGGCAAAGGAGAGGTAAATGTAGATCGCTGTCCTTGCACTCAGAAGTGCCTGTTCTGCAATAGCACCAGTTCCAGCTGAGGAAACATGAAGAATTTACACAGACACACCCTTCTCAGTGTATTCTTCCAGGTTTCCAGATCTGCTTTCAAGACAAGCAGCAGCGCTTGGTACAGAAGCGGAATCAACATCATTTGCAGTAACATGGAGAGAGGAGATATTTTGCAAAGTGACAAGCAGCATAAGTAAGTTGAGTATGAGCCTAATGAGCCAATGGAGGGACAAGGCAGTGATTTTCATGAAGCCCAGTGGGGTCTGTTTATTTGAGTCAGGATCTTTAATGAGCAGCTTGCTGCAGCTATGGTTATTGTCAGCACCTGTATCAGTTGCTGCTTATTGGAATTTCAGTTCAAACTGCTGCAGGAAATGGGATTTGGCTTCAGATTCGGGGTTTAAAACTTTCCCTACGTGTTGCAACGTTGTACCACATTTTCAGATCCTCGGCACTAGCAAGGTGATACTAACAAGAATTATGGTTCCTACTGACAGCGGACTTTTATGAGCTCAAACATGCTTGTGGCTTCCAGACACACAGCAAATAATAGAACAGTTGCCAGACTAGCAGACTCTGTTACGTACCTTTTCAAATTAAAACACGAAAACGGCAGACACCCCACACATTTAAATGAAAAGCCTGTGTGCTAAAGAGCAGCAAATTTTTAAGCATCTCTGCTTCTAGGCTCTAAATGCATGATGAGTTGAATACTTATCTCTTTCTATAAACAACAATGTGAACATGAACAAAAGCAGGTCTTTTTCTGTGGGTTTTACACATGTGCAAGCAAGAAAAAAAGGAGTTTAGAGAAGAGCTTCCACATCAGGATGCCCTGCTTTCAGCAATCCTTTTCCTAATGCTTCATTCCCTCAAAAATTCCCTCTCTTCTGATTCCAACAATGAACTTTTCCAAAATCACCTCTGACTCTGACTCACTTCCACTCTCCTCCTGACTTTGGGCAGGTCATCTGAGCATGTGAGCTCGTGAAGGATGGGTGTTCTATCAGAAGATATTTCATGAAGTAGGATTTTTAAGAACATTGGGGTTATCAGAGATGGGTGTGTGTGTGTGTATGTAGAGTGCATGAGAAAATATGGCATTGAAGTCTTCAGGATCTGTCTTTTATTACAGTTCTTTGATGAGGTGTTGGTTAATTGCTGTCTGTCTGTAAATTGTTAGCATAAAATTGCAGGACTATTATTAGACCACAAATTCCCAGGAAGGATTTTAAAAAAATTCTCTGATTTTCCTGGCTAAAGATACAAGGAGGGTGACATTAAGTTGATTCGGGTTCTGAGACATCGGTTCTGAGTCAGTTTTATGTCTAATCATCTTTCATAACTTCACTTCAAGAAAGATGAATTTTCTTTCTTGGATGTTGGAAATTCAAGCAAATGACTGACATTTGATCTGTTTGAGTACCACACCATACTAGTACTGTAAAACAGACTGTCATAATCATGAATGTGTTAACTTCACCTCAGTCTGGACTATGGAAGCTTGAGTACTGTCTTGCAAATGCTGATATATCCTGGTCCTTCCAGTAAAGGGCTTTTCTTCATCACATCCTCTGGAAGAGGGATTGCCATTGCTGAGTTGTTTGTTTATGGACTAAAATATCACTCCCTGATTTTTTATTTCACAGGAAGATCACTTTATCCAACCAATTATAAATATCTGTATATATTCATAAATGTGCATGCTTTTCTCTCTTGGCTGAAGGGAGAATAAATGAAAATGCCACCCTCAAGTCTCGGACATTTCTTGAGCTCTTAAATAATGAGAAAGTCCAAGGTCGACAAACTTATTTCTGAAATACTTCTTTCCTTGTTCTCTTCTTTTCCTCAAATGTAATGAGAAGACATATTTTAACAAAAATAACCCTCTCCTGCCCTAATGCTGGAGAGAAAGAGAGGGCTTCAGCTAAGACTATAATCTTTAACCCCAAGAGTTTTTCTAGGAAAGTAGATTCTCAGATGCTCAAGTTAAATCATTCCTTTTCACCTGCCATTTATCTATTTTTCCTTATAACCATACTATGTCAGCTCAATGTACCAGATGGATGTATTCTAAAAGCATCACACTCAACACCTATTTCTGAGAGATTTATGAGAGACTGGAAGAGGCCCACAAGTACCAACAGGTATGAGTGAACTTGCATGGAATGTTGAGATTAGTCCTGATTCAGTTTTCTCTCTAATACTTTATCATTGGTCTTTTATGTCTGAGGATATAAATGTCCCAAAGTCTTTCATATGAGCTTTGGAATGTATCTGTTCCAGCTCTTTGTCTTAGGTAAGATGTGCTTTTATTTCTATTGAAATAATGCAATAAGCTTATTGTCTTCAGAGATTCCTTTTCTTTCTCTTCACATCTGCCAAAGCAATCTATATCTTTCATCTGACGCCATATCATTGTAAAATAAGATAAAGCAGAATAAAGAAGAATCTCTGACCTGTGGTGGTCTTCAGATATTGAGCAAAACCAACTATATTCTCCAATTGGATAAAAGCTCTTTTCCTGTGTTTCTCCATTTGGCAGTTTAGGCATTTGGACTCACAAAGATTTATATTCAATAGAAGTGTCAGTAAGAAGCTGTCAGAATTGGGGGATGTTGACATTCTTCAGTCAAGCTATGGATGAAAACAGAAAAGATAAAACTGATGCCACAAAACAAGGTGTAGAATCCTGTTCACGTTGCAGTCAATAGCAGATTTCCTAAGACTTCACCCAAGGGATTTTGAGAAGTATGTGGGTGATCTGGGACCCCTTATAATGGGGTTTTATGGAAGGAAGCAATACAAACACTTTTTGAAGTTTGTGACTTTGACCCAATCTGAAGTATTAACTGGTACAGTACATTTTAATTTTCTCTTCTTGGTGTCTACACTGTAACTAGGAAACAGTTCTAACAACCTACAACACTGGGGATTGAAATCTCTAAGATTATTCAAACAAGGAAGGCAGGATAGCCAACAACTGTAAGAAGTTTTGTGCTTCCTTATTAACACTTCTTACTTGTGAGACGCTCTTTTAAAACTTCAAGAAATTCAGTCTCTTCACTGTCTTCCTGCAAATTGTCTAACAGGATTTGTGTTTTGGGTTCTTCCTTATGATCTGGGCTTCCCTGCTGTGGGGAACTATACACCATGCTCAAACTGCAGGGAAACTTGGACTTAGATGCAATGTGCCTAGAAAATTTTCTTCCTCTCTATTACTGTTATTGAGAACCTAAATCTTGATGGGTATAGTAAATGCTAAATGGTCATTGTTGGTTTGTGGGTTTTTTTTAACTATATGCAGTACTTTATACAGAATACTTAAGAAACAGTCAAAAGAAAGAAAAATCTATGTGTATATTCATAGTGGACTTCTATCACTGAAGATTTTCCTTCTCTCTGAAATATCCACTTTTTATACTTATGGCCAAAATTCATCTATATTGCAGTCAGTAAGGTTGCATTGGTGATTCATCCAGTTTCCTTTGTGTAGCTCCAGTTCTTTACTATTTTATACTGTCCAACAAGAACATGGAGAGATTTAGTCAGCTAATTAACTTGAAGAAATGAAATAACAAACAGCATATATAACATTCATGAAAAATAAAGATACGAGGAGTGTGCAATATATATGTCTTACAGATTTAAGCATATGTTTTGATTTTTATTTTTTTGAGTAATTCCTCAGTTATAATAGTAATAATACTCAATTTATGTACGATGAAAGACTGTGGGAAGGGTTTTCTTTGAGCGTAATGAGGACATTTTCAATGACATCTTTTTTTCATTTATAAGAGAAGAAATTATGTTTCTGTCTTATATGTTTGGGTTTCTTAAAATCCAGACAGTTCATTCTATGGATTCAGTCTCTGGCTTCCAGAGCTGAGAATAATTTTATGTGCTCTAAATATTACCTGTGTCTTTCTTTGGTACTGTATTGAAAAGAACAACTCTCCAGATCACTACCTTTCTTTTCTCATGCAATTTTGAGCTTGGCTACAAGATAGGCAGTTGGATACAATTCTTCATATTATCCTGTGGGTTTTCTTCCAAACCCCACATGTCTTCTGGCTTCACCAACTTTGTAATCTCTTTTCACTACTGAGGAAATATTTTTCCCAATGTTTGTCTAGTGTGCCTCTCATGGGATGCAGGGAGTGCTAGATATTGTTCATTGCTCAGCCCAGTACAGTGCCTGTACTGTGGCCCAGGCACAGGAGGTGAGCTGAGGACCAGAGCAACGTGACAGTGATGCTCCTGCCAGCTCACAACCGGTGGAATCTTGCCTGGGACTAGTATCAGTCACAGGGTTAATCAAGAGAGAGCCAGAGGGACATAGAACAAGCAGCATTCTGCTTGCTCCTATTGTGTAGACCAAGCATGGTTATAACTACTATTTACACACTGTTTATGAACAAAAGTGAATTTTAGTGCTGCATTGCCTATCTTTCTTTGTTGAACGATTAGCTGCTGTAATAATCACCTTCACTATCTTCAGCTAAAGCAAATGTCCAACAGGAAGAAAAAAAAGAGATAATTCTTTAGCCAGACACAGTGGGAACAACTAAGGGCAATATTTTCCTGTTGAAAAAAATTGTAAATCCAGATTTCAATGCACTAATTATGTCCCAAGGCTCCAGAGCACCTTTGAATCCCCTGGTGGGAGCCAGTCTCTCAGGGGTATAGGTTTCATATAGCAGAACCCACGGGAGAACCCACTACAGCTCTGACAGAAGGGCTGAATGCACGTTAGGTTGGATTGTGCATGAATGTTGGACAGATCAGAATGTGGACCAATGTATATGCATTTCATTTATGACAGGCTGAATATATTTATAGAGATGAGAAGGACAACTTTAAGCTGTAAGAATGTAATGTAGAGGAGATAGTGCTCTTTTAATCCTGCAAGTAAAAATATTTTTTACAAAGAGGAAAGCTTAATAAAATCATTGGAAGCTTAAGGAAGGTTGACAGTAAGCAAGTTCCTCTTAAAATGTGTATATATGGTAAATGACATCTCCCTGTCTCTGAATCAAAGGACGTAGTGTCAACCATTGCCTTGCCTGAGATTTTACATACCCAGTCCTTAGACACACCATGTTTTGAATGTCTTAGTGTACAAATACTAGTATTTGCAGCATGTAGAGGGAGACTAACATCAGATTGAAGCCCTCAGTCTTCAGCTAAATGACATGAAAAAATGGTGATGTCGTAATGGATCATCTATGATCATAATAATAATGATTATTCATTTTTCATTAATTTGAATCATGGATGTTTGTGTTGGGCCAAATTCTTGTTAAAGGCAGCCCTTTCCCTCTTTTCCCTGTCTGTTTTGTGAACTAATACTTTCATTGAAGTGTCAGTAATTTGTACAGGTACTGTCACCTTGCTACAGGTTCCACAGTGGTGTAAACACTCTCTTGATTTGCCCCCTACGTGTTGGTTGTGCAGGAACCAGTCAGAAAATCACTAAAAATAAAGGTGAACGTGACCTTCCAGTGTAATCATGTAACACCAAATGCAAGCAAGCACAAATGAAGTGAGCAAATATTTCATTTTTTTTTCCAAATTGCAAGTATTATTTTCTTACAAGGGAAAGGAATATTTTAATAGGATGTCTACAGTGGCTTTAAATCTAAATCAATAGCAGGACACAAGCAGCCATAGGGCTGCGAGTGGTAGGTGTGGAGGATTGCTTACCTACCTGGCATCCTTTGGATAATCCATAACTGAAAAAGTGAGATATGCACATAGTGTAAACTGTATATGGAGTCGCATTTGCTGCAGAGAAGCAGGAGCTATCCCCACATTGTCATGCATTGTAGCTTTGTTGTTGGCTTTTGGTGTGTTTTCATGAAAAAAGTGGTTTGTAACTGCACCCTTCTAGAAAAAGATAAAGGAGTGTGGGATAATAGGTTTATTGAGGCTGGAAGAGACCTGAGGTGGTCACCTTGCCCAACCTCCTGCTGAAAGCTTTTGATTTGCCTGCTGCTACTCATACGTGGTGATCTAGCCTCTTCTCAGTTATCACCCATTTAAATGACCTGACTGTTTGGCGTGTGGAATGAAGCACATTTTTTTCCTCTGTTTGGGCTCCCTATCTCCTACAAAGCAGTTTTGACTGGGAGGCCCTTCTTTCTCTGCTCACATCTCGATCATCCGTCATGTTCCTGTGTAAATGGCAGGCAGAATCTGGTGCTTAGTGAGTTGAAAGAACTACTGGATTGGGAGCAGTAGCAAATCCCACCATCCCACTGCAGTTATGAGCCTTTAGTAAATAAATGGGAAACATTTCACATAATTAAATACCATCTTAGGAAACTGGAAAAAAAATGCCTTAATTTAAAAAAATCATTCAGAGCGGTATATAAAACATGCTGCTTAAATGTATTTTGTAGTGATTTTGCAGCAGAAGCATACATCTGAATGCATTCATGAAAGATCACAATTAATCAGCATATGATCCTTCAATCTGTTGGGTCTTTTTCTAGGGCACGCTGTTGCTAACATTGCTTTAATAGCTTTACCATATCCAAACTCCACCTGCCTGCCTCCCTGCCCCCTCAAAATTCCCATTTAACCAGGGTTCTCATTTTATCAATCACATTTTGTAATAGAAGTCAGTTTTGTGTGTCCCAAGTGGCTAAGCATTTCCATCCTTATATCAAGAATTAAGCATCTCCTGAGAAGGAAGAGAGGTCAAGTGCTGTAATAAACCAGATTCCATCAAGAATGTGAAAAAATGCTGCTCTGACCAAAGCTAAATGGAAGTATAGCTGGTTTGAGATGTGATGTGAAAGCGTAATGAATAAGCTGAAGCTATTTCTAGAGTTTATGTCTACTGTGGTTGATTCCTCCTCATTCTTTCTGACACTGTTACTTACTCTGAATTGTGCTGAAAACTCTTTATACATACATGATGTATTCAGAAGACCAGGCCTACAGCCAGTTTCAAGCACCATAATTTCATAACACATATCTATGCCTTTTCACTATGTACCTTAAAACCATAATAAACTTTCAGGAATGCAATCTGAATGAGGAATAAGCATAAACTAAGTATAAGCAGGCAGATATTGAACAAGGAAATAGTTTCACTGGACTTCTGGGACAGAAAGAAAAGTGATTCTCAGAAACCTGTCAGCCTGTCCCTGTAGTTCAATGGGTGAAATGTTTGCCAAATCAGTAGCACGGGAAAATCTCTTCTTGATTTCAGCAGAAATGGTATTTTCCACTGAAATTTTCTACTTGATAGCACACCACAATATTGTTTCCATTTTATATATTAAATTACCAGAGGAATAAAATATAGGTTTTAGTATTTAGCACAATGCTGTATTTATTAGCTTTTTGTAATATTTCTTTTTGGCAATAAATCTGGTAACTTTCTTTTTAACGAAAAATTTAAAAATTCTTGCTCCCCAAATATTCCGAATATGTAACTAACTGACTCAGATGAAATAAACTGTAGATATTTATTCTGAACAGAACACATATTT
>JAVJGI010000064.1:3160822-3252269 GCA_035590275.1 Ibycter americanus
TAGATATTTATTCTGAACAGAACACATATTTTTTGAAGGAAAACTTAATTTTGTTTTCCATCTAATGAAATATATTATTGAAAAAATTACACTTTATTCCTTTGTTCTCATTTCTGATAGAATAATGTTGACAATCACCTTTAAAAACTAATCTTACAAAAACATTACTTCATATGCAAACTGCAACAGTTGTGGCTGAGGAAAAAACAGGCTTGTATCACTAATGCTCATATTATAGCTAATTGGTAGAAGAAGATGACATATGGAATTCTCTGTAAATTAATAAATGTAAATTCAGTCTTAAGTTGTGAAGGGGGAACATCACTTATAAAGAATGATGAGAAAGTCCTTGAAAAACTTTAATTCCTACCGATCATTACTAAGACAGTGTCTGAAAAAAATATGATTTGTCAATCCATTATTCCTATTCTACTTTCCTTGAAGATTGTTACTTCTGTACAGGCTGAGAGAAAACTTGTTTTGGTTTTGGTTGTTTTTTGGTTTTTTTACATTATATAAACTAATAATATAAAGGATATTATCTGTACCTACAAGCCTTGTCTTTACTACGTCATACAACTTTAAAATAAAGAAAATCCAGGGCATTACTATAATTGTCATCCACTTTAGATTTTCAAAAGTACTGGAGATGATTTTGGGGTATTACTGTACAACAACGTGTTGTCCTCTCAAAACAGTAGTGATTGATATATCAGGAGTTTTTGAAAGTACCCACCAAATTTCTGGTCTGTGTAGCGCTCTACCTACCTGCATTATTAAATAAAAATAAATATTTGGAAGTTACCTTTTTTAGAAGAAGAGATATTTCCTTTCATAGTACTCAGCTAAGCTATCTTATATATCTGCACAAAAGGGAAAAATGATCAGCAGTGCGGATAATTCTGTGGTTTGTGTGTTGAGTTCCGTGAATCAGGCCAGGGGAAGCTTCAATGCTTATTTTTTCTCGCTGATTATGGATATCAGTTTCTCAAAATGCTTCATCATTACTGAAATAAACATTCTCTAGAGAAAAATATTCTCATTTCTTTTCATATCTTCTGGCCAATGCAGTTTCATCACTATTACTTCTTGCTTTTTATGCAAAAAATATTGAATCTTAGGTCTCAGTTTTTACTTTTTTCTTCCTGAACATACTAGATGAAGCTCCTCAGGAATAATACTTTCACCTTAAGTTGCATCTATTTATATTGTAATCAGAAAGAATGCTAACACAGAAGCGATCTGATTTTCATAACATTTCCCTCGAAGTGGATAAGGACCTTTTACAGCTTTTTGTTTTTTGACAATTTGAAAAAAGCAAAACTGCAGTTGTAAAAGGTATATTTTGAGATTTCTGGCTAGAACAAAATTTGAAAACTAAAATCTAGTAATGTGAGTTTTCAGCTCTTCTCTGCAGGCATGCTTTCATTTCAATAACTCGTACATTAGTGTCCACTTAGCAGTATGTATGTGTTGTTAATTCTAAGTGTGAGTAACTATAATAAATCCAAATGAAATGGTTTAGGAAAATTAACAACTTTGATTTTATTTTATTTTCCTCAGGAAAATAGCCAAAAATGCATAAGTATCAAGTTGCATTATCTTGAATTAATTTTTTTCTGGAAAAAACTTTTGGTTTTTTTGTGATAGGGTTTTTTTTTTCCCCCCAAGTCAAGGCTGGTATATGCCAGCAAATTTACAGTCCTTTCCCCTGATCTGGGGGCACCCTCCCACGTCATCCTGTCACCAGGCACAGGTGGAGAGACAAGACCGGTGCCTTCTCTGTGGCCTGGCTTGCCCATGGCATCCCCACCAACATCCACGGTGACATCTTTTTTGGTTTGGTGCACAGATTCTTTAAAATATTTCTGATGTATAATTATATAAAAATAAGGCTAAATATTTCTTTACACAATTAGAAAAGCAATTTACTAAGAAGAAAGATGGAAAAATTGTTCAGAAGATTCATGGCATTCAGTCTTGGGTGAAGCCCCTCTTGCCTTGCCTACAGCAGTTCCCATACTGCTGCTAAGATTGAGGAGTCAGCTCATATGCAGAATATTAATTCGTAGATCTCAAATCACTTCACAAAAGAGATCAATGTCATTCCAGAAAGGGACAACATGTGTGAATGGCTTCTTGAAGGCAATCAACATGAGGTCATCGCGATGAGTTTGAGAGTTTAAAATCCATGTTTTCCACACTGTGTAAAAGTGTATGAGGCACAAGGATCTGATATGTGGTGGAGACATCTGAGACAAATACAGATATCTCACTATGGATTTGCCTTCGCAAAACTGCCATTAAACAGGAAAGTAACACACGTGCTGGAGACAGGTTTACATTGTCTTAGCTCCAAGTTGGAGCTCACGTGATGCTCTCTAAAACAGAGGGGAAATTCTTGAAATTAAGGGTCTACAAAATATAATACTATGTGTAGGTTTGGGAGCCATATGGGAAGTTCTCACCACAGCTGCATGATGTGAATAAGTGCTTGGGGAGAAACGGAGCATACATAGATCACAAGCACTCTCCACGTTGCACATATGTGAATAGCTAGCGTTATGAGTCCTCCTCCCCACTTACTGGGGGGTCCTTAGGGGCTTGTGGTTCCAGCCATACACCGACCATGAAGAAGAGTCTCCCACAGGGTTGACTCTCCTTTCATACTTCCAGAGCTCAAGAAAAGTGAGGGAGAAGGAGCCACAGCAACTGTGAGGGCACGTGGAGTACGACCAGTAGGGGCGTGGGCAGTAACTGTCTGTGTGCCTGCATCTGTGTTGTGGGATAAACAAGAAGAGGGGAATGCGCCAGAGCTCTCAGTGTGTGTGTGCACGAACACTTTGGACACCAAAATACATCCCTGTGTAAAAGGCTTGCTGCAACATCATGATTTAGATGTTTGTTCTTGGACTGATTCCTGCTGTTATTCACTGGAAGCGCAATCAGCTTCTCAGAATTTTGTCTAGGCTTCCTTTAAATGTCCAAGTGATGTAATGAAGATGTAAAATAAGTCTTAAATGCAGTTTTTGTGGCACTTAGAAGAGAAATTTCTGAAATCCCTTTTTAGAGCTTTAAAACTAATCTCTTCATTGCAAACTCAGGCAGGCATGATCTCACCTTTTGGCTTAAGTATAATTTCATCTTGCCAAAGAGTGTTGCTATTCCTCACTTTTTAAATGCGATTAGATCTTCTTATGCAGCTCTAACAATAAGATTTTTTGGTGTGTTGAAGGCAATTGCAGAAAATAACAACTTGGCACAAGGGAATGTAGAATGACTGATAATTTTGCAGCAAAAAATACAAGTACTTGACTTCTGAGGCTGTAGGGCAGCAAATGTCCTTGCCTAAAGCATATAAGCAAAACTGAGACTTTCTAAAAGGTTTGTGCTTTCCTTCCCTATTGCTTAATATTCCAAAGTGCACACTTTTTTTGTCTTTGCTAATAATTTTATCCTCAAGAAAGGATATTGTCATCAGAGATTTTCATACGGCAGGCTTGCTTCCAAATATTTGTTAAAGGGGTCTGAAAATCCCTTCCAGACCTCCTCCTTGTTTGACTAATGCTCCCTGCATAGCTGAGAAGAACCCAGGAGCTACACCAAATGCTGGAGCCATTACCATATCCCTAGCTAGTTTAAACCGAACTCAGTAGCATCATTACATGACACTGCAGCTTACGATTCAGATACAAGTCCATAGCCCTTGGCATGCCACTGTTAGTAAGATCATCTGTTAAGGTAAAAAAAGCAGCAAAGAGACATTGTAAATTATTTAGGACAGTATCTGTATAACAAAGGAAGCTGTGTCACTTAGCAACTGCTACTGACATTGTATTTTATGATCACAGTGTTTTAGCACAGTGGCTGGTATACTTGTCAATTCACTCCTGCTCCAGGAGTAAGTACCTTTGCACAACTTGGTTTTAGATATGAAAATCACATCACTGCAGTGATGGAGACTGCTTAGCTCACCATACCGTCACTGGATAGATGTAAGGCCATGATAAACTCTGAATAATGTGTGAGTTTTGAAGGCAAGTGTGTTGTAATGGAGCTATACACACACTATTTATAAACACGTGATGGAGTAGTGTGGTCATTAGAAGTCATGTTCCAAACAAAAGTAAAAACTCCGGTACAAAACTAGGCAAAAATTCTTCCGCTTTTTCCCAGGAAGCCTCTCCCTGGTTTATCAACAGATATTTTCAAGGGCATAAATTTGCCTGATTATATTGATCATATTGATTGTATTTAATCCAACTACTTTGGATAGCTCAGTTTCAAGAAATATCACTTTAAAAAGTATAAATCAATTCAAAATTTGCCTCTGCAATCTGGAGCCTGGGATGGAATTTATAATGTTCCAACTTTCAGCCTGCCTGCCTATTAGCATTAATTGCTTCCTGAGAATACTGCAAACAAAGCATATTAAGATTTCTTTTCTCCTCAGTACAACCCTAACATCATCATTATGGAAAGTTGATATAAATTTTGTTGTTCTATAGGCAGAATTTTAAAACACTTGCATTTGAGCGAGCGTATTACGGGCAATGTTCAGACTGCTAAATATCTTTAATATTCCATGCATGTACAAATAATTTCCCCCCTTCTCTTCTCAAGAACTGTAAATCTGTAAGATAAAAGTTGTCATATAACCTTTCCACACAGAAGATGTTAACTATACAAAATTGTGAGGGTGTGCTTAAATTTTCATCTAAAAGTTACATAAAACAGAATCAAAATATTATCATCCAAGTAAAATATCTTTTGCATTACACCGTACAGATACTGCTGAGAAGGTAGGAAGAAAATGTCATTGTCTTTTTCAAAAAAGAAATGGCTATTGTAATGCTGTGGCCTTTTATATAGATCAGGTTCTATGATCAAATATGAAAGGATTCATGCAAGATCCCAAGCACTTCACTGTTTGATTTAAAAAACAATAAAACTAATGGAAAAGCAGCAATTTAAAATTCTTCACAGCATGTCACGTAAATCAGCCTGTGCTCAAAAATCACCTGCTTAAGGTGGCACTTTGAAACCCCTTCAAACTGCTAATTCAGTCCTGAAAAAGAAATGTCACATCACTATCTAAAACTTTATCCTGCCCTCCTAATTCTGCCTCCAAATAAATGGGATTTGCAGCAGGTTTTAAAATTGAACAGATTTCATAAGAAGGAGTGGAGCAAATTCCAAAGCTGAAATCCTTCCTGCAGAAAGGCTTGCCAGCATACCATCTATATGCCAAGAAGACTAGTTAGATATCCTCTGTAGCTGCATTTTCACGAGAAGATAGATGTGGTCTCACTGGCATGCAACTTCCAAGGCATTCACATGTTTACATTTGTCAGAAACAACACACGGCACTCCACCCACTATCAAACAGGTAGCCAACACACACCGAAGAGCACTGTGCTCTTAGTGTGTGGGTCACAGCTTTCTGTATTACCTTGTCTCTAAGTTGATATGAAATTCAGCTTTCTGATGTGTAGTAGTAACAAAGATATTATCTATCATAGTTGCTGTGAAAAGCATACCACCTGAGAAAAATAGCTGCTCTTCACTGGGTGATCAAGCACAGTTTACAAGCTTCTGAAACTTTCTTTCCATGTCACTCCCTCCAAATAGCCATCTCAATTAGCAAACTGAGTCACACAGCCTTTGAGACAAAGCAGTTGTTCTCCCAGATCTACCAATATCCCTTCCATTCTCTCACTGTCAGTACTTTGCTTCCACTACTCCCCACCCAGTTCTTGGTCCGAATGGTGATAGTGAACCAAGGAGGAAGGAAGGAGAATGTTATCAGCAGTTTGTGAACACTCTTCTGCTGCTTACTTTTCCCTTAAACGTACATGTACCCATCCATACGGGAAATTAGGTAGAACTTTATGGCCCAAGACTGACACATCCTTTAGCAAATAAATGGCTTTTTTTTTTTTTTTTCTCTGGGCTCTCCGCAAGAAATGACTAAAAGCATAGACATTCCTGGCTACTCACATTCTAGTGCACTATGTAAGGTCTGAAGTTCAATGTTGATGATCAAACTGGTCATTAACAGTACTACTGTGATCTTTATAATGTTAGAATTTTACAAATTCGTTTGTACCTTTAATAAATTTGAAGGAATAATTACAGGCACTTTTATGTACATGGGTGCTTTAAGAATAAAGCTTCTGAACATTTGTTTTATTAAATGAAAAGTCCGGGCTAATTAAAGAAACTTATCACAATTTCTGCTTCCCTTTAAGACGTATTCAGGACAAAGAACTGTTTCTTGTCCCCAAAATTTACACTTAGCATTTCCATAGCCGAACACATCCTCTGGAATTGTATAACTGTTATATAGTTTTTCTGTTCAATATGCTATAACCCATATAATGTTTAGGAGAGAATGAAAACATTAGTAACTATGATTGAAATGTTTTGCAAGTTTGGCAGGAGTTTTAATTCTGTATTGCTGTATATCTACTCTAGATGGTACTCTTAAGGAAGCTAACAAATTAATAAATTGCATGTCTAGAAGCTGAGGGGAGGTGTGAGAAGAACCATCCTGGGAAGAAGGAGCAATAGACGGTAATACTAAAAGTAGCTGTTTCCCCAAATCCATCTTTTTGTATTGGTGGCTTCTTGTAGAGATTCAGTGGTGGAAAAAACAAACCTGCTTGTTAGATATTGAACATTGCAGGAAATAAAACAAAACTATTTCAACATTTCATTAGGAAGAGATGAGTCCAGGAGCAGCCAGATAGGTATCTGTGTTTATGCTGCAAGCCTGGCCACTGTATCAGGTATGTAGTACTGCTGAGCAACGGGGAGGCAGAGGCATTCAGGTTTTCCACAAAAACCGTCCCTAGCTCTGTTTCAGAAACACTTTCAAAATTTTATTAATTCTCCTAAAATTAAAACATATCTACTGGGATAGGTCTCTGGAGGGGTCTCTAAATTCTGAGAACCACATTTTGTCATGTTAAATTTGTTTGATATGTTAAGGTTACTGACAGTTTGGTCAGTCTATCTATCTATCCATTTATCTTATCAACCTAAATTTTCTGCTGACTGGACTAAAGTGGACACTTGCAAGTGCTCTGTTTCAGTGAGAAAAGTGTTTCTAATAACCTGTAATGTTTTGTTGCCAGCTGAAGCTCCAGTTGTCATACCTTCACCATGGAGTATGTTTGCATTTTCCAAGAATTTCTATAGTATCCAGATTTATTTTGTATTCTGAGATGTGTCCAATAACATTGATTAGTGTTAACAGGTTATGAACAAAATCTTGCATTTATATATGAAAATGTGAACAGCATTTTTTGAGAAGTAATGCGCTGGGTTTGTATTCTGTTGCGTTATCCTATAGTGCTGATTTGCATGTCTAGTCAGAGCTGCAAGTTGAGATGCAGTTCCAGTGGCTGCGGTGTGGGAAGACAAACCTCTTGGGATCAGTGAGGCATGAATGGTTCTAAAACAATGCAATTAGTAACCAGCTTTGAAGAGAATCATTTGGAAGTTAAATCCCAGCTACAAATTGGGTAGCAAAGGTGAACATATAATAAAAAAATGAGTAAATAAAGGACATGGTCTTTCCCATATCCAAATATAGGGAAAGAGGACCCTTTGAATTTATTACATTTTTTTTTTTTAGAATTGTTAGATTCGTATCTGTAAATACATTGACTCAAAG
This sequence comes from Ibycter americanus, assembly GCA_035590275.1. NCBI lineage: Eukaryota > Metazoa > Chordata > Aves > Falconiformes > Falconidae > Ibycter > Ibycter americanus. The sequence goes on from JAVJGI010000064.1 coordinate 3,168,504, forward strand.
AGATAAGCATGGATTCAGGACAGGGTGCCATCAATCCGGTTTTGAAAAGGCTTTAACTAATAATATTGTGACATTGTTTCGATATGGGAAGTTAGGGTGGGTCCTTTCTAGTTTTGGGGGTGATTGAAATAACAGTTTCCCATGAAGTGTAAAGCATGTCTCAAGCCACTTTAGAAGCAAGCAATTCTGAATCCTGAACATAAAATATTCTTTATTAAAACAAAAGTCAGTGGCAAATCCATCTGGGCCTGGTGCTTTTCCAACTTTAACTTTTGTGACTGTTGTATTAAGTTTTTGCCTTTCAAGGACTACTTTCTGTAAAAAAAAAAAAGAAATAATGAAATAGCAAACATCTGCACTGATTCAGCTGAGCATGGCATAAAACTTCCGAAGTCAGTCATTGATTGTCAATTGAAGTGTCATTCTTATCCAAAAATAGCAATCATTTTTATTTAGTAGGGTTTTTTTGGATAAACACCCAAAACAGCAACTTGCCAGGGCTTACGCCACACTCCCCCAAAAACTCTGAAGAAATCTAGGGCAAATTTTGATCTCTGCTTTTATGTCTTATTGATTTTAGACTTGCATTAATAAAGATCCGTAGTTCCATAGAACAGGTTGCCTAGAGAAGCTGTGGCTGCCCTGTCCCTGGAAGGTTTCAAGGCCAGGTTCTACAGGGCTTGAAGCAACCCGGTGGACGGTGGCCCTGCCCATGGCAGGGGGTTGGAACTAGATGGTCTTTAAGGTCCCTTGCAACCCAAACTAGTCTGATTCTATGATTCCTACAAGGAAAGACCAATGCACATGATAATCAAAAGCTTTGATTTCTATTACTTTAGCATTTTACCACTCACATGTAATAAAAAAAAATATGCAAATGATACCCATCAGTAAAAATTGTGTTGCTCACCTACAAAATATCAAAGAAGGGTCTGTCAAAGCACTAGTTAACAAAACCTCTGAAGTTCCAAGTCTATGCTGCAAATGCAGTGACTGAGGGTATGTTAGGTAACCTAAGTGGGAACAAACAGGGTATGTCTAATGAGCCAAACTGCACTGCAAAACAAGACCTTTGCAAGTAAATTGCTCCCGTGAAACAGTCATCCTCGCTTTTAGTTAGTTCCTGATGTGCTACAAAGCAATTTGGATCACAGTAGATAGACTGCGTTGCAGGAAAGGAAGAGATCCTTAGCTGTAGGGCTACACACCTTCAAATAAGAGGTAAGCTCAGACCAGCCGTAGAGGACAGACTCTTGTGTCTTGTGTGAATTCAACATGGGAAGAGGAACTGCTTTTTCAGTTACATCACCTGCATAGAAAAAATGCCATCTGGCATCCAGATTTGCAAATAAGATGCAAATTAATCAGGTCAGCCCCAGTTACTGGAAAACAGGAGCTTATCAGACCCAGCCTCAGTGAGCTGGACTTACCTTCCCGAACTGACTTCATAACTGGAAGCACTTACCCTATGGGTTCCTTTGGTTGCTGGGATTTTTTCTCTTATTTGTTTAAACAAAAGTCCCAGTACCTTTGCCTGGGCATGATAAACGCCTGTGCCATATCTTCACCCCAGGTCCTTTGCAACATCTGTCTCTCTCATGCCTAACTCCTGAAGCATGGCCACTTCAACCATCTAAACGCTGATCAATTTTTTTCTCCCACTTAATTGGATTATTTAGACTCTTTCCATTCCAGAAGGCATACTGAATTGTTGGGATCATTGGTCACTAACAAAGGCATGGATCACATGCAGTTACTTAACACTGAACTAAAAAGCCAACATAATTCAAGGCAGGTTTTTCAATGAACAAACTGAGCAGGTGGCTGGAGCAGTAACATGGAAGGGACAGTGTTTCCAGAGCTCCGCCGGGCAGCAGTGCTGCACCGGCTGGCTCAGCTGCATCAGCGTAAGGATGCAGTCAACAAATCATACACTGCCCAGAGCACTGGCTGGTGAAACTTCTACTTCTACTTTGCTCCCTGGCCTTGCCTAATTGTGGGTTTTGACAATTTCACATTTTTAAGAATTGTGATTCTTGCTCTTCCTAATTTCACAGCCGCTGAGATGCTTCTCTCCTCTTAGAGTATCTGGAGTGGAGAAGAGGACTGGGAAAAACATTACTGAGATAAGAGAAGGAAAAGGAAACATTATCTGGGGAAAAAGGGGTGATAACAAAAGAAGTAGACAATTAACACCTGTAATTCTTAGATTGCTTCAGATGTACAAGCAAGTCACATTCAGCTTTCAGTCCCAGCATCTTGTAACATACTCAAAACTGAGTCTGCACAGAAAAAAACAAGACAAAAATAAGTCTTTACAAAAAATTTTATCCAATTACATGCAATGTAAATGCTAATCTCAGAAAAAAGGTACATAATCATGATTATTGAGCATTGTCCCTGCTCAACCCATTGATGTAACCAGTCTGGTCAGAATCAGGCTGCTCCACTATATGTGACCTAGTCATGGGTGAAGCAGCAATATATCCCACATTTTATAATAAATCCATTAACACAGAGGGTTTGGAGGAAGCAGGTATTGGGTTACTTACAGGAAGGGAGAGAACTCCAGAAACTCCAGGTTCCCTTTCCACTCCAGACATCCAGCTGGAGAACATGATCAGGTGAAAGCAGTTCCAGTAAATGAGCTGCAAGCTTACCAGCAGAATGCCTTTTACCTTTTTAGACTATGGGGCAAGAGGCAGCATCTTCAAAAAACTGGAAATCTTTCAAACAGCATTGAAAAGAAACAAGGCACTGTGGCAATATCAGAGCTAACCATTGTAGAGCTTAATCCAAACCATATTCATTCAGAACAGGAAAGAACTAAGTCTATTAGGAGACTGTTAGTGATTTATTTGCTTTTTTTACAGAGTCATGTAGTAGGTAATCTTGTTGGACTCCATTAAGGAAGTCTCTTCAGGCTTCAGACAGCCATGCATCCCCCACCTGGCCCTCACAAGCAACATGACTGGAAATTTCTTGTGATGTTCAAGGCCCATTTGCATAGGCGTGGAAGCAGACTTGCATTAATAATACCTGTATTAAGGACCTAAAAAATCCTGATCATGTCATTAGACATGATCCCTGGACATTTTTTCTGCATCAGAAATATCTCCTGACCACCACCTTTATTTCTGTCATGTCCGTGATGGTGTTAGTAACAGTTTTATAGTACAGCTGAAGTCAGAGTGAGAAGACTTATATTTTAATTGATTCTTTTTTTTTTTCCCCTGAAAGGAGAAGGAAAAGTTTTAAATATACCTAATAGTATCTGACTTGCAGAGATACTATGCTTACACCTTCAGGGTTTAAGATACAGAAGGGAAACCAGGAAGATCATAGGCAGGATTTGCATAAGAGAAGTAGTGAGGTCTGGATTCATATTGTCATCTATTTAAAGAGACATAGAACGATAATTCTGTACTTCTCACAACCTGGTATTTCAATTGAAAGTGTTTTATATATGCAAAAAAATCACACCACCACACCACTGAACTAGTAAGCAGAAGCAATGGAGTTGCAGGACAGGTGTACCCACTCCTATCGAGGTCCTTTCAGGTTTGAGAGAAAGGCTTGTTTTGTGAGAATTATGGGGGTTTCCCAGTTTTCTTTTCTTTTTCCAGCCCAGAGAAAGTTGGGTTTAAGCTGTGAAAGCACACTGAGATTTTCAAGGGGAGGATGGCTGCATGCCAACAAGTATACTTCTACCTCTGAAGATTTTCGCTGGGCGGGTTGCTCTAACAGGCAAGCTCACTAAAAAGTTGAGAGCTGTTTTCTACTGCCTGCTCATGATACCACATCAGACCCCACTGGGGCCCTATGAGCCCCCACAAGCCCCCGTCACCACGGTGTGAAGGTGGCTCTGCTGCAGTGGGGTCTCAGCCAGGCTAGGGGCTGCCGGGCTGTGCCCTTCCCAGCAAGGCTGCCCCCAACATCAACTCTCAGCTCCCCACCTCTCCACTGCCAGAGCACCTGCACATTGCTGCCTCAGAAGGATGTCTCCTTGGCTTGCTTTTTGAGATGTTATTAGCAACCTAAAACAGAAAGCAGAGGCGGAGGTCTGGAAAGTTTTTGTTGCTGATGTTGGTCCAGGTCTGAACATTTATGGGAATCCAGCAACAGATTCCTATAATTTATTGGAACATGGGTCATCGACAGTATAAAAAACCCCATTGACATTTCCTAATAATAAAAAACTGTTATCAACTAGACATCAGAAAAAACCCAACATTTATGACAGTTATGGTGTAGTGGCTTGTCTTTTTAAAAATTTCATTACTTTTCTATTTGTAGTTTTTAATCAAATTCCACGTAACCTGTTTTTTATTCCACCAACTTTTCAGTGAAATCCAGACGTCCTGACGGTATTTGGGATCCAGCAATTTGTAAGCAGTCTCACAGGAACTCAGTTCCCCTCAAAGTTGGGATGAACAAAAAAATGAGTTTGGCAGCATTCAAGCAATACATTCATGAAGTCCTTTGAAATGGGAATTCCAGTATAATTCAGCATGATTGTAAATGCTCTGAAATGTGTAAGCCTAAACGGCAAAGGGAATTGTATACTGTAGTTAGTGATAAATGTTCCGTGCAATATACTGGTTTTAGCTGCCCCACTTACCCAATGCTCAGTGGAATTAAGTAGTTAAATTTATGTGCATAGTACTGAAACTGTAATGCTGAGTGTCAACTTCAGACCTGTTTTACTCTTAAAGCATAATAAAAATATCAGTGGAAAAACTGTCCCAAACTTCACTCTGATAAAAGGACTGCAAGTCAAGCAGAAAATGTAAAACATCTCTGGTTTTCCTGACCAACCCGTCACAGCCCAATCTGTTGTGACAGTGCAGGAGACACAGCCTGAGAGCACGTTGGGGAAGGGGTCAGGGCTTAGGGTCCTCTCTTTCTGACAGAGGTGAGAGTCCAGGCACAGGGTGCCTGCCTGCCTCTGCTAACAAGGCGGCTTTTTTGCAAACCATCAAAGATGGAGGTGGCACACAGAGGGTTTTTGGTCTCCTAGGAAGTCCCAAGTTGGCCAGCATCCTTCTTTCTGGTCTGGAAGTTCTCTTGATATCCTGCTAAAGCTCTGGATGTCCTTAGGCTGAAAAGGACAGTGTTAACCATAGAGTACAGCTCTCCCTCCATTCTTGAGTTACTATTCCTAAAGCCACGGCATAGCTGCTGGTGAGCACTGGCAGTAAGGAGAAAGTGAGGAAGGCTGTGTAACTGCCCATTTCTACACATAGGTCTGAGCAGCTAGGAGCTCACAGGACAGCAGTAGCAGTCCGCACCTTCCCCAGCCAAAGCACAGGAATTTTCTCTGTGGCCTGAGTGACCGTTGGAGGCAGCTGGTGCACAGGTGACACATAGGTCTCTCCTGCAAAGGCCGCTACAGCCAAGCACTTCAGAGGGAATCTGAAACAGAAAGACTCGCTAATTTCTGACCTTAAAGAAGGAAAGAGCTACACCTGTGTGGGTAAGGGTGGAGGGGCCATTGCAGGTGTCAGCAATCTCTCCTGATGAGACAGGCTGGGGCTGGGGCACCGTTTATTTGCATGCTCCTGCAGAAAGTTGTTAGCTTAGGAAGGAGTTACACGTAAAGCTGGGAGCGGTCCTTTGTGGTGCTACATCCCCCAGGGAGCAACTGGGAGGGTGAGTCACTGTTTATGGAATAATTCTGTTTCTTGTGTGATGTGCATTAGATCAAGGGAGTTTGTCATTCGTGAGTCAGGGACTTAAGGAGATGAAAGACTGGGGAATGCAAAGCTGAAGTGAGTTGTCCTGGCTCTTTTCAGGTTTCTGGAACGTAGAATCATAGAACTGTTTAGATTAGAAAAGATCTTTAAGATGATTGAGTTCAACTGTTAACCAAGCACTGCTAGGTCTACCGCTCAACCACATGTGTAAGTGCCACATCTATATGAGAGGTTAAGGAGAGTATAGAATTACTGGCTATATACAGTGGGCATGTATTTTAAGGTCGTCATTCTTGTAGATGTACTGCTTTCTCTGTATCTGTGGGCATACATTTTATGGCATTTTAAGATGATCATTCTTGCACATGTGCTGCTTTCTCTGCATCTGTTTGTGTTTGAGCAAGTGAGTTTTCTGACTGCACCTGGAAAAGATCTAGAAGTTCTCTGTAAAACAGGACTAAATAAATACATGCACCATGTAGCTGGAAGTGTATCTGGTGTGCTAATAACTGCAGCTGTGTGCAGGGCAAAAAGTCCCTTGTATAACCTATTTATCTGGCACCACCGATTGACCCAAGTTTGCCCCTGTAGCTGAGGAACTTGCTTGAGCTTCAAGTTAATGCTTAACAACTCTGGTTCAGTATGGACTGACCTCAGTTTTCTTGGAACAGATTGTAAAAAATGGCAGTTGTGTGCTGATAACTGTAAGACTCCATATAAAATATGGGGAAAGGGAGATACTTGCATTGCTTAACTGAAGCTTGCTGTAACAGAGCCTCATGAGTGTGTTTGTGTGGGCGGGCCCTTGGGATGCCTCTTGCCTCTGGCAAGGAGCCTGAGAGATACCAACACATCAAAATGGAGAACATGTTTTCCTTTCCCTACTGACTCCCTTTCTTCAGTTTTCCCAGAAACAGTGACTTCTTAGTTCTGCTGTTGCTGTATTCTGCTCTCTGCTTTTGCTTCTTCAACTGGGTCATAGGGATCTCCCTTTTTTTTTTAATTCCCCTTTAAAAGAAAAAATAAGTCTCACAGTATTTCTAAATTATTAACAAATCTCTTTGTTCCTGTTTGACCAGGGCAGTCCCAGGCTGCCTTTATTTTGTATCCTTAGCTCATACATGTGATGCAGAGTGTTTAACTTGCATATTTTTTCTCAGCCTGAAACTGAAACACAGTTTGTGTTGAAGTGCTTTAAAAGCACGAAATACACTTTTTCTGTTTGATAAACTAAATCAAAATGTCTTCATTCAAATGACTTGAATCAAAATGTGTATCAAGAACTATTGATTCAAATAAGCCCCAAATTTTTTGTGGATGTACATTACATTCTTTTCCTACTGTCTCAGGAGATAAACACGTTTGAGCAGAATTTGAAATGTAAGAGGTATTAGTATTTTAATGCCATTTTCCTCAAAAAAATTTGGAGTAGAAATTGAGATATTCAGTCCACTGAAACGTTTCCCTAAAACTTAAAATTGAGGATAATGTACTTTGGATTTTGAATCCTTGATTGAAACAGAAGTACTTTGCTTCAATTTGATATGTTCCTTGTTTCCAGCTTTAAAAAAAATAAAAAATAAAAATTGTATGTCTGTGTTAAGCCTTTCAACATGAAGTTTATTGCAACAATTTGAATTCCTGAATTTAAATGTGAGATTTCTGGTGAGTTGTAGGCAAACTAAGAACAAAGGGCTTTCTTGGGGGTGGGGGGGAAATTATGCTATCAGAGGTCAAATACTTAAACTTTGAGATAGCACACTTATGTGACAATGTGTAGTGAATGCACCATAATCACCAGGGAAAAGCTGAAGAGCTTTAAAAACAAAAAAAAAAAAAGGGGGGGGGGGGGCAGATATAACTGTAGCAATATTGGGGGGAAGAACAGAGGGGGCTATCATATATGTGAGCAAAGTGATGGATTCTGAGATGCATCAGGAGTGCAAAGGACCTCCTGAAAGGCAAGGTTCCCCTCATTCCTTCTCACTGCCTCTAATTTTTTTTTTTCCTTCTTGCTGAATTTCCACAGGGATATTTCAGACTAGCTCTGCATACTTGAAAACATTAGAAAAAGTGAGGCAAATTCTGCACTGACACGAACTCCACTGACATCAAAGGGATGACATACCTCATGTCTCTCCTGCTCCAAGTTTAAAAAAAAAAAAAAAAAACACAAACTGAAAAAACATGTCCACTGCTTAACGAAGTGTTACTGTTGATGCCAGAGGGAGAAGGCAGACACCATCCAAATAAAAAATAATGATGAATTTAAGACAGCTATGATCTCTTTTGTTCTGCCCTAACCACTGCTGGTTCTGACCTACCAGACTAAGTCTTGACCTCAGTCTTCCAGCTGCATTCTTTATACAGCCTTTGTTTAAGCCCTTTGCATAAAGGAGGCCCTTACACAGCAAAGCTTCTGGGGTCCTTTAGCAAGTCCTTCAGTCCCATTGCAGTCACTCACGTAGTTAAAGCTAAGCCTTTAGGGTGGTCCTGGTGCAGTGGGGTCACAGGAATTGCAGATTTCCAACAGGAAGGGCATCCCTTCCTTCAAACTGAAAATATTTCAGTGAACAAACTTGGTGTTCATTTTGCATTTGACAATATTTCTCAATATGAGGAATGTGGGTGGTACTTTCACAGCAACAGTCTCAGGACAAGGAAATATGTATGTCAAATATCATATGCCATTAGGGTTTTCTGCACACCACTACCCTCCCTCCCCCTGTCCAATATTTTGGATATGAATATCTACCAAACTGTTCTGACAACAATTCTGGCTTGACCATACCCAAAACACTTTTCCACAGCATGATGATGTTTATATTTAGGTTTTACCTTAATAGAAATACTTGGTGAAAAGAATACCTGCATACTATTTTAGGTAATGCCATTAGATGTAGCAGTGACAAGTTAGCAAGCATGTAATATCCTAAGGCAAATAGATTTGTATGTTCTTTTTCAGACTGGATGATTGTGTTGCACTCTCTAAAGACATTTTAAATCAGTAAGAACGTCTCCTCAGGGAATCACAGTGATAACTATTTTTGACAAGTAGTAATAACCGAAGTTTAGTCCAACCATGAAATGAACGACTCATGCTGAAGCCAGGATTACTGGTAGTGGACTGCAGGGGCACTGTAATTGCACATCACTTGCTTTAGCGATGGCATGTCTGCCTTCACTCCATCTATACCTGTGAATTCAGAATGGTCTGTTTCATACTATCAAGCAAAAAGCATAATATTGATTTGAAGGGATCAATGGTAAGAAGCATTGTTTTAACTTACTAGCAGGTAAGATCGATTCCTTCCCCAGAAAGCCACTGTATTTTATGTTACAGTTCTAAATACAGGGGAAAAAATCCCAAATTTTGTATGACTTTATTGATTGACATCACTCTTAGCTAGCTAATTAGAAACAACTTACTGATCCTTTCAGTAGCTCAGTGAGATGGCAAGATCCCACAGGTAGGTATATCATGACAAATCTGAGTGAACACTTGCAGTGATCATGACTCTTCCTTGGCTCTTCGTGGTTGTTGTTACTTTACTGAACCATCAAAGGTTATCGTTATTACATATTGACACAGAGCTATGGAATGGTTGATAAATCTATATTCATGTTGCGTTTAAAATCGATATTATAGCAGTTACCATGCCAAATCAATATTTACCAAGTTGCTGGCTCCTGGTGCCTGATGTACTGTAATTATTCCTCTTCTCACACAAAACATGGGGACCTAATCCAATGCTCACTGAAGTCAAGAGAGACTCTCGTTGATCTCAGGCTTTGGATCAACCCTTGTTTGCTTTTATTTACTCATATTTGTCCTAGGATTGTACAAAAAATTGCACACAACAGAAGGCCTGTTTACTGGGTCTCTACATCTTATCGTAATGTGTATACTATGAGCTTCTGCTATTAAAACTGGAACCAAGATGTGAACTTGCCACTGCTGGTTTTTTTTATTATTTTGCCTGTATTATACAGGCAGTGCCTGCTTAATTCAGATTAAAAAAAAATAATTCAAAAATAATCCATAAAGTTTGATGATACAGCAATTCAGAAACAACACATTTGAGACAGATCAAGTAAGACTAATTATCAAAATAGACTTGTGTAATCATCTACGCTTCCATGTTTTAATTGAACAGTAGGATATTTCTTTCAAAAAAAGTGTGTTAATTGGGGTCTGCTCATGGGAAGGAGTGACTAATTGAACTGGCATGAGCCTGATAGCAGGTTTTTTCATTAAAATGTTAACTTTTAAAATCAGTGTTACACTGCAAATATTGTCTTTCTCACAATTGGACTACTCTATCTGGCACATGCCAGATCAATTAGTAGCTTGCTTTCATGAGCAGACCCCAATTAACACACATTTTTCTTAAAGAAGTATTCCACAATTTAAATTAGCACATTTGCATTAGAAGTAATTATACTAGTTTTGGTTGTTAGTTGTTCCTAATTTTTGTGATGATTAAATAGGCTTTAATGGAAAATGACATTTGTTGATTAATTACTCAAGTCATATTGGATGTTTGTTGAAAATATTCAAATATGGAAGAGAGAGAATCTAAGCTAAACCCAAAACTTATCAATTCATAGATATGCAAGGTGGGGTTTCTGTCATTGTTTATCTGTAGTTTTCACACACATTATGCCATTATCTGGTCACCCCTACAATGAACTAAACTTAATTTTTGAGTTTTTTATGAGTTGTTTCTGTAGATTTGGCCTGAGTATATATGACATTTGAGGCAGAACCATGTGAGGTAGCAACTAATTAGGACACTTTAGCTGTAAGATAGGTGAGGCCGTTATCTTCTGTGAGTGAAAATATGTGAAAAGGCACCCTTGGCATAATACAGATATGATGATGAAGGTCTAATCCAGAGCTTCATATTCAGAGAAATATCAGGTAAGCAGTGACCTGGAGCTAACAAAAGTATCTAAGCTCAGCTCTCCTGTTCGTGAAGGAGACTACTCTCTGGTGACTGTTCAGGGGACTATGGAAATGGCCTTCAAGCTCTCTAAGCATATATTTAAGAAATATATGAATAATCTGTAGCATGGACTCTGTACTGTCACTGACTTCTTGTGTGACATGAAGTAAGCCATGCTTGAAATTTTTGCTATATGTGAGCAATATTGCTGTTGCATAATTTGGGGTTTTTTAGAAGAGAGAAGACCAGGTGAAAATGACTGTTACCATAATCGATGCGAACTATATGCCAGGTATTTAAATTTGGAAGGGATTATTAGATTTAAGCCAGTACCTGTATGATGAATGTCATTAAATGTTTTTACTTCTCTGTAACTTGTCTTTAAGGCATAATTTGTGGTTAGCCAAAGTATTCCTTCCCAAAAGGCAACCAGTCTTCAAGAGATACATTCTATCATTTGGCTTAAGAGTATGTTGCAATAATTAATTGCCCTCATTGTTACTAAACTGCGCAATTATCCACTTGGACTTTGTATGACTTAATTTTTTTGGCTTCTGAATCTTGCTAATCTTTTTACACACATGTACCCTGACTATTTAAAAAAAAACAAACAACCAAACCACCCACTAGCTTTGCTTTTTTGCTACTGTTTTTTTTCTTTTTTTTCTTTTGAAGAGTTGATACGCTCAATGATCTTTAAAAATTGTAGTCAATGTCCTGGTGTCCCTCTGCTCAGTAGACAGGAATGTCTCCAGCACACAGAAGATAAACATTCTCATTCTGAGAGTTTGAGAGCTCTTTCTGTTACAGCTCTATGTCCTCAACCACTGAGGTGTTCTTATTTGAAGTGTAGTCATGGTCCTGTGTGAGTCAATCTTCTTCCAAAACCAGCATTCTCTAGAGTTCCGATCTACATGAAATTTGGTTTGGTTTTTTTTTTTTTTTTTTAAAAAAAAGGGGGAGGGAAAAAAAAAGACCTGGTTGTCATAATATTGCTACCTATGCTATTATAATTGGCTTTCATAAACTATCAGGTTTGCCAAAAATCACTTGAAAGAAGATCAGGAAGCTTTGGTGGGACAAAATACAATCAGGTTACGGTTAAAAGTGGTTTTATTTCCCTTAACTCTCCTCTACATAATGGATGTGAAAAACAAGAGAATGCTTTTTCCAAGTGAAGTGTCTGTTAGGAACAGGCGTCTGTGTCATGTAGTACAACATCTGACAGGAAGCCTTGCTTCAGAAATAATGCAATCCTCTGGAGGCTTGTCCAGCAAAAGTATCATCCAAGGTCACTGTGATTCTACCTGCGTGGTAATGCACGTAGACCGGGAGCTGCTTGGCTCTGAGCCTTCAGAGGAAAGCTGTAGGGTCACAGGAGAGCTATGGTGCTTGTAAAAAGCAGGCTAACATCTCACTTAAAGGAAAAAAAAAAAAAAAATCTAGCACACGGTAAATGTACATAACAGCAGTGGAGAAATTAAAAGCCAAACAAAGAAAGAAGTCCCTTCCCGAAGAACTAACAACCTGCTTCTGGAAATAAACAGAAATGACTCTGTGCTATACAGGGTGAATTGTGAAAGTAGAACAGTTTATTTAAGGGGATCTAGGATATGGTCTGCAGTTTTATGTCTCTGTATGTGTCCAGATGCAGTGTTAACCAATGGCATAGAGATGATGCAGAGTCAAATGGAGCGCTTCCAGAGCCACAGGCGTGTATCTGAGTCAAATTATTATCCATTAAATGATAGGAGTCATACCATCAATACAGTGCCAAAAGTGTGTTAAGTCCTTTGTAGACAACGAACAAACCACAGAGCCCATGCTCAAAGATCCTGTGGGGTTCATCTCAGGTGAACTTTACCTAAAAAACTTCATTCTTAAAGGGAAGAAGCAGGAATTCAGCGTGGTAGGGAGGTCTGTTTTGAGAAGAGTGCTTTTTCTTTTGAGGAAGTACCCAGGCATTTCTTTAACTGCGTGCTCGCCTGCTGTTCAGGAGAGACTCGCTGCTGTGTTTACTCAGCCAGCAGCTGAGTGTGCTTGGGGGCTATAGTGTTAGATATCTCATTTTTGTGCCATCATGGGTAAGAAAAGAGTACACACAGAGAAAGAGGCAAAATTATAGTTAAAGACAGTGTTACTGAAGGAAGTGGTTTTGCACGTTGTAAAGAGGAGGGTACTGGTCTCATCAAAGTCATGAAGTGTGCGGCTGTGGGGGGGGGGACGGTGCTGGCCCATGGAGCTCTGCACACCCTGGGGGACATGGAGAGGAGTTTTGTACAGTGTTACCCAAATTTCTGAAATTCACTGGTTTTTCTTCCCATGTGTGCTTTGTGCTGCCTATGAACAGCAAAAATAATACTGTGCTTTGAGAAATGACAAAGTTTAAACTTACACCCTGCCTGTGTGTAAACAACAAAGAGCTGTTTCTCCAGAAGCAACTCCTTAGTTTTGTGAGTGTAAATATTATCTGATGTTTTAAGATGGAGTTTATTCTACTGGAAAATAAATATGCTATCAGCGGATGATCACCCTAAGCAAGAAAGATCTTAATTCAGTTGGAAGTATGAGAACTTTGTATGCGATTATGTATATTGGCAAGAAGCTATATTTATTGTTACATCATGGAAGGTGAATGTGTGGCTGAAAACAGCCCAGACACCATCTAGTACTTGGTAGCGGGCTTTCCCAAGGATGCAGCTTAGATGACTGATGAGGTCTTTTCCCATCTGTATAATATGTGATTCTATAAAAATTATTCTTTTGTTCAATTAGATGATAAATTAAGAAATGAATGCCAATACAATCTTTTAAAGACCTTATGCAGAGAAAAGGAAGAATAGTTATGACACTAACAAAGATCTTAATATTTTTTTGCTCTGGTATTAAGTATTTTAATCTTCATCTCAGCTTAATTAGTTGATTAAGATTCACTTCTTATCAGAATCACTGAAAGGTTTTAATAAGGATGGAAAGAGTAAAACTAAAAAATGGAAGTGTGGTGCTTTTAAAGACTTTCTGTTGACAAGGTATGCTACAGCACAGCTTTTTCTAACTCCATATATAAGAAGTCTGCTGCTGTTTGGACATATCCAAAACTATGTGAAAGCCAAAGGTGAGGAAGAGTCCTTCCAAAAAGACTGAACAACTTTTTTTTTTTTTCTTTTGTCATTAATTAATGGGTAGTATTAGTATCTTTGGTAACCTTAAGGTACCCAGAGAGCAGCAAAAAGATGAAATGTGCAACCACAGTCCTCAGAGACAAGGCCTAATAACCCCCTGTGATCAAAAGACATCTCCGTATGTTTGTTTTCCAGTTTAACTTGCATCTCCTTGCAGAACATGACTGTAATCCCCCAAAGTCACAATGGTGTAAGAAATCTACCCTGAGTAGGGAGCAATATTTTTGTCCTAATAATGTCAACAGCTGCCTTCTGACACTTAACCATGTAATGGGGGGAAGGAGCCGCACAGATGCGAACAAGAAATGCAGCGTGACCATCAGGCAATCCATTAGATAGCCATAATGCTCACAGCTGGAAATTTTTTTGAGATGGCATTTGATAGCATCATTGTTAGCCTTCATATAATGCAATATTTATTACAGTAAGGGAAGAAGGGAGTATTTTTAGCTGCATCTTGAGTAACTTATCTCCATGGCAACCCTTTACTTGCCTGTACTGTTGCTGCTATATAGAATGTTGTCACATTAATAATAAATGGAACACATCTAACACATTTGGCTGCCGATTGGCTTCCAGCCACATATTCCTCTTGTTCTAGTTGAAGGGTTTGCGAAGCTTAGGGTTCATAAGCAAATTTCATTCATTTTGTTTCTTAGACAAAATTGCCTTGGATTATATTAAAGCACTTGGGAGGTTTCATCAATGTATGCATTGTGTTTGTTGGGTTGGATTTTTTTGTTTGCTTTCGTTTCTAGTTCCACTTTAAAATGCCAAGGAAATCCATGAACAAATACAATTAGAAAAGCCAGAAACCCAGCAGCTGTGGAGTAATTTTATTTGACTTACATTTGTATGGATAAGAAAATGGCATTTTTTTAAAATTGCTTATGAGGAATGCCTGTGACATGTTTTTGAAGAACAATGCTTTCATTCATGGAAACCTAAAGCAAGCAGGTCTACAGGTGAGATCCTAGACTTGCTGATCATTTCCACATGCATACAACAAAAAAGAAGCTGCAAGCAGTCACCTCTCATTTTGTGGTCTAAATATATGGATTTCAAATTTTGCAAATGCTTGTTATAAATGTGAAAAAATAGACAAAAGAACCTTAGATTTCAGCTTAAATTCGTCATGTTTTTTCTATAGCGTAAAACGCTAATGAACAGTATAGTGCAACTGGGTTTTAAGTTTGCATATTAAAGCTTAAATACTACCTGCATGGCATGAGGAACCATTTGAAGGCTGGTTGAATGACATTACACAAATAAGTATTCACATCTGGATGACTTAGTCCCCATTTCTTTTGTCGGTTTTCTCTCTTCTCAACCCTACACTTATTTCCAAATGTGCAAAAAACAGAAGAGGAGGGGGAAAAAACAACACCAACAAACCTGTGTGTTTGCTTTATTGCATGACCATGTGATCTTTCCGCAGTCTACCATCAGTTTAACTTCTCAAACAAAGCATGTGTGCCCATAGGAATACTGCCTATAGGAATCTTTATTTATGAAATACCTATTATATTTTAGTTTACATAATAATATGTTGCCAATGATAACTAACTGGTCTAGGATCATGTACTTATTCCTGTAATTTCCAAACATCCTTTTTTTCAACCCCAAGACTTAAGGATAAAAAAGCCAGTTGTTCCACATGCTTGTCCAACTTTTCAAAACAAATATTCTTCTGTAAGCTCATAAAAGAATATAACACTTAAAAGAATGAGAACATCACTTAACAGTTCGGTTCTTATATGGGAATTTCATGATGTAGCTGTGTCCACAACTCATAAATAGAGGAAAAGAACAATGCATGTATGTTCTCGTGCGCTACCCAGGAACTGAGAGTTTCTAAAAGCCTGATCCGAAATATTTAGTAGCAATCCATGGGAACATTGTTATTGATCTCTGAGCTTTGAGTCAATCTCTACTTTTACAAAGTTTTGAAATCCTGAAGGTTTTTACCCCAGAAGGGTTTTTTTGCTGTACAATGTTAAAAACTAGCAGTACTTCCCTTGTTGTTTGTATCTAAACACACACACAAGGAGTAAGCTTTGAAGAGTAAGAAAGGAAAATAACTGGTATTTTCTTAACAACAACAACAAAAAAACCAAAACAAAAAAACCACTAAACTCCCCTGAAACTTGAAGTCAGTAACTAATCTGGCATTATTACTGTTTATATTTGGAGAGTCCTGCTTTTAACAAGTAATACCTAATTTGTGATGAGTTGTATTGAGCTGGTGGCTTCTTGGCAGTACTGCCTGCCCAGGTGAGAAACACGCTGTACGTATGCAGGACCCACTGCTTCTCAAATATTTATGGACCCTGTTTAATGTACAGCCCCATTCCTAGGGTTTCAGACATTCATACTTATCTATCTTGAACCGAAACTCACATGATGTCTGCTGAAAGGCCAGGAGATGAAGAAACGTGGGGAAGGATGGGTTTTCTCTCTGTTGTAGCAGGTCATTTTGCAGCATAGGTGTGCTTCTGGACTTTAAATGAGAGACTTTGGGCCAGGCACTGTAGTGGATCAGAAAAGCAAAAATCTTGCAGGATGTTCATCTTCCCAAGCAGCTGGAAGCCAGACTTCCGAGTTGCTACATTTAGCACAGCAGAAAGGCATGTTATTAATTAGGGAAATTTTCTAAAGTGCTATGAAGATGAAACTTACATATATAATTGCTATTAAGGTGATTACACTTTTATTCATGGTTCATCTCTGCTTGAGACAAATCTACAGTCAAAAGAAAAGTTTCTGTAATTAATCTGTAAGGGATAGATTTCAAAATGAACCATGATTCTCTCATCTAGGCCTTAGTGAATAAAAGAAAAAAAGATGATGGCAACTGCTGCGTTTAAGGTTTGTGTTAGTGATAATGGAAAGTACAGGAAATTTAAGGAAAAGTCTGCTGCTGAGGCCTCCTCTTGTAAGAGTTTGTACCCAATTTCAGTGAAGTGGGAAGCTGGTTCTGGGAAAATGTGGACACGCATCCTTTATACTTGGTTTGAAACTGGTTTCAGTGACTAGTTGCATTGGAGTTCACTGTTTCACTATCCTGAATGAGGACAAAAAAAAAAGTGTATCTTATTTTGACTATTTTATGAAATATTTGATATTCAACTCTACCCTTTCTGACAATTCTAGATGTTTAAAGAACTTGGAGTGTGGCTGTTCCTTTCGTTTATGATGCTATATGTTTCTTTGATTTTACTTGCTGCCTCTTTGCTTTTGTTTTTTCCTCTCCAAGGCGTGACTTGGCTAAAAACGCTGACAGAAAGGCAGAACCTCAACATAAGCACAGGAGCTATAAAACTGGTTATGTCCTTTGTGCCAAGCAAGTCCTCTGTTGTCTCTGTGAAACTGCTGGTCTGGAGAAATAATATCACAGATTCTTCCTATGATACATGGATTCCTATCCTTTCCTAGCTGTGGGAACACTGTACTGTAGAGCGAGCTAAACCCTGAAGACCACCCTGAGCCTTTCCAGGCTTTGATTCTATCTCACTGGTTCAGGGCTTATTTGAGAGCAAGATCTGAACAAGCAGTATTTTTATTCTAACACTATTTCACTAAATATGTTTTCCCACTGGCTCGAGGGCACAATTTTTACTCTTTTTAATTTTACTTTTGGAATTACTTTTGATCAGAAATCTAATGAGCTACTTAAGATTCAAAAGGAAGAGGCAGCTCTGCCTCAAAAATGGTCATTAGTTTGAAAACTTGGGGAGGGCTCCAAGCTTGCCTTTCTATGAGCTCCCATTTTCATGTAGTGTCTTCCAGCACAAACTTAATCCCTGTAAAAACTGAACCAGTACATGAGACACATGTGTTCTTTGTGATGAGATAAACATCCTTGAGCTTTTCACAACTGTATTTATTTTTCACCTCCTCATTTAATGTACACCTGTCCCAGGCTGGCACTGCTCTTAGCTGCAGTATGGATGATTCCCAGTTTCAAAGCCAAATTTGTTCTTACAGTTATTTCGCTGTCACATAATACAAACTGTTTCCTGTGCTCAGCAAAATGCAGCTAAATAAAGAGTCCAGGTGTGCCACGTTTGTCAGCCTTTCTACAGCGTAATACTGATCTTTGCTCTAAATAAGTAGCTTTAATAGACTGTAATAATAACCTCTTAGCTAGCACACCCCAGGTAAGAAACAGAAGATGCTCCAGTCTGCTGCACACAGATTTCATGGTGGATCTAGATGAAGTTTGTGGCACAGGTGTTGATGTAATTGGAATAATGATACATGAGGGGTACGCATGTGGTTCAGTCAGCCTTCAGGCAAATGCTTCCACTGGAGCAGCATAGCAGCTTGTTGTTTATGGGTGGGGGTCCAGTCAGACCCATGTGGGATCAGGCTCAGGCTGTGTTTTAAAAATAACCAAGGAAACATAAACAAAACCCTTCACCCTACCCCCTCAACACCACACCTTCAAGCTTTTCAGCTGCTGATACGACAAGAGTTAGGGTTTTTTTCCTGTATTATGTCTGTGTATTTGCACTAAACTGATCATGCCAATATTTTATCTTGCTCCCTCTCCCTCTGTATATTTTGATATGTCTGTATACATATTTATGTATATTACACTTCATAAAAATATATAAGTAGTGATTATGAGTTGATTCATCTGAATCTAGTGGCCTCAACAAAAGATAAAATTCTAACAGTCTCACATCTGATACACTGGGCTATGTACACTATCTCAATGTGATTCCTGTTCCTTATGTCACATTCCGTTTTCCCATTGCAACCCTCAGGGTGTTGAGGATAGTTACAGGTTTCTCCAACACACTTAACAGGCTGTCAAAGGAAAATGCAGCTGTGGCTCATTGGTTAAGTACTTCAAGAAAGACCTTTGGCTGTTTTTCAGGTGATGTTGTATAATTACAACCACATCAGTAGAAAGAGGTCAAATCTATCTTTCAGTCATGTTTTATTATGATAAGAAGACTTTGGAATATAATTCACGTGGATGTAATGCCCCCTTATTGGTTTTTGATTTGGCACTGTTACATATCAAATTGCAATCTGATTCTTTGCTTTGTGATCTCTGTCAAAAGTGGCATCTATATCTCTGCTAACATTTCTTTCATTCTTAAGAAGTTGAAGAGAAGGGAAAACAATATTTTCATATTTCTAAATGCATTTATCAAGCATGTTCTGTTTTTACCACTTCCCAAGGTACAAGGGGCACATGTGTGGTCATCAATACTTGAAGTGCAAAATAATGTGCCCTCTCTTGGGGTATGTGTGATGGTAAACAATAGAAGGTACAGATTTTTTCCCCATTACATTTGAGGCTTATTGCAACTGACATCTTATGGCCAAGGTTTTCAAAACTACTTGGTGTTTTTTGAGGATGTAGCTTGACAAAGCTTATTAAACGGCTCATCTCAGCAAGTTAGGTCAAGTTTCCTAAAAAGCTTGACTTTCAAGGCATCTCGCTTGCAACTTTGCAAATGCAGTCAAAATACTCTAAAATGTTGGTATTCTCTAATTGTTCAGGTGAATGTATTGTCAGCATAGTTACAACATTCTGATTTTCTGAAAGTATAAACTTGCATAAACTTTCCAGAAAATTCAGTGCTGAGAACTCCAAATGGTAGCAGTATTTGATTTCTTATGTGGGCTGTTTTATCATATTATTCTGGAAGTAGTTCCATGGGTGGTGTGGTAGGAGGATGTTTGGAAAGAAAAAGAGCTGAGAGTTTTCACTAACCTATTTATAGTATTCATTAATTGATTTTATTCTTGTGGTTACCCTCCCATTAAAATCCATTTGAAGCTAGAGTGCTCTTGTCTATTAAGCTACTCACCAAGGGTTTTAAATTACTTTGATAGTTTAAGAGAAAACTTACACTTATTTCTTAGTGTTATGAAATTTAGCATTCACTTTTTGCTCAGTCTGTAATATTCTTCCTAGATTTGCAGAGACTCTGAACTAATTCTGAATAGGACAAGGAGGTTAAAATCAAAATTGGTTCTTGATATCAATCTCAAGCAGTTTTCAGCACTCTAAACAAACCACCTGTGTTTAGTTCATGCCCTGCCCACTGTGCAAATTCATTATTCTTATGTAAAGATGACTGAAAAAAGACATTCAGGTGAAATGAACAAGTAGTATAAATTGTACAAAACAAGTGGATGCATAATATAAGATATGCCTGTGCTCTCTGCATTCGAGCATATGGGAGCACAGAAGCAGCAGGTTATGGTGCCTTGCCCTGCTCTCCTCAAAATCCTGTGGCCCTGCTGCTGAATTGCAGCACATCAGCTCTGCGTGCCAGAGGATGGCCCAGCACAGGAGTGATACAGCAGAGAAGATGGGCTCTTGTCCCTTGTACTGGTGATTCCAGTTGACAGCAGGTTATCCTAATGTTGCACCCAGTTCAGCTTCAGTTTTGCCTCTTGCATCGAGATTCCTATTCTATCCTTTAGGTGAATTTGAGCTGGGAAAGTATCTTCAATGTCCTTCAATGAAATATTTTTTTTTATGAAGATATCAAGGGAAAGAAGTACTTATGAGCACTTTTCATGGTGGTATAAATTCACGCATTATTCATGCTTCATCGGACTTATTCTGCAAGATCAGCATAAAGCCATCTAGAAGAATGTGTACCTTTAGCATACTGATAATATTCAACAACTAGATAATAACATTGGTGACATTTGCGAAGCCTGAGAGACTTGGGCCTCTTAGCATTGACATTAATAGAAATGAGACATCTCTATTTCTTAGGCAGTAGTGGTTCAATGACCTTTTTCTTCTTTCTCAGACTTCTGTTGCTTTTGCATGTTCTTTGTGGCTGTTGTGAGGAAACAGTGAAATACTTGATTTTTCTACTCTTTTCTCCTGTTTGTTTTAAAATAGCCTTTCGCTTTTAAATGGATGTTGGAAACAGCTTCTGCATAGACTTTTATCATGAGTTGCCAAACATTTTGGGTATTCAAGAATTGGTTTCTGATTAGAACTGACCAAAGAGGTAGCAGTGGCATCTAAAAGTGACAGGGTTGTGATGGTTATTTATCCCTGCCCTGCAAAACTGAATAGATGACATTGCACTCCTTATGGAAGTCAGTAGAATTAGCCTTAGACTTCTCTGCAAACTTTCCCTTTAATCAGGGAGTGCTCCTATCCACTGCAAAAGGCTATTTATATTTCATTTTTCACTATAAAGAAAGGTAGAAGATTGACAGCAGTGCACTACTATTTTGAAGTAATTGATCTTTTTCAAAGCACTTTGGCTTTCTCTGAAGATCTGTCATGTGATTCTGTACTTTGCTATAGGTACCTTTTACTGTTGTTTTCAGAGAAGTGGGGATCAAGGTATTGTGTTTTTAACCACAGAATTACCTTTATTCTGCATTTATTCTGATACTCAATGTAATATTAATGGAAGTACCCTTCTGGCAGGGTGAGCCGCGTTATCAGTAAATGTGTAATTGACTTCTGTACCGAGTTTGAGGGAACAAAGGGAACTTGGAGATCAAGAGCCCTGTGCCTGCCTGCCAGGGCACTGCGATTGTTCTTGGCCTCAGCCTGTGATCGTTGCTTATGCAGCGTAGTACTGTGTGTAGTTACCACTTGAGGGCTAGTAGTAGTGATTGTAGTTTGATCAGTGTGATGAATGGTAGCACAATTGTATGTGTTAATAAGCCTACCTGCATATCTACTAATAAAAAACCCCCCAAAAAACAAAACAAAAAAACCCCAAAAAGCGAGGAAAGGTACTCTAGTACTCGGTATTGTAGATGTACGTAAGCATGAGGCTTGAAAGATGGGGAATGTTGAAAATTCAGCATGTTGCAACCAGTGTCAGACACTAGGACTGAGGAAGGACTGTGAAATCAAGACTAAAACAGTTTTAAGTTTTGTGTTTAGTCTTTTTTATTTATTGATGGGGAGGAAATGTTTCTTGGTTTTCCTTGCTGTGTGGAAAAGTGTGGATTTTTAAACTGTGTTTGTAAAGCAGATCAAGAAAGTGTTGTATGAATATAGCGAATCCAAAAGCATGTTTAGACACTTTTAAATAGAATGCTCTCAATTGTTCAGGTACCTTAAAGATTTAAATTACTTGGGCTTCGTAACATTAAATCCGTGCTATGATCTGTTATATTATGAATCAAAAGACAAAAGGGAAAAATACAACTTTTCATATAATACTATTCATCATGACAAATGATCTGCATGAAAGAACATAACGTCCTGGAGAAGCTTCAGGATTACCCAGAGGAGAGTCAATGGACAGGCTGTCGAGCCAAAGTAATTTCAGAAACAATCCCACACCTTATTTATCCCTAGCATGGAGCACAAAAGCTATGACACTCTCTAGCACAGGCGCTTTATGCATTTGTCTAACCTACTGACCCCAACTCTTGCCCTCCCTGGCAGCCTGGTGCTTCTCGGCATGAGGAGGGAAGGATTTCTATGCAACTCTAAACAATATGATTTAGAGTTTCTCTATTAGAGATTTCTTTCACACCTCTTAAGCAAAGATAGTGCTCACCATAGGTGTAAGCAGGTGGGCGCCATACCACCCTATTGCCATCTCTCCCAGCAAGCGCAGGTATCTGCAGGAGTGATCAGCAAGGAGGACAGAGCTGTTAGAGCTCTAGGACTTAGCTGGTGGTCACTAGCCTAGCAAATCAACGTGACTGAGACATGAGGCTTGACTGGTTCAGAGCAGCCGACTGTCTCATTGCAGAACAGGAATCCTCTTGTTCCTTTTTTCATAACACTAGCGAAACACTTAACCCCTTACAACTGTGAGCTCTGGCATGCCTGTCTCCATATTTAGCCAAACTTACTCCAAATACCTTCATTGGCTTGCCTTGTAACATCAGAAGAAAAAGATCTCCCTTTGTATTAAGCATATTTTTATATAAGACTGAGATTATACGGGATCTAAACTTCTGGCTCAAAATTGAGAAAATGAAAACTACTTGTTTTCATAAACCCTAAACATAACCTCAGGAAGTATTTGGGTTTTTTGGTTTTTTTTTTTTTTCAGTTTGGTCAAAGAACTCTTATATTAAATCCATTTATTCAGTATTATTAGCACTAAATGATGTGACTTATCTGCAGGAATACCTAAAGCAGAAATCTTGTTTACTAAGTCAGTGTAGTACAGATGGAATCATCTATGTTGTTGGTAACAGAACTTGGCATTATACTCAGGGCCACAGAAGAAATCCTCATGTTCTTAAATTACTGCCTGTCCAGGCAACAGTTAGAGTATCTAAATTAACTGGCGCTGCTTTATTTCACAGATACCAAAATTGAGTCCTAAGCACATTAAAATTAACTCTTTGTTAAAGCACATAGTTAAGGCATGCAAGTCCATATCTGACCAGAAAGGAGAAATTTAGTTTTCAAACAAACTAACAAAATAAACCCAGCCAAAACCAGCAAGACCCTACCCCTGCTAACTCTTAATTTGGATGCCCAGGATTGGAGTTGTATTTTGTGATGGAGACTTATGGTTTACTGGGGGGGAGGATGACAACACTTTTTAGGTTTTCTTGCAATACAAAATCTCTATCAGCTGTTGTGTTAAAAGAAAGGCTGGGGTTAAATTGGTATGTACTCTAAAAGGTCACAGCGGGCAAGGGGAAGATTTGTGTTGACACCTTTTGTCACATGCTGCACATCAGTTTGCCTTGTTTTGTTCTAGTTTAACATAATCTGTTCTAACAAAAGCCAGCTTTAGAAATCGAAACTTCTAGTTGCTTCTGTCATGCTTGCTTCAACAACAAAGTTGCCAGAGACCCCGTTTGCAGCCCTGGGCTGCTCCGAACTCATTCCAGTGCTACAGTGGTGGGCTGAAAACTGCTGTTCTCTTCCGCTTGTTTTCCATTGGTTTTCACGAAAGATCTCTTAACACTTCAGAGATCTTTAGCTGTCAAGTTGGCCTTGTGAGATTTAATTACAAATATGTCAAATCCATCAGATAATTGCATAAGTTCTTTTTTAAGAATCTCTACTGACAGAAGTCCAACCTTTCCAGAAAGCCTTTCAGGCAATCTCCTCAAACACTGGTTCGCTCCTCCTGCACTTAATGTTTAACTTAACGTTAGGAATCCTCTACTGCAGCTGAATTGTTACCTGTCTTATTTGTTCTGGAAACAGAGAATTGATTACTGTCTTTGAACTACATTACAGCTGCTGCAGAGATGGAGTTCTCTATTCCACCTTCATTTCTTCACTAAACTAAACAATCAAACGCTTCCAGATTTCTCTCAGACACAAAGAGTAGTGACAGCAATTGGAGAACTCATTTCTGAATTGTCTTCAGATGTTTGAAAACATAGTATTCAAAAGCAGAGATAATAATTCGGATGACACCTTGTCAATCTCTTAATGTGTCCCATAGGCTGGACATGGACTCCTTACCTCTCTCACAATGCTGCCTTTGATAGCTCATGTTCAGTTTGAGATGTCGGCAGGATCCTTTTCTACAGTATCTGGTCAGATGTTTTAGAACGCTTGTTTTTGTAGGCAATTATTCCCATCTCCTTAGAGCAGCACATGCAACTGCATAAAGGCAAATGACAGCTTTTCTCTTTCTTTTGAAGTTTTTTTTTTCTTCCAGTTCACTTGGAAATCCCCCTGCTTGGTATTATTTGTAATTAAGTAAACAAAAATTCTAATAACTGTGTATGTATGGTTTCATTTTTTACTTTGGCCATCTAGAGTATTAGATCTCTGATATTTTTACTAAAAGTGAAAAACATGGAGAATTTTATTTGCTTAATTGGGAACAAAGGTTGGCTGATGACATCCGTATAGACCGAGAACATTGTGTGACAAAACTAGTTCTCCCCACAGGGTATGATCCTGACCAGCCTCCTTTTCTATAGGGGAGGTATTCAGGATAATATTTTTCTAGATAAACGATTTCTAGCTTTTGCTTATAACAAATCTGAGGTCATCCATAACTCTTGAAAATCCCATTCCCTAACATTCAGACCTCAATCAATTAATTTTAATATAACATTAAGCATAGTGACTTCCAGGGAACAACTGTAGATTTTCAGGTCGTGCTTGATATTTAAAATCCGGGAGATGACAAGCTTTGTATTTGCATTTCAGATTGCATCCTGTCATGGGTATTTTTTAAAGTTCACCTTATGACTAAAACTGTAACTTATTTTTCTCGTGAAATAGAAAGCCTCTTGAGCTTATTTGTATTTCACTGCAAACTGCAATTCACTCAGTTCATGGAGCTCAAAAGGGGCCCTGTGAGGCCTCATCTTAGTCCAGCTGGCACTGATTTAAAGCTGTGATGTGATGATAATGATAATGTCTCAATTAAGTGTTGCTTTGAGATATTGGGCTTGCTTGAACATGAAGCTTTGAAGGTGTCAGCCCACATAACTAAAATCCAGAAAAGGTCCACATGACCATTCTTACAACTGAGTTTCTGAAATTACGCAGTTCCTGTAAAAGTTAGGAAAAAGAATAACACGAGTCTCCTACTGTACTGGAGAAAATAACGAAGCTGTGCTCTCGGAATGTTTTAATGAAAGGTGAATCTATAAAGAAAATTTCATACTCCAGAGCAAAATCTAAGACAGCTGGGACCTTAGGTAGACAGGGAAGGTCCTGGTTCATTTCTGGGACCTGCATAACGGCCTTCCCATTTTTCATGTGTGTTTGACAACACTGAGCCCTTAAAGCGTGCTATGCAGAACAGGTAAGGAGGTATCAAAACCATTAATGATTTTGCCCAAGACAGTACAGAAAATGCATTTAAACCCAAATTACCCAAGATGCTCCTTGTGCTTTAAGAACAGAAATGCCCTTTCTCTACTTCTCGGCAACTGATATAAAAGGTGTACTGTAGGGAAAAAAATGGATTGTAATTTCAACACACAATCAGCATAGAGGAACTTGGTAAACAAAAGAACATTGCTGGTGGCAGTCGAGGAAGCAGGAGGAAAGCCTCATTAAGTCTGATTGTTATGGCACACAGTGATAATGGTCCTGTACGTCAGATAATGATTTACTTACTGTCTCCAGTATATATTAGATAGATTATGTAAGTACATTTATTTCTTGTTGAAAGAACAGCTATCATTACCGGCCAGTGAAATAGTTGAGTAAATCTTCATGCTGCAGAGAGGGGAAAAAAGTTAGCAACATTAAAATAATGCAATTTCATCCCAAAGTGAATCATAATTACTAATGTTGAACGTGTGACCTTCACAATACCAAACTTTCAGACAACTGTATTTTATCTTTCTGTGGTTTTGCAACTACCGGTAATGGAAAATGGTGGTAACGTTTAGTGACTTGAGTTTAATTCATGTTAATACAGAATTTACAAGGCTGGAATAATTTCTTAATAAAATTGTAGGGTATGAGTTGGAAAGTAAAGAAGCAGGAGCAAGTCAATTACAATCAGCCTCCAGTTCTGTATCTGAGTTCATTTAATGAAGATGGAAGTATGAAGGCTGCTGAACCTATTTCCTTGTACTTGATCTTCCCTTCAGACCACTTTTTCAAGTCCCATGAATGTCACTTGGTGCCCATATTGGCTGCAGTAGCCGTGCTCAGTGCCTGCCTGAGGAGGAAGGAGCTGATGTGAGCCATTTGTGTCCCGTTGTGCCTGCAGGGTGGGGTGGCAGTTGGGTGTCTTTCTCTGCCTGTGTCTTCTGCTTGCAGGACCATTTTGAGTAGAAATACAAAAAAAGACTGTGATTGGAAAGGGTGTCAGATCTGGGCCATCTGAGAAATGAGGTGGTGTGGCAGTGTTGGAAAGATCTCCTGTCCCTGCCAAGAAGAGGTCAGGCTTGATCTACCCCTTATCTGTAGCAGGCTGGGACCTCCTGCGCTGCAATGGGGTGAGGGGAGGGAAGACTTCATACTGGCTTTGGCAACTTGATCCCAAGTCCATTTATTTCCCTCTCCACATCGTCTTTTCAGAACCCTGCAAGTTGTCATGTTTGCCATTCTTCTCAGCCTACCAAAGGCAATCCCCTCAGTCTTTTGAAACAGCAACAAATTAAAGCTCTTTTTGAAGCCTGCAGACAAGCTAATATATATTTTATATGTTCTGTATACATACATGCACTCGCATATCCTTCAAAGTTGAAAGGAGCCCATTTGGATGAGAGAAATGAAAATCTACGTAGATCAAAAGGAAAAAATTAAACTTTTGTTTCTGGTTTTAAGGGGGAATTTTTAAAGAAATCTCAAATCCTTTAAGGTCTTTAAAGTATTTTAAAAATTGCTGGCAGCTTATCTGTGAAGTCCAGCTCTAAGAACTGGATATGAAATTCACTTATTACTTATCATTTCATCTGTTTGAAGATGCTGCAATTGTAATGAAACAATTGTTAAGAGTAACTCATCTGCAATGCGTTGTCAACATGTTTTCCCTTTTCAGATTTTTTTAAATCTGTAAGTGCCAACAAACATTTCTCAAACTACTGTACATTATGTTGTACGGCTAGAGTTAAGATTATTCATTTATCAGCCATACCTCCACTAACCATATCATGTGGTGATATGAATCCTGCTGCGGTGGAGCCACCTCATGTTGATGAAAACTATGCGCACTGTGCTTTGATCTCTGTGCGAAGACACAGGACAGGGATTTGCAAGGAAATTCCCCTTATTAGCAGTTAATCATCCCTGTTGGTTGAACAGGCTTTAATAGACACTTGCACTGGGCAGCTGTTTCTTCTACTTAATTTCTTGGTAAAAATCTACTATTTTTATTGAGTTTCATAATAGCAGTACCTGCAAGCAACTCAGAAAACACTTTGCTGGCACCTCCACACAAAGGACTGATCAGATTAACATTATAGGCTCAAACAAAAAAAAAAAAGTTCCCTAAGCCTTGGGAGGTGAAAATGTATACAGTTAAAGTACTGGAAAAAGAACTCCATTAAAGGGGGAAAATAAAATTAGCACTTGTCTTGAATAAAAATGTTGTAAAAGATAATCTGCTTTTTCTTTAAGATGCTGTCTTGATGGAGAACACTGATAAATGGGTTTGTCCATTCTCCAGAAGCCACCACTGTGTAAATGAGCTCAGAATTGCTGCTCTTCCGTCTCTGACTTAAAAGCTGTGGTTGATAGCAATGCAGTCACAGGAAATCTTGCTTAATTTACTGCCAGTTAGCACGCTTCTGATCGCAGGGCTGGGTGTTGAGGAAAAAGACCTGTCCTCCCACTTCCCCAGGCTCAGTGCCGGGGGCAGGCTGCCGCCCACCATGCCTGGCTTCCAGCCTCTCCTGCCTGTCTAGGTGGAGAGCTTCATTCATGCGCTTGGACTCATTCCTGCATGGTGTGTATAGCTGTGACGATGCAGTGTGCATTCCTGTGGGCCAGGTCAGTGCATCATGTTGCTGCATTAAACTGCTCTTTCTCCTCTGTGTGTACAGTCCCAGCAGAAAAAGCTCTTAGTTCCTACACAGAATCACAGTGATAAATAACATCAGCAAACTCCAAAGCACATGCATTAATTGCAAATACTAATACATTTGCCTAACTGTCTGTGCACAGTAGCCAAAGGCATTAACTGGCCAAAAAAGGGTGTTTGTGTGTGGGTGTGCAGGTTTTGTGGGGTTTTTTTTCCACTCATGTCACAGTTGTCAAACTTCTGTGCCCTGTACTGTTGTATTCTTCCAGTTAAGCAGTGAGCTTTGATCCTTGCTTTGCGTTGCCTCCTGGTTTCAGTAACTTCTTGTTGGGGGCGGGGGGGAAATGCAACATTCTACTTTTGAAAATAATTCTCTGAACCCACACTCTTTGGGTAACGAAATAGATACTTTTCTGTGAGATATTCACTGCTGAGGAGAAACTTGTATGTTGTCATTCACTTCTGCAACTCTGCCTATGTCAGCTATAGCCCTTTCTGTAGATAAAGGGGTTCAGCTGTGTATATATCTTTGTATGTATGAAATAATATATAGATCAGAGAGTGTTCATACTTCTGATTCCAAATGGAGCTCAAATAATTTGAGGATTGTGAACAAACCTCAGTTGCAAGATTTTAACCAAACCTGAACTTCCATTTATTTCCAAGTTATATTTTTTTGTTGTGTGAAAGGCTGCTCAGTCACCTTATCATAGCAAATTCCTAGTTTTAATCTGGATTGTAGTCTGTAGTGATCTATCATTGGACAGTTAAGGATGATGTTTGGATAGGAATCAGGTCCTCTGTGTGTATGGCAAGGGCAGAAAGCTTATTTTTTCCTGCTTTAGGGTGCTTCAGGTGTTTAATTTTGTTGTCATTCAGAAGACAGACATTAGAAGTTTAAGTTCACTGTACAGTTAATGGGGGAAAAAAGTTGTCTCTAGGAGGAGGAAGGGGTGAAACAACCTGTTGAGATCCAAGACACTTTGGTGAGGACCTACCCAGGTCATGCATGAAAATTCCTGCGATCCTGCTTGAGAGGACAGTGGCCAAATGGTTCAGGGCTGCCATGCAGCCTGGTGCCATTCTCTAGGCAGAGCCTGCAGCCTGCTATGGTTGATCCACATTCTGCTTTGCAGCTTAAATTGGACTTGAAATAAACATTGTCATGTATCTTTTCAAAGGAGTAAGTGGTGTTTGAAATAATGATGAACTTTCTCATGAATTTGTGACATTTAGGTTTCAAGTATATTGAGAAACCAATTGAACATGTTGGAATAATGAAAAATAGAAAGGGAATGTAAGCATCTCCTAACTGCTAGTGACTGAGTCTGGGCCTGACATTGAAACTCAGTATTTGCTATTAGTCTATCACCTAGTCCATAGGTAATGCAAGCAGAGGACCTTCCCAGGCTAAAAAAAAAAAAAAGAAAAAGAATCCAAGAGAAAGAATCAGATTTTTTTTCCACATCTTAAAGAGCAGAAAATAAACATTGTTGTAACAGGAAAATCCATAACAGGGCCATAAAATAAAACATACTGCAAGGAAAGAGTGTAAGTTTCTGTGAATCCAGAAGAAAAAAAGCATTTACAGCCATCTCGGACCGAGGAATTTAAAGAAAAGCTTGTATTATTTGCATTCAGCCTGGCATAAAGCTGAGAAACTTAACACACTGGATGTTATGGAGCAAACTATAATAATTTTTTTTTTTTTTTTTAGGATAAGGTAAGAACCATCTTAACATTCCAGTAGTTGGAGATGTTCTTCCACTTCTAAGGGGTTAGACATGTTCTTCTGCTTGTAAGGGATTTCCCTGTTCCTACTTAGAGTAAAAACAAAGAAACAAGCCATAAAACTTATATCTTCTTTAAACTTGAGTAGTGTTTTTTCTTTTTAATTATGTGGCATGATAATAGTATCTGAAATTTTAATTAAAAAGCTTGCAGTTAACATCAAAAAGATCAATACTCTACTGTAGAAAATGTGTCCTTTTCATACACCTCCTTCAGTATGTCATCATGTCCTACGGTGGAGGAGTTTGATCTGTATCTAGGTGTTTTCAATTATCTGTTTTTGTACCTTATGCTAAAAGATGCTAATCAGTAGGATTTAGCATGTGCTTGGATCAAAAAATCTTCATCAACCTTTTAAAATCCAGTTTGTATGCTATATGCTGCATTTCTGGGTTCAATGGAAAGGGTTTCAATGCCATTTATATGCAAAAACCCCTTCATTATCCGATGTAAATTGATAGTTGAGCTACTGTGAGCAGAGAATCAATGCTGGTAATACGGATGCTGAGGATCCCTTTGGCAGCTGCTGGGGGGGCTCTGTGTGGTTTGGAGTCCGGCAGGAGGAAGCATTGAGCTGACTTGTTTTGACATGGCTGAGGTGAAATTGGTGCTAATAAGCAAAGGCTTGTATTGGCTTCTGTAGAACAGGAGCTAATTACTCGTGTGTCTGCATTGCAGGCATTGTTGTGGTGTCTCGGATGCCTCCGCACTACCCTTACCAGCAGTGGTGTTAATAAGAGGCTTATTTGCATGTGCCAGGACTGTCCTGGTTCGGCACGCCTGCACTGTTACAATTAGGCTGGCAAATCTCTTCCGAGCCTGGAGTACTGCAGAGCAGAGCGCAGAAATGGGGAGGGAGCGACGCAGGGGCTCAGGATACCCTGTAGAGAACAGACATCGTGAGAAATACAGCACAGCTTCCAGGTGCTGGATCAATTTGTTTTAACACCAGCACCTCTCCGAACTCAATGTCTTGGCACAATGCGTGAGTGTTGCAAAAGGCAAAGTTAAATAGAAAACACTTGTTGCACAAATGATGGAAGTATGCTTTACTCATCTCTCCTATGTCAGGGGGTCGTACTAGACATACAAGTCCTGAGAATCTTTTTGAGTATTTGGTGCTCCTAAAAATAAACATGAAAAAGAATGAAGAATGCCACAGCTTAACTCAAAATTAACTACATCTAAGTGCAAGATTCATGTCTGTAGAATTAAATTCTCCCTTGCCAAAGTCACACAGAAAGATGCATGTGTGCTCTCACTAGAATGTTGGACAATGTGCTAAGAAACACTATTAAAATAATACCAATGTTGAAGAAATTTTCTTCCAGATGTCACAGGACAATTTTGAATAAAGATTGAGATAAACTTGTATACAGTCCTGTACCTTCAAAGTATAGGTGTTTTGTAATACCACACTGCTGTTCTCAGTCTTTTTTGCTTCTATACAATAATGTAAACATATATCAAAGATCTATTGAGAATGCACACCACCACTCTGCTCCACTACATGTTCTCCAGAACCTTGCAACCGAGCTGTCTGTTCAGAGTGCCTTTGAAATGGACACAGTATCAGCAGATGGTGAATTAAAAAATAAAAACAACCCATTTATTGGATAATTCTGACTCAAAATGAAGAACAAAAACTGCTGATACAAGTAGTAAAACTGAAAACAAATTATTAAGAAATGTATTCAGGTGAGAATTGCAGACACTGGTACTTGTCTCCATGTCAAAGTGATCTACACATCCTCTGTTCCCCCAGTGGACTGAAATTCTGATGAAGCCTTGATAGAAAGAGTTGACAAGTTTCAGAAATGGTCTGGAAAGAAACAGGGAGATCAGAAGGAGTCCTCTGAACTCAGGGGAAGCCTGAGTGAAGTTGAAGTCCTCAATATTATCACAGCTGGCTAATAACAGCAAAACGCAAGAGCAATATAGTAATTATTCAAACTCAGAATCACTTTTTCCCATTGGAAAACAACACCAGCTTTAAGTCATGAATAAAACATGCTGGCCCGAATCTGTTACCTTAAGCATCTCCAGCGGGTTTCTAAGAACTAGGGACATAATGTATATTTGCTTGCGTGATGAAAACCTACTCATCACTGATAAATCCTCGCTGCCTAATTAGGATGCCTGATAAATTTCAATGCTTGATATATTTCCTCTTGCATATGTTTAAACTGGTCAAATCTTGAACTCAGTTACACCAATATAAATGCATAATGAAATGGATGATTTCAACTGCTTATCTAATCTATGGCAATGTAGGAAACCAAGCAATACAGCAGAAACTTTATTATTTTCGTAATTAAGCAAAATAACATAAGGGAATATCTCTAGAAATCTTTCTGAAAGTTCTTAATTGGCAGTTCTTTTCTGCCAGTAATCTTAAAACACAAATTTACAATATAATGGTAAAGTGAATTTGGCTTTTGTATTGATTATACAGTTATCTGTTTAGATTTTTGATTACTGAAATTCCTACCTAGTATCTGTTCGGCAGCTTTAGCAAATTAATGTAATCTGAGTTTGAGTTGAGGCAATTATAAAATCTTCTTGCTACATGTTCATTCTTAATTTTGTGAATGAAGTGTAGTTACTTGCCTTGCATTCAAATAAATACGTTTATACAGTCACATACCTGTGTGCACAGTGTATATATAAAATGAAGATGGTATTAGGTTGAATTAATGCAAATGGAATAAAGATTATGATTTGGTTGAGCATTGCAAGCAAATTAACGTGACAGATCTATTGCTAATCTATATTTAGTAAACAAAGTTTCAAGTCTCTGCTTTCTGTGAGTTGTCACTTTTGCAGTATTAATGAATGGTTCATTCTGCCACTGTGTATCTCACTGAAAAATAGGAAAGTTAAATACTTGGTGATACATAAGAAGCTAAACTCTTGTTAGAGCTGGCTTTAAAATTATTTTGATTTTTCTGTTCTCCCTAGTCCTAGATTATTCTACTTCCTTTTTAAGATTATTCAGAGGATTTCTTTTGATGCTGCTAGTGTTATCTTGCGACAAAGAACCTCTCCACTAATGTGTGAGGTGACAATGACTGAACTGCCTTCCAGTCCTGCCCAGCTAGAACCACCATGCTGTGAAACCTCACTGCACGGTACGTCTGTGGCAGTGGTGATGGGCAGTGGTCATGGATGGGCCCCAGAATGCCTGCTTGAAAAATGTACGCGATGTATACAGGAACTGCAATGTTCCCAACAAATACAAGCATCTTTATGTGGAAAAAGATAATTCTATATATGCCCTATTGGTGTAGTTTCTCAGCTATAAGTAGTACATTCAAATTAATGCACTTTGTTCATTATAATTCACCCAAACCAATATTAGGATAACACGTTAATGGGCAGTTGCAAATGTGTCATACAGAAATTTAAGACAAAGTGTTAATCTTGATGGGATTAAGAAAAAGCATTAAAATTAATGAAATGATTGCATCTCAATTTGCATATGCAAATTAGGATAAATTGTATGCCCAACAATAGCCTAAGCAAAAGATTATGATAATAAATTGCGTTATCTGAATTAATGACTGGCTAGTCCCACTTGATAAGGTCATGGTAAGTCCCAGTGCACGTAGTACTAAAATTTATCATTCAAGCATGTGTATGCAGTTAATTATTACAGCCTATTTTAACAAGCAGATAAACTGTGAGAGCAATGGAAAGTTTTCCTCTCCAGCACAAGTCCATACAAGAAAACTTTTCCTTGTTCAGAACACTTCATACCTCAAGAACGGAAGATATGTAGAAAGGTAAATGGATATCTGTCCTTATAATCTTGTTTAAGGATTAATAAATAATTCAATTAACCCTACCCTCTCACTGCATTACAGGGTTAAAAATTTATGGCTTACATGGAACACATGAGAGAGTCAGAGCTACAATAGCCATGATGAAAAAACTCACTGAGTTGATTTTATCGTTATATCTGTGTTTGTTGATTTCCCAGCAGCCCAGTCTAGAGACAGGTCTACTCAAGGCAGAGATGTTTTTCTAGCGGTCTGCTAATACAGTAGCTAGTACAGTAAATAATAAAGTTCAGCATGGGCCTTTGAGCAGTATTGCGTTATAACTAATATTAATATTTTGTAATTTTTATCTAGAGATCTCAGAAGGTATAAGAAGACATTATTATTCTGACACTGCTTTCTGGAAAGGGTAATATAATCTTATTTTATGTAGACAGTGAAAGATCTCTGTTTTCCTTTAGCAAAACGTAATTTTATGTTCTCGTTTCTGTGAATGGCAAGTGTGCAGTCTGTGTAGGCATTCACACAGCTGGTAAGCAGCTAATTTTTCGTATATGGACACTTCAACAGTATTTACTGATGATATGTCTGTTGTGAGTAGAAATACGTACGTGACACTGTGCTCCTGGAAGTCTGTAGGTGGGGTTCGCTAGCAGGTGAAGGAGACTGCCAGAGCAGAACATTGATTGCTATTGAACTGGGACCAAATTAGCACAAAAAACTCTGTGAAAAAAACGTTGGTATTGTCAGCTGGAGTTGTGTCTGGGCTTGTAAAGCAGTTGTGGAGCATGTTCCTCTATTAGCTACTGATTAGATGGAGGCCAGTGCCACAGTTTCTTGAAACCTTTTGAGTAGAAGCAAATGCGGAGGAAAGCTCATCTGTTGATTGGGCAGATTTTAAAAGGAATTGGAAAAAAAACTTGGTACGCCATTTTAGATATGTCAGGTATTCCTATCGCTTCAGCAGGACTGTTATGAATCAACAGCCACTGCCCCTGCTCAGAGCACTGGGGAGCAACAGCTGTGCTGGCCACAAGCTGAACCACAGACTGGTCAGGTTTGGAAGGGACCTCTGGAGACCATCTGGCCCAACCCCCTGCCAAAGCAGGGTCACCCAGAGCAGGCTGCCCAGAGTCACGTCCAGGCGGGTTGTGGTTGTCTCCAGGGAAGGAGACCCCAGAGCCTCTCCGGGCAGCCTGTGCCAGGGCTCTGCCACCCTCAAGGGAAAGAAGTTCTGCCTCATGTTCAGGTGGAACTTCTTGTGCTGCAGTTTGTGCCCGTTGCCCCTTGTCCTGTCACTGGGCACCTCCGAAAAGAGCCTGGCTCCATCCCCTTGCCACTCACCCTTAAGATATTTGTAGACATCATCAACAAGATCCCTGTTCCATCCAGAGGAACAGATCATGTAAGGCAACTTTAGCAAGGCAGAAATGTTGGGAGGCTTTGGTGCATAATTTCTGGAGAAGCACAATAGCCAGTCAGCATTGTGGTGCCTTGATTCAGAACTATCAAATTAACTTCAGTAAAAACACACTCTAACGAATTAATCCTAGGAATACACAAGTTTACTCCTGGAACAAAACATAAATGATCCAATTAACCAATTTCTACTAAGGCCTACGATTACTTTATTAAGGCTTTAAAAAATGGTTTCTGCAAAGCAGTATTTATTCCCAGTTTGCTAGAGTTATCAGACAGTGCTGTCTAAGACCCGCTGTTGAGGCCTCTGCTGTCCCTTATCTCATTAAGTGTGACATAAACACCTTTGATGAAATGAAATGGTGAAGTGCAGCAAATGGAGTAAACTCTTCTTCTACACAGCAATGCCCTGCTACATGCTTGCAATCTGATTTGTTGGCCTTTATTGACAGATGATAACGTGTTTTGTACGAGTGCCAGCCAAAGATAGCCATTTAGAGCTTCTAAATAATTAAGTATTGATTAATCAACCTAGAAGTATATAGAACATTTTTTCCAAGCTTTTGTCCATTCTTAAAGGTGTTATTATTTCTGCCGGAGGAAGCAGGGGAAGCGCAAACCTTCTGTAACTGTCAAGGGCTTAAAAAATTACAGGTCTGCGCTACTGTCCCCGGAGAACACGGCAGGGCTGACAGACTGCCATGGAACAAGCCTGTGTGCCTCTGCCCTGCCACGCTTGTCCGCGGAGTCAGCTGTCGGTGAGGGAAAGTGTCTGAATTTCATAAGTCACAAAGCAATTAGCAAGGGGCTGAAACTCAGGATGTTCTAAGTGTTGGGCAACTTGACCCTTAAGGAGGGAAACTTGTGGTGGCTTACGTGACTCGTGTCTCTCTTGGCACAATTGGATTGAAAAAGTCTTCACTTCACAGCTTTGGGGCAGAGTTGCTCAGGAAACAAGTCACCCTGCCTGAACAACTCGGAAGCCTACATTTATGTTTGCATTAAAATACAGTTTAACTTGCAAGCCAGTAAACTGCTTGTAAATGGCTCGTGTGTGGTAGCAGTTCCAAGTGCCATGTGGCATGGCAGCCCTCCTTCCCCCCGCCGGCAAAAACAAGCAGGATTACAGTTCTGCTGCGATGTGGCAAGCCCCTCAGCAAAGTGAAACCCGAGTGTGTCTGTGCTGCTAGCAATAACCAGGCAATTTTTGTTGACAGGGTTTGTAGCTAACACTTCTGTAAGGCAAAAAGCAAAACAATTTTTCTGTGATACTGCGTGCAGAGACAGCCTTTTGTTAGCCACAAATGCCAGCTGAAGGTGTCTTTCTCTTAAAACCACAGGTCATCCTGTCTGGAGTTTAAGAGAATAATGGAAAATGTGCCAAGGTATAAAACAGTGCTGACAGCAAAGCGGTGCAGTATGCCTACCTAGCTGTCAGTCACGTATTGGCAAGCAATTGGTGCAGTATAAGGCTAGATCAAGATTTTTGAATTTTCCCAACAACTTTGGTAGTCAAGGAGAAGGAAGATTATCTGCTACAAGCCTCAAATGTATATAAGATTTTTTGTTATGCTATTTCTTGTCTGTTCCAGTTCAGAGTCTATTTTATACTGATATTGCCTAAAAAGGTGTCCAAGTTGTCTGAATAGAACACAGGTAGCAGATTTCAGAATAACTCTTCATAATCAGGCTTCTAGTCTGCTTCCTATGGTACAAGTTACTCCTGGGGAGATTCCAACTGGACACAAGAGGAAAATTTCTCCTAGTGAGATCAGTAATCAGAATAATCTCCCCAGGGAAGCAGTGGATTCTGCATCAGACACTTTTAAGATTTGGCTGGACACGGTGCTGGACATCTTGTCTAGACTGTGCTTTTGCCAAGAAAGGTTGAATCAGAAGTTCCTTGAGGTCCCTTCCAACCTGGTATTCTGTGATTCTGTGAAATCTGATGATAAACGTGCAACTGTCTGACAGTCTAAATTCAGTCTTGTTGCACGCTGGCTGCGTAGTCAAAAATCACGTCTACTCAAAAGTCATAAGTAATTGAAAAATCCTTTTTTTAAAAAAAATGATCATTAATCGCATTAATAAGCCACATGAAGAATTGTTGTGAAGAGTGAGGAAGCAATTGAATGGCGAAGTTCTTCAAATAAGCCAAGATGCTAATGACCAGTAACATCTGAAAAGGAAATTGGCAGTGTGTTAGAAATAAATTGAGATTTGCTCTTAAGTGGGTGAAATAGCAAGTGTATCAAAGGCTGCTTTTTTCCCAAGAGTTTTGTCATCCTTAAAGGACAGCATCAGCTCGTTTTCCTTTAAGAGGGTCATGTGTTTTCAAATTATGATTGATTACGTAGGAAGTTAAGAAGGCTTGTGTCCCAAAGTTTTTGGTTTTTTTTTTTTCCCTTGGATTATAATCTGTTAAAGATTGTTATCTTAATAAATATTCCTCACTTAGAGCATCATTGGTTTAGGGAACAAAAACCATACTTTACA
This sequence comes from Ibycter americanus, assembly GCA_035590275.1. NCBI lineage: Eukaryota > Metazoa > Chordata > Aves > Falconiformes > Falconidae > Ibycter > Ibycter americanus. The sequence continues at coordinate 3,206,206 of JAVJGI010000064.1, forward strand.
TTTTTAAAAATCATACTCTTTATACGATGAATGACTGAAGATGATGTCTGTCTTTCATACAGTTTACTCTGCTTGGTGCCTGTAAATCTTATCCAGTTGACTGTAAATCAAATTCTCCATGTAAATCTGAATTCTTTCCTAGTATCTGTAGTGCAAATGCTTTACTACTCTAAACTGGATTTTCTCTTCATTGTTTTAGGCTCAGTTTTTGTTTGTCTCTACTACAGACAGGCCTAGATTCCATTGATATTGCCTCAGTTTCTGATATTTTTTCCCCCCTCTTAGTTTATTTTATTTATGTTCCTAATAACTCTAACTTGGTTCCCTGTAAACAACTGTAGTTGGTGTTATTCAGGTTGGAGGTGGCTTGGAAAACAAGGCATTAGAGCAATTACAGGGTTATAACTTTGCATGAAGAGTTTGATACTATGTAAACAAAGCCATATTTAGCAAAACTGTCTCCTGCTCCATCATATGATAAAGATCACACTGTTTTCTGTAGCTGTCATACCTTCTGAACCATTTACCATTTGAGGGTAGCTGAGAAGAAAGATGCTCAGAATAAACTTGCTGTCATCGAGCTCTGTCTTCTAATACCATAAAGGAAACTTCTGGGACCTATGGGAAGTAACAATTTCTGTCTATGCATCTAAAAACTGGCAAAGGTGCTTGATAAACCGGGAGAATTGAAAAGCCACGTTCTTTTTTCTGTAATATGAGGAGAAAGTAAGCATGAGAAAGTAACCCTGCTTAAGATCTCAAACTGTTTTGAGCTTTGCCCAGTGCCAGGATAGCAGAATTGTTGTGTCTGTGCTGAGGTGCATTTCTGTTTCCAACTTTTATTATTCCTTGATGTTAAGGAACCTTATGGGAGAGGGTAACTGAGGAAGATTTCTAATGAGCAAGAATGAGGAAGGAAAAGAAGCATTAAGCTTCAGATGAAGACCGCAGAATGTGTGTAAACAAATCAAACCCCTCCTTTGTCGTGAGTTTTTCCTCCGTCCTAAGTCTGCGGAAAAGTCTTTCAGTCTTTGGGGATTATTGGTTTCACCTTACGTTCTTAATTTGCAGTGACTGAAACTTGAGGTGGAACCGTCAAATTTCTGTGCCAGGTGAGAAGCCCAAAGTCAAGAAAATAATCAATGGTAATACTTTTAGAAAACTCAATATATCTATGAGCCATTCACTAAATACTTGGAAGATTCATTTTGGACCAGTAGTGAGAAGCAGAGGCCAGTTCCTGAAAAGTTCTTGCTGACAAACTTCTCCCTTCTTTATTCTACTGTGAAGAAAAAGCCACTGTCTTCTATGATGAAGTGTTACACGAATCTGCATAACCTCTTTTTCCAACACTGTTCTAAGGTGATTCACTAGAAAGTTGTCTAGGCATGAATTTTCAAGAGCAGTCCATGGTACTGATTTTGAGCTCAGTGCAAGGGTTTTCATTCATAAGAATGCAGACTTGGTGAGCATGGCCACTGTGGGATAAACGCTGAGGCATTAGTATTTTCTTTATTGATCACAGATCCTTGGTAGAACACAAAATGTACTGCTTAAAAAAGAGAAAAGAAAAAAAAAAAAGGAAATGCCAGCAGCCTTGTCTGACAGCTCTTTGTACCATTCTTTACCACAGCATGATTTATTTGTACTAATGTAAAGAATATGCAATTTTACTGGGTTGTAAAAATGAAATATGCAGCTTTGATCTGTTACCTGGTTATAGATTTCCTTATATTAAAATACTTGATACTCTTTCTTTTTTTAAAGTATTTCAGATACAAAACCAATAATGGCATTATAACCATTGCATAAAGAAAATTAATTCAAGATTAATAAAGAAATCCAAAGGAAAACTGAATAACGTAGATGTAGAAAAAAATAATTGTATATTGATTTTATTTTTTTTACCTCTGATTTAAATACACCATTTTGCCACAGTAAAACTTCAGCAGAACTACATGTGTATTTAGTTTCATTATTTATAACAAATAATTTTACAATGAATGTTGAGGATGTTGATAGGATTAAGAAAATAAACTTAAAAAAATAATAATTCAGCTCAGGATTTTATCCTAAGACTGCAATTTTCGTAAACCTAACATATGAGGGATGGTGGGGGAGGGATACCTTACAAAGAACTATTAATATACCGCTATTTTAAACTTTTGGAGAGAAGCAAAAACATCCTCAAACTGTTCTTAGTGGCACTTTCAACTTAGACTGAGGTTATGCTGAGATTTTCTGTGCTACTAGCTAAGGGTTATTTGAGAGCTACCTGGCTTTTCACGTATCTGTCACAATGGTTTCAGTAGTTAAAACTTGGTGAGCAAAGCCGTTAGAGATGATACACATGGAATAAGAAGAGGCTTGCTCTCATCTCAGCATTGGTACAGCCAGGTTAAAAGGATGAAAAATACTGCAAGTTGGCAGTTGTGCATATAATAAAGATGATTTTCAAATACGAAATTGCTAACTTCAGAAAGAAAAGTACTTGGGGAGTTAGGTATGTCTCATGAAATCAGACACAGCCTGCATCTTTCCTACCCTGGTTGGGTTTTTTTTTCACGTGGAAACAGACTACACAATAGCAAAGAAAATGTATTGCTGTGACAGTCTTAAAAGATTATAATGTACTTGTAAAGAGATTATACATTTAGAAGGTTTTTGCTGTTACGAACAGGCTCAAGTCATAGAGAGGACTAGAATCAATACTGAGGGCTGAGTCTCTGCTCTCTAATGTTAATTTTGTATCAGTGTGAGAATATTGATCTGGCAAAGTTGGAAGGCTATGTCACTGTAGCAGTGGAGAATTAGGTGTAATCTTTTAACTTTGGTTCTGAATTTTATTTGTTCAAATCTAGAGTGTAAAAGTTGGTCTTGAATAGATACTCGTGTGCCTGCTCAGTCTGAGACTTTCTGCACATATGAACCAGAGAAAAAGAGATGTCATCTCTGAAAGATCTGTGGATCTGCTCCCCAAAGTGGCCAGAAAATGTATTGTCCTTTTCAGTGAGCTTGGATCAATCAGGAAGCCCTCTATCGTTGAGCAGTTGTTTTGGTGTGCCTCTTCCCTCCCCTGTGTGGTGATGCCACGGCCACTTCTCTTTCAGACAGAAGTCCCTTTGAATTTCCATACATTTATTGAGTAAGTCGACAGAGATAGACGGTCCGTTCTGTTTTTGAAATGTAATTGTTTATGTTTAAACAAAAGTTAGTGGTTTGGTGGTCCGTTTCTTGTATTACGCTTTCTTTTAAAAACATCCCTTGTAATTATAAGGTGCCTGTAAAGTTCCTATGTGACTCCAGTTTTACAAAAATGCTTTCATCACACAACCCAGGAACAAGCTTTTTATTTTATGTTTAGAAAACACATATACAGAACCAGTGTGGCTGTCCTTGTTAGTTAACTGAGACAAAGTCGTAGCTAAAGAATGCTTATAAAATTGTTTTTTTCCGTGTTTGGGTGAAGGGGGACATTCTGATAACACTTTAACCTGTTGCACAGAATTGGCTTAATTTTCTTCAGCTTCATTTTCCTTTTGCTTAGTCTTCACTTCTCTGAACATCCTAGCAGGTATTTCATATTTACTGTCCAACCAAACAACTGGGTTTATTCAAATCTTTCTACAGAGCAGACATAAAATGAAATTATTTTCATCCTTCAGCAGTTCCAGTCTTTCAATAGTGTCATAGCAATAGAAATGGGGCACTTGCACTTTACTATTCAGTAAAGGCTAACTAAGTGTGTTTGAAGTACTCTAAGGTTGAGTGACCTTCAATGACTCGTGAGTATAGATTATCCAACATCATAGCTGAACTAACAGACCATGAACAGTGTCCGATTCCTTTCAGGCTAAATAGTGCAGATAATCATAATTATTCTGGGTGCCAGGGTCAAAGAACTGCTCATCACTTTTCTGGCTTGCTGAAGGATCTTTTAAAGTACTAAATGATACATCATCCCTGTCAGTGTGTTATAAAGGAATTAAGTGAAGCAAGTTCTAGAAGAGATTTTTGACAGCACATATCTGATATGTTTCCGTCCTTTCATTCATATCTCCTCCATTTTTTTAATGCAGATTACAAGTCTGTCAATCATACGCTTTATTTTGTAGTGAGCTAGTTTTCATCTCTAGCAGAATTTTCTCCATTAATCTAAACAGACAGTTGAAGAAGTGGTTAATTAATGCCTGAGGTCTGTGCACTGTAGGTGAACAACACTGCTTCATTTTCCAATTCATGGGAAAAATGGATACAACATGTTAATGATATTTTTACACCGGATTCTAGTTTCTAAAAGTATTACTAAGCAGCCTGTGTCAGGAGAGTTCCTTACCTACAGCCTGCTTCGCATGCAATTTCATACTAGCTTACCATAGCAAGCAGGAATTGATATAATTTGTGATAACACTTTGGGCAGACATTTTCTGGTGGATCAGAATTAATCAGTGCGCCAGGAAAATAATACCTTCTAAACTCTTATTTATTATTTCTAATGTCTCATTAGTATGTTAATGAGATGCTTCAAAAGAATGTATATATATTTTTATATACATAGGCATATATAGCTGTATTTACACAGAAGACTGTCAGACTCCATGTAAATATATGAAGGAGCTGATGTTTTTAAGACCTTCCTAAGGTTCATATAGGAAGTTTAGAATGGAGTCCATAATTAAATGTACTACAGCACTGGTTTGGAAGAAGGAGGATGGCTATAAAATAGAAGGAAGGATGAAGTCTAGAGCAGCAGTAAAATATTATGCTCTTGCCAAATGAAAATCTGAAAGCACGGGTGAAATCACAAACTGACTGGCCAATTCTTTTCATGTGTGTTCTCTGCCTCCTGAGTTGTGGCATGAGTACAATGGGATCAAGGTTTGTGAAATGGAGCAAAATTCTCTCTGGCAAACCGAAAACAAGCGCTCAAATCAATGTTTAGGTGAATGTGCATGTACTTAAATTTGTAGAACTAAGAACATTAAATTTGTAGGGACTAAAAGCATAAAAGTAATAATCGTGAGTCTAAAGGCAGAAGTATAGCGGAGGATAACAGTTATGTGTACAGAAGGAATCATTAGGTACTTTATGCATCTAGATAAGGCATGCCACAATCCTTGATAAAGTGACCGTGAAAGATTATGGTTCTTCTGAATGAATAAAATACATCACGTTACGTTTACAGCTCTATTTTTAAGAAAATAACATGCCACCAATTGCTCTGATGGCGTGAAGTATACCATGTATAAACTGTGAACTCTACTTGAAAATAAAGTTTATAATTAAAATTGGCATTGGTGGGCCTCCAGCTGGTGAATGCTGTTTTGCTGACGTGTGACTCCTGACACCCACAGTATGGTAGCTCATTGTCAGACTTTCTGCCAGGTCCTCGCTATTACAACGCCTCAGATGTTGCAATCTCTGCAAAATGGTACCCGACAGCAGGAGGCTTGCAAAGGCTTTATTTCACTGTTCATGTAGAAAAGGCTTTTCCTTACTCTGAGAGTAATCTTTTTATTTTATTAAGCAATGATCTTGACTTTTGTGTTCTCTGCAGATGTTAACCAGTCTCCTGCGGCAGCACTGGTAGCTGCTTTTCTAGAAGGGCTTGCACATCACCGCCGGGGGAAGTGATTAGGCACTGTAGCATAATGAATGCTGCATTAGATTTGTCCATAGACAACACTAATATTAATGACAGTGGGTCAGGTTCCCTTGTATGATCTGGCTTGCCAATAGCTCTACTTCTCATAAAGATACCAGACTATTTTGGCCTAATAAGTGTTCGATCCATGCAAGGAAACTCTGTAACGAAGAGAGAATTTGGTTCTGCACGTGTGTTGGGCTGCTAGTGGACACATGAAAAGCTTATTGCAAAAATGAGAGCCTAAAAAAGAGACCAAGCTTCCCAAGCAATATGAAATTCCATTTTGCCCAGTCTTAAATGGAAGAAGAACAATTTTTAAATGCCGTAGTTTTTGTAGCTTCAGGTGACTTAAAGCTGAAGTTACAGCATAATATTACTTCAGCAAGATTTCAGAACAAATTTTAAGGGTTCTATTTCTAACACTCTTAATAACTCAGCATTAAGCTTATTTGTTCAGTGGGTGACAGTGATACAGCCCCTCCCTATTCCCTATTAAACTGACATGAAGTAAGAGTTCATGCATCACAGTTCTCACAGTGTTAAGTTGTTATTGATCAGCTCTGAACACGAAGGGTCATCTTGCTCTTTACAAAATATCTTTACGCTAATCTTTTCTAGCTTATATTGACAAACATTAAGTAAAAATATGAAATAGCAAGCTTTGGGTAATTATAATGTTGCTGTTTAAATAGTATGTCTGCACCCTTAGTGAACTCTTCTGGTTATGGAGTTTTTCACCTTCATAAAGCTGTCCTTGAAGCATGTAACAACAAAATTACCCCCTCACGCACACTGTAATATTAAGTGACAGGATAAGCCTCACCAGAAGGAGGGGGGGGGGGAAGTTCTAGGAAAGGCCACCTATTGCCAGTTCTTTTATTGCCTGCAGTGGTGCCCTGATACAAATATAGCGAATGAAATAATTACACCAGCTTGAAGGCTCACAGTGCAAATAAATCTGTGTGATGATTAGCTGGGTTCTTACAGTTAGAAAGAACAACGACAAGAGCTATTTTATAGGCTAATATTTTTGAAGTAACTTATTTGTGTAAAACAAGCACACAGGAGAAAGCAATTCTGGCACATTAACTGTTACAAAGTATTGTGTTATGATGTTGGGGAGAAGAAGGAAAATCAGTGAACTTCAGCTCTGAGGGATCAGAATTTTTTGATGGAAAGCTATGAAACATCTCCACTAGCTGCAGGCAGCGCACGTACCTGAAGACAGTCGGATGACTGGGTACCCAGGCTAGTTAGGTGGACTTTGCTGTGCCCCTCAGCCTGCTGCTTAACTGACAGCTTGTGAATACACAAGGGGATTAGCAGTAGATAACGTCATCAGAGCTGAAGCAATTGGAAGAGGTAAGATGACGAAATGAAAAGCAGTGCTATGCAAACTATTTATATCACGTTGAGTCAGGTTAGAATTTCTTAGGAAGATACAAGAGGGAAGGTGAGGAATTTGAGATTAGAGGCAAGTGTCTTAAGCACATTCCTGTTGAAGTGAAGGGCCAAGGAAAAAAAAAACAATCAATCACAATCTCCTAAGTATTTCCCCTCCCTATACAAATGACTGCTTTGGTCCATGCTTTATATTGTAGAGTGAAATCATGGGACTAAAGCAGAGGCTGTCTAGCAGAAATGAGTAGAATACCACCAGTGCAGAAAGGAGAGGTACAAAGGCCTGAAGGGAAGATAACCTTGTCTTTTGGAACATTTTGTGTTTTTATTATTTATTGCTGCTGGTCACAGCTCCTGATGCTTTAAGGATGTTGAAGAGGTTCCTCAGGTGCTGTGGACAATCCTGCAGCCTGGTGCAGTAGGAAAGGTTCATTCCTTCAGCCAGCATTAGGAGCAGTTGAGATTCACTGCTTAGATACATGGGTGAACATGCTCAGGCAAACTGAATCAGATCACTGTGATATCTTCCTTGGTCTTTGCTTCTGGTAAGCAGTACCTTCATCATCAAAATAAGTAGTGTTTTCTGAAGAAAATAACTTGTTTAAAATAAACTCTGTTGAAGTTCAGAAACTGTTTGGAGAAGCCCTTTGCTGGAGAAAAGAGTATTTCTTCAAAACAAACCTTTAAATGTTTCTCCTTTCCTCAAAAGTCTGAAATTAATAATTTTTTTCCTTCCCTCCTTCAAATCAAACTCTATTACAGTCATAATACATTGGAAAAAGTGAAGCATTTACCAGAACAAAGAAAATCAAAACAGCATGCATTTCTTTTTATTAAAAAAATATTATATATAATAATTTCTTGTTCCGCTCCTATACTTCTCTGGGACATTTAATCTTAATAGTATTGACATAAGCCTTTTATATTTGAAATGAAAATTAGTGACCCCGTTAGAATCAAAACTGTTGTATTCATTAGAAGTTTCATGTGTCAAATAAAAATAAAGCTTTCTCTCTGGACTGTTGTTTGTTTTTCATAACTATAAACAACGAATGGCATAAGGCCCTTTGTCTTTTGTTGATTTTTTGGAAAACTTCCCCTGGTGACTATAATCATTAATTAGACTCCAATAAAAGGTACTTAAATTGTTTTAAAGAAGAAGTTGCACTTTGTTGACTTTAATTAAGCTTACATAAGCTTGTACACGTGGGGACTTTTAAGAGAAAAGTGAATTTGCTAACCTGGCAATTTTTCTTTAAATTCACATAGCGCTAATCAAAATGACATTGATTTGCTCAGATTAGCAGCTGACACCTGAAACTTCCTTACTCGAGCTACCTGGGAGCGTGAAACTTTCTTGATGTAAAGATAGCAACTGGTTTTTCATAGCCAAGGATCTGCGTTACAGCAATATAAGTTCCTTTCCAAACCAGGCAATCTTTCAAGTACTAGTCTGGCCTGCAGCAGTAATGCTTATTTTCCAAAACCTGACGCAGGGTAGAGTAATGTCTGCTGGACCGTTAGACGTTCCAAATCAGTCCTGTTTCTTTAATGTGTCTTGCATTTTCTTAATTTCAGCTTCTTCCTCTATATTCCAAGTACCGTTACATGCTTGAAAAAAGTACAGCTGCAGTATAACTGGATTTCATTCTTTCCTGAAATACAGAGAAACAGGGAGCAGAAATCTAGAAATGTAAACTTGTCTGCAGAAAAGAAAATTCTGTGAAAGAGATTCCAACCTAAAGATCCTATGCTACATCCCTTTTGTGTCATGCCAAAAGGCTGATTTTTAAATTATATGTAGAGCACTTTAGCTACTAAAATAGCCACTTGTAGTCACATGCAGCAGCAAGTTGTTAGTAACAGAGGCTAAACTAGAAGAAATGGAAGTATAAAAAAGGCTGAAGAAGACTTTTTTCTTCTTGCTGACCAGATCAGAAAACCTCCCATAGGTACATATTCTGTACCCAGGATGCAGAAATATTCTCTTTGGTTACTACTTTGTAAACTGAGAGTGCTGAAAGATGTGGGAAGATGACATCTTAGCAAGTTATAAAGCTAATTTGCTGGCATTGCTTGGTTTGCATCAAAAGAAATTGCTTGGTAGCAGCACAAGGCATAAATAATGCAGGTAAGAAACTGGCATCACTTGAGCTCAATGAGACTCAAAGAGCTGGTGAAGTATTCTTGAAACTAATGAGCTTTCTGTAAGCCCATAACCTTGCAAAACACTTGAACCTTTTGAATAACCTTTCAAGTAAAACTTGCTCTTGCACAAAAAAACCAAAGGTGCTGCAAGCTGATTCTTGTTTCAGCTGAAAGGGCTTTATCTTGTTCAGTTGCTGGCATGGCACGGCATTAGAAGCAATCTTCTCTTGGCATCTAATCAGCATATAATTTCAGTTGTCTGTCTGCTCTTCTTCTGCTTGGCTTTGTGTGACAGTGTTTTCTGCTAGGAAGTTTGGGTTATTGGAATAGAGCAAGGAGCTTCTGCAGGACAAATCCATGGCAATTGCAGGGGTTTACACTGGGTAAGTTCAAAATCTGCCATGTGCCTTGTTTAATTAAATGAGGAACTTGCAGGAAACACATGGCTAGTGCCCCCAGAGGTGCCTTTTCAATTTCCCAATCAAAGCTGATGAAATTAGAATTGGCTATCAAATCCTTCTAGCAAACTTGCATCATTCTTTGCTAATTTCCTTCTAGTGGCCTCTTGAGAGATGCAGATAGTCTCAATGCTGCATATTAAACTTTAATTACTGATTTCTGTTATGAGGGTGAGATAACGCTCGGACACAGATAGCTGCATCATAGACTGCAAGCTCCTCATGCTGAAAAACACCCAGAAAATAAATGAAAAATGAGTCAGCAACCTATCACCAATCTCTGTCAGTGCATGCTGCACCTTCAGCTCCACAGTAGGATGCCAGCTGGTCTTCTATTAACAGTAAATTGTAGATTTTTATTTATTTATAAGTGTCATTAATCTGGTAGGTTGAATGCAATTTGCTTTCCAAAACAGAGCATACGGGGCTTAGCATCATCCAGGCAGACACAAGGGGTAGTTTGCAAAAAATATTACAATGTACGATCCACAACAGCAATGCTGTTACATGGGGTTTGAGGCATTGTACCTATTATAGTGTGTAAAGGAGGAATTCCTAAAGCAACATTGCTTGACTTTTTTACTTCTCTTAAGGAAAAATCCTGTGATTTCAGGCAACTGCTCATACCACTGCCTGCCTGACGGACCCACTTTTGATTCTGTGCAAAATTACCACACAGCACTTTAGGATTGTGATTGCTAAATTAAGTGAGACTAGAAATTTTACTTGAAATGACCATCTCTCTCTCTCTCTCGTGTATATATATATAAAAAATATAAAAATCTGCCAGACTGGACCAGGTATAGGTGGACTTACAGGAATGAGGCAGTATGTCTTAACCAGCAGATGAATGTAGGGAGGAAAGACAACATTTATGCCAGTGTTTTGGGGTGTTTCTACTAGAATTCCGTTAGTATTCCAACAGGGCGCAGACAAGAGATTTGTACTTTTATAGAATTAGGGTGGTACAATATTTTCTTTCTATAGTACCTTTTGTTTGCTGTTTGTGTTATCCATCTCCTCTGAATTTGTCTAACTGTGCTGCTGCCTACTCCGCTGTCGTCCTGCTTTTCTACTAGACCTGCCTGGACTGTCAGCGTGTTACTTTTGAATACTCTGCAGCATATTTTGGCACTTGAAAAGTGCTCTGAGATAATGAAGCCTTACAGTTCTCAGCATGGAGATTTTTCCATATACCCAATTAGCATCTTTTTTTCTTCTCATTGTGCTGCTACGTCACTTTCTCTGCTTATCTAAATAAATGAGACTTTGGAGGAAAATCCTGTCCTTACACTTACTCTGTATTGCAGGGAAATGGAAGGGAAATAACTAGATTGCGAGGCTGCTTTGGGCTGGTAAAGGGTCTGTTGGGCTGTAGAAACAATCAGGTATGTTAAAAACAGGTGTTACACCTTGTGCTTGCTGGCATGGAAAACCAGAAAGGAAGCTGCAGAACCAGTGCTGTGCCAATATTCTCTGTTTTAAGACCTTTACTTGTTTTGTTAGTTGTTAGGGCCTGTGTGTTTGCAGGAGTGTTAAAGCAAATGTGTCATTCTAGGAGTCAGGTTAGGGAGTCGTCTGTTTGCCTGGGCACTTGCAAAGTCAGTGCATGAGACCAACACAGCTTTTCACTAGGTAACAGCTCAACGTGTGTGATAAGTGGTAACAAGCAGGTAAAAACAGCTGAAAGAATGCTCGCGTTTTGCAGTTATACTTTAAAAACATCAGCCACTTTGTTCTGATGCTCCAGTCCACAACAAACCAGTATTCTGCTGACCATCTACTTTGAAGTTCCTTTGTTCTAACTTTCTATGCTGCCTTCTGTTCAATGGGATGTTAGATTGGGTGGTGGTGGTGGTGTTTTTTTCTGGGTGTCTGGATAAGGCTTGAGTCTATTTTTAAATTGCTGTTTATTTAGACTATTTAATAAATTGCTTCATATTTTTTACATCTACATTTTTGGTGCTATGTTTACTGGTTAAATTCAGAAAAAAAACAGGTTTAGAACTTTAATTAAAAGTAGATGTGGGTGCATAGTTTAAAAATGACAAAATACTGCTAAAATAAATGTGTATTTTATACAGCAAACTAGTAGGATTTCAATTTGCTAAATATGCTATATGTTTGCTTTCAATTGTATGAGCCCAGATATCACACTTGTCTTCATTAAAATTTATTAGTTCACTTTCTCAAAGAAATTCTTCTATGTATCCCCAGTAAATGTTCACTGTTGTGGACTATGAAACTAATTCTCTTCTTAAAGCTAATGCTTTCATCATTCCTTATATACTAAGCAGGCAAAGTGAATTTCAATGTATTTCCTCATCTGCCTCTCAATTATTTTTTTCTTACTTTTAAGCCAATTCACGTTTACCCAATTAAAGCATACCAGAAAAGCATATGGTGGGCTAGTTTTATTTATGTACTGGGATGGAGGAAAGAAGCAATTCAAAGCAGCCAAATACTTGTGGGGTTGAACAGCAGACTGTTCGTAACTGAATCGTAACACACCATAGAAGCAGGAGCTTGGGCTGTCCCCCTGTTCAGGGGACAGTGACAATCCGGCCGTCAATCCGAGCTGTGGCAGTGAGCGCCAGGCTGGTTCAGGCAGGGCTCCTGCCCAGCGGCTGCCCGTCTTGGTCTCGTTCTTCCTGCTACTGTGTGAAGACTCACAAAATTAAAACAAAGACCCTGACTAAGGTTTCAAGTTCAGGAACAGATTGAAGTGTATGCCAGGTCTGATGTTTGCGTGTCCTACTGCAAGGCAGGTTCCGGTCTAATGCAGAAAATGCGCTAACGTGCCGTTTCCTCCAGTTCTGCTGAATTTACTCTTTTTTCACTACAGCCCATAGCCATCTGGTCAGATTGTTTGGGTATTTTGCTCAGAATTCAGACCTGTTTCAAATCTACATGAGAGTTTAACTCATTCTACTCCACAGTGAAGAATGTACCCACGCTTGAAAAGTGTCACCAATAGTACAGATCAGTATTAAAGCAAATTATTTTTTCAGGCCTTTTTAATGGGGTCTCAGGGTCTTCATAACTAGAGGTCATGTTGTTATGCTTATGCTAGATGAAAAAGAAAAAGATACAATAGTATTACATTAAGTCTATTTCATAAATAGATTAATATTGTACTTGTTTCATGTATTTAGAAACTTCGGGGGGTTTAAATTATTTCCATTTTGAAATTCTGGAGTCTTGGGCAATTTCATATTTGTGCATTCTTGTTGCAGTCAAGAGTGAATTTACTGTTTCTAGGCAGATGTAAGTAGAGATTTATTTTGGGGGTTTTTTTTACATGCATCAGAATCCGTGAAACTCCTGACCGTTCATTTTGACATTTTCTAGATTTTTCTAGCAAGGTGCATGGACACAATTTACAGTAGTTCAGGGAATAACATGGCATTTTATTCATCTGTATTGGCATTCAACAGCTTGTCACATTTTCATAAAATGGGCATCTTAAGTGGAACTTCAGGTGTAACACTTAAATACAATTGTATTTCACTTTGGAGGAAAGCCTGCTGGGACTTAAAAACAAGATGTATCTCACTGATCTCTCTTAGTAGCATTTGCCTCTTGCAGCCGAACTTGATGGTCTGTTTATCAGAAGTAGGATTTGGGGCTTGCTTTATCTGTGACTCATTTACAGTCACAGCCAAAAGGGGAATGTTCATTGTAAGTCTAGTTTTCCGTTATGGATTCAAGAAGGGATTAAAAAGTGGAAAAAATCCAGGGCAATAGTGAGAGTTTGTATTACTGTTAGCAGTAGTAGTTAGCCATAACAGAACTAACGTTCTCCTCACTCACCTGTTTCGTACTGATATCTTCAGAGGACAAGCCCGTTTAGGGCACGTGTAAGAAATGCTTTGTGATCAAACAGTTCCGCTGTTTTTTTCTATTTAAAATTTATGAAGTAATCGCTGGGTAACGTAATGTAACCATGGCATTATGATACCATGCGTTGTTACAACAACAAAAATAATAATGGATTTTTTTGTTGGGTGGATTTAAAGACATTAAATTCAGGTAAAAGCAGGTATTGTGTTGTGTTCAGTATTCATTGAATGTTCACATTTAATAGGCGATGCAGCCACATTTATATGCCATGAGATACTACACATAATGCTCATTGCTACGTTCACCCATTTAAGGAACAGTGAAGACATATACCACAGCTTTTCTTCTGTGGGATCTCTTCTGTGAACGAAAAGATTTCATCATGAGGCAGGACAAGCCCAACCAACATTTGCTCAATGAGTCTTGCACTATGCCCTGAAGTTGATGAGACTATTAACATTAATTATTCATGTGCTGACAAAGGCCGCTGCAAGAGACACAGAATGAAGACTAATAGGCTGAAATAGAGAAAACTGGATGCACAGGAGAGCCTGGAGAATGGAATATCTTTCAATATTTTTCCTCATTAGTTTGGCTTATTTCCCACAGGGGCTGCAGCACAAATCTTTGACACCAGAACTTTTCCTTAACTGTGTCTGCAAATTCAGAGCCACATTCCCTTTGTGAGCAGTACTCTGCTCCAGAGCCTTGACCCTTTTGTCAGTTCAAATATGCCTGCTGACTGTGGATGTCTTTGAGCCTGACAGATGGACCTCATCCGCCTAGGGCATGGTATAGGACAGGGAAGAACTCAGTGTTGAATTCTGGGCTTAAAAAAAAAAAAAAAGGCAGCATAAACACCAGTGAAAGTCAGTGACTTCCCACTGTGCTTCTGGCTCCAGACTTCTCACAAAGATGCTATGACAAGTGGGAACTTAATAAGAGGCCTGTCTGTAAACAGAAATGCTATTTTGCTGGAAGTTCAGTGAACGTTGGGGCAGGGGCAGGTAGAGCTACAGATGGGATGCTCAGAAGCAATGGTTTTTTATAAGATTTCTCTCCTCAGGGACTATAAAATACTGATATTTTTAAGTTCTTAGAGCTGTGAAACCAAAATACACCTTCATCTGTAAATGTGGCTCATGTTTATGGGTACCAGCTAACAAAAGAAATCGCTCCTTTTCATAAAGTATCTTTAATTTGTATTGGCTTTTTTATTTTTAGGCATGCAGTTCTACGGAAAATTTAATTAGAATCTGATTGTGATTCACAAGAATGTGAGCTCTTGCATTGCTCCAGCTTATATTACACTTCTCTTCCCAAAGAAGAGAGACACACACGCACAACATCACAAGGGGTTTTGTTTTGGTTTGAGTTTGTTTCAGTCTTTTGGCAACTTTTTGTCTTACATAGTGCTGAAGAGCTTCGGAAGCCAAAACCCCTTATTCAACAAGCTGGTTGGCATTCTGCATCTATAAAGGCTGGAGGAAGTGAACTAAAATGCCATTAGTAGTGTCAGAAAGCTGTCACTCACTTTTTCACTATGGAAGAAGTCCATAATTTTGATAATCCTTGTATGTGTGCTGGTAGCCACCTGGTTCAACGAGTTCTCTAAGAGGAAAAAGCCCATTGTAGCATTATTACAAATAAGAGTTGCTGTGGCATGTGTCATCCAAGGTTTTCCCATGAATATATGTACATTAGCTTTTGAATGGCATACATATGTGTGGTGGAACAGTTATTCTTTCTTAAAAAAAAAGAAGCAATATGTTTGAGCAAATGCGTATTAAAAGGCCACTTGATGCTACTTGAGTGTAAGTTACAAGTATGTTTTTTCCACTTAGTGAGCTTGCTTTGTAAAATTTTGCTTTTTAAAAAAAAACTTTGTATTTTTTGTTTACTACTATCTGATGAGAAAAAATTTCTGCCCAAAATATAGGGCTGGAGTTGGAGTAGGAGGAAAAAATGATTTTTTACAAAAGGATTGCTTAAATCAGCTTATTGTAGATGGTTTTCTCCCTCCACACATACATTTCTGCCACCAATTTTAACATACCCTGTTTTGATATTTTCTTAAAAGCTATGGTATGGTCTACAGATACTCTGAGCTGAAGATAAGAAAGGGAAGAACAGAGGCAAGGGGAGACAGGCACCGAAACATCCCTACATATAGACATTAGTTTACAGAAACTTTTATTATGAATAGAAATTGCTATTGCCCTGCACTAGGTCCTGTAGTAGGAGATATTACTCTGGGAAACAAATAAGCTTAAATTGGAGACTGTTTTGCTGGTTACTGGTACTACATTTATTGAAGCTTGCTGTGGCAGTTTGAAAATGTTAATGGCATGAAACAAGAATAAAGTCTTACTAAGAAATAGAGGATAATAATGCCTCCAGAAAAGCTGTAGTGTGAAATGCCTCCCCCCTGCCCCAACATTTAAATGTCACGTTATTCTGACCTCAGTTTTTAACAACCTGGATGTTTTTCCCCAAGAGCACACTGGGGTGCAAAGGAGACTTGATACTGCTGACGTACAGCTTTAAGGCAGACAGATGAATGTCCTGCCCTGAGAAGCTTGAAAGTGCCCCAAGCTCTTGCTATATATGTATAAAGTTAGGCTACAAGAAGACATACCTCAGCTCTTGGCCCCCATCCTATTGCAGGAGCAAGTTGCTTTATTTCTGCTGGTGCTTTTCTTTTTCTACGTGCAAACAATGATATTTGAATTTTCTAAAACTTGTTTTATCAGATTTTTTTTTTCCACTGCGCTCACTGCACTGTGAGTCGTAGGTTCAAAATATTAGTAATTTACAGCTCTCCAAAATTCAGTGGGAAGTGCATTTAGTTTTGTTTATAATGTTTCTTATAATATTTCTTTCCAATTAATGGAAGGATAGATTGAGGATCTCTTCTTCTTTTCTGCCCCTTACGCCTTTTGAATCTCCATCGCTGACGCTGATGTCAGCGCTACAGGGCTCTGACATCAGCATGACGAGCAGCTCTGAGAGGAGGCAGGTGCTCCAGGGCAGCGCTGGTAGCACTGTGCACCCCCTCAGCATGGGCTGCGCCAGCCCTGCTTGGCTCTGACCTCACCCACCACAGCTAAGTCTAAGAATGTCTTCTTTCTTCATATGCTGTAAGCTGAAGGTGTGGATGAGAAGAGACTCTTGCATTCTTAAATTAGTGGGTATATAAATTCAACAGTAACACGAGGAAAGAAACAGATTTCTACTGCTTCCACCAAAAAAAATTGATGAAATAATTACTTCATAGGGCTAAGCCTTAATTTTTATAGTAGGCATATCAGAACCTTGAATATGTTGATTTTTTTAAAAAATAAAATTACAAACTTAGGTGACCTATGTTCCCAAACCGTGTTAGTTAATAATTAAAATGTGTGTTGAAACATGAACTATCGAGCTGGTTCTAGAGAAACACATTTTCTTATGCTGTACAGCTAAGCAATATTGTTGAAGCCAGACATTCAAAATGCTGAGACTTGCTTAAAAATGCTGATTTTAAAGGAAGCCCCTTGTGATACATTTTCATAATTTTCCTTTGAGATTTTTAAAGCTAATTTTCCAAACATTTCTCTGCAACTAAATTTCTAATTTAAAAAGAAACCTAAGATTTATATAATCATAGGAACCCTAGGAAAGAAACCTCGAGATATTATGGCACTCAGAATTTTAATAGTTGGTAGCAAAGTAATTAGAAGAAAGTTACCAGTTGAAAAGGTCTTGTGTGCAGAAGTCTAAGTACCAGATTACGTACATTAACACTACTTAGTGGGGAAAAAGGGAATACTGCTGGTTGCCATAGATAAGAACAGGGTAAATCTCACTTGTCTGTATTTAGTTATCCACAGTAAACCTGTTGTTACTATCCTACTCCCTGTCCACTTGACCAATGTGAAGTTCAGTGTCATTAGTTTGGCGGAAAGGTGCCTGAGCAGAAGAGCACAGCTACACTGGCTGAGTTCTCCTAGCAAAGAGGAACTCCTTTTCCTTCCCCTGTCCCCGTGGAATAGTGCCTGGACGAAAAGGCAAGACACCTAAAGAGCTGCTCTGTTGGAGGGGAGGAAGAGAAGCATGGTCTGGTACGACTGGCCAGTACCTGAGCTCCGAGTTACTTCAAAGTGGCAAACATTGTCTATTCTGTGCCAAATCTTATCTCAAAAAAAGACATTCAAATGAGAAGGGATTGTTATAATTTCTTGGTTGACCGGCTATTGTTTCAGCCTGAACCTTTAAAGTTTTAACCTTTTAAAAATTACTTTTATTTGAGCAAAGATTCCAGTCTCTTCCACAGAAGCATTTGCTCAGGCAGGAATTTGAAGTAAGTAGGCATCAGTTTGAATTTTAACATGACAATTTTCTACCTCTTATTATTGTGGATATCCTCGACTTCCAGTGCTCCAACTGGAGATAGACCAGAGCAGCCAATTCTTAGAAGTTGTTCTGCTAAAAAGATGATGTGCCAAGGATGATGTTCTGTGAGAACCTTTGTAAATTAGTACTTAGATGTTCAAAGAGAGAAATTACTGCAAATCCAGTGAATCTTGCAATAAAGTAGAAAGCTGCCTACTTCGTGACAGAAGAATATTACTGTAGTGAAAGGCTGTCTATTGCCATGGAAAGCGTGAGGTTTAGCTACAGCTCCACAGCATAATAAATGAATGCTCCCATCTCTCCAGGGCCACGTATTCATACGAAGTATAACTAAGTACTCATGTCACACTAAGTAATATGACACACTGATACTTGGAGGCTACTTTAAACTTCTTTGCAGCTTTTTTTTTAAAAAAAAATTCATTTCAAATCTTGTCAGACTTAACATTTAGCTCTTCTTATTGTGCAAAGATGCTTTTGTGGCTTTCTCCTAGCTAGTTTGAGATATAAAAGTGGATTTGTTAGACCTGAAAGATTTCAATTAACTAAAGTGAATGCCAGAGCTCACAGATAAAGTTTCCTGATTAGCTTCTCACCAGTCAGCCTAGGTAGGTCCTAATGAAGATTTTTCGGGAAAGAAAACAGATAAAGGATTAGAGGAGAGAAAGGGAGATGGAATTATGAACACAAAATGAGTGTATGGATTAATATTTTCACAGGAGAAGAACAGAAAGAGAAGGGAGAAGAAAATATTTTTGGCTTTTTTATTGTTTGGGATTTTTCTTTTCATTCTTTAGTGTTGAGAGATAGTGAATTCATTCTGCCTTTAACTATGCAGTGGCACATCACAGTAAAATTTAGTAGCAAGAACTCTCATGTTTATGTGGATGCATGTATACTTTACTGTAGAGACCTTCTAACCCTCAGTTTCTTCTGTTTTGCAAAGGAAACCATGATTTAGAGATTAACATCTAAGTAGTTTTGATCTCAAGCTTTTAAATGAAAGACATTTGTTCCAACAAAAGGAATTACTGTGTTTATTGATATCATGTGATGGAAACCAAAACAAATTGTGTGATAGGTTCACAGAATATTTGAGGTGGGCAGGAATCTCTGGAGATGGTCTAGTCCAGCCCCCTGCTCAAGCAAGCTCAGCTAGAGCAGATTGCTCAGGACTGCGTCTGGTTGGGTTTTGAACATCCCCAAGGATGGAGACCCCACAGGCTCTGTGGGTAATCTGCACCGTTGTTCAACCACCCTCACAGTAAAGAAGTTTCTTATTGTTTGAATAGAATGTCTTGTATTTCTCTATGTGCCCATTGCTTCTTTTTCTGTCTGGATACCACTGAGCAGAGTTCAGCTCCATTGCCTTTACTCTCTCAGGTATTTATACACAATTGATATCTCCACTGAGTCTTCCTTAGGCTGATCAGTCCCAGCAATGTCAGCTACCCCTCATGTCAGATGTTCTCAGCCCTTCGCCTTCATGGTCTTTTGCTGAGCTCACTGCAGCACATCTGCGTGCCTGTCTCGCCCTGGGGAGCCCAGAACTGGGTATAGCACTCCAGATGTGTCTCACCAAGGCAGAATAGAGGGGAAGGATCACCTCCCTTGACTGCTCACAGTTCTCTTACTAACGCAGCCAAAGATGGTTTGACCTTCTTTGCCGCAAGGATGCATCACTGGCCTGTGGTCAGCTTGTGCACCACCAGGACCTCCAGGTCTTTTTCTGCAAAGCTGCCTTCAGGACAGTTAGCCTCCAGCCTGGACTGCTGCATGGGGTTATTCCTTCCCAGGTGCAGGGCTTTGCATTTCCCTTTGAACTTGGTTACACTCCTACCTACTCACTTCTTCAGCCTGTTCAGGTCCCCCTGAATGGCACCTCAATCATCCACTGTATCAATCACTCCTCCAAGTCACGTTTCTGCAGATTTGCTGGGGATACATGCTGTGCCATTGTCCACATCACTAGTGGAGATGTTAATTTGGCCTCAGTATCACCACCTGGGGCATACCACCAGTGACTGGCCTCCAGCTGGAATTTATAGTGCTGGTCTCTACGCTTTGAACCCAGTAGTTCAGGCGGTTTTCAGTCTATGCCACTGTCTTCTCCCACAGTAGTTGAGTCAATAGTAAATCCGAGTAAAGTCGCGTTGGTACTGAGAGACAGGAAGCTTCTGAATATCGGTGATGCTTTTAGCTTACTCCCCCTGGGGATACTTGAGAGGAAATGGTTAACTCTGTTGAATATAATTGTATAGGTCATTGAAACACTCAGATGAACTTCTTCACTTTGCAAGATTTAAGCAATATCTACTATTTCTGAATAGGATAAACCCCAAAGTGAAAGGTATGGCACTGTTTCCTAACAGGAAAATTGTGTGCAACTTTGTAAGCACAGGAAGGTTCAGCTGAGCTTTTGGAGATCAACCCAAGTGCAGATGACCTCAGAATCATGAAATGTTTGCTCACAAGTTATGGTCATAAATGATTACTTCCTTTGAATGTTTCAATTTGGGAAGATAACAACTTTTACCTCTGTGTAAATGTTCCTACTATGGGGCATATCCGAAAAGAAGAAGCAGAGAAAATCACTAGCCAGAAAGAAAAACAATGGTGCCATGAACAAAGAATGTTAATAAATGAGATTGTGCTCATTCAGGGCTACAGCTAAATCCACTAAAGCCAATGGGAGCTGTTGCTTTTGATGATCAGGTAGCTTTATAGCAAATCTTATGAGCTTTCACCTGCAATGCAATTTGGAAAACACTACTCTGCACTGCTGCCTTTGGTAAAGAATCTCAAGGCTTTACATGTTAATCAAACCTCCCAGCACGCTGAGGTATATTATCCAGAAGTCAGGATGCAGAAACTGAGACAGAAAGTGGTTTTGTTTTGCACTGAGAAGCGAAAACTGCGTCAGAGCAGTTACATTATATCAGCCATTGAGCAGCAGGTCACCATGCCCGCTTACTCTTGGTAGGAACTGGTCAGAGTCAGGATGAGCAAAATGATTAAGCAGCAAGAAGAAAAGGTAGAGGAGGCTACCTTACCCCAACCTGGAAAAGTCTGTTCACTTAAATTAAGACAGTGTTATTGTAACTGAGTAAAACTAACTAAAACCTTTTGTATTGTTGTGCTTTAATGTGCTGGAAAATCAGAGATTAAAACAAATACTGGTGATTTCAAAGCCACTAGATGAAAAAGATAAAGTTGCAGGTAATATGTTTAACTGATGTTTTTAATATTGTACTTCTACTTAATCTGTACTTTTGCAGTGCTACTCATGAAAGATTGTGCATCTGTGTTGGTGTTAACTCGAAGGATTTGTTATGGGTTTGGCTGGACTACAGAGGGTTGGAAGGCTATAAAAAAAATGTCAAAAATCCTCATTTCTTACATAAACATCAAACCTTTTCTTATTTAAAGTCTTATTTAATTTTACCAAAAAAGGCCAACCAACAAAAAAAAAAAAGGGGGAGCAGGGATAGAGAAAACCATAATTTCACTCTTCAGATCTATAAAATACGAAGAATACCTGCAGGCTTCACAGGATATCGAGATGTGAAGTTCATAAGCATCTGTATAAGAGCGTAAGTCACAGATGGAAAGGGGCACTGGAGTGGTATTTACATTACCTTTTTTCATTAGTTGTCCATTTAAAACTTGCCTTGGAAAAAATCTGTAGGTTTGTCCTATTATATTCACTTCATAGAAAACAGCTAATTTTGAAAATTATTTTTTGATTTAATACGTTGCATTTTGGAAGAGAGCAGAAATAGTATTGTGATTTAAAAAGAACTTTCTCCACACATGTTTTAATACTCTGAGTTCCACTAAGACTTAAAAAATAAATAAGGGATGCTATGTGCTATGGTCTTTTGAATTTGGTACAAGGACTCTTCCATCTTGGCTTTTTCGGTGCCAGTAATTAGGCCATCTGGTTGGTTAGGGAAATTAATTTGAGACCATATTAATTCCTACTTTTAAATTTCTTTGTGGATAACACTTCAGGAGAAAATGACGGGTGCTGGATAGTCAGATCTAAAATTAGGAGAGTGTGTTGCTGATCATCCTATAGTGCTGGTTACAAAATTAAGCATAAATGCTTAGAAACTATTGTGATAAATCTGACGTAAAAATATAGCTAGAAAAAAAAAGAGTAGAAAGAGCAGAAATCCTCACAGATTTGTTTAGGTTGGTGCATAGAACGAGAAAAAGTGGCTGATTTATTGAAGAATTCAGGCTGAGTCTTTTAAAAGACACGGATAAAGTGGAATAATTTGGCTCTGTCCAGCTTTCGATTGTATGTCTGCGCTCTTCGCTACAGAATGCTAGGCTGCTGCGGTGCAAGACTGAAGGTGAAAACCGGGAACACAAATTTAAGTGTTACCCGAACTACTTTTACAGTTGTTGTTTCTAAATAGCATTGGAGGTTGGGGTTTGGCGTTTTTTATGTTATTGCTGAGAAAAATCCCCAGGCAGTCACTCGATATCCCTGCTCTCCAGTAAAAGAGGCCATGGCTGAGTAACCCAATGTTACTGCTGATTTTGTGCTGTTAGAGGCTCAAACGGCCTCTCTTGGCTATGGAAGACTCAAAGTTGTTTGGTCAACACCAGAGCCCAAAGGGTATGGGCAGTTTGAATCTGTCTGCACGTTTTGAGGTTCTGATAAGCACTGCTGAGACTCTGGACCCACACCACCTTGTTTGGCTTTCTCTGTTCTAGTTGCATATGGGAATTTGTCTTTCCCAGGAAGCACAGCCATCCTGTAACAGAAAATTTGGGGAAAGATGTTACCAAACAAAATACGAGAGTAACTATTTTGGGTGTAGTATTTTGTTTGAGACATATGGCATGAAATAGTGTAGTAATGGTAATATAGTGAGAGCAAAAATGATATAAAGCAAAATGTCCAAAATACACTACTAAAGGCTGACACAGATTTTTGTACTGTAATGTGGGTTTTTTCCTGCTACTTTTTTTTTTTTTTTTTAGCACAAAATAAGAGTTTGAGCTTGAATTAATCTTGCAATCTCTGTATTTAAGAAGTTGTTCTAAGAGTCTCTAGGCATATCTGGAAGCTTTTAGAGGCAGAAGTGAGCAGAAATGAGAATCTAGTACAGGGAAAGTTAAGAAAATAGTTGTGTGGTCTAGTATTATGCAGCTATTTTGAGCTCTAGTAGTGCATTTTAAGGAGATAACGGCAAATCCTCAAAATTTTTATGCTTTTCCAGCAAAGATCTGTATTTTGAAAGTTCAAGAGGCCTCCTCTGTCTCATTACAAACACCTTGCTTTAGGGTGAAATGCCAGACAAAAAAATGCACCTCCTCATACTGCTGACCTGTATTACTCCCCTTGCTCTTTAAGCTTGTACCTGAACCACCTTCATTAAACTTTCTCATATCCCTTAAAAATCAACACACTTGCAAAGAACTTAGCTACTACAACAGCTTTCTTTGTAAATGAAAAAAATTTTCATCATAAATTATGCTATTAAATACAAATTTTTAATGTTTTGTAGCTACATGGAAATGATCTTCTAAATTTTACTTAATCCTAGCTTTGCTGGGAAATTAAACAGAATAAACGCAGTGGTTATTCTCACAACTACTGTGGGTTGCTAAATGTAAGTGTGAGTTCCATGCGGATAGCAATATTATTTTTTTCTGCGTTCAGATTACCCTTCTCATTTCTTCAAGGTCACCCTGCCCTCACTAAGTTCCCCCATGTTGAAGCACACCTTGCTATCTTCCTACAAAAAAAATCTCTGTTCACACTTGACAGCATTTTGCTAATTGAGTGAAGGTACCTGTTTTTGAAGGAGCCAGTGCACATGCCAGCCTCTCATAGCGGACGCTTGACCAGTTCAGTTATTTGAGATGTGAGGAGTAGGCAGCAATGATGTGTCTATCCATCCCTGATTCAACAGATATGTGCTCTACTTGAAACTCTTGCATGTTGGTTAATCTTCTAATGCCAGTGATTTTGCTATGTAGTTTATACTGTCGCAATGCAACTGTCAGTACAGTAGGTGTTAACAAGCAAAGTGGCTGTTTAATGAAACACTGATTTGGAGGCAGTAAGTAATGTGTTTAGGACTCTACACTGTGCTTTAGAAGACAAAGGAGGGCTATTAGGCTCAGTTTGTGCCTTGCCCACCCGGGTGAGCAGGTAATGATGCATGCCAGATAGTGGTGCTTCCATTTGTTTTCCTACTGCACCAGAAATTTTAAAATCTTCACATTCAGTTTTCTCCAAAGGGGAAAGCATTTGACTAAAGTTCAAGATATTTTTCAGGGATTCCAGTTGTCTAGCATTGCGAGTTACAGTTCTGTTCTTCATTTCTGGGGAAAAAACCTTGACTCTCCAAAGTCCTCTGCACCATACAGTCACTTACTTGAAGTTCTGCTAGGTCAATGTAAAAATTAGTTAAGCACATAATATTGCTCTTCACGTTGAATGGGGCTCAGATGAGATTTCAATAGTCACACCTGTACAAAGTGTTCTAGCTCAAAACTGAGTATCAAAAACTGTATTACTGTGCATTCTGATCATCTCCTCCTCACTAAACTGCTTTTAAAAGGATTAATCCTTGAGGCACTGCACTGCTATAATCACTGTGGAGGTGACAATGACTTCCATTCATCAGTGTCCTGGAGATATTTAAGTTCATGTTTACAAAAATCCACTGTGAACCAAAAATCCTATTTTCAGAAATTATTAATCCTTCAGGACGGGTTCACATAGTCCATTTTGGTTAATTACATTAGAGCTAGCCTTTTGCTACATGCCTGGGATCCAGGATGCAAAAAAACTGGTTGCTGTGAAGCTGTGGTTACTTCAGGGTCATAGTGTGCAAATTTTAGAGAGATGTGGGTGCAGAAAGTCTAGTAAAAATGTAGATTCTATGGATTCCTCTAAATCTCATGAGTATGAGGAGAAGCTAGCCAGCTTTCCTGACTTAGCACACACAGAGCATGAAGAATCAGCAACAGTTTTAAAACCACAGATGAAAACTGCAAATTCAACCGAAAAACTTTGCAATGAAATTGTTGATCTTCCTGAGCAAGTAGCGTTTTATACACAGTGGTGTCAGGATGAGTACCAAATATGCAGCACAATGCATGCCCTCCTACACCCACAGTACTCCCTCATCCCACTCGACCAATTAACAGTAATTAGATAATTACAATCCATAAAAGTCATTGAAAGATGAAGATCTTGCTGCTTGGGACTCATTAGCCCTTTTTAACATATTTATTATGCTCTTTATTTCTGACCACAAAGGGAAAAAACTTAAAATATTCTCTGTTACTTGCCATATTCTGCTCATGAAGCAGCGCCTGCAAAAGCAGCCTTTCTCCCAGATGTCCAATATTAGCTCTGTTTTGACTGAAAATGACAGATAATGATAGAGAAAGGAAGCCTCCATAAAACACCTTGCATTTGATCACAAAATTTTTACTAGCGTTCTAAAGCAAATGGCATGTTATTTTTATATCACTGGTAAAAATCTAGTCACTTGTTCTCTGCAATAAAAAATGGTAGGCTTTAATTATGTATGCAGCACATAACATGCAGGACCGAATGGTTAGGGGAGATTTTTCATACAAGGCAACCACAACTCAACTGGTTTGTGAAACTGACCTTTTTTTGTTGTAGTTTGGGTTTCATTTTTACTTTTAATATAAAATTCTCTCTTTGCCTAAGAACATTCCTTCAGTTGTGTTCCTGGAGGATGCTCAGGTTTTCCTCCTGTCCCTTTTTACTGAATGACACGTAGGAGTTTCCACATCACCAAACATTCGGCAATGACACAAGGAAGTTAGTGTCTTTACAGTCACATAATCACACAATGATGAGAGAAAGGATCCTCCAGAAGGTAAACCAGAGCCAAGAAATTTTCCTTTTGGGGGAGAAGAAGAAAATAATTGACCTGTATTGCTTGCGGATGAAAGTGCTGGTTAAAGGGTAGTGCAGCTGTCAGCACAAATTTTGCCCTTATAATGTCCCTTAGGGTAGGGATCCTGTTATGAGTAATGCTGTAGCCGCTATTTTCCTAGTGAATAAAGAGCTAGTTTATATGGAAGGGAATTCTTGTTGACTGTTTGAAGCAGCCTTCTTATCCCAGCCCTTGAATTTCAGAGGTACGCTAAGAGGCCAACTGGGACCGGGGATTTGAACCTTGCTTTTGATATTTGTACTAAATCTGCTTTCCTGTGTCTACACCTTTATCACAGTGAGTGGGGTAGAACTAAACCACACGGAGATTAAGTGATTTTCTGTTGCATATTCCTGCATTGCAGGCTGAATCGGTTGTCTGTCTTTTGATACAACGTGATTTACAAACCACTCTCTAGCAGTTTTCTGTAGAGCTAAGATATAACAAATGACCATAACTAAAACAACAGTATATTAAGTAGTACTAAAAACAAAAATTAAATTAATACGTATCTCCTTGTTTAATGCAGAGCTCTTATTTACTGATTTTCCAGCAGTATTAGGACAGTCACTTTACAGTTATATAACCCTTAAGTCACAAGCAGCAGTTGTCACATTTTTTGATAAGTGTATTTTGATAATGGATGGCATTGTTTGATAAGAATGTTGTCAATACAGCTACAGCCCCAGCTGTCATTGCTGCTGGGCAGGAGTTGGGGGGGTGTAAGGATCTAATGATAGGTTGGTGCTAAGGGGGAGATTAGATTAACAAAAATCAATAGAACAGTTCTGTTTTGCAATTTTGTTTATTATGCTCTCCACTGCCTGGACTGAAAGGCTGATTTTGATTGATTCATTAGACCACTGAATGATCAAACATAGGTCACTTTACAGTATGTGCCAACTGAGTAAGTATTTTGTTACTTGGGAGGGGGAGGGGATTTGGGCACAGGTTTTGCCTCCATGAGATACCGTAACCTAAGAAGTGAATCCTGTGATTTCTTCTTTTTTTCCCCGTAACCAACAGCAGATGTAAATCACGTAATTCCTTGCATCAGAGAGAAAATGTTTGGTAACTGATGCTGAGATAAATCAGACTTGGTTGGGAGGATGAGGAAGCCGAAGAACTCTGCAGGTTTTGCAGAGGTGTGCTTAGAAAGTGACACCATGCTGCAGAAACAGCAAGAGTAATAATGGAGGGAAAATAGAAATAGTAGCTGAAAGGAACTTCCCAAGGTGGATTGTCACGTTGCTTTAGTGCATGTTTATTTACCTGACAGCATGTGCGTGTGGAGAGGAAAACAGAAGTGTATCCATGTTCATTTTGATAAGTTTGATCAGGAGGGGAAAATCTGTGTTTGCCAAAAGGCAAATCATTTTTGGTGGTGGCAGTATTTGGTGGTTAGTTGTTTTTCACTAAGAAGCCGTTTCTTTTCTCTAGATTGAAAACTTTTCCGAAGATACTCTAATGGTGTGATGTACTCTATTTGATCATCTTCCTCTAGAAAAGGGAGGTAGGAAATGTGCTGGTGACCATAGGCCTGTCTTCCATCCTCCCTTCAGAAAGAGAGGGAATGTGGTGTAGAGAGACTCCTGTCTGTGGCAGTCTCCTTGTTTCCAGCTGCTGGAGAGGCCGTGTGCTCTTGCTGTTCCCCAGATCCTCCCCTGTGCCTCCTTCTAGCAGTCAGTTTTCATGTCACTAACCAACACACCTGTTTTTGTGGGAATAGTGATTCCCATTTCCCATCCCTTATTAAAAGAAAAGAAAGGAAGTTTTTCTCTGTTTGGAGTCAAAGGAAGTGGGGTTGTTCCAACCCCCCGGAGCAATCTTCTTAAACCTTTTTCTTCTCAAGTGCCTCACTTAAGCACCAGAAACTTTACGTTGCCTTCCCAAACCACAAGTTACTTGCTTGAAAGTGGTTCACGGAATCAGGCGAAGAGGACTTAGTTAAAGCCTCATTAAACACACAGCAAAAAGATCCCAGTGTTTTAGGGTCCCGCTAGGCACATGCTGTAGATTCCCTCCTCCTTTACTCAAGCTCACCTGAGACAAGGAGAAGGTTACCAAGACTGCTACTCCACCTCTCTCTCTAACCCTCCTCTCTCAGCCTGCTTTAATTCAAGCCCTTAACAAATCGAGATTCATAAACATGACTACTCTAGGGTTTCTTTCCCCAACCCTCTCAAAACTGATGAGGCGAGGTAGCAACCTGCTCTCGGTGAACTTGCTTCAGCAAGGGGTTGGACTAGATGATCTCCAGAGGTCCCTTTCAACCCTGACCAGTCTGTGACCGTGAAGTTTGAAGACTTTGTTGTCTTTGTTCGTTGGGATAGTACCACTATGTTGTGAGACACGACCAGTATGATGGTATTTCAAGGTTTTGCTGGGAGCCATGCATCAATTGCTTCAAAACATGTCTTGTAACCCCCCCTCTCCAAAACGGGAGCAGGGGAATTCACTGACTTGTGAATGGTTAGCCGTGTTATCATATGCCATTCACCAGCGGTACCAATGCGAACAGCTTGCACAGCTAGGATTGTGCTCGTAGTCCTGGGTGGGTTAAAGTTGATAATGGAACCAAACTGGGAATTGTTTCTGAACCTCTCTGCTTGTTTTCAGGTAGGTTCTTGGAAAGCTCTGGAGACCACAATGGGGTCAGGCTGGGTGCTTTAGTAAAACAGGCCTATTTCAAGCAGATGTAGTAAATGCAGCTGTTGCTGGAATGTTAGAACAGCTCAGAAAGTATCTACTCTTGTAACCACTGGTGTTCATAAGGTGGTGGTGTTCTCCCTCACTTGTAAACAAGTACAGAAACACACATTAAAAAAAAGAATTATCTTCCTGACGTTTCGTGCAGGTAGTGCCTTGTATTAAGATCTGCCTGGCTCTTTTAATGAGAGCTAGAAGCAAATTTATTAACATATCATTCCAGGTTTCTCTCTTTCAAAGTGCAGAGCAACAAAAGTTGTGTGCAGGTCTTTTACTGTGAGACTTAGCTCAATTTTGCAGTCCTGTGGGTTAAGAAATCCCCCGATTCCTGTGAATAGTAACTGGCTCCACGTTGAGATCTATCCAGTAGTCACTTCTTAATCCATTTAAAATGTGTTCTACTGATACAGCACGGTGCTAATCTTTTAATCAGAATGTCATGGTATGCTCAGTCAAGTGACTTAGAAAAGTCTATATTACATCTACATAGTGAATTTCATCAAATAAACATAATCTCAAAAAAGAATAATTCATGGTTAAGTTTAAACATTCTGATAGTTTGTGTTTAAATGAAGATACGCTGCAGGTGAACTTTAAAACTTTTAATTCAATTGTTTTGATGGATTGTGTTTTGTTAGTGTAGCTTTCAGGAAAACAGAAAACGTGCGGACTTATTTCTTTCAAATTGTGTTTGGGAAATTGCTGGAATGTTTCATTTTCACCTTTATAAAAAAGCTAGTCTCAACAAAATCTTTCTGGCTTATCAAGATAGAGAATTTGAATAAGATCAAAACAATATTTTTGGAAGAGATAATATCATAAAAATTCACATTTCTCTGCTTCATTTGGCTTCAAGACTAAATAACTGAAATGGAACTAGGTTCTAAATTATAACCATGAAACTGTCTAGCTCTCTTCTGTACTAAAGACTATTTATATGACCCTTGTGCTCTTGAAAGATAAAACAGTCTCCTTTACATGTGAGATGATAATTAAAAGGAAAGAAGCCAATATCTAGACCTCTTAGCTCTGTATTCAGCAGCCAGCTCAGCATTCCCAGCAGAGGTGTACAAAGCATTACTTTTAACAAACCAGGCAAAAGCAGCTCTTGAAGATTATCTCTCCGATGGTAAAAACACATTCACATGCTCTGTAGCACAGCGTAAGGATGGCAGGTACAAGATAAAACACGGTGAACTCATTAAGAGGTTGTTGCAAATCATAAATACGTAGTAGTATGACACCTTTGTTCCGGCTCTGTTTATTTTTTATGTAGAATATAGACATAATCTAGTTGAAATAGGAAGCTTACAACAGATTTAACTTTCCCTCTAGATTTTGGAGCTCAGCACCTCAAGTAGTGGCATGTGTTGACTGAATGGCATCATCTTGAGGACACCGTTTGCTCTGAGTTAACAAACTGTAGTGCAGAGGACATTGTCTTTCTCCTTGCTGTACAATAGGAACAGTTCTATTCTTTAAGCCATGTTCAGTTGGCTTCATAACCAGTCTTCCTCTAGCTTTTCCTGTGACAGCTCAGAATCACCATGACGTCAGCCAAGGTAAGCTAACAGTTCTTGTGCCCTGCCAGTTCATCTAAAATATATAACAAGTTGGCATCACAGTATATTCTGAAATCCTAATTCCCAGGAAATCCTAAGTCCCTTCAGGACTGTGACTGTATCTGGCTCTGTTGCTGTCACCTGCCCTGACAGCGTGGATTGTCAGGATGGTTTGAGTGCACAGGTTTGCAGTTAATGTGCACAGTTAACATTAATCTGAATATTTGTGAACAGATTCTTAGAGTAAGACTGCTTAACACGATTACGAGAGTTTGGTTAACGGAGGTAAAGAAAAGTGAAACTATGCAACCAGGATTTCTGCTTGGTTTGGCACCAGGACTCCTACACACAAAAACATCTCAGCATCTGTTACTGTTCCAAGAAAGAGCAAGTTGTAGCTTAGTCATGTACTAAGAGTGTGGTTTAAGAGGGAGGGCAAAGCAATTTGGGGGCTGCTGGTGGAATTCACCCTTTGGAATTAGTTTATCAGGGCATGTGGCTGAGCTCCTGCCCTAGGACTTGCCTAGGGGTTAAGGTTAAGATTAAGGTTAGAGCTCTGAGAGTGAGAAGTCCAAGACACCTGGTGGAAATGGGGCTCAGGAAGCTTGCCAAAGCAAAGGCTAGCCAGCTACAAGAACTGGCCCCTGTGCAGCCCTTAGCCATGGATATCAGGGTGTTCTAAGGCGTAAGTTGCAGCCTAGGGCTAGGGTCAGGTAGGGCTGGCTCTGGTGCTGGTGACGGCGGGGTATTTCCCTGCCAGAACTTTGTAACTCTCAGTGGAATCACTCATTTCCCTGCCCTGCTACATATGCAACGAACACACCTGCCAGCACCAAGCCTGGCTCTGCACAACAGGGACGGAAAGAATATATGGGATGTAAATAAGCACCATAAATACTCCATGCCTACAGTGTTGCCTTTAATGCTGAGGGAAGGTTCCCGTCAGTTAAAAAATGCTAAAGCTGCCATTGATCCTAGCAAGTCGCCCCAACAGCTCGTGTGTTCTTACCTTTCAGTGCAGATTAAGCTCACAGAGGAATCGCAGAAAAGTATGTTTGGGGAGAAGATGAATACAATTTAAAATGCAGTTGAATTTTGTTAAGAATTATATAGGTATAAATTTGTGATAACAAAAAGTGTACTAAAATTAGAGGTGTTAGGAGTTGTACAGTTTTCCCAAAGCTTAAGAAATAAATACTGTAGCATTGTACTATCACAGCAGAACTTTGGTTTCTGATTATCAATCTGTATTCTTAAAAGGTAGTAACTCGCGCTTAGCATAATTCCATGTCTGTAATTAGCACCAGATAGCTTGTGAAAATAGTAAATTAGATCTAATGTTAACAATAAAAATGTATGCATTGCAACTTTATTGAAACATTTCTCTGCATCGGTCGGAATAATATAGTGCTGTGTGTCTATGAAGAAACCCCAAGTTTGTAATTGTGTTGTAATTATGTCCAAGATGGCTGTGAATGCATTTGAAGTAGTTTTAGTTTTGCTGATGTGAAGATGATGTATTCTAGGCTCAGAAGCTAGGGACACGCAGGTCTCTGTCTGCTGCTGTCAGTGCAGTCTAGATCAGTACAAAAGTTGTCAGCACAGAGAGGTTTATAAGAACAGAAACTGTATGTAACAACATTTGGGAAGAAAATAAAATCTGGAATCACCACAACCAAATTGGAGGGGTTTTATGAAGTTCAGCAGAGATCTTAAAACTCATGATTTTTGAATATTACATGGTATTGCGCTAGGTAAGAAAATCTTGCAATATATCTCCACCTTTCTGTAACTGCCTTTGTACTCTACCTCTCTTAAAACAAATTGCAAAGAACTTATTTCCATAATGATTATGCAGCAAACTACATAAAACCTTAGAGTTACAGTGAAGTAGAAAGACTTACACTATAAAAGAGAAGAAAAATAGGAGACTTTATTAATAGAAGACGATGGACTGTGTTATGTTTCTTCTTCTGTAAAGTTTCAAAGCCTCTTTAAAATAAATGTAGAGCTTAACCATACCGCATCAACATTATTTATTGAGCATCGTATAAAAAATTTTTATACCTTTGGGATTACGTTGTGATGTAGTCAGAGGAAATGTACCCTCAAAGAATCTCTAGAAATGGGGAACATAATGAGTGGTGAGAAGAATTCATTGAATTATTCACAGTCAAGAACAGCAATGTATGCAGGTGCATGGCTTCTAACCTTTAGTTTCTGTTTAATTTCTCTTTCTCAACTAAAGAAATAGTATCACTTATGTAGTAACTAATCACTTGGACATGAGTGTTTCCTGTTTATGGAAGTTTAACATAAAATGAAAGCACTCTATGCTGCACTCCTTTGCACAGCCTTCATCTTTCTTACTGAATACCTGATAAAACATTTCACAGAAAAGCTTTACATTTCATATGTGGTATAAGTAAATGTTTAAAACCTGTGATTGGGACTATGGAAAAAGGGAGAGCTGGTCTTTAAGACATTCAGAGCTTTCAAAAACATACATTTATCCTGAGTAGAGCTGCATCTGCAGCTACAGTACAGCTTACAACATTATGTGCTGCCCACTCATGACAGCCTACAGCCTCTGAGGAGGATATGGACTGTGTTGCAAAAACAACCTTGGGACCATTTTCCAAAGAGTGCTCTTCTCTATTGCAAGAATCTTTTCGTGTTTTTTTTTGTTGTTGTTGTTATTTTGTTTTGGTGGTTTTTTGTTATTTATTTTGTTGTTGTTGTTTTAAATTGTTTACATCTAAAAATCTGTTTCCTCTTCTTCCTGTGAGGTATTACATAAAAAAAGGTGGACTAGGAAAGGAAGAGTTGAGGGTAAATGTAAACAGGACCAGAATCCACCACATTGTTCTTCCATTCACATCTAGTCAAGTTTACAAACTCACTGATAGCAGCATTGCCTGTATATTTCTCTGACTAGATACAGTTTTGAGGACTTTCATTTGCACAGTGATCCAACCGCTAGCGAAGAGGTCCCACTGTAAGAATGCCTTGCTCTTGCAGAAGGTCCCTACAGGAGACTGGGTGCTATGCACACTCGTGATTCTTATCTAGACCCTTAATTAGCATCTTCTACCTTTGCCACAGCTCACAAAAGGACCACTTATACTGACGTTGATGACCCTGTTTCTTCTGGGATTAGCCTGGAACAGAGCACGCTTGGTGTCAGAGCAGGACGGGCATGAAGAGATGAAAGAGAACCTGTTTGCTGTCAGCAGATCCATGCTTTTCCTCGTGATTGATGCCCCCTCACCCAGCCTAGCAAAGCTTCCCAGGCAGTCCCTTCTTGCCCCTCTGCTGTTGCGCAGGTCTGTCAGCAGCCCTACAGCAGGCTTTTGGGGTAAGTCCTTCTGCCTTCTACTGCTGGAGGAAGGAAATTACACAAACAGCGTAAGGATGAGAAACAACTCAATTTGCGGGGTTTTCATTCAAAAAAGAATCTGAGAAGCTTGCCTAAATGGGAGAGAGATCGTGAGTTAACGAACATATCCCTTCTGTGATGCTGAGTGACATTTACCCATGAGCCTCGCTATTAAAATTAGTAAAATTAAAATACTATTCTTATTCACAGCACTGTAGAATGAATACACATTCATTGAAAGTCTGTGGGGGGAAAAGCTAAATAATCTCATATAAAGTTAAGTGAAACCATATCTGAGAATTCAGTTGCGTGGCAGAGAGAATTGATTCATAGCTGTAATTTAATCAGATGAGAAGAGTATGGTAAGCACATAACCTAAAAATGACATCCAAAGTTAAGCCAGTTGAGAAGGCATCAGAATAATCAATATAGCCAAATCAGTAAGGAATAAATCAATTCACGGCCATGTGAATTAATCTCTACAACTTTGCAAATGCTAGTGTGTTTAGAATTGTTGATTCAAGGGTTTTGTTCAAGGATAACAACCACTCTGCAATTACACAGAATCATGTGTAGTTTTACTCTACAATTGGTGGGTAATTGTTGTTCTTAAGCTTCCAATTTATCTAAACAAAAAAGAGCAAAGGGAGCAAGAGGAGGGTGATCCCACAAGTTACTGACCATTCTCACCCTCCTCTGACAAAGGACCAAGAATGTGTTTTATTTCAGGCAACTAAAGGATTCTGCTAAAATTGCTGATACTTTAACTTGTCAGAGTCTATGTAGTAAGAAACTCAGTTACAGCTGTTATTCAGAGCATCCTAGCATTCCTGTCTGTAAGATCATGCACAGTTTCAGTGGAATTACTCCTGGGTATGAAGTCACTTAGACGAAATGCTGAGAAAGTTGCTGAGTTTCATCCAGTATTTTCTAAACTGTAAGCTTGTAATGAACCCTTTCAAATTGGAATACCGTGGCCTCATAGCCTGTTAGTTAATTAGCTGCTTTTTGGAGTCTATATTTATGCAAGAAATCCATGACAGAAAAGCATTAACAAGTAACTCAACTCTTGTACCTGTATCATACTGACCAAGTTCCTAGCCTAATGCAAGAGGTTCCCCAAAAGTTTAGAATTATCAACAGCAAGATAGTTCCATGTTGTTTATGACGGACAAGTGAAGACAACTTCGCTCCTTGCTAAGTAGAAATACCTTGTAATTCATCAGTGAAAAATAGCTGAAAATCCTATGTATGTTAAGACAAAGAAGTTCACATAGCCTGTGTAAATCAGATTTTTGCCAGAAATCATCAGGAGACATAGAAATAACCTGGGAAAGTCAAGCTTTGAGGCTGCCCTGGTTGGCTCTATAAATAATGAGGGTTATAGCCCTGTGCAAAGAATGTTGGACGTGAAACTAAACAGCATGCATAAAAAGCAAATCGTCGGCACTGGAATCTGGTATTCAAATTGCACATAAATTCCTGTTACACTTGAGTTAAGGGGAAGCTCTCAAATTGGACCTTCTGATAAATGGATGCTGTCTATACTGCTACCTGTCTTTCTGAGCAAGTTTTTGAAGGTGAGTTTGGCCCATGGCTTTCAGTGCTCTTAGCCTAATTTTTTGCATAAAACAAAAATTATTTCTAAAAGTGATTCTCTTGTGATACCTGCAGGCATTTTTACAATACTGGGAAGCTAGACAAGAAATAGCCAATAATGTAAAAAGGTTGCAATGCTGTGGTTTCCCCAACACATTGTATATCTCCCTGGCAAAGCCAGTCTGTTTGCCATTATTTCAACTATTTAAATCATCTGAGCTCATTTCTAATTTGAATACACTTGAATGCCCCAAAGAAGACATTTCCAAAGAGCAAACTGGGTTGTTTAGTAACTCTGCTAGAATATAGGTGTTGTATATGGTAGATGGGTGCAGACTACCCAAGGAGTCAAGTGTTCCAGGGCATTGCCACTGCACAACAGCTGTACTGTGTACAAAATTGGCCAAATATCTCAATAGTTTGATTCTTTAAAGTTAACCCCTTTTTAATGTGTAAAAGCACCTCATAAACTATAGCTACAGCAAATTAAAATCTGCTCTGTTAACAAAGATGTGGGAGGGTAACTGAACTAACTACTACGTAAGACACATTTCTTACTGTAGCCATCGATTATAATGTTGTAATTCAATTCACTGTTTCTCTGCCTCTGTGCTGGGTGGTCATTCCTATCTCTGTCTCCATCATGCAGAATACTTGCATTTCTAGGTTTTTTTCCAGCTTTATAAGGTTGAGCAGCAGCCACTCAAGCTTTCAAATACCGGAAGTCAGAGCTTGTTTTTCAGCATCCTGATGAACTCATTTCAAGGAATTGAGGTTATTTGATGTAGGCAAGTAAACGTCAGAAAAATCAATTACCTTTTTTAGGTCAACTGTTAGCCATTGTTTAGTCGTGCTTGATCAATGCAGAAGGGGAAACACTACTAATGTTAATTTGGACACATCAGAGCATCTTTCTGTGCTTTTCACAGATACTAATGAAACTAGAAAAGAGCTATGTTGTGTTGGGGGGGCATCCCCACTTCAGACTAATTATTATGTTTGTAATCAGGTAATGTAGTCTACAAATATTTAGACTAGCTTCTTTTAAAGTTGCAAACTTACTGTTGCTTTAAGGATAAACGTGTTGTATAATGAACCATTATACATAGTGTGCTGTTTTCCATAAGAACATGATCCCTCTTGTGTAAGCAGTGCCATGAATGCCGCCAGCCAGGATATTTTTGTATTGGCTCCCCAATCAGTCTGGGTCTGGCAGGTGCAATGCGATACAAATATGGTTAAGTGGTTTTCAGATCCAACTGAGGCCCAGAAGCAGGCTGTGTGTTTTCCCAACCAAGCCTGGCATTGCGCAGAGCCTGCTCAGGTGGGTCTGGGCAGTGTTCCCAGAACCAGGAGTGAGAGGAGCACGGTGGGGAGGCAGAGTCAGCCTCTCCATAGAGCTTGCCCAGGTTCAACAGGGCTCGTTGGCCTCAGTTTGGTGCCAGCCTCCCTGGATGTGCACCAAGTCATGCTTTCGTGCTTCTGCAAATAAACCCTCCTGGCGAAGGGAGCGTAGCGTAGAGGCTTCCGAGCTGGCTGAAGCCCAACTCGGTAGTACATGAATTACCTGCCATTACTCAGTGTCCCACTCCCTTATTCCCTTGCATACTACAGCTGACTACACATTCAAGTAAGCAGAAGATCTACAGGACAGTAACACTGGCAATCCTTCTGTAAGGATATGCAATGTTAATAATATACAGAAAATAAATCCAGGCATAAGAGAGACTGCTAAAAAGTCCTAGTATCAAGGAGGTTTGAAGCCTTCATAAGAGGACTCTAGGTTATAACAAAATAGTTAATTTTTCTTTATTGAGGCAGAAAAGTGTACATTGGCAATGCTGGAAGACTGCTGGTTGGTAATAGTATTATAAACAAGTCCCTGAGCCATCTCCTGGGACTGGGCATCGTTTGACCAAGGCGCTAAACTAGATGGCTTCTTGAGGGTCCCTTAATCCGACATGGTTTCATAGCCAAAACACAAAGTCTGATAGCAATGCCTCTGTTCATATATGACATTTATTCTGTGTATTTCATATGAAGCATATTCTACTGATTACTTGCACCAACTGTTGTTCTTGTATTTCAGAAATAGGTGGCTGCTAGTTAGTGCAGTGAATGTTACCAGCCCTCTCCTTTTCTCAGATTCTGTCTTTTGCTCAGGTGCATCAATATTGTTGGTGTTTAGTTCACATGCAATTTATCTAATTAGGTTACACAACTTTTCTGATTTTCACCACTGGCAAGTTATATTCTGTAATTTTGATTCAGGCTCATAGGTGGCACACAAAAACCCATGCAAAAATGTGGTGAGTTAGTTTGGCAAGAGACAAAGTTTCTCTCTTGGGAAGTGATTGAATGATGTTTTAAGTGGTCCCCAGCAGAGAAAGCAAAATACTGATTGGTCACAAGTTCTGTAAGACAGCTGACAGGCAAAAGTAGTGTGCCAGGGTGGAAATGATGTATTTTGATCAGTGATGACATGTTGAGTTGGAACATAAGGCAAATAGAATAACAACAGATTGATTGAGAGGGTGAGTGGAAATGTGAAATTTGTGAGAGAGGATGAGTGTTGTAAAGTGGCCTTGATCGCATGCCCGATATGTTTGATTGCTGTCTCTGTAGGCCTGGTGCCATTATCTTCAGGTAGTAAAAAATACGCATGAAAGATACTCAGCTTTTCCTTCTAGCAGTCATGTAACACTGCAGTTGCAACACTAGCAAGTAAAGAACCAAAATGTTTAAAAATGTGAAACTTTCCATAAGAAGTGCACTCGGGTGGGGAAGGGAAGGTTTCCTTAATCAGAGATTAAAAAAGAAAGAAATCCGAAGTCAAGGATTTTCTGTTTGCTTGTAAGCAATCCCATCTGGGCCAAAGCAATGCAATATACTAGTGCTTTATATTGCTATGAAACATAGCTTTCCAGTGGGGTAGATCTTCCCTCTGTATCACAGTTTGCATGACATCGGTTGTTTGAGCCAGGCTGCAGTTCAAGGGAATAATGACCATCGTGATGACACGATGGGGCAGAAGGCTTGCAACCTGCCAGAATTAGGATGACTTTGAAACCTAGTGTGAATATAATCAGAATTAGTCAGGCATTTCCTAAGCGTGTATTTGCTTTTAGGTAACAAACTTAATGGATCTATACATTTCCAGGTTTGACTTACTCTTTAAAGGTTTTTTATTCTTTATGATCAAGGTCAGGTCAAAACCTTGATGGGCCATGAAAGTTTGCCATTGATGACACCTTTGATTTGAATGAATGGTTATAAGTATGATGCTTTTGAATCCAAAGTCTTGCTGACTGCATAGTACACTAGCAATATCAATAGCTATTTACACTGTGCACATGGGACAAAATTAAGCAGTGGTAGCTTATCGGAGAGAGAAATTTGGGAACTTACTATATCCTTAAATGAGAGATTTATATAGAAATGTCCCCTGATGTTTTTTTCATCCTGCCTTTCTTGTGTGGAGCTCTAAACAAAACAGTAATGCTCCTTTAGTATACTCTTCCACTGATTTTTATTAGGCTGTTTCCCTAATGGCTTTCAATCTCTTGGCTATTTCCTTCTGACAGACCCTGTCAGAAGCTGTCATTGCAGAATGCGATTCTCAATAGCATGCAATTAACATTGGGGTTTGCAAGTAGTGAATGAGGTCAGGTTTACTTGTCAAAATAGTGCCTTGTTTTAAAAGCCACCTGGGAGACATGAGTGGCCGGTGGCTCTGCAGCCCATCTGTCTCCTGTCAAGCACCACGTGCCTGATCATCACTGCGAGGTGGCCCCACCTTGCACAGTGTTGGAGGGCATCAGGTCCTACATCCATACGTGAAGTCTTCATAAAGCAGAGACCAGCCCAAACCACCAAGGCTAGAGTTGAATTCAAACCACAGAAAAGGTCAAACTACCAGAAGAAATTATCATGAATCTTGTTTACATGCTGAAAACCAAGGCACAGACAACTGCCCATTCCCTGCCATCTGACAGGCAAGTCATAGTATAGAATTAAGAGACACAGTTTGGTGTTCCACCTTCACAGGGAATATGAGTGTTAAGATCTCATGTCTGTGTGTGTATCTGTGCCTAGATACAAGTATATATCTCTCTGTATAGACAAGGATGCTGTGGTATGTCCTTTAGTTCTCACAGGAAGGAATCCTTGCTGAGATGTCCTGGCTTTGGGTCAGGTTCCAAATGAGCCAGCGGAGAAACAGTGGTGTCAGCTAGGGAAAGCATTTCATACTTAACAAGTGCTTAACACAGAACTTCGTATTAATCATGTTACAGCAAAATCTACCATGTGCTGTAGTGTACTGGATAGATCTCATGAAAAATTAATCTGCAAGCATTCTTATGCTCTGCAGAAAAAATAGCCCAAACCCATGTTTCTCATGAGAAAATTATCTAGTTTGAGAATTTAAAAAAATACTACCCACTGCTGTTACCTAATTCCATGAAGACTGTGAAACAAATGAAGACTAGCTATGAAGAAAGTAAGTGTGAGTATCCAAAATCCAGTTTTCCATGGGAAATAATGGTACTGTGCAGAATGATCGGGGCAAAGGTACCTACTGTGTTGCCACTACAAACCGGGTTTCCACTGTGCTTAAGATGCAAATATGTGTTACGCTGGGTGGTATGTGCTTCACAGTGATTTCTTATTTATCACGTTTTGCATAGTAACTTTAATTATATCTTACTGAAAACATCAATTTACTATAAACTGAAGTATATTTCTTATTACAATTTTGCTGTTTTCATGACTCCAGAGTATAAATGCAGTTAAATGTTTGTTAGGAGGTATTGAATACT
Source organism: Ibycter americanus (assembly GCA_035590275.1). NCBI lineage: Eukaryota > Metazoa > Chordata > Aves > Falconiformes > Falconidae > Ibycter > Ibycter americanus. The sequence continues at coordinate 3,246,113 of JAVJGI010000064.1, forward strand.
ATAAGAATGTCTTGGTTCTGCTTTTGAAAACTGTCAATTAACAAGCATTCTAATTAAGAAAAGGGGAAAAGAAAAAATGCAATCAAAACGGAGGCTCTCCATAAATTGTCTTTTTTGCTTTTCAAATAATACGTACCGTTCTGTAACACAGTGGAACAATGTAAAAGAAGCTTTAAAAATATAGCATGCCAGAAACAGATTCCAAAACCTATCTAGAAAATTATAAACATGTAATTAAAATAAGAAACTGAGAAAATAACTATTTGTGGACTTAGTCATAAAATAACTATACACAATTTAATCAAAACAATCTGTGCTATTCTCCCTGTTTCATGGAATTTCATATTTTACTAATTCAGTTAGCTGACCAAGCTTACTGATGTCCACTATAATCTGGTGCCAAATTCAGCAAAGACAGACTAGATATAGCTTGGCCAAACCAAGGAAAGGATTTGATACATTTTGTAAGAAACAGTGCTTTTTGACAGAGAATGTTTTTAAGCTTTTATGGGATCTTTGAGCAGTACGAACTGACCTAGATCAAATTGGTGATGCTGGGGTTTTTACCAGTCAAGAATGTGAGGAGGAAATATTCCCAAACAATTTTTTTTTTTTTAATTGTCCCATGCAGAAGGCCAACAATGTTTTTATGAGCTCTTCATCAGTGCCAAGATTTCTAGCAAGAGATATACTTGAAGAAGGCCAACTCCACAACAGAGGTTCAGTTTATATGATGTTTGCATTAGATAAGAAGCCTGGAACACAGCTAGTGCATCTCCTTAATGTGCTAATCATCACGTCTTGTTTATTTTAGGATCTATATCCCTCAGGCCCTTTCCTTGTAGATGCCTCATTTTCGATAAACAGCAGTATGTTAGGAAGGCTTTATGGGTTGAACTCCCTCGGTTAATAAGGTGCCCTGTGTAACAACTGCCTGTAACTCAGGCTTGTTGTCATTCAGATATGAACAGGACAACAAAAATTAACTTCTACTGCAAAGGGGTGATTTCCCCTGAGTACATAAAATGAGTAATTACCCTGGCAAAGAGATTTCTAACTCTGTCTCTTCATTAAAGAGTAAACCCAACTCTTCCATGCCAAAGAAAAAAGCCTTTGAAGAAGTTTGGGGGTGTCCCAATACAGATCAGAATAGATTGTATTTTTTATGAACTGAAATTTTTATAACTCAAGAGAGCTATTTCTGACCAGGCCCAGTCCGAATCAGTATTTTCTCCAGCTGTTCACTCTCTGTGCTTCCTTCTCTCCATGCACAATTTAACTTACATTGAGCTCGATCAGTCTCTCCCTACATGATTAGTAACATGCCCCTTTTCTCAGTTCATTGATACCTATGTCTGTGGGTGTACCCAGCTTGGATTTAATTCTTTTACTTTTATGTATAGCTAGATAGATACACACACACACACACACATATATATGTGTATGCATATGTAAATTTTTGCACCCTCTACTAAGCAGTTATTCAGCTTGGTGGGAGGGGCATATATAAGGTGAGCTCTAAAGCTGATTTAGGAGCAGGAATATTGCTTCTGTGTCTTCAGAAGGCATTTAAAAGTCTACACCTACATGAAAATAAAGCAATTCCGTAGTCACAGAAGAGGAAATTAAAGGAGAGGGATACGATGAGATTATCTAGCTAAAAAAAAAAAACAAACCAAACAAAACAAACAACAAAAAAAAACCACAACAAAAAACTCCCAACCAAAACCCAAGAGAATATCATCGTTTTGCAGCAAGTGTATGTACAAAGACCCAGATCAGCTAAGAGAGAGAGTAAAAAATTGAGAGCTGGGAACAAGCATACAGGTGAAGGAGTCAGCAGGCAGGAAAATGAGACACTTTTGAACTGAAGGTGAAAGCAAAGAAGGAAAGAAAATGAAGGCAAAGTGTTAAAGCTGCAGCTAAAGAAGATGACAAAACTGTGAGCGAGGATAAAAGCAGTCATGCAAGGGAATTTGAGAGAGAATTATATATTGCGGGACTGAGACAAAAAGGATTTTAATGGAGAAGCAAGAGAAGGGGGTGAAATAGGACTAAGAGAACAACACACTGAATGATTCTCCTTGCTCTTCCTTTCATAGGGCTCTGGGAAACCTTGTGCTCATCCATCTCTAGTGCTGCCATTGGTTCATGAATGGGCAAGACCAGATGAAGATTGTGCCTTGCCTAACAAAAATTAAATCTTTCTCTGAGCATCAGATGTAATTTGGCCTTTAGCGTGTTTCTGGCTGGGTGTTTTCAGGAAACATACAGTTACAGATTAAAGGTAACTAGAAAAGGACAGTGTCCTCAATTCACCCTATCAAAACATCACAACAAGCACTTGGACAAATTCTGTTGTTTTATGGCTTGTGAGAGTCCACAGTCTCTTACCGCTGCAGAGGATATAAACTGGCAGGTTTTTTGCTTGTGTGGATTATTAAGTACTCCATGAAAATCTCATTGCATCCATAGCGAGGACAGCAAAGTAGGAGAGATGGAGCAAAGGGTTATGGATGTTAATGAATTGGGACGGGCTCCAGGAAAGCAGTGGGGAGGTACAGTAAAATCTGGAAATGTCAGAACTGAAAAGCAGAACAAAAGGAGAAAGACCAAGATGTAGAATAATATTTCAGAAACATAACGGATACTGGTAAAAAGATGGCACAGCACAAACTTGAAGCTATGTGTAATTGTTTTAGGGGAGGGAAATGTAAAAGCACCACAAGAAGGTAATAAGCAATTACTGGGAATTTAATTCCATTCTGTGTTTCTTCTACACTTTGAAATGATAAAACACACAAGGCAAATCAGTGGAGGAGAAAGTCAATTACAGTAGCAAATCAATTAGGGTAAAGAGTCAAACCAATCAAAACTGCAAGGTAACTAATGAAGGACAATTAACAACAATAAGTGGATCCAGTGCTGCTCAGATTCAGAAATGAAAGGAAGACACAGAAGTGACATCAAGCTTTAGAGGCTACAGAAAGTGATCTATTCAGAGGGAGAATATGCTGTGGGCCTGAACTCTATGTATTCAATGGGCTTTAATAACCAACTTCAGGATGTACCAGGGTGAGGGAAAATTACTTTATAAGCCTTTGGTTTTCTACTAATATATACTGTTAGCATAGTAGTGAGAGCCCAGTGCCACAGTCTGTCACCAATCCGTGGGCTTTAGTTATGCCCCTAACCTCTTTGACCCAGCTGTATTTATACAATTTAAGACTAGACATCCACACTGGAAGTTACTTCTGAAGATGAACAAACAAGATACATAACATCATAACTCTGAGCCTAAAATTCTGCATTACAAACACTCTTCAGGAAGGTGTCTGTGTGCCACTGTCAGTCTTAAGTCATCTAATCATTCCCCGAGTAATCTCTCAGTGTGAGGAAAGAACAGCTTAGTTTAAATCTGCCTGTGATGATTCTTCTATAAACATTTTTACATTACAGATCCTTCTTAATGTCCGTGAAGGACCAATGACCATTTTGTTAGAAGCAAAAAAAAAAAAAAAAAAAAGTGTTTGCTGTGGAAGAGCAGAGATTAGTAATCCAAACTGGGCTACTAATGGTGTTGACGTCTTTTATAGATTTCTGTTCAGTCTTGGCTAATAGTTGACATTCTTCCTTATCCTGAAGCACACTTTATCCTAAATTGTCCCCACAGAGAACAGCACTGCTTGATATATTCAGAACTAGGTTGGCTAGATGATCTTAATTCAAGAAAGTACTGAATTTGTCTGTGGTTCATCTATAATGTACTAAAAGGAAAATTCCCCAGCTAGACAAGTAAATTATTAACTCATAAGTCTATGTGTTGTAATTTGTGTATAGTAATAACTTATCTTTGAGTAGGATTGAAAATGTGTATGGAGAACATGAATAGAGTCAGAAATAATTGGTTATTTCCAAACACAGGGAGAAATAGTGAAGCCGGGCTTAACAGGAGACATCTGCCTTTTGCCTGCCTGAAGGGTGCTCTGCTGGTCATGGACACACTAAGGCTGGTACTACTGGTGCAGCAGCTGCTAGGAAGCAAATTTTGAGGTTAATGCTTAAGATAAGATAAATCCAGATGTCTTTCTCCCAGCAGATACAGTCAAAAATAGAGACAAGGTGATGGACACTGTAAAGGAAACTTTTTATTTTGTTTAATTGAGTTTCCAGTGATACAAACAACTGTATTCTTGCTTCATAGAATTTTGAATTCTGACACAAAACTGTTTCATTAGTTGGTCTGTCCATACATCTGGTGTAGAAATACTCAGCAGCTTTTAAGTAGGAGCTAGTTATTTTTACCTCTTATCCAATTTACTTCTCAGAAACCCTAGACTTTTTTGACTGAAGAATACCTGTTTTGTCTGTAAGCCCCAAAACAAATCAGTTAAAGCTGTAATCAATAATTATACTCTATCTTTAGGGTTCTAAATCTGTACATCATGCCCCTTGCAAGCACGTTCAGGTAATTACCGTGCTGTAATAAGCTTGATAGCTCTGGTCTTTGCAGTTCGTTGTCATGCGTATTTTTTTGGTCTCTCAGAAACGCTTTGCTCTTGTAAAGGAGATGCTGTTTATTTGGAGTGTTTTACCTGTCTAAAGCAGCCAGCAACCCCTTTTTTTGGTACAGAAATCGTGATGTGTTGATGTTGAGGTTCTTTTCCCTCATGGTCCTGCTGGACAGAGTCTGCTGTGGTGGATCAGGACTGTTCTTGATTTCCTGTGTGCTTACTTAGCTAATTAAAATAACAAATCTTCACAGCTGTCTGCTTTGGATTCATCCTTATCACCATAAACTAATTAAAATAATGCAACTGGTTGCAAGTCATTAGATATCAACTATACTTTTCATACAATTATAAACCTAAAGGAAAAAAAAAGAAACAACCACAAAATAAAACAAAAACTTGGTTCCTCTGCTCTTTCATCCTTAGCTAATTGCAACTGTTTTCTTAAGATGCCTACACGCTAACTTAGGCTTTCATCTGTGGTTTTTTTTCCTCTGATATGTTCTTGCAATTGTATTTTTGTAGCCTCCCACTGCATATTTTCTCCTGTCACTTGTAAGTTTTCTCAAGAGTGAACATCAAAATACTCAGGGTTTCTATTGGGTTTAGTTGGGTACCCTACAGAATGCGTGCTTGTCCAAAGCTTATAAGTCAACTTAGTGGACTGGGGAAATTGCAAATAGGAACTATAATTCAAGAAAGCATTTAAGTGCTGGTTTAATTGTGTTTCCCACTGGTACGTTTGTTCATGTGCTTTAATAGGATACTGATTCAAGCCTGTGGTTTGTATGTAAAATTACTTCTGAAATGAAAGAGATGGAGTTTTCTTACTGGAAAGAGGGGTGATCCTCAAAATGGAAATACTAAACTTATTTTTATTGGAGTTTTTTGTATCCAAACTAATATATGTGTCGCCTAAAAGCCGTGGGGATCCTAATGTAACTGATTAGGCAGGCATATCTGTGCTTTGATGCTCTGTTTATAAAACAGTAGGAATTCAGCACTACTCTCTATTAAAAAAAAATAAAATTGTCCCACTAATTTTACCGGGGATTTTTCTTATGCTGTAACTTAGTATTCTTCTCAGGGAATAATGCTTCTACACACTTCTGAAGTGAGTTTAATCATTTATTTACTGCAAGACCTTCATTTTTAATTAGGTCTTTCCTGTCTTTCTTTTCTTTCTTTTTCCCCAAGAGAAATTTTTGTTACACTGTTCTGTGCTGAACTCTACTTCTGTTTTGGTAGACTTACTTTTAAAGGGCTTCCTTACCTCTTCAGCAGCTGACAGACGTGTTTCCAGTACAAACGATTAATACCTTTCTGTTTTCTTTATTCTATTTTTGCCCATTCACTGTTTTCCAGTTCTAAAATGGTGTCTGGCCAAAAATGGACAGCAAACCTAAAAAAAATCCAGGTTCCAGTTTGTTCAATCCCCAGTGTCTCTCTGCAGAGCTGAAACTGTTTTAAAATTGTTTTAAAAGCTTGAAGATGAAAAAGGCTGTGTGGTAACACCTCAGCATGGCAAAAGCGGTAAGAAGGGATCGATTTGCTTACCTCTACAATATCCCTTGCTGCAGCTGCTGGCATGTAATAATTGTATACAGGGTTATGCCGTAATGTTTTAAAATGCTTCTTCAAGGAAG
>JAVJGI010000064.1:3252369-3283673 GCA_035590275.1 Ibycter americanus
CCTTAACATGTACCCTAGCTGTCCTTCCGAGCAAGAATCGCCCTCTGACCTGAGTTCTGTGGTTTGTGGTTGCAGTTCTTTGCTCTGTGCTGAAGCGGGGCGGGTGCTGGTTAAATGGCACACAGGCTGCTGGGACGGGAACCGCGCCTGCAAACGGCCGGTTCTGCAGGCACCTGCCCATTCTGTAGTAAAATACTTGCTTCACAACCTGCGTGAAGACAGTTTTGCAGGGCAGTTTGGCAGGCAGTTTCCCCTTTACAGGTGTAATTGCATGTTTCTGATCATGTAAGCGTCCTGCTATTTTGACACCCCTTGTGTACCTGCATTTTCAGAATCCAACGCTTTTAGCCAGACACAGCTGGAAATACAAGATAAAATTAGGTATTCTTCTTTTTCCCCTTCTGGTATTAAGCGTGCGATGAAAGAGCTGAAGTGAGTCATAAAGGATAAGGAATATGTTCTAAAGGAGCGGTTCCCAAACTTTCTTGCTTTGTTCTGTATTCTTAAAACTAGTTTCTCATTTTGTTCCACTTATGCCTTTAGCAGACTTGTGTTTCCATGCCCTCTACTAAAATAAATGCCAGCCAAAGCTTAAACGGTCCAATTTATAACATCCTTTTTAAACACTGCAGGTATGAAGACAATATATCAAAGAACAACGCAATGAAGCAAGCATTATTATTAATGTTTTCCATGTTGCTTAAATTATAAGAAACAATCCAAATGCTATAAATGACTTGCTCTCTGCGCTATGCTGCTGAACTACAAAAATGGTTTGCCTTTTTAAGTTATTTAATTTGTTTGAGCTTCCTGCCCATTCTTCAGTATGATATTAGTGAACGGACATCAAAGTTCACCTTGCTCTCTCTCAACAAAATTCAAATGAAGAGAAAAACTGCGATTTAAAGTAGCACCTGGGGAAATCAAAGCCTCGAACTAGCAAGAAGCGTGCGCTTGCTCCACAGTTGCTTTTTGTCAGTTGAGATATTGGTAAGCTTCAGTTAAAAGTCTGGTTTACTTCTTTTCAGTGGTGAATAGGGCAGAGAAAGCCAGTCTTGAAGAGAAATGTGGAGCTTAACGGTTCAGTCAGACACCAGGCTAAACTCATTCTTTCACCACAAAAAGTTGCTAAGCTACGCTTTGTTGGATTTGAACTTGAGTTCATCATCACCTGACAGTTCAATCAAAAGCTTTTTTTCCTTTGTTGTGAAGCCAGGTGGCAAAATATCTTCTGTGAGAATTGGACCCCCGATCCAACTCTGATTTTTCACTGCCAGTACAGTATTTGTTAAATTCTATGTCCAAATTCAGGCACCCCTTTTATTTGTTGGTACACATATGTATATATCTGATACATCAATATCAGTAGTTACGTTGGGATGAACCTTCAGTTTATTTTTAGAGATGGATTTAGTATGTGGCATATTTTCCCTATTTCCTTTGCGTTTTATAAATTACTCTGTCTTTAATGCTGTCCTTGTTTTGTCAGAAATATTAAAACGTATAGCTTTCAGTTTGGTTTTCTTGCCTACTCAGTTCATTGAGATGTGCAAGCAAGTTATTAGGCTGGTCTTCATGGCCACAAGTCATTCTCAAAGCATTCTGCCCATTCAAAACTGAAATCACCATGAAAAGCTTTACGTTTGAAAAAGATAAAGCAGAACTGTCAGAGACAAGTCAACACCTTTCCACATGAGAGTTATCTCACTCATGCTTGGAGAAGATTGTGATCGCTTCCCATTTCACTGAACAAAACTGAAAACAAAAGTGAGCGTGTCACTTGTGGTTTAATTACATTTTCCACCTTTTCACCCTGATCTAGAATGACTTCAGATTGATGGGCAATTTGGGGCAACCTGCTGTTTATGAAGGATGCTATAGAGAGGGAGCAAACTTAGCACTGGCACTGCCAGTCAAGTTTTTATCAGAAATTCATTGTGTTTCCCAAGCACTGTTTGTGCTCTATCACAGGAGGCACCTATCCACCTACACCATTCATCAACTGCTCCAGTAAACTAATGAATGTTGCTTTTTCCCCCTTTATCATTGTACATCCTGATACGTCTTCAAAAATCGGAAAGTCTCCAATTGAAACGCTACATATGCAAGAGGCAGAAAATTAGTGATATCACTATTTGTACATCATTACGATGAGTAGTTACTCTGTTTCTTATGTCCCATGTGGCTTTATTTGAGAAGTTACATTTTGATATCTCCTTCATGAATACTTTAAGGAATAATATAACAAATAATTTAAGGAATAGCAACTGTGTCTCAGGAGCTGACAAACATGGTGTCCTTTTGTGCAGATCTTCAAATTTGCAAGCTTGGCAATTTCAACAACATCAAGCTTGCATTTTAGGTTGTTTCAGAGAGCTTTTTAATAATGTGGGTAAGAGCTGGTTTTTACTTTTTGTTTCAATTTGCTTCTCAAAAGCAATTCTCTCTGTTTGTTTTGTTATTTATTTTTTTAAAGACCTTTACTCTGTATGAAGATGCTCCCAAAGCAGGAAACACTCCTTTAGATAACAGTTCATGACAAATAATTCCCCAAGGCACTGATTTGCTTTCTTCACCACTACAAGTAAATCCAGACGATAGACAACTGGGAACATATATTCTTACAATGTCCTGCTGTCTCTTGTACCAATAAGCTACAGACAGCACCAGATCTTTTCAGCTTTCTCATGAAGGCTATGATTCACGCAATCGCCTTTTTCATCAATAACCCTTCATGGGGGTTTTTTGTAGTTTTCTGTCGAAGGTACCACTGCCAGCTGAAAATTACAATTATGTACACAAATATGAAGTAGCTTTCATCCAGAGCATATATAAATCAGTGCAGTCATTTGAATAGAAGACCTGAAGATGAAAAAGGCATTTTAAATGTGTGTGAATTCCCTACCTTGAGCTGCAACTTCAGAATGAATCCAGAACTGACCTAAGTACTTTCTTCACCATTCTTTTTAATGTGAATGATCAATATTTCAATGAATAACTGCCCTGGAGAAGACATAGAATTGCTCAAGTTTACTGGAATATTTTTGGTATTCTGTGACTTCTGAAATACAGGTTTAAAATAATAGTAACTAATCTCGTAATCAGTTTTGGATGAAAGTCACATTAAAATCAACTGGGTTTTTGCTTGATCCAGTACTATAACGTCTGTATCACTTAAATATTTTTTATATTACTGCAAATGCTTCTGACATCATTTATCCTCTCAGATTTCTGCTGGGAGAACAATGTGCAGGGTTAAGAAAATGATAGCATCAGTGAAGCGATGGTTTATAATGGTTATGTTTAATGCTACAAAAACTTGCTAGTTAATGTAAGTTTGTATGCATGTACCGTAGTAAATGGCTACTTCAGATGGAAGGTTATATCTAGAGATAAATGATTATGTCATTAAAATGCTTTCTTTCTCTACACAATGCAAGGGACAGATTTCTTTGGGAAGCTGGGGGACATTCAGGTACTGAGAGCTACAGGGGTCTCAGAGTCCAAAGGTTCTCTATCTGACAGCCCCAGAGATCTTGGGACCACCCCTTGGATGTCCCATCTGTTACGCAACTGTTATGACTGGCAGTGCTTCAGATCAATACATGATTTCCCAGCACAACGTTTGTTTAAGACTTGATAGAAGCAGGACTACCCACAGCATTATCTTTTGCCATCCAGGATTTCCACATGGTGGCATTTTAAATGCTTTATATCTAATTTCAGAAGAGAGATTGACAGTGTATTAAATTTTTCAATGAACAGATATATTTTTCACAACAGGCAAAGAATTTATCTCTAAGCCCTAATGTCCTGCTCCGGAGTTACTGCTGCTGGGAACTACATCAATGGCATGACACTCACATGTCCTACAGGCAAACACTAGGAAAAAATCGGGCCTTTCCTTTCTCAAACATTCTTTTTCATAACTTTTCTTACAGTTGTTTTTTTGTAAATAAGCTCTGTCTGCGCATGAAATAAGGCATGCATCCCTGTACAAAGTCTCATTGTCAGGATTTTGCCATCAGATTGTGCTGCAACAGAAAAAAACAGAAGGGATGAGATGAGACGGGTTTGAGGAAGCGGTTTTAGCAAATCAGTTTTGCATACTGAAGCAAGGTGCCTAAGGCAGAAGACCAATACCTTAGGTTCATATACCATCCACGTAAAGAGAGAATCACAGCTGAGGGGGCAGTTCCACAGTAACAGAGTCAATTGTACAGTACATCTTCCATGAGCTGTGTTACTGCGTGAACACATTGTTGACACAAGAGAGATGACAGAAAGGGAATGGTGAGGGATATGTTGTGTCACGTGTCCTTGGGTTTCTCTGAAAAAGAAGTTCAAGCACTGCCTTCTACTGATTCTGTTGAAAGCTCATTCTGACAGATGCCAGCCCTAAAATCTTCTCTGTATGTCCCCAAAGGGTGAATCAATAGGCTGCTGAGACATAATTACTTACCTACTGTTCCTAAATTGTTAACAAATCGTGCAATTGTTCACTTCCACCAGATGCAAAAAAAAGGGAATAGAAACCTTTTGGTTGATCCTAGTAACTTGTATTATAATGCTCAATTATGATTCACAATTGCATAAAATTTCATAGCAAAACAGTTTTTTCACAGCTCTAAAATCTGAGTACACAATGGTTTGTAGACTAACATTGAATACTCCTGCTTGCTAAGGCTATTTCCATTTTTCTGCTCAATTTATAGAAATATTTTTATCTCTACTGCAAATGTATTCTTTTCTTTCTTTCACAATTCCACTGATGCGTTTGACATATAGGAACATTCTCAATGTGAAAAACTTACAGCTCTAATCCTACTCTCCCAATGCGCGGAATTTCTCAAGATGTTTTTGCAGGTGCATGTGCAAGTCAATAGGCTGATGTGAGCCAGTCGGATTCTCTACCCTTGCAGATCCTGGCACCATGTCTTCCTTTAATTGTGGAGTGATCACAAAACTAATCTGAAACAGATCCGAGCGAAGCATTAGGTCCTTATGCAAGGAAAAAAAGTCGAACACAAAAAAGCAAATGTTTTGTGGCTGTGCAACAGAAATTTTGGGTTGCCAGAGGTAAAATTATTCCACCTCCCTTTTCTTGCAGGGATCAAAACAAAAGGCATCAGATACCTACGATTAATAAAATTAAGTTTTAGTAGACTAAAAAAAAAATATAAAATTGGGCAAGATAACTAAAAGAGAGTAATTAGAGAACATCCAGATCCTGTGCTCTGTAGATTAAATAAGTCTTAAAAATGAGTGTTTTCTTTTCCCATTGTGTCATAGCCCATCAGGTCCTTTCCTCTAGCCCTGTTCTCTAGCCAGGCAACTTCCTAAGGCTTTGAATCAGTTTGGGCAACTTTCACCATGAACAAAGGTAAGCAATGTACTAGTCAAACATACAAAAGAAACATTTACTGGCTAATATACCCAATGGGTAGGTAGTAGGTGGGCATTAATTTGTTCACCACTTCTGATGGTGACAACTTCACTTGTGGCCGTGAAGTTGTCAGGCAAGCAATGGTCAGCCTCCATGGCTCCCTGCAGGGGGTGATCTTCAGCATCAATAAATTGCCATTCTTCAACTGATTTTTTTCTGTAGGACTTTATACTTTTTCACATCAGTGTTTTTCTGTCTTGAACTGTGCTCTATCCCCATCTCAGCTATCTAATCTCTGGAGTTTTGCCTTTAATTGACCTTTCATGGCCCTTCTCTACATACTAACAGCTGGCTTCTCAGAAGTTTGAGCCAAGGTTATGCAAGTTGTGTGTTGTATCACACACAGCTGAACCCCTGCAGGGGAGGTTAAGTTTCCTGGATGCTAAGAAAGCAACTTCTCATTGTTTCTCAGGGGTGTTTTGGCATGTTTCTGTCTTCCCTCGGTGCAATCCCATTCTGCACTGTCACTGTAAGTCACTTGGCTCATCCCTGCCTGGCTTTTCCCATGGTGTTCATGTGCTGCTCGCAGGAGAGACAGTCTCTTCTCCCTCTAGAAGTCACTGATGGGCCCAGAGTGTCCGAGGTAAACAGGCACAGCCTTCCTCTCTACTGCCTGTTACTTTTCCTACATTAAAGTGATACATGCAGTATGTGCCATTAACAGTGGAAAAAAATGAATCAAACAGTTCTGCAATTTGCCAGAGGTAATAAGATTTTTGACTGAGCTGTCTGCAAACGGATCTTCAAGTTAGATATACGCTTTGGCTCCTTGATGTTGCACTGCCAGGCATCCCAGCAGCCATCCAGTAGGAGGTTGTATTACAGTTACATACAAAATGACTTCATCGTCAGGGGCTTTTTCATGGCTGTTGAGATCTTTGAGTAAATCAGTAGGGAGCAGAGACCCTATTGGCAATTCTGATTCACAGGCTGTATGGCTGTAGGAAGGGGGAATGCTGAAATCTCCACTGGCAAAAAAAAGGTGTATTGAGTTAAAAAAAGATATCTCAATGACCTTGCATAGAAAAGAATACATTTGGCTTGCTAGCGTCAAGAACAGGTGTACTTGAAAACAAGGTTTTCCTTCTGAGTGGGAAATCACAGGCAGGGACATTCTGGCTAAGAAAAGCTTAAGTCTTTACTGGCAAAAATGGATGCTGAAAGTATTGTCTTTTTTTAACTGTAATAAGATACAGACAAAGATGTTGGAAACAAGGCAGCATTTATTAACAAGGGGGTTTGGGGCTGACCAGGAGCATGCTGCTGGGAAAGCATTCCATGGACGGCCACACGTCTGATGATTTTCCAAAAGCTCATTTGAGGAGTAGGGTAGCGGTGATCAAAACTCAGCAAAGGAATTTCTGGGCTTGGAGCTTTAGGTTTGGTAAAATAGATTAAGGGACAATAGGTATCACATTCACCTGGTCTTTAAAGTAGATAATTTATAGGAGTTTTAAATAAATAAATAAAACATTAATCTAAAGGTTCATCTTTTAAGTGAGTTTTCTAAGACTTGATTTCAAGGGAGAAGGCTTTTGCAAGCTTGCTACTTCACATATTCAGCTTCACTTCACACAGAAGAATAGACAAGCGTTCTACATTTAGTCAGGGAAATATTAGTGACATGGTTAATAATTAAGCCAGTTCATTTCATTCTAACCTCTTTTATTTTTCTGGGGGGTGGGGAAACGACTTTCAACTTTTCCTTTCTAAAGATGTAGCTCTGTGGCATTGTTTGATGGGCTTCATTCACGTGTGTTGAAATTTTTTGGAGAGAAGTCTAAGCATTCAAAAATGTACTTTCTCTGCCTCCAGGTTTTTCTGGTTATTTGTTATTTTTCTTTAGTTATAAAGGCTTTTGATAATACAGATGGCTGAATACTTTCAGACACAACAAAACTCATATAAAAATGCCATTTTGTTGAGTCCCAAATGTTTCATTCATAACATCCCTGGTCCAAGCGCTTGCCAAGCCCAGAGCAGAGTGCCAGGTGAAGAGTGCTTGGATTCCTGATGGGTCATCCTAGGGGATGTGGATGCAGGGAGCTGCCAGGGATTCAGACTTTTGTCAGTCTTCTGTTGCGGGAGCCTGAGAGCCAGCATTTCCTCTTGCTCCTCAGTGAAATTGTCATCTTTGCTCTGGTCATGAAAGCTGACAGGAACATCAATATCACTAAGTGGCTGCAGGGCCTGGGGAATTTAGCACATGCTAGTTTTTGGTCTGATTTGACTGTAACTTAGAAGAGTAAAACAAAATCAGCCATGAATGGAAACCCTGCTTTCCAGCCAGCTCTTTTGTAGCCCTCACCTGGTGCTAATGAGGAAAAGAAAACTGGAGTCTCTTGTGCTGGAAGCATATACACCCACTTCTATTTGATTTTCTAAAAGGCCAGTCTGAGTTTCATTACCATTAATGCATTTAAGACAATGCAAATATTTACTAATGTTTGTGACTGGTGTCCATCAAAAAAATTCCCACAGAAAAATGATAACCAGTAGATTCAACTAAATCACATTAATGTACAGACATCAATGTTGTGAAAATTACATATTTCTTCTACTTAGCTGAGTACAGGCTTTCAGGCTTTTCACATGTCCAGGTTTTAACTGTCTAAACCCCACCGTCCAGCTCAGCAACTGGTTGTACAAACTAGCACAGGTATCACAGCATTATTGCTCTTTTGCAGGTAATGTGGTGAGCGTTAGAATGCTGCCTTTTCCAAGCAGAGATGGGATGCCTTCCCCCAGGACAAGGAAAAAAAAAAAAATTCCTGTTTCAGTGCTGAACAGCTTATGTTCCTCCTGTCCCAAACAGGCATGAGTCTTTTATCTTGCATTTATATTCTTAATTTGCCCATAATTGCTTTCAGGCATCACATCTGAGGCCAGCCTTCATTAATATGTTAATTGTGCAGTCCTTCCCAGTGGATTTTTCCAAAGCTAAGAGTAAACAGGAAGGTTTATTCCCCCACCCTTCCCCCAAGCCCTCTAAACACAGAAATATTATTTACATGAGATACTTCATGATGCTCGGATCTCTGTGATGATGGAGCACATTTATTTCATGTTTCTGGATCTGTCCAAAACAGCTGATCAGAATCCCTCTGCCAGAACAGATCAGAGGCTCATAAGGTCAGAACAAAACTGCATATTTTTTTTGTTTAGGTACAGTTTAGAACTGCTATACACATTTCCCCCCATCCTATTCTACATGGATATGCTAAATGGATATTTAAAAAAAAAAAAAAAAGAAAAGCTGACATTATCAAAGTACTACAGGGAATTACCCACACACTTGCTGTTAATTAATGTGAGATGTGTGGTGGATTTGCCCACACCGCTTTGAAAATCTCAGCTAAAACATTTTAATGGTGAGTATTTTCAGAGAATGGAACATACAAGGTGCCCTGTAAAACAGGCTCCTTAACTGTTTGTTGCCTCTCTGGCTCTTGAGTTGGATTTAGAGAAAGGTCATTCACAGAAAAATCTGAGTTCATTTTAGAGTTGGCCTGAAGACAGCCCTCAAAGCTTTCCAGTTAGGAAGGATGGAGGATAACACGAATTAATTTCTTTTTTTAAAAAATAATTTAAATTATTTGTTGGAATTAAGAAACTTCCGGCAACCTATCTCTGTTAGGACTGATGATAAATTGTGCACAGAAAAGCCAGCAGCAACAAGGTCCAAACATAATTCGCTGCCAATTCCTTTATTTCTCTCTTCCTTTTATCGTGCCACAGGTGGGGGCAGCTTGTGAAATTACTGTAGGCTGGCTGGCTGAGTAGGGGTGTTAATTGTCAGCTATAATTGATGTGCTAAAGGCTTCCAGAGAAAAGTTTGTGCTTCTGTATCCATTGATAGCCTTCTCATCTTTTCTATAATTTTAACCCTTTTGGTTTCCCCTGTTGCTGACTATTGTCTTTTCCAGTTCTCTCGGCCCTGCCCATAGCCTGTAACCAACCTCTCCACCGCCCAGTGCGTCCTGCTTTGGCCAAAGGCTCAGAGAGCCCCTGACACACCGTGCACTATTCATTTTGTAGGTGCAGAAAGCAGAAACTAAATCATGCCAAAAGGGATGCTGGCTGTTTTAGGACCCATTCCAGTAAAACCTGAGGTGTACATGTGAGCAGAAATAAAATGTGTGCAGATACTTGCAACAGATACAGAAGACACTTACACGGCTGCTTTTCCTTCTGTTTAAACACAGCTTCAAATGTATTCTCATCCCCAGTCTTTACATATTCATGCTTCTATTGCTCAGCCTTGCAGGTTATGTGGATGCAGGATGGTCACAACAGGCATATGAGAAAATCATTTTGGCAGCCAGAAAACAAACAAAACAGCTGCCTACCTCTGCTCGTTCCCTAAGCTCTTACAAACTCGCTCAGTCCATCAGATTCTTTATTACAAGTCAGAATTCATTCCACAGCCGAAATTGTGACTCAGGCACCTCATCTTTCCTTCTCTGAAACTTGCTGACTTGTGCTTTCTGTCAATCCAGCCTTTTGGATACATATACGTTTTACCCTGCGCATGATGAGTATCAGCTCCTTATACATAATGGCATGTGCATTCAGTGTGACTGCGCTGCCTGCCTCTGTATTTTAGGTGCTGTCAATGAGATGCGAAGCATTTATTTTTCATCTGAATATTTCTCCTGCTTCTGGTTACCGGGACCTTTCACGTATCTGTATTATCCCCTTTCCAGTCCATGTGCCTGTTTGCAGAGTATTGATAAAAATCGATTTTTGTCCTGTGAGTAAATTGTACTCAAATGAAAGGAATTGCTCCTACAGGATGTATGAAGGATTTTTGTGGAAAGCACCAGAGGACCGCTGAGAGGTATTTTTCATAGCTCTGAAGACTTTCATATAGGTTTGCTGAAGATAAACCAGATGAGAAGGTGATGTGGACTCCATTAATAGGGACTCAGGGACTTTACATCAGTGTGGTACTTCTTCTATAAGCTGGCATAGCACTAGTCTGCAGCTAAATCCTTTTTTGAGGTAGCATTTAATTCTCAGTCTTCTCCCCATCCCCAGCCATCCCCCACAAATTAACCTTCAGGGACCCTGAGTGAGTCTTTAATCAAAGCTTTATGGAATGGATGTATTTCTGTTTCAGTCCACCCTTTGCATAGAGTAACAGCTTTGTTTTTATTAGTGGGGCAATGAGTGTATCTTTTCATATTTTTATGAATGCAATTAATGCTGAGTCCATTTTTAGTAATTTTTCTAGTAAAGTTAATTTTACTCTGCTTTCCCCATTTACATTTTCAAGCACACAGAGTCACACGCTAGTACCCATTATAGTAAATAGGGGTCAGGTTGCACAGAGGATCTCAAACACAGTGTCTGTGAAGCCTATCAGGTGAGGTAGTCTTTTTCCACCAGGATCCATTTAATTACCTGTTCTCCCTTATATAAGGATATATGCCATGTAACTGGTCTGATTTAACACTTTGTGTTCCTGAAATCAGCAGAAGTATCTCTATGTGTGGTTTCCAGCATTGCCCATCTATGTCGTGTTGAGGAGTTCACCTGCAAAATAGCTATTAACGTAGAAAATCAAGCAGGGAGAGTTGGAATTGTTCAGCCTGGAGAAGAAAATGCTCCTGGGGAAACCTTGTAGCAGCCTTCCAATACCTAAAGGAGCTGACAAGAAAGCTGAAGAGGGACTTTTTACAAGGACATGTAGTGACAGAACAAGGGGGGAAGGGCTTTAAGCTGAAACAGGATAGGTTTAGATTAAATATCAGGAAGAAACCCTTTACTGTGAGGGTGGCGAGGCACTGGGGCAGGCTGCCCAGAGCAGCCCTGGCTGCCCCGGCCCTGGAAGGGTTCAGGTCCAGGTAGGACGGGGCTTGGAACAACCTGCTCTAGTGTAAGGTGGCCCTGCCCAGGGCAGGGCTTTGGAACTAGATGGTCTTTCAGGTCTTTTTCAACCCAACCTGTTCTATGATAAATATGCGTCCAATCTGAGAACAAGGAAGCCCTGTAGCTAGCGCTGCATTGCCCTACTTTTGACTAAGTTCCGTGGTCCAGGTGCACGTGCCCCTTGCTTTGCAATCCACTGGTCGAGGCTCAAAGAAAGGGCTGTCGTGCTCTGACACAGACATGGCAATCATAGCTTCAAAGAAATCTTAATTTCTTAATTTCTATTCAGTGCATTAATCATTTCCAGTTTTAAAGAAAACAATTTAAAACAATCTGGAAGGCATATAAAAAGTATTTTAAATAAGTGATATCTATAGCTGCTTCATTTTTTTTAAGTCCCTATTCTTAACAACCAATAATAGCAATTCAGTAGCAATACAGTTCCTGCCAGTAACCTTCTCCTAGGAAAAAGGATTTCAGTAAGCTTTATCACTCAGCGTAGCCAACAGAAATATTTGATACCAAGAGCAGTGAAACCAGAAATCCACTTCAGATGTCCTTCAAACAGCTAGATGAGGAATTCAAGGGGATGTGGAATAGGAAACTCAGAAAATGGAGCTTGACTTTGATACTTACTTGGTGTGATAGAGTAATTTACTCTCCATATAGATCTTACTGTATAAGAAAAAGGAGGAAAAAGGAAGCAGTAATGTGTCACCTTATCTAAATAAGGTACCTGTCATTCCTGAAATTCTGTTTAAACTATGATGGATGTTCTTATTCACTGGGAGAGATTTTTCCCCCACAGTGAAAGCCAATCCTTTCAAACAGAAAAGGACTATGATGAGACTGAATTTCCTGCTTATGGACGACACTGAAACAATGCCAAAATAGCTGTAGAGCAGATGCCCTGGGATTCCTTTCTGACCACTTGCAATGTGTACAGGCGTAGTAAAGGACAGTGATTTGAATGGAAAAACAGCTGTGTTAATTGTTTTGCCAGAAACATCTGTGTTCTTTGAAGTGGTAACGCACTCTCATGATGATGTGTTTATTTACTGAGAAAATTTTGTTTTCTTTTTAGTTAATTTTGATTGACTGGTGTCTCATTCCAGAGCTCAATCTTTTTGCTACTTTTCCAAGGTTCTGATGTTAATGTTTTGCTAATTTAACTAAAGACATTAGCTGGAAGTAGATCTGTGGTATTTACTCTTTTTTCTCTTTTTTTCTTCTCCCATCCAAAGCAAATGCTTTTTTCTTTTTGAATGCTGTTTTTAAAACAATTAATCTGGCCAGTGAATTGATCTATTCCTCAATAATCTAGAGTACAATTCTCCAAAATGCATGGTGCACCTCTTCAGCATTATAATCATGTGCTACTCTATACGTATCATACAGTAAATTCAGTGCTCCCTACCCTAGATTAATATAAGTAGGTATAGCAAGAAAAAAATACTTGTGCTATGGTGTTGTCAATTAAAACCTACTTCAGCACAGCAAACAATGTAAATTAGTCCACTTCATGCAAATAGGGCTATCTGAGAAGGCCTGATGTTACAGCGGTATGCATGGCTGTTTTGGGAAGGTGGGGGGAAACGGGACTGAATGGTGACTGCCTGTATCGCAAGTTGCTATTATTTTCTGTGCTTTTCTGTTTGTAACCTCAGCTGGGAAGCCAGGGACTAACTCAGCCCACTGCAAAGCTGCAAAATAACTTAAAATCCATAACTCATTAGATATGTGAAGTCACTGAAGCCAGGAGGGATGCTCCCATGCACACTACTAGCTGATCAACCAGTTGTCGTTCTTGAAAATGTAATCTTTCCAATAGCTGTGGGGTTCCCTTCTTTGATGCTTGGAAACATTGTGCTATAGATATCCTTCAGAGTGGTGATTTTTAGGAATAGTGATTTAGAAGATGACTATATTTCCACGCACAAAAGCATATGTGATGATCTTTGTGTATGCTTTTGTCCAAAGTAGTTGAGTACTGCACCTACAGTGAGATGGTGTTACTTGTAGGAAATAAAATGAGCAAGGGTTTAGGCAACTCTTTCTTACAGCCCACCCACTCGAACCACAGGCTTCGTATAAAAATGAATGAGTTGCGCTTATAGGAAGCTTATTGAAAGACTTTCCTAAACTGCTTTACTGTGTCTAATATATGCTGTTGCTCTCATGAGCCAATTATGTTCTAGGGACACAGCAGGGTTTTGCAGGCCTGCCTAGAAGTCCTAAACCCTGCTCCGACTGAAGACACCACAGAAGCAAGTTCATTTACACCTCTCCAATGTGCTGCTTCATTGTTTAGACAGTATTTTCATCAAAGAGCACGCTGCTCATTAAGCATGGGAGAACCTGACAGACGGGACCTGGAACACTTGCCATCAAATTTAGCCCAAGCCTATCTGACATCTCAGCAGGGGAAGCGGAGAGCTGTGATTCTGAAACAGGAGGTTTGCAGTCTCTAATCTCAAGTATGCAGCACTGAAAAGAGCCATTCCTGCATAATGTAATTCATGCCATCAGATATTGTACATTTTAAATCACAGATCTGTATTTCCTGAACCCCTTTTCTAAAGTCATTTTCTTCGCTCGCTGACATTTTAAGTGTTCTGTGTTTGGTGCCACTAGATTATGACATTTTGATGTTCAGATAGAAATCCAAAATAGCAATTAGGGAATTACAAATTGCAGAAATCTTGCCATTTAACTATTAATTATATCCCTTATTGTCTGAACTAGTAAATGATTATACAAAAATGTCTCTTAAATATAACATGCAAAACCTTGTTATAATTAGGGTATTCCTGAGATGTCAGCCCCTACTCGATGGCACTGACTTATCTCTGGAGCCTGCTGAAGATGACAGTGTTTCCATGTGAAGAATGGTGCTCAAGAGAAATAGAAGTGTGTATGTGTGATTATAACCTGGAGTCTCAGATACTGACTAGAGCTCTGGGACATGTAGAAATTCATGCCTGATCCAGGGCATAATGTGTCATCCTGGATTGTTGCAAGTCAAGCAAGTCTTATTCACGTTACCTTTTGTGAAGTGATTTATGAAAGTAAAAATATTTTGGCTTTGATGGAATAGGGTATTTCAGCACAAGCTTTCCAAACGTGTCATGGAATGGTACCTTGGGAGTACTGCTTGCTTTGTAGCCACAGCACTTCAGCACTGCAGCAGAAGTAATGCTTCACAATCTCTATAGGCAAATGAAATTTCTCCTTTTAGTCCTATTTTCTACACTGAAATTGTTCTAACGTATCCTGGTGCTAACATTACGTTCAGCAACACTGCAAAAGTGGAAAGATGCAAGTAAAATTCCCAAGTAACAGGGTATGCAAAGGTAAAGTCCGTTGGGGAGCAGCTGCATGTTGAAATGCTCCCAAAAGGATAACTCTTGTTTTCAAGAGGGAAAACAATGGTATGGTAGAGAAGGCTTAGGAAGCTACTAGGAAACAGCCTACTTTGGATTTCCAACCAATGCTTTGCTGTGGTGCCAGGCTCCATGGATACCCCTAGTTTAGATTAGGTTACCTATTTCAGAATAAAAATCACTGAAATGCACATTACACAGATACCTGAGTCCTCATCATCAGGTCCATTCTACAGGTCCTCTGTTCTATACTACTGGCTAACAAGTTGTTCGAAGTCTAGCCTGGCCTCTTGTACTGAATACCCACCAGTGGCTGGAGCACATCTTCTGGTTTGGCTTCATCCCATAGGAATGCTGATCCACAATGAAACTTGGGGTTTTTTTAACTGCAGCCACTGTAGCGGTATGCTATACCGCTATGCACACCTACTATAAAACAATTAGTAACAATACAGGTAAACATATAGACAGTTACGTCTGTTATACAGCCAGATCTCATGTTTGTAAGAGCAGTTCTGATTTTCATCAAGATTTCTGAGTTGCAGCATGATGGACACACAAAGAACTTCACTGAAATAGAGAAAAAAAAATATGTTTGCTTTTAAAATAAGTTCTCCTAACCACCTTTTCAGCAAAACTAGCTGGGAAATAGAAAAAGAAACAGCTTGAGAGGTACATTTTCAGTCCTCTTGAGATGCCCTTTTACCCTTGTAATTTACTTCCAGACAGTGCACACGTTTTAAATGAATACTTTGCTAAAAACTGAAAAGATGTTAAAAAAAAGAAATGAATACATCAAGTTCTGAAGAAGATTGGAGACAGAGGTCATTCAGATTATTTTGAAAAGGTCTGTATCTCTTGGTGATGATGACAATAATGGCAATGAAATAATGAAAGCTGGGAAACAACAGCTGGAAAGCTCTGAAATAAAGCTCTGAAATAAAGCTCTTAGAGGGGCCATGTTTTTCCCCAGGGTCAGTTATCAAGAATACCAGGAATGTTTTGCTGAGTTGTGTTGGGATATAGAACAAGTAGTTATGCTTGTAACAGACTGTTGGAAGTAGCATATTGTGAAGCACTGGCTGAGTCCATGTGTGGCCAGGTCTGTGCAGCGCTGGGTGGTTTGAGCTGCTAATGTTTCACTTGTTAATGTACGCTTCAGTGTCCCATTTTAGAATGTATTAATGCTGAAAGAGAGAGAGGAAGATTTGTATATTTGCATTTCAAGGTTCTCTGACAAAGAATAATATTGTTGATGACTACCGTTTTCAGAATTTGTAGGTTGCAAAAGTAGCATACAATTATATGGCAGAAATTACTCTTAAATTACTTTAAGAAAGCACTCACGTATGATTTAGGAGTTGTTTAGTTGAATCAAGAAGCTCTGGTGATAATTTCAGATATATGATTTGACTAACACTCCTTAAAACACTTGAATTTCTTGCTTAGGGAAATTGAAATTATCTTAAACTTTTCAAAAGGTTACATTATAAGTGTTACAGAAAAGTCACACTGAATGAGTAGAGCTAAGTGTTGGAGGAAACCATTCAGAAGACCTGGATTTATTTCTGAAGGCTCTCCTCTGTCCTGTAATGTTTCTGAGCAAATGAATAGGCTTTGGATGAGTTCACATCAAGTGACGGGGATGCTTTTCTCTCGTTTTAAGTCTAATTGAATGTTATCCTCATTGTCAATATTAAAAATAAAAATACAAAAAATAAGGGGCGGAAAGGGGAGAGAAGGAGCACAAAGACCAAAGTTCAAAACAAGGGAGAACTATTAGGCAGAAGAAAAGGTCCTAGCAAAGAAAGAAAAAGGAATTGTAAGTTTTATAAAAATTAGGAAGCAGTTAAAAAAATTAAGTATTACTATACTGTGGAGCAAAACCATGTGTGCCTGCTGAGGAAGATTTAACCGAAGGAGGAAAATAAATTTTAAAATTTTTGAAATCCATTGTTAAAAGTCCAAAAATTATAGCTCCACTAAGAAAGAAGAGCTCAAGAAACAAGCTTTGTTGCGTAGATAATTTCAAAATCTGAGGAATCAGGAAGACACATTTTCAGCGTGTTTATTGCCCTTTACTTTAGAAGGAACTCTTGTTCAGATATAGTTATTTTTGTAGAAAGTTGTGACCTTAAGAACTGCCGTTTAACGGCAGATAGCTACAGATACATCACAGAAGGATGCACATCCCTTACCTACCTCATCCTGATCCTCTCTTGCTACAGTTCAGTGAAAGTCCTGGTACAGGAGCTTTCTTTCTCTTCCACAGTGTTACTTATCATTAGCCATGGCAACACTGAAAAATCTACTTAAAACATAAATCCAAGTACGTAAATTATACCTACAAATTGACCAAAGCTGTCAACCTGAAGTAAATTACTCATTTGTGGTCAAAAACAGAGGTTGATCAGACCTAGGGACTCAAAAGGTTAGCTACTAAAACAGGAGCAGTTATCAAGACTCCTTGAGCATTCATAAGTCTTGTTTACATAAAAAATATAAATATTTCTATTTCTTCCTTGTATTCCAAGGAAGAAATTGTCTCCTTCTTCTCTGCCTTCAGGAAAATCTAGTTTTATTACTGCTGTCCTGTACAAAGGTATTTTTATTTCTCTGGCTGTGTTGTGTAGTGTTTTCTCTGTTCTTCAAAACGTAATGTAAGTGTGAGGCGATTAATGACAGACTGGAGTGTACAGCTCAGAGTCTTTCATGTAAAAAATAGGATAACAAACCCTTAAAGAAAAACACGTTAGAAAGGGGAGTTCTGTCTCCCCTTATGGTAACACCATTCTGTAACAACTGGTTTGAACTAGACTGCACAAGGGATGTTGCAGACTTCTTAAAAGGTCCGTAATTCTCTCCTCATGGGGAGAAGAGAATAAAAAAAATCAAACCCCTGACAATACACATATGTATCAAAAGCCGTCAGACTTTTCATGTTATTCCTGCCTCGCTCCATTCCCTTAGTATTTTCCAATGTACTTGCTTTTCAGCTGTCTGTTTTGTTCTGGATCTTGGAAGTTCAGAACGTTTCTCAGGTTATTTCACAAAACTGGGGGGAAAAAAGTGTCACCTAACTTTTTACAGGTATGTCTTCTGATTAATAATCATCTCAATGAAACTGATGCGGTAAAATAGCTGTTCTGCCCCTTTTTCTGCAGCTGTATATTGTCATATGGCTGCAAGGTTGGTGTATCAAGATGCATTTTTGTGTTTTAATTTTTGTAAAGCATTTATAGAAATTTCAGGACTGCTGTGTTTGCCTCAGTGGCTCTACAGCTGAGCCAACCCCACGAAATTCTAAACACGATTCCACATCTGACAACCCTGGTTCTGAGGGTGATGCTCTCATTTACAATCATGTCACATAGAGACCTGCCATTAATTATCCAAGCTCTTTTTAGAAGCATTTTTCAACAATTTTTAACTATGATTTTCCATAGGCCGAAGCACTGTGGATACCCTGGGCTTAATATAACCTTTAAAATCTTGGTGTCTTGCTAAGATTTTATATTTGTAACCGTCAAATTATTATACGTTGTCTGCTTTTATCTCCATTGATATGTCACATCTTGCAAACAGAGATTTGATATCTGAAATTAAACATTCAGCAGATTTATTCTTTAACGAAGTTGTAATAATAAACACTAGAACTGGTAATTCAGAATCAAAATTCAACTTGTTTTCTAGTATATAAAACCAAGTCTGCTTTATTTTGGGGGTCTTCAAGCTGAAGTTTCTTTACTGTATTTTAAAGCACAGTATTGGACACTAGTCATAAATTCTTGTTCTCAGTTCTGGTTTTGTGCACATATCAGAAATCGATAATATTTTTTTACGTATATTAACTCATTGGGAATTTTGTTCTTCCCCTTTTACTTATTTTCATGGATAGTGCACATGTCCTATTTGTTCACTGTCTGCTGTGTGTTACAGTCTGTTATATTTCTTAAAATATGTGACTGCACAGCAAAGAAGGAAGCCAACTGTTTGCCTAGTTCTGGCTGTTGTACTGGGTCATGCAGACCTTCTGGAGGGAGTGCTCAGTCGCTTTCAGCAAAGGAAAAGCTCAGCCAGGAGAGGCTTTTCCAGACTAGGCTGGAGGAAGAAAAAAAGGAGCGCATCTGCAGCATACCAAAGGTTTGGAAACTGTTAAGAACGGGAGCAGAAATATCACAGCAGGCTTCAGAGCTGATGGGAAAAAGTCCTTTTCGCTGTGCAGAACAGGCATATATCCCCTTCTTTTTAAAAAGTTCGGCTTCTCTTCTAGGTTTCTGCAAAATGGATTTGTTGTTTGCAGCTACAGCAAGTCTTGAAAGGCAAGAACACTGCTTAGGTCTTTGTTTGCTTCTACTATTCTTGCCTCAAATTCAGTCTGGTTTCATTATGCAGATTCCTCCATAGTATTTTTATAGTATTTTTACCGTGGTTTGTTTTTTTTTTTTTCCTTCTGTGTTGCCCCATGTTTCTTTTGGGGTTTTGGGGGTTTTGTTTGTTTGTTTGTTTAGTGTTTTTTTTTGCTAACCCAGACTAATGTTACATTCTGTTGTTTAGTTTTCAAAACTTACAATCTGGTCCAGTTTCATTCTGATTTTTTCACGTTTTGATAGCTTTCCATAAGTTTAAGCTGTCTAGTGATCTTTTTCAGTTATGCATATTTGATCCCCTGTACCATCTGGCCTTGGATGAGCAATTCCACAAAAGGTTTAAAACAACATGTTTGCCTCAGCATAATCAAATCTATTAAATCTCCTTGTTCTTGGTTTTTCATATGAAACAAGAACTTCTGGAAGATGTTATTTTTAGGGGTATAACATTCTACAAATTTCTGTAACTGATAACTCAATCCTTAACTGATAAGTCAGTCTTCATCTGATAACCGAACTGGTATTTCTCACTTATCTTTTAAAATATAGATTGCTCAAAGTAAAGCCAGTGCTCCTGACTTGCAAGATTAAAATAAACTGGTGTTTCTTTTCTCATCTTTCATTTCAGGAGCTCAATTATCATTTAAATAATATTCTTGCCTGAACTTCTTTCAGTGACTTGCTGCGTTTCTGGAGAGTTTGTATTTCTTGGAGTTCTCCATTCACCTTTACTTCTAACTTGCTGTTTCTCTCCCAGTTCTCATACCAGCTGTAGTTCAGCACCTCAATTAATGAGAAACATGAGTTTGTGTCACTATAATCTTGATGAATCTTTACTATAACTGGTGGGTTAACCAAGAAAGTTCTTACAAAGGGAAAAGGTTCATGCTTCCTTTAGTTTGCTAAGTCCAGTCCCCAGTAAGCAGATGGTTTGAACGAAGCTCACATTGCCTTTCCAAAAATGCATTTTTCCTGCTCCCGTTAAATCCCATGGCAAAGCCCCTGCTGATGTCACTGTTGTATGAGGTGAGGTAACCCACTTGTGCTCAGCGATTCTATTTCTTCTCTTAACAATGCACCAGTAAGCACAGAGAAGTTATGTACCTGTGGTCATGTTTTCATTTAAACACCAAACCAGCTTCCCCTCCCAAAACTATTCACTGAGACGCAATATCAGTCTTTGCCGTGAGGTACCTCCAATTTTTAAAAAGGCACTGGATGGCATAATCCCAGCAGTGTTACAGTCCTTTTTGTTGGGCTAGGTTATCTCACTCAAACTGTTCTTGAACGTTATTGTTTGGGATACCTGGCTTTTGGGATTAAGTCCAAAAATATTTTGTTACAAGGAGGCTTATACATGTAGAACCAAAATCTTTCATGATCTGAGCTAAGGGCAGATTGTACAAAAGGAAAGTAAAAGGGAGGGAAAAAAAGGACAATGGCTCAAAAAGGTTTCCAAGTACCTGAGAACTATATTGCAAAAAAGAGTGAGTATTATGCTGGCAGACTATTTGCCTTTTACCTAGTATTTATAAATAAGCTTTCATAAGAACTGGGGGACCAGAAAAGAACTGTCGTATTTCACTGTCACTCTTTGACCACTCGGAACTTTTAAAATTCTCCTTTATTTTGATGCTTGTCTATGGTTAATGTCATCTTGTCGATATCAAACTGTTTTCTTTGCAAGTCCAACACAGTGTACACATTGTGCTTTTCTGCATGTGACTGCTCTTTTTCTGTGAGATCACAACTATCTGCTTGGTAAGCAAATGACTGGGATGTGATTTAAAAAGTTCCTTACTTGCAGTCTCACAAATTTCAGTCTGCCCATGAATGGTGACAGCACATCCAGCTCAATGATGTTATTTATATGTTGTAGTGTTACAGTTGGACATTTAGCCTTCCTGACAAAAATACAAAAATATTGTTGGAAATCAGACAGCATTCATATACACAAATATTTAGGTGAAAAGCAACATGTTCTTATTCTATAGATAAAAAATAGTGCCAAAATGTTTTCTCTCTGTCCTTATGCAAGCATAAGGCCAAACTCTTGCCGGAGGGAATTGTATTCTAGTTTTTTGGTTCAGACTTGAGCCATTTCCCAAACGTGTTAGTGCCTCTTACAGCACTGAGTCGAGTGTGCAGTTGGCAGTTACGTTTCTTGGTCTCCAACTACCATTTATGTGATCACACAGGAGAACAGGAGGCAACAAAATCTGTTGCCCTACTGGGTCCATCTGGGAAGTAAAACGTCTTTAGATTTCTAGGCTATGAGAGGCATAGGTTAGATATAGAATAGGTGCTGGAAGCAAGGAGAATTAAATTGCACTCTTATGTGAGGAAAAGCATGTACATATTGGAATACAGCGAAGATCTTCAATTCAAGGACTATGCATGGAAAAATTCACTCTGTCTGCTGAAGATTTCCAGTTAAACATAGCAAATAAATGTAAGTGAAAGAACAACAAATGTTTATTCCTTAAATTTCAGAGGAAATATACCTTGGCCAAGTTTATTTTTTGTAGTCAGATACAAAGGGTTTATCTAAACAATATTGAATTGAATTTAAAAAATCAGTGTTTTTTTTCTCAGATATCAAAATAATAATTAAAAAAATATTACTTCTTTAAAAAATCAGCAAATTTGAGCAAATCCCAGATTGATGCATGGCTCCTATCAGTAGCTCTCAAATCTTTGTCTCACTCTATCTGGGAATATTTTACCAGGCTTAGAGATTTCAGAGAAAGATCATACACACACAAAACCTTTGAACATGCAGTTATTTATCTACAGTACAGAGTTGTGGCCTGAACCAGACCAGTTGTCCAGCTGGACATTAATATGGTCATATTCTTGGTGCCATCATCTGGTGAATAACCTGCTGGCCACACAGCCTTCATCCTGATGGGAAAGGGCCAGTGGAAACTGTGGCCTCTTGGAAGGGGCTAATCCTTCTCTCGCAGCTTTTCTCTTCTTCCTCTTTCCTTCTTCTGTTAGGGTTTTACTATCTTGTAATATCAGTGCTTGTTTTCTGAAATTCTTTATGAATTCTTTTCTTCATTTTGAACTTTTTGTAACTGGTATCAACCGAGTAGCATCACCTACGTGTTCTTGCTTTATTTGGGCTTTCCGAGCTTTCACAGCTTACTGGCCCTACATGTGTTCTAACTTACAGATTGAGGTGAGAATAGAAAACTGCATCTTATCTTTCATTTCCTTCAGTGAAGTTTGGCCCTGGAGTCGCACATGAGCCAGCATAATTTATTGTAGCTCCTGGACTGGCAGTCACAGAGATGTCCTTTTTCCTCCAGCACTGGAAGCACAGGGTATGCTCCATACGGTGCAGCCAACCATCTGGGATGACTCTTTCAAATTCTGCCTAGTGATTGCTGCAGAAACAGCGTTTCATTCAACAAAATACTGTGGAAATAATCTATGGTACTTAGAAAAATGAGTTTCTAAAGTTGAATTATAAACATATATGTACTTTAAAAGTTTATTTTCAAGAGCTTCCGAATTCTGCTAAAACAGAAGGAGAGAAGAGAAATTAAATAGGGTGGTAGCAGTTTGAGGAAAAAGTATGGGGTTTCACAAAGCAAACTGGTATAGCCACCCTGCTTCTTCCCAGCAATTTGGTTTTGCCACCTGCTTCTCTTCTGTTATCTTTCTGGGTGATCAGTAGAGCTCTTTGTTATTTCCCCCTGCCTTCCATCCCCCATCTCGTTGTCTTAATAAAGCCTTCTCAATCCTTAATCCTTTGGGGGTCTTTTTTGTTTTCTTTTTTCCCCATTTCTCAAACAAACTTACGGTACATCTTTCACATCTGTCTTTCTCTACTTTCTTGACTCTCTCTGCATCTCACTGAACCCTCTGCACATTACTTTTTTCCTTTACCTCTGATCTCTCAGCAATGTGTAACAGCCTGAGATTTTGTTTTTCTCTTTCATTCCCCTGATCAGTTCCCTGGGGAGTTTAGGTTTTCCTCATCTCCACCCCTTTCTGTTCTACTGAGTTTTTTACATCAGACTCTTCTTACGTTTCCGTGTCCCATGAGACCATGTCCCTGTGTTGAAAGATTCCAGTATTATTTCCTTTGACCCATGTTAGATGATGGCCTCTATGCTGCAGGCCTTTTTCTTTTTTCTCCCTTTTAAGCATCCCTAGACAATCCCAGCAATACTAGTGATTGTGACAGATGAAGCTATTTCTCCTGAGTAACCTGGTGTCCTTTCCTCCTCCTCTCTTACTCACATGGTCTACAGGACATGCACAGAATAATGGGGTGTTCTATACTACTCATGGTTCCTGCTTGGATAGTGCACACTTGAACAATCAATCAAACGAAGTCAGTAGCCATCACAGTCTTTGAAGTTCAAATTAAATGATGTCAGAGTGTGATGCCTTAAAATGAGGCATTTTAAATTCTCTAGAAGTTGAAGTTCTTCTCTAGTTCTTCTTCTCGAACTTCTAGAAGTTCTCCAATGATTAGTATTCCACAGGCCATACCCATTTATGGAGAAAAAATCAAGGAGATTAACACTTTACTTTTCCAGCTGCGTATATTTCCTCTGTCAGAAGTTGTCTTTTTGTATAGCTCAAGAAAAAACAGTAAACTTGGTCTTGATTTGGTGCCTGTTCCTGGCACATCCAGGAACATCAGTACTTACTGCATTGTTGAAAAAAAAATCTTGAAGTTTTGTTGATCTCAGTTAATCTTTCTGAATTGTCAGTAGAAGTTAGAGCACCACAGACATATTTTTAATTGTGGACGGTTCTCAGATCTTCAGGAAATATGAGGATAGTTTTTCCAAAAACACTCATCCACTGTATCAAGTAATTTAATCCATAATTTCAGAAGATGCAGAAATTAGCAGGCTTATATTTTACCATCTAATGCATCTATGTCATTCTGGCTTGAGTTTCTCTACGTATTTCAAATGTTTTAGTAGCTGATTCCCCTATAGAATCAAAGTGTTGAAAGCAGAACTTCAAATTTACTCCTGTGTGATCAAGGTCAAAGCAAAAGTTCCGTGACACAAGCTTCATGTCTTCCCTTTGTAGCCCCAGCTGTCTGTTCTGAGACATTCGGAGTATGCAGATATCGCCGTGAATATTGCTCATCATTTACTAACATCCGATAAATGACTGTTACCAAACGTGTTTGCTAACCACTGCTATCTTCTCCTCAGTTAATTACTACATAAACTGGGAGCTAACATAGTTGGAAGGGCTATTGACTGTGCAAGTAATTAGCTTCTGTAAAAGCAGGGAAGAAGGCAGCTAGCAGGTTTTTAGACAGCTTTCCTTAGTTAAATGTTCTTTCTTATTGTCTTTTGTGTGAAGGACAGGCATCTTTCTGACTCAGGTTAAAACTCTTCAGAGACTGCTGGGTAGCGGTGTGTGTATGTAATTATTTGACAGCTAGTGAAGTGGCACATGTATGCAGGCAAAAGTTAAGAACCAAAGGGTTGTTTGAAGGGTTACTCTTTTTTTTTTTTTTTTTATCATGGGTCATTTCACATCTTGCGTTTGCAGTGAAACCCACAAACAGTCAAGTGATCGCAGACTATCTCAGCTTTTCTATACAGACAAAAATGAGCAGCTTGGCATGACAGAAGGCAAGAGCTTTTTAAATCTTTTTCTCTTATTCAGCTGCCAAAGTGAAACTCTGTCCTAACTAAGAAGAGCTGAGAACAGCAGTGCATTTTGACCTCCAAGGGTTAGGAGACTCTGGATATGGCTCTCAACCATGTAAATGCCATCCCACTGGCATTTTCTTAAGTGTAATTTTAAAAGCCAGGTAGTGTGACTGAAATACTTTTGGTCCTAATTTATGATCCTTGTCAATCCTTTTTATGTGGGAGCAGTAGTTAATGGCTGTTTGAGAGTAGTCGTGATACGGGGCTGCTTGTGGTTGTTCTCCTCCCTGTGCTAGGAAGCCCTTCTATTAGCCCTGCTGCAAAAGTGAGCATAACCTGATCTCACTTTAATATATCGGCATTCACGCATATTCAGAGACACAAATCTTGAGTGTTAGCTATGAGGGTCTTTCAAATTAGCACCGAGACGCAGTGGAGCATAGCATTTTCCAAATGCTATATTATAGATAATTTTAGCCATACACAAGTCTATATAAAATATAACTCATTTAGCTTATCTATTTTAAAGGCTTTTACACTACAGTCAGCCACCATAGTTGGTTAAATAGGTGCTTGTCACACCACTTTAATGAATTAAATGTGAAAGCCATTTCTTATTACTTTTGGCTGTAACAGGGCTGGCTCAGGTTCTGTTCCGCTGAAGTAATGGAATGGTAGGATCCATGTCATATAATTTTATAAGTGTAATACTCATCAGTATATCAGCTAATAAGAAAAGCAGACAAAAGAGTTAGAAATAAGACCGCAAGCCAAATATCTAATCATTCTAATTCCTCATGGAAAGATACCGCTTTAATTGAAAGATATGACAATAAAAATGAGAAAATATTAAATCATTTCATCAAAAAGTGGCGTAATTCATGTGTGCTATCCATCGTACTCTGTTCTTTACTTGAACAGAGTAACACAGATTGATTACTGACCTCTCTAATTTTCTAGAGAATGTTGTTATTTGACATCCACTGTAAGCTCTTAGACATGTTGTGTCCTTGCTAAGGTAAGAAGGAAGCATTGTCTTGGCTTTTAGGGAAAAAATTTGCAAAGTTATAGAAGATACTGATATAAAGGGAAACAACCTTTTCCCTCCCTTCCCTCTATTGCCGATTCCAAAGCCGTTTTAACCTCAGCCCAGCAAAAAGCACCCAATCCCCTCTGCGGCGGGTCCTTTAGCACCTGGGACAAGGAAGGGGCATTCAGGAACAAGACATAAAAACAGGGCGCCTTGTTCCTCTGGGAAAGACCTGGCTGCTCGGGCTGCGAGAGCACCCGCTTGCCCCAGGCTCTGCTTCTCCCCTGGCAGCAGAGGCTTCGAGCAGGGCTGAGGATCAGCTGCTCAGCCCCCAACATGCACTCCACATCGCCCCTCTAGTCCACTACTTTAGGCGGTGCTCTAGTTTGCTGCCTCGCTAGGGCTTGCTCTGATGTAGATGCAGGGAGACAAGCTGGGATGTCCGCCCGTGGAGTGGGTGTGCATTACACCCCAGAGGAAGGAGACTTCTGCCCTTCTGAGGACTCTGATTTTTGTCAGGTTTTGGAAGGTCAGTCTGTACCACTCCAATTTTTGTGTGTTCCCTTACATAAAAATCAGTGCCCAGCCCACTGACAAAGGAAATTGCTATTTGTCCCTTTGGATTAGGGTGTTAGTCTGGCTGCAATTCTAGATAAGTTTAACCCCTTTAAGATGCAAAGAAGAAATATGCACAGCTGGGACTTTTCCTGAATGTTAATATTTGGGAGACAATATACTCTTGACTAGCAAGTTGTCTCTGTCAGGTTCTTTATGCACTAGAAACCCTGATTTGTATTGCCACTGATACACTGTGCCATGGAAGAGGCACATGTGTGGAAACACTTTTCAATGTACTTCTAAATTAGTAAAATACTCTCAGTTACCTAACTAACTAAATGCAACTTTCTGTCTAGTCATTGTAGTACTCTTACCTTTAAAATTCACGTTTGCTTTTACATGATCTCATACACAATTTAATTTCCCATACCAAAAAGAAAAATAATAAGTGCCAGGATATTACATAGGGTTCCCAGTGTTAATAATTAAATGAAAATTGCAGTGAGACAAAAAAATATGTTCTGAGAGCTACATCTTCTTACAAAGAAAAGTGAATCAGAAAATGTTTTAAAGTGTATGATGTATAATAAAAAATAAGTAATGGCCAGGCATGACCATACTACTTTTAATCTCACAAGAGTGTATAAGTACAAAAAAAAGATCTTGGTAACTTTTGGAAACCTTAACTCGTGAAGTTTTTTCAGAAAAAGCTTACATTCTAAATGACTTGTATAAAAGTGTTATTTTAAAGATGATTCCACCAGTTATTCAGGGACCAAATATTGGTAAGTAGCCTTTAAAACTAATTTCATGTTTTGTCATTCCAAATGCATGCCAGCTGTTTTATGTAACAAAGCTTGTGCATCTGAATTCTAGAACTAGGTCTTTGTTGTCAGATGTCTTCTTTTAGACACGCTTAAGGATCAGTTGGAGAATATATCTGCTCTACTAGTTTCTACCACAATATTTCCCCTATTCATCCAAGTCCATTCCACTATTACTGTGAAGTAGGATTTTTGCCACTAAATTGGTTCTTGTTATTCTTACGCAGAGAACCGAGACACTGGGATCAAGAGGTATATATCAAGAGACCTATACCATATCATTGAACTCATTGTTTAGTATTTTTTCTTTTGTTGTCTACAGAGCTGAGCATTGCAAGCTTATATGTGTGTCTGAAAATTACTTGGGACCATTTATCCTTGCAAGGTCATCCATTTTATTTGAACTTTTTGCTATCTGGAGTTATATAGGAACTCTAAACATGAAGGAATGGCTATCACTAATTTGATGGCTACAAGGCTAAGCACATGGCTTTACTTCTAAGGAAAGATTGACAAGCACCTGTTGTCCTCTGCCAAATTTTCAATGTGTAGCACTATTTGACAATAGTCACCCAAATAACAGGCGTCAGACTTTTATAGCAAAGCCACAACTTCTAGGTGTTTGGTACCTAAGTATTTAGGAAGCTAACAAAAGGTTAAATAGCTTGTTATGAATAATGATGAGCTACATGTGCAGCTTATGCAAGGCAGTATATTTCAATGAAAACAGGATAGTCTCAAAATGAAAAAAAATCCATTTACTCTGACAGAAATTAGTTTTAATTGAAATTTCACTCAGAAAAAATAGAAATGCGTGCGTCAGAAGTAAAATTGGTCAGGCCAAATTTCATCTCTGCTTTTACCTGAAACATAAGAGTAGACACGATGGGAATTCCTTGGGTCAAAGGACATATCCATGTAACCTACTCTCTTTCCGGACTGTCTCCCAAGATCCATTGTAAGTTGTGATAGCCAGTGGTAAAACAGAGGGAGTAAGACTGGCAATGGAAGTGGTATTACAAATACCTATAAATTATTGAAAATTACAGTAACTGGTCATGTGGCTGAAGAGAAGAATTAGATGAAATCAAGAGTCTAAACAAAACCTGACAACTCTGAACCAGTATTTTCTTGAAAACTTTTGTCCTTGGTACTCCAAATATGTGAATCCTTCTCTTAGGATGGAACCATCAAAGTATTCCCACTGTAGCCAGCTTAGAATTTAGATCCTTTGTCTTCACTACACACACTGCAAAATGTTCCTATTAAGTTTCTGGTGTGTAGTGACCTATTAATTAGGATTGCTTTATTCTCCTTCTGGTTCCAGTGCTGACTTACTGAATCACTTCATGCAAATCATTCACTCTTCACCTCTAGAGATTATGAAGTCTAGACATTATAAAGTAAGTCAAAAAGCACCTATTAAGTAGTATGCTGTTATATTAGTGAAAAGATATATGTTGTTCAGTTATAGTTTTTTGAGTTTCTGGTACACCATACATTGGGGCAAATGTTTCTTTCGCAAAGAAATGAACTAGGGTCAGCCAACAGTCCCTCTGAGTATGTCCCGTCTAATCTTCTTGGCTTTAGCCTGCTGAGCTAAATAGTCTGCCAAACACGAGTCTTAGAGTGATACTATCAAAAAAATGACCCAGTACAGGTGCACAAGCATGTGAGAGTACAGATCATAATCAGTCAAGAGGCAGACAGATCTGACATTTGCTGAGAGCGTCCCTATATTTTATTGAGTTGTCATGCCTTGTTGCATACTTAATGAGCATAAGCCCCTTTAGATGCCGTTTTCGCATTACAAATGTTGTTTTGCTGGGACTGTCAGCTGCAAATAGCTTGTGGCAATACATCTACCATGCAGCAAATAAATATATACAGCGTTATAGCACACCCATGTTATTGCCACAACTGTAAACAACTAATAAAAGGAATGTATTTACTGTGCCTTAGAGTCGGTTGCTCCAGTAATATTTTTTCCATTTTCAAGCCTGTTGACTTTATGCAACACTTGGCATTATTTCATTGTACCATCATGGCTTATTGTGTCATCATTTAAACAAAAATCATGCTATGTACCTGCATATATAGTAGGCCACACAGAACGGGACATTTCTGTGACCAACAGGTATACTGTGTATAATCTCAAAAACTGGGGAAGTATTTTGTGCACTAGAAATAGTTATTGACCTCCAGACAACTGACAAAATTCTGGTGGTAGGACAGTGACATCATCAAGTTGCTTCTGGTAGCATCTGGGCATGGGGGAAACCAGTGTCTGACTCTGCAAAAACAAATATAGCATAGCTGAATCTGCGTGTAAGTCTGTCTCTCTGCTGACAGTGTTAGTGGGACCAAGAGCTTGATTACACCCAAAGGTGGTTTTGGCGTTGCTTTTAGTGGTATTTTGCTGGTTTTGAGGATAGAAAAACATGTAATTATTGAAACGTATTATCTTGTGGATGTTACTGGACTGTTGACACCTGAGAAAATCAAATCATGTTTTGAAGAAATTTCTCAGGAATTCAGCCAAGCTGTATCTCCCCCGTCAAAGATGAGTTGTAAGATCTAGATCCAGAAAGGAGCTCCTGTGTCAGCGGACCCCTTTGCTGACATATCCTCTTTCAAACCCATACTTTGTTGGTGGTTCTTTATCACTAGCTTCTAACTTAAGATTCTTTGTGTCCTGTTTTAATAATTTGTTGTCCAGCTACCATTATCATTCTAGATTCAGTAACTCCTCTTGCTCCCTTGGTTTTACCCCCTTGATTTATTCAGAGTGCACAACCATAGCCTTCACAGCTTTCTGCTTGGCTAGAAAAGGCAAGCTCTTTTAGTCTGTTCTCATAAAATAGCCTCTTCATTCTCCTTTTGTCCTGGCAAGCATTCTGTATTTTTCCCAGTTTGAATTAATCTATTCTAGTGTGACAAGAACTGCACAGAGTATTGCAGAGGAAATGTGTATGCAGTACAGTAGCATGAAGCCTCCTCTATGTTTATCACAAAAAATCTTGACAGAGTAACTTCAGGAGAGCATTTTCCCCAGTGTTGAGGGCCATTATATTTTTGTATAATTTACGAAATAGAAACCCATATCTTTGTACTGCGACTTCTAATTGATGAGCCCACACCTTACAGAAGAAATCTACTTTCTGAGTCTTTACATGTTGAGCTTCATTTCCCCTTTTTACTCTGCAATACTGCAGAGTTGTTCACCCACTGGAAGATCTCTTCCTCTGCCTTATCCTTTTTTTGCCCCAGTTTCTCAAATTACATCTTTGAGCCTCTGTCTGATTTTTATTCCCAGGAATTTTATTTGATGCTGCATAGGTAAATAGCTTCTGTAATGTAGTCACAGGATAGTGAACATGCTTCACCTTCTGAATATCCGTGTTGTTGCCCCAACCATTGTCTTAGTAGCCATCCTTACCTTCTCCCTCTTGATTACTGTCAAAGTAAAATGGACCAATGTACTATAAATTCATCTCCTTACAGGCTCCTACTCCAGCCGCTGGGACAGGTTAAATGTATTCACAATAAACTATCCTTGCTCTTTCAGCTTGGTGCCTGAGTTGTGAGTAAATTGCATTCCTCTTTCTACTGCCTTTCACGAGTGATACAAACTGCAAATTGGGTAAAACCTGATGAAGCTAAGTTTGCATCATGTTTTTTCTTCACACATCACTTGCAACACTATTTTATAATGCAAAAGTATTACCTGCTGCTAAGGAATTTTAACTGCATCTCCTAACTAAGCTAGTGGCAAATTGAAAACTAATAAGATATATTTTGCATATCAAATACTGCTCTGGGGACAAGCCAACCTAGGCACCTACTAGATTGCAACTTCCTGCTCAGTAAGAAAGAAGTAATAAAGAAAATCATGACAGTTCATTACATGAAAGAAGAAAATCATCACCCAAAGCAGAAGAAATGCTATTTTATTATACAGTAATTGTGAAAATATCTTAACATTTTTGTTCACAAAAATATTAAATGCTTTCCAATGTTATCTGTAATAAATGTTACTCTAAAGGCAGAAAAATGATGTAATATGTTTTAGCATTCAACAATACCTACAAAAGTGAAGTTATTAATGTAGTTATTTGAGCCATCTAAGTGTGCAGAGCAAAAGCCAGGCAGTTTCTTTTACTGTCAAATAAAAAAA
>JAVJGI010000064.1:3283773-3318036 GCA_035590275.1 Ibycter americanus
ACATGCACAGACTTCCATGGGTTTATCCTCACAGTGCCTTTTTGTAATGGTATCTCTTTTTCTGTATTAAAAACAGTATCGACAGTATCTGTCCTTCAGGACAAGTATGCTTCAGAGCACAGGAACCAGAGCATCTTCCTGTTCCCATGTTACAGAAATTTTGGGTTTAATCTCCATTAATCACAAAATACTGTTCTTCAACCCTGTTATTGATAAAGAAAAGAACGTGGCCAACATGCACCTCAAGCCAGGAAAGGAGAGTAAACAGGGGGAGTTACAGGGATAAAGTTCAGTATTTGAAATTATTGTTATATTTTACATATAATTATCTTGAAAACTAACCCATTTCATTATAATTTCAGTAGCATTTATATAAATTAGGCACATATGACATTTCTAATTAGATATACTTTAATGGTTAAATCATGAGTTTTTAAAATGATAATTGGGCTAGTTGTAAAATTTCAAGGTCTGTGATTTTAAAATTGAATTGCTCTTTGACTTATGTAAAAGAATAGATTGTTAAGCGAGTGCCTCACAGGAGAGAAGCGGTCTAGGATATTATGATTTGAATTACTTTTTCAAAGGAATTTAGAGTAGGCAATCTGTCCTCTGATCTTTCTTTGCACACTAAAAGTATGAGTCAGTTATGCTAAGATAGCTTAAATTGAGAATACAGTGATTTAATTAACAGCTGGAAATGTAGAATTCCACGTGTGAGGAAAGCAATGCATTAATAGCACCCCATACAGATACTCTAATGAATCCAAGGTATTCTCCAGTGGAGGCTTTTTAAAAATACATAGCTGCTTGTTGCAGATGCAGCACAACCTTTATGAGTTCAGAACAAGAAATTTGGAACTTAAGGAAAATTGCGTCACCACCTGGAATATTTATAGTCGTTATATAGATTTGTTCCAAAGGCCCCGAGTATTGGTCCATGTCACCAGCAAGGGCAGGGTATGCAGACCTTCTAGGTGCTTTTGAGTGAAAACCCATGGGTCCGATGTAATTGCTTCCCCTCCATGCTAGCCTTAACAGTGTATCAGAGTGTAGTTCCACTCTCTGAGCCGCCAGTGTGATCTGGACAGAAGCAAAAGCGAGAGCTGGGTGTGATATTGCCAGTATAACCCTGTCAGAGCACACACCCTTGTGAGAGCATCAGTCAAAAGCCTGTTAATGTGCTGGTGTTGGTACTCTGTTGACTGAAGATCTTTGTGCAGAAACATTCAGCTCCACAGAATATAGAAATACACTCTGCAATGTAATAGCAAATATATTTTGTCACAGCTTGGTAATACAGCAAACAAAGTTTGCGAATCACGTCTACCAGGGCAAATGATTTATTAGGGATTCTGGGAGTTACATGGGAGTTACTTTTTTTTGGTGGTTTCAGTAGTGCAAAATAGCCCAGGTATTAGGGCTGTATGTTTTGCATCATGTACAAGAATAGGTTGTTAAGTGAGTGCCTCACAAGGCACAAGCAGCTTAGGATATAATGATTCAAAATAGGTTTTTCTGAGGAATTTAGAATAGACAAACTGTCCTCTGATCTTCCTTTGCACATCAAAAGTATAAGTCAGATATACTGGGGAAGTGTGGTCTTCTTCTAAAGAATGACTGATTAGACTAGTATTTTTCAGTCTGGGAAAGAAACAACTAGGGAAGTGGGAGAAGTTTCTTGAATGATGAATCATTTGAAGAAGCAGGATAGGGCATTCCCCTTCCCATACAGAAATGGAGCTATCCAGTGAACCTGGGAGAAGTTGTGCTCGGAACAAATGAAAACAATTCTTCCTGTAAAAAGCAGCCGAATTTCGGAAGCTACTGCTAAAGGTTACCCAGGAGTGCTGGAAGTTTGCATGGTTTTGAGACCGTTCAGGGAAGATAAATCCATTGAGGATTACTCAATACCTAGAAACTATCTTTGGCCAAGGAAGCCCCTGAACGAAAATGTCTGGATGCTGGAGGAAATGCCTGTGCTTTTTTTCCCCTCTGGGTATCCATTTTTGGATACTGTCAGAGACAGAGCAGACTGTATTAGTTGGACCTTTGGTTGTGAACCATTTTAGCTGCTCTTGGCTTTTTTCCATATTTTAGAGTAGGCTTTGTTCACAATTTCTAATTTTGGCTACTTCTCTGGTGGTCAGTCAAAACAATTAAAAGATAACCTGTGTTCACCGAGGAAGCAAATTGTGAACCCTTATTGGAGATTATGTGAAACAAGCACCCATTTCTTCTTTCCCTGTAGTCTCATTACCATTCAAACTTTGAGCTGTATTTTAATTAATTTTGTTTTAATTGCCAAGCCAGGAAAAATTTCTTACAGCCTCAATTAGAAGTCTACTGGACCTCCCAGTACAGGTTCAGCAAAAGATTTAGCTCGGGAAATGTAGCTCAGTAAAGCTAACCCCAGGTTGTGATGGAAGCTACCTCACTTTGAACCTTGATTCCACTTCCCTGATCACCTCAGGTTGTTGTGTCCTGGTCTCCTGGACTGGCACTGCTTTAGTTTTTGTAAATCTGCAAACTTGGGTACATATGATACTCCTTTAAAAAAAGATTTAAAAGTGTAAGTCTTCAATACCAGTGAATCAGGCATTCCCATTCAAATTGTGTGCTGTATTTGACTACACTGGATGGACCTCCCAGATTAATTTAATCTATGTTTACTGCCTTTTCTTGCAGAGGTGTTTCTGACAGCATAAATATGTTGACTTCTTTGTATGCTGCTGATCTCTCCCAGGATTCACCAAATAATTAATACCAACATCTGTTTAGTATGCAAATACTAAAACTGTGCTGTCCTCAGATTGCGATTTTGATCTGGGAAATATTGGGCTACAGCTCACCTCCAATCAGGTATTCAGTTCAAGCTTGTTTTGATGTGGGTTTTCTGCCTGATACCTCTGAAAAGGGAGATGGCAGCTGCCTTGGTGCAATCAAGCACTAGCTCTGAGCCTTAAAAGCTGGAGCGTGTCCTACAGCTTCTTTTTTAGGGAAGGAAAAGTTATTTTAGATTATTATGAGATAGGTTATGTTGTTTTCTCCCACGTAATATACAAAGAGAATATAAGAGGGCCTCTTCATGTTGCATCCATCAGACACTCACAGATATGAATACTTTATGTACAACACCGTCACATATTTAAGCGTGAGTGTGTGGTCTGCATACCAAAGACCTGTTCAAAGTGTACTGCAGAAATTGTTGAAAATTTACAATTACAGTTATAGTCCAGAATAGCCAGAGGTTACACTTCAGCAGTCACATAGGGGAGGAGAGTGGCACCAGCATTTTATAAATAGGAGATAACTATTCCTGTGCTGTGGCAAACCTTGACTTTTTAATATCAACCACTGTGACACCCGAGTGATTTATGTGCCTGTTCTGTTGGTACCACTTTATTCCTAAGCATGGGAAGCACTGCAACAAAGGTAAATAACAAAGTAGAAGGTACACCTCGATACTGAGACGTTACACGTTGTGAATAACAGTGTTGTCACTTAAGAAAATCTGTTGTCATACAACCACACGATCGCAGCATCTTACATTCGCAGAATTTTTGCCAAAGGATCCCAAAGCTCTCATGCACTCATGAAACCTAACTTCTGCTTTCTTTACCAATGGATGAAAAAGATACTATGAGCCTTTGTTTGTTTCCCAGTAGTGTGAAAGACACTGATGAAACTGTCTGCAGCGTTTGCTAAAACTGTAAGTACAAGATTCTGCAGCACTCAGTAGTTCCTTGTGTTTCATTTTGAGATCTTAGAATGAGAAGCTAAAGTGTGTCAAAGGGACTGTCAAAATGCTGTCAGGTTGTCTTCAAAACAAGTATTAACTCCAAAACCAGAGTGGCTTCTATTGCAAGAATTGTGTAGCTTTGTTCAAGAACACAGTCCACTTTTGTGTTACAAGTTTGACTCATGAGCTTTTTCTAATAATCTTATTACGATCCAAGACTTGTAGCATGTCAAAAAACAAACAAACAAAAAAACCCCAAACCCCACCACCAAACAAACCAAAAAAACCCACCAAAACCCACTTGACTTGCATAGTCAGGATTTTTTGTTGGAGGTGGTTAGCAATGCTTTGATAGGGCAGTTTTCACTAGAAAATTCAGATTCATTGTAATAATTATGGAGACCAATCGTCAGTAATGAAAGTCCGAAGAAGACTGGAAAATTACCTTATTTTTTGCACACTGAGTGCATGGTTCTTCTAAAACATAAAGAAAAATCTCTGAAGAAATCTTACAGGCCATTTTTAAATGTAGACATAAAAAACCAGTTGCAGTTATAACTGTAGGGTTGTTCAGGAACAACTGGGAACGACTTACGTCTTTAAGCACCAGTGTATGAATTTAGAAAAAATCCAGTCCCTGTGAAGGCCTTTTTTTTTAAAGTTCACATGAGAAAATAATAACTGACTCAAATATAATAAAGCAGGTTTGAGCTTAAAAAGACCTAGAATTTGTTGCATGGGTAATAAGGCCACGTTATTGAATTGTTACAGGTCAAAGCCCAAAGTAGAGTGTTGCCTGTACTAGCTGCGGTCACAACTGCTTGAGCCATGCTGTTTGTTTAAGGCTGGTAATAGAAGGAATTTGGGGAGGTCTGCTGTCAGTGCTTGATAGAGATTGATTAATGCTACTTGTGTGTGCAGGAAAACATATCTGGAAGACTGAAGACTCATTCTGAGCTAATATTTGTAGGAAGAATATTTCAGGAGGATGAGAATCTGAAAATTAGATTTCAGCCTTTGAGTTTCTCTGTACCAGGAAATAGCATCATCTTAGACGATACTAATACACAAGGTTAAGTATCGCTTTGTTTTTAGTATATGTTAGGAAAGTAACATTTTATACGTATTAATGGATTAAAGTCAAACATGTAATCATTATAGGGTTAATCCCAATGCTAAAATAAATTTAATAGCATTTATTTAATCCATTTTATTATATTTGCCCTGTCCGGTCAGAGAGCTCACTGGAAAAATATGACTACATTTTTGGTTACAATTCTACAGTTGAATTTATGATTATTTTTGCTAAGAATAAGGATAACATTTATCATTACTTTTCTACTGTGCTAAGAACTATATGTCATCTTCTAAGATGATTCAGGTAAAGGTACTTTCCTGCTTTATAATTGCACATAAGAGGAGTGGGAAGTAATATATGGAAGTCTAGAATTCCAAAAAAGCGTGTTGTTGGGGGATTTTACTGACAGTTTCTGTTAGTTGACTTGGTGGCAAATATTTCTTTGAAGAAGGCAGTCAGGTGGGAAGAGCTCAGACAAATGATAAGACATAGCACAGCATTTCTGCTCTAATTGGATAACCTCCATGGACGAAACTACCCATCAGTGTTTATCAGATAAAACCTTTCTACTGTGTTACAAAACCAGATCTCTCCAAAATCTGCAGGACTGCTGCTTCCAGGGTTTTATCGCTTGCCTCCTTTCAGATATGTTTTGGTTTATTTGCTACTTCCTATTTTTCTTAAAGATATTGTTAAACATCTTGATATCTTTTTCTGCTTAACTACTTGAAAAGTTTCTAGTCAAAACAGCTGAGAATGCACTTTACTGGTAACGAGAAGAAACAGGTTGAGAAGACAGCTTATGTATGTTGTTCTCCTAAAATATAGGAAAGCTTCTCCAGTTCTGGAGAAGCTTCTCTAAGGTGCAGTCAATCATGTTATATGCTGTGATTAAAGGGATATTGTTCAGCCCATGGACTTGGCATTTAGTACTGGAAATTAGGAACAGAGAGCTATATACACCCTTCTGTTGCAGATGTTTTAACACATCAGGTTGTCTTCTCTTCCCTAGTATTTGAAAGTGACTGCTGCATACATCAGCATTTGATTAAGATATTGCCCTAAGTAGATCACTCTTATATACCAAATGATCTATACAGGGAAAATAAAACTTTCCTAATAACCTTTTGGTATTTTAGCATCAGCTAATTTTCTGCTGAGGAGAGCAGAATGTGATTAAGGCAACAGAAAACATTTTATGGAGTGACAGGTGGTCATGAAATTATATTAGCATTTAAATGACTAAAATGGAACCTTTCCTTTCCTGGTCTGAGAATGTCAGAAAGTGAAGAGTCAGGATTCATCCTCTCCTCCCATTCCCCATGGGTTATATTTTACTTTAAAAACAGCTGTTAATTCTGTGTCACAAATTATGAAGGATTTAAAAGAGAGTGTCATGACTCGCTGTAGATACTACTAGAAAACATTTTCCATCTGTGTGACATATTTTAAGAAAGCCCCCAGTCACTCAGAGAGCCAGCTTTGTGAAGTTAATCAGATGTTTTTCTTCTCTTGTTAACTAAGAATCAACTCTAGGGAGTGTTAAGATCACTGTGGTATTTATTTTAAGTGAGTGATTGAATGATTCCTGAACTGCTCTTCTGGAAAATGAAGCAAAACCCTGCTTTAGAGGTCACCTCTAATTAGAGATCAAAAAAAACCTGCAGATTACTTCATCAAAAATATAAATAACTAATCAGTACCAGTCCGGTGGCTTTGTTTTATAATTAGTCCCGTACAAAGGCTCCTTGAAGTCAGATGACAGTTGGGTCTCCTGCCTCAAACTTCACAAACGAACCAATAGTTTCAAGCTGATGCTGCCTTTGAACTGCTCTCCCAGGATAAATTACTGATGGCCTAAATGTTACATTTACATTTATTATTCTCCATTACCAAGAACATGTGAAGCTGCAAAAGATTAAAGCGGCAATTACTGAAGTTAGAACATTGGAAATTAAGTTCAAACACCAGAAATGAATTTTTAGGAAAACAGAAAAGACAATTATTTGAGGCCGGTTTTAACTAAGTAAAAGTAGTGGCCTCTGTATCAGAAAGGACATTTACAGGTGATTGTTTCCATGAATCTTTGAATGAATCTCTGGCAGCTTGTGCAGCTGGGTTCAGAAGCAGTCTAGGTAAGACCTTGGTTGTCAGAAGGTTTACCATGAGCCCTGGGCCTTGACTTCAAGGGAGATAACAGCACGGGAGAGAATACACTTGCCCTAGCAGTTGTTCTTTAGAAAACATTTCATAGGTG
The DNA here is from genome assembly GCA_035590275.1 of Ibycter americanus. Classification (NCBI taxonomy): domain Eukaryota; kingdom Metazoa; phylum Chordata; class Aves; order Falconiformes; family Falconidae; genus Ibycter; species Ibycter americanus. The sequence continues at coordinate 3,290,851 of JAVJGI010000064.1, forward strand.
TTATGAAGTTGTTGATTTTATTTTTTTTTATCTTGGTTATCTTTCTGTTTTGCTGTTTGTTTTCTCCATTTCATAAAGTGCCGTTTGGTTCAGTTCTTTGATTCGTTGCCCTCAGTAGAGAAAATGCAGTTCCGTGAGTCCCATTCAGTTTAATTGAGTTTTCTCAGATTTGGAAGGGAAGGATGAAAACAGGAGGAGATGTTCAGAGAAAGAGCAGAAAATTGGTGCAAGTTTTGGTCTCTTTGCACTGTAATCCATCCCTGTGTCATCTTGGCTGCAGCTACACAGAGAAGAAATTCATCGAGGCTCAGCGTCTTGAATGCAAGGCATCAGGGCAGGGACTGCACTCAGCCTGCCTCGCTGGGTGATGTGCACCATGATGACAAGGGTAAATCCCCACTCAAAACTTTCCCCAAACATTCTGTGGCTCTAGAAAGCTCAGCAGAAAGGGGACTTCTGCCTTTGCAGAGAGCCGCTGCGTGGGGGGAGAACAGAAAAGGGGCTGGTGGGGTGCCCGTGCATGGCTGGCTGGCTGCCACCTCCGCACGCTGACGCGGGCTCACACAGCGGCCAGTAATGAGATTGTTTTTCAAACACTTCTTTTCACCTTTAAAATGATGAAATTAAGCTCCTGTAGTTATTAAGAGCTAAAAATAATGATTTGATTGTACTGTGCATTGTAGTAGCAGGCGCAGCAGTATATTGATCTGCACTCCGTGTCATATTACAGTTACAATATGACTTGATCAATATGCTGTTTCTGAACCCATGGTTCTTGCATGTATGAAATTGGGATGTTTTATTGTTAATGCACATGACCAAATCACAACAGTGTAGTCTAGGGTACTATACACAAGCTAGATTAAGTAATGAAAAGGTCAGCTTTGTATGGCTTGGTTTTTTTTTTTAGTAGTCTTGCAATTTTTTATTTTTTTTTTATGTCCAGTAAAAACAGAAACACCGGTGAGGCAGGCGCTGTATAAATGCATGGTAAGAGACATGCCCTATTGCACCGACCTTACAGTCAGTGCAGACAGACAGACAAAAACAGGAGGAGGAACAAGATGACAGCAACGAAGTGACCTTGCTCAGGTCACCAAAAAGGTCAGCTGCAGCTCTGGGGACAGAACACCTTCCTAAGCCCCCAGGGTATTGATCTGTCTAATTACTTAATCACCCAATAATGTAAGAAGAATCTTTTGGTTTCTGCTAATACACATTGAGAGAATAATTTGAGAATATCAGTGGAGTTAAAGTGGTGTTATGCTGAAACAGTGGAAAGAACATTTGCCTTGGAATTTTTATTGGGTATTTTCTCTTTAAGGGAATAAGGTGCTATCACTTCAACTCCTGTGCCAACAATAACAGCTGCCTGAGAAACTCAGTCTCCAAAGGACTGTCAATGAAGGCCAGAAATTAGAATTTAACAAAGAGAATAGATCGCTGTTGAGGGTCATGGTTGCAGCTAGTATGGTATGTAGATCTGGATGCTCCCTGAAAGAGATGACAGAGTGATTGAACAGAGTATTTCGCTTGGTCTCCACTCCAGTTCTAATGGGTAGGAAAAGAGATTGAGGCTAACAGTGATGCACTGAAAAAAAGTCTTTTGGGGACTCTTTTAAAAATTGATTTTGAAAGTAAATCCCCATGTGTGTATAAATGTGTCTGTTTCTGACTCGTCTGTCTTCTATTAGTTTCACTCGTATGAGTTTCAGGCAGTCTGGTTTATTGTCATGTTGAACAAATAATAATAGTATTAAGGTGTCAATTGGGGTTTATAAATTTGCTGTAACTTTTGAGACATATCTTAATTTTCTGGATAGCTAAAGCCATCTTTTGTGACTCTGTAGCTGTAAACATATTTTCTTATTAAAAATCTCCACCTACTCCTAATGTACTCACTTAAAATTGCAATTCCAGGAGGTGATCAAGACATTAACATGATAAAATATAATGTGCTTTTAAAACACTTTTCTTCAGCTTCAACAGTCAATTCAGACCCTCCCACTTTATAATAGAGTAATCATTTTCCATCGTTCAGTACACAAAATGAAAGTTGTGCTTTGCACATGGAGTAGATGTGGAAAAACAGTGTTAAGAATGTCTAGCTATGCTTGTGAAGAAATTATCCCGAGATTGGTAGTATGTCAGTCACCTGGAAGTTATTGCACAGAAGTGGGGTTTTTTATTGTTTAAATGCTGCAGAGCATTGTGCTGCTTTTTAATTACCTGCAATTTTGCATGCTTTCGTTGCAACCACATATTAAAAGATAAAAAAATCAATTGCATCAATGCCATAAAGGAAAGGCACTGAAAACTCAGACCTTGGAAGCAGTGCCGAGTCATCCTGTTGAAAATAGGTTTCTGAATTTCAGAGGAGTAATGGATTTTGTGATCTTGAGTGAATTCCTGCTAACCACTGAAATTGCATGGGACAAACCTGATCCCAGACAGTTTCTCTTTTGGGGTTTTCTGGTTTAGAAGATAGCTCTGCCAAATGCATGATGAATTCCAGATGTTTGGGTGGGAGAAGTGGGGTTGGGGAGGTATTCAAGTTTTGCTTGGTAGAGCTGTGGTGTGAAAGCTACACTAATGCCGTGTTCCTGTGTTCAGGCAAAGTGTTCAGGTTTTGTTCTACATTGCTTGAAGCTGGCAACTAAATTCTAATTTCTTATAAGCTATGTCAAAATCTAAAGAAAAGTAAGAAGGAAGCATTTGTGATATACTTCTATTATGGTTCGTGCGTACAATTCAAGGTTAACATCCCAAGAATAAAAATGCGTAACACAATTCAAATTTGAGAGGAGCTGAGAGACAAGAGTGGCGTGTCTTTAAAAGACTATTTAAGCTATTGCCCTGTAACTGTGGATGCTGTTGAGAACAGTCTTTGTCTGAGTAGTAAGTTTTTATTTCAGTGTGGCTAATGAGCCTTTTTCTGAAATAAGAATGTAAAGCTTCGGAAGCAATGTAGCTGTAGGAACTCAGCATTGCTAAAGAAATGTGCATAAGCTAAATAGGTTTAGAAAAGGAGGTATGAATCATTTCAGAAGAAACATGTAGGAATGCAGAGAAGTTGTGGATGTTTGTATTTTTAAACAGTCTCTTTCCTAAATCACCCAAACGACTCTCTCAGACATTAACAGAAGTTTATATAAACAGAAGTGCTATCCTATAAACTACAAACTACAAGTAATGCAAACTACCTGGCTCCAAAATTAAACAAATACATGCTTCTGTTCTTATTGATCAGTGTTTATTTTACTATTTGATGTATTTGCAGAACGATATCATTGTACATAAGTCATACAAGAAGATGACAGGCTAAACCCTGCTCAATTTAAGGAATTGATTCAATTAGAAATAGCAGGACTGCTTGAGCAAATAAACCTAGACAGTGTTTGGTACTAAAAGTCTTTACAAACAATTCTAAACAGTACGGGGTAGAACCTCCGCTGGTATAAATCACTATTTCCATTAGCACCATCTTCAATAGATTTATGAGGATTTATGCTTAGATGATCTGACTCTCTACATCCATAGTGAGTGCAGTAAAATGAGTTCTTTCCTCCAGTATTTCAATTTTTTTCAAGAAATGTATCAGAATTTAGACAAATCTGTGGAACCTGTAGTATTCTAAGATATTTTATTTCCATGCACGATTAGGAACTTCAGTACCTAGGCCATAGATACAGAAATTTATGTGTGCATGTATCTATGTGTATATATGTGTTGAAAATTACCATTTTCATAGCTGTAAAGAGGTCAGGCGCCTGCGTCTCAAGGTCTAGCCAAAGGTTTTAATTAAAATAACTGTATTTATAACCATATTCTATCATTAATCAAACATAGACTTAAATGACTCTGCATAAATGATGTAGCGTTCTGAATTATTGAAACTACAGAATATGTAATATTCTGAGTACAGAGTATCTTGTAGCATCAAAATTACAAGAGTGTGTGTGTTTTCCTACCTTACCATGCCTCAGTTTGAATTGCAGTGAACGTTTTGAACTGCTTGGCAACAACATAATGCAATTTAGATGAAGTCTGGGAACTTTTTCCATAACGTGCCTTGAGTTGTCTAGTGCATTGTTATTGTCTATAGCTTAGCATAAGCACAGTCCCAACAATCTGAGGCAGCACTGTGTGTAAAGGTCTTGCCACCACTCCGACGTGCACAGCTTCCCGTAATTCTCTGGAGAAAAAAAAAACCTGTTACACTGTACTGAAATCCTCGTGCAGCTTAGTCCTTTTTATACCCTTTTAAAAAGTCTGTCAGATCTGAGACCTTAATTCTGGTTTGGGTTTTCTTCCTGGTGTTGTCGGCTTTATCTTGTGCCTATTCCTTTTTCTGAAGATCCAAAGAGTTGATTGTGAAGTTATCAGGGGGTATGTGTGTTAACCTTCCACTTGTGCACAAGTTACTGAACTGGCCTCTGAATTCAGGTGCTTTGCTGCAGGAAAAGTCAAAAGCTAAGTAAAGCAAATTTAGATGTGAAGCTTTTGAGAATCATCTTCTAAAATAGAAAGCAATTTATATTTTTTTCCACTTTGATTAAATCTTTCAGTGATAGCATGTATTTTGCTGTATCTTTTAAAGTGAAAATATTGTCCACAGCAGAAGAGGAGCCCTTAATTTTATTTAGGTTAAGCACACCTAGCTCTTCTCAGCAGTTTCTTACTCTGGAGAAAGGCGGATCTGAAGAGGGAGGTTCTGGGGAAGAAAAGGTACTCCCCTGTAGTAGTTGGTAACAGGTAAAACTCTATAGTATGTTATTTCTTTCCCTTCACTGAAGGGTGAATGTGTAGGGAGAAACGTTTCAAGATACTTGAGCTGTTCCAGACAGCAAAATGAGTGGAAAGTTTGTGATGAAAGCAGAAGAGTCGATGCATCTTTCTTTCACAATGTTAAAAAGATTTAAGAGCAGTTGAGCTAGCAGATGTAACTCAGCGTGCTGGGTTTGAGTGTTTGTGGGGTTTGGACGGTTGGGCGGAGGGAAGTTTGACAAAGGTAGTGCTTTCATTGGGCTGTCCTGTGCTGAGATGAGGCAGGAGAGCCCTACAGTGCTGATCAAAATGTGCTTTAGAACGGCAGACATGAAAAAAGCCCTGGGCAAAGGCTGACCAGGAAGACAGAACAGCTGAGCCATGAAGCCACCATTGCAAATCCCACAGAAATTGCTTTGGTTTAATTTTGTTTAACATCAAGTTTCCAGCCATTAAGACTACACGTGAAATATGCTTGAAATGTGAAAAGCCTTGCTAATTCTGCAGACAAAAAAAATCATGCTGTGTAACTAGTGCTATTGTATTTACCAGCTACACAGACCAGTGAAGGACAGGGGGGGGAAAATAATTTCTTGTCTACGTACTGTCACGTCTAGAACTATTTGGTTAGAAGGGAAACTCTCAAGAAATCTCTTTAAGTTAATGCTGATGCATCTCAGCAAACCTATGGTCCCATTATTGGCACTACTTTTCCCAAACGAAGTTTTTGCAGTGAGAGCGACAGATAAGGCTTTATCTACCTTGTGGGCAGCGGTGGGATGCTGGGCAAAGGAAAGGAGCAACCCATCTGTGATGGCAATCTTTATTGTGATCAGGAACCTCCCAACAGAGAAACGTGACAATTTCTTTTCCTTTTAGAAAGTGGGGGAAGACTTTCAGCTTATTTGATATCTCTTAACTTCATACTAAGTACAGTACTGCATGCTTCTCACTAAAAGACCTTGGGAAAGCCCCGTGCTGCAGAGCTCTCCCCCTTGCACCTGTTCATTAGGTGGTGTGAGGCCGGACCTCCCGTGCGGTGGGGTTTTGGTAAGCATCAACTTCTGTTCTTTTCTGTAAGATTAACTGCAGTTTCACACACCCCCAGGTGATGCAGGGGAAGGACACGGGGCTGGTAGCAGAACACCACGGCACAGCCCTGTGCTTTGCTGCAGGTAGACGTAATCAAACCCCTCACCTGGAAACCTTCTGCACAGTGTAAATGCTCGGCTGAATTGTATTATTTTTTGAGAAGTGTGTCCAAATAGGCAAATGGTATCCAAGCAGCCTCCCTGTACATATCAGTATCTACGATTAATGATAAATGATTCATGAGTGGTATTAACATATTTTCTTTCATTCTGAGGGCATTTGCTATGTTCCTTTAATACAACTAGCACAGACATTCTTGCATCGGGTGATGTTGTTCTAGATAGGTGTAACTGCTATGTTCAGTATGAATTTGTATGATCCCTGTATCAAGCAAACATGATATTCTACTGTTGTAATACTAAAAATCAAGTGTGATGTGACTGTTTATGGCAAGAGCAATATGTTCTGACTACCCTGTTGACAGTTTTGTCTTGGACTTGACGTTAAAACACTGCAGAATGCTTGTTCAGGCCCAGGTGATTAATATGAGTTGATATAAACTACACGCAGGCTGAGCATAGATTTTAAAAATACTCGACCAGAATGTGGATCTTTGTATATTGTCATGGATGCAGGGAATGTTTTCTTTGAGCTAGAAAGGGCTAGACTTGACAGCCCTTGCAACAGAGAGACATCAAATAACCTCTCTAATTGCTCTAATTACTTCCCTGATATTTACTTCTGTGATCTTAAAAAAAAATAGACTGAAGGCTAGTAACTACACCATACTCTGCATGGAAAATACGACACTAGTTTTTTCAGGTTGCAGCTGCAGATGTAATCAAAAGTAACTATTTGATCTGTAATAGGCAAATTAAGGTCTGCAGGTAGAGGAAATACCTTTTATTAATTTAGCTAGTTGATTTATTATTATACACTGGATTTAAGCTACAGGTAAGACACATTAGTTATGAGTTTCAGTCTTATCTGTAAGATTATTATTTTATTAATTTAGTTATCCCTAGCAAAACTGAAATGTGACTGTGCAGTTAACTCGGTGGTGGCACCCTGCCATTGACTCAAAAAAAGAGAACGGGATGGGAAATGGTTTCTCTAAACCAGCCATGGGAAGTTTTTGACAAGTCAATATTCTTTTTTAGCTTTAGTTAAAGCTAGCATCATTCAGAAGCAGACCCACTTAGGGTAGCCTTGTGCCTGGGGTGCTTAGCAAGTTAGTGGAGAAGCAGGTTCAAGTCTTTGGTCCATCTCAGAGAAAAGATGAATTTAGACCTCTGAGTCATCACTTGGGTGGCCTGCTTGCTGAACTGTTGTTGCTCTGGGAGAAAGTGCCTCTATCCACAAAAACAGTAAAACAAATGAAGATTCTGTTGATTCAGATTCTATTATTTGTTCCCAGTATGACATAATTTGACATAATGATGTAATTGCTGTACTGCGAATACATATATCTATAGATAAACGCAGAAGAACAGTGCCAATAGTGCTGTTTTGGGCATAAAGTCCCCTGCACATATATACATTATTAATGTTAATTTAGTAGTCTAGAAGGAAGTCAAAATCAGAAAGGCAAATAAAAATTCATGATCCAAATTTTTGTGCACTTTAGAGTGGGATGTGACTACAAACCAGAAACCTACTTCTAGAGCAAAAATATCTCTCTTGTGACTTCTTCCCTCACTCCCCCCCAGTTTATACAGTGATTTCTGCCCACATGACATATGAGTGAGAAAACTGTATGCTTTGAGAACGGTGCCCTTGTTGACTTCTGTGTAGGACTATTAGAAGCAAACTGGCCCAGGACAGACACTCGGGCATACTTCTGCGGCAAGCAATCTTGTCTTCTGAGGAACCCCAACATTGTGGTGTTCAACTTATGTGCTGGCTAGGCTGGGGGAGAGAGAGAGAAACAGTGTTTTGGCAGGTTGTTGTTTGGGGGTTTTTTTAATCTCTCCTTAATGCCAGAGCAAACATAGGCATGGATATAAATATCACTTTAAGGAACGAGATGTTTGCAAGTATGAAGTGTAGACACGTACCATGCATTTAGTCTTCACTAAGAATTTGAATGCCAGATGGCAGTGGATGCATGTAGTCCTGCTGAAGCAGCCTGATATCTAGGTATTTCTGGCCCATTGGTAATCAGGGACATAGCTGATGCTGGAAGCTTCTCTGCTAACACCACACTGAGATGTTTTCTGACTACTTATTGATCACATCACTTTATTTCACTGGCCTGTCTCCAGAGCATTGAGTGTTTCCCAGAATCTAAAGAGTATCTTTAGAATATCTAAAATTTGTCAAAACATCATTGATATGATCATGTATTTTTTTAACTAATAAAGCTTTAATGCACTTTTTCCCTAGCCTGAGATCCCACCTAATAATATCTTTCAGTTTCACATAATAAAAATTTGATAAAAATTTGCAACAACATGTTTTAGTGCTCACTTTTTTGCAACAGCTGAAAACTGATTTTAGCAGATCCAGGAAGGCTTATTTCAGAGTCATGGAAATACTTTCTTCTTTTGAAGTTAGACCTCTTATTTCAGTGGGAAGTTGCACCTGCTGCTCCCACATACAAAGCTGTACATGGGACTTCTGACAGTCCCTTAGTGTACACTGGTTACTGAGGTCAAACTCCAGGAATCAAGTTCATCTCTTGAAATGCAAGTTCTTTCTCAAATGTACAGTGCAGCAACAGGCCTGCTTGTGTTTAATCTGGAAGATCTGTCTAATGTGGAGTCCCATCCAAAGCATGCAGTGTTGATACCTTCATCAATGACAGTAATGCGCAAAGAAGAAAGAGAAGATTAAATTATTGAAGCCTCAAACTGATCAGAAAGAACTTCATATTCTTGGTAGGCTTGCTTGATAAGCTGCTGTTCTACAGTGCTCCCAATGTATATCTCAATTAAGCCACATGTTATGTCCTCCTTTTGCCATACTGAACTTCCAGATAGGATATTCCAGCTAGACAGAAGTCATCTGAAGTAAAACTGCTGCGGGACAGGTATGCTAGCATTGCCTATGTTGAAAGTGATTGAGGAAGAACAATAGGAGGATTTCTTTGAGCACTAACATTATTTTTCATCCTGCTGGCTATGCCAGCTTCTACAGCTAATTAAGGACAGGAAAAGACAATATTCACCAGATGCCTGCAGAGCCAGTCAGCAGATGGGATACTTTCTCCCTAGCCCACGTGTGTATTAGGGGAATTTTTCTTGGAAAAAAGTGGTTTAAAGCTGCCAATTATGCATGAAATGAACATGAACAGATATGTTCCTGCAGCAGTGGAAATTGGTTGTGGCACAAATATTCTTCTAAATATGCATATGCCTTTTCTTTAAAGTAAAATGTCTAAAATAAGAGGAAAGACAGGAGTCTAGTTCAATGTTGTCAGTCCATGACAACATTGCTTTCAGAAACCAAAGGCAGCCAGTGCTTATCCACAAATGAATGAAAAGCACATGAATCTAGGACTTTCCAGTCCTGAAATGTGTGCTACTGGAAGCCACTTCTTCAAAGGTTTGTCTTTATAACAGAGAAGGGGCTAACAATTGCAGACATTTCTTCTCCTTCTGGGAGTGGAAGAAATGCTCTGAGGTACTGTAAAATGTCATAGAATCATAGAATAATTTAATTTGGAAAGACCTTTAAGTTGATCAAGTGCAGCCATTAACCCAGCACTGCCAAGCCCACCACTGAACCATGTCCCTAAGCACTGCATCTATGTGGTTTTTGGACACTTCCAGGGTTGGTGATGCCACCAGCTCCCTGGGAGCCTGTTCCAATGCTTCACCACCCTTTCAGTGAGAAATTTTTCCTAACACCCAACCTAAACCTCCCCTGGCACAACTTGAGGCCATTTCCCCTTGTCCTGTTGCTTGTTCCCTGGGAGAAGGGACCGACCCCCCCTGCCCACAGCCCCTGTCAGGCAGCTGCCCCCTGAGCCGCCTCCTCTCCAGGCTGACCCCCCCCGTGCCCCCCCCCCCATCAGCCTTGGGCCCCAGCCCCTTCCCCAGCCCCCTGCCCGGCTCCGGACACGCTCCAGCCCCTCCGCGTCCCCCTGACGAGAGGGGCCCGAAGCTGCACCCAGGGCTCGAGGGGCGGCCGCACCGGTGCCCGGCACAGGGGGACGGTCCCTGCCCCAGCCCTGCTGGCCACGCTGTTTCCCACACAGGCCAGGAATCCTTCCCCTTGATCCCATGTAACAAAGAGATTTTTGGAGACGTTTATATGGTCTAATAAATCCCAAAGTTTGAGTGAGGCTCATCATCATTCAAACCCTAGATGGCCTGGTCACACCATTCTTTTACATCAACTTGCATTGGACTTGTGGCAGGTGGAATGTCTGCTTCTGTACCTGTGTAAGCAGGACTAAGCTTACAGTCACATCTTACAAAAACCAGCTATGTAGTTAGATTATATAAAAGTGTATTTCATAGAATCACAGAACCACAGCCTGGCTTGGGTTGGAAGGGACCTTACAGACCATCTAGTTCCAACCCCTTGCCATGGGCAGGGCCACCTTCCACTAGAGCAGGTTGTTTCAAGCCCCGTCCCACCTTGAACGCTTCCAGGGATAGAGCAGCCAGGGCTGCTCTGGGCAGCCTGCCCCAGTGCCTCGCCACCCTCACAATAAAGAGTTTCTTCCTGATACCTAATCTAAATCTACCCTCTTTTAGTTCAGAGCCATTCCCCCTTGTTCTATTGCTACAGGCCCTACTAAAAATTTGTTTGCAAAGAATGAATAAATTCTGTCCATTTGTATTTATTGTGCACAGTGGCACAGCAAAAAGATTTTTTTAACTAGTTATTTGTAATCTAACTGTTCAGGTTCATTATGAATTTATAACAAGGCTGTTTTGTTTAGGAAGGAATTAGAAATTTCCTGATTAGCTTTTGATAAAGAAATTTGATTCAGCTCTAGTTACCAGATCGAGTTAGGGCTAGCATTAGGAGTTCATTGGTATGCAATTTAAGCTGCAATTATTATGGTGTCAATGGTGATGAATCTTCCCGGATAAAATAAGTGCTGTATTACATAATACAAAGACAGGTGGATAATAGATTAGTACATCCACTCCTCCTCCCCTGGAGCCACAGGAAGGGATTCCAGGCTATTAATCAGAAAGGCCTCTGGCAGGGAGTGTTTTTAGGAACTGGGGCAATGTATGGTAACTTGAAACATTTCAAGATTGAATACAGATGTTTACTTCATATTTGGTTGCTGCATTTAATCCTTTTGTTAACCACTTCTTCAGCACCGTCAGGCAAATTATTTCAGGTTTTTGCAACCCAGGACTGGTAGGTGCAGTTCCAGAAGCTTGCCTTTGGCTCTGGTTTTTATATAGAAAGTTGAATTCAGCAGTGGCACAATCTGAGAGATATGAAAGCACCGCTGCATGTTCAGATAACAGAAAAAAGGCACATTCTGTCTTGATGTATGTTAGATGTAATGTGCCTAGGTTGGGGAGGAGTGGTTCAGAGTTTTTTGTTCAGGTTTGGTGGTGGTTTTTTTTTAAATCAAGGCTTAAAAATGGATTAAATTATATGAGAGCAAATTGTTGCTGGAGGAGAGCAGAGGTACATGTGTTACTAATTAGAGCAAAGGACTGGGATTCAGGAGGGCTCTCTGCTTGCTGTATGTTCCTCTTCCTCTGACTTGAATAAATCATGTGGGGCTAGACATGGGACTTTTCAAAAGCACCTAGGAAGGTGGAACTCCAGCTTCGATTTCATTCTATCTTCACTCTTCCCTTACTGTGCAATGTTACCTTCTGGGTACTGAGGATGTTAATACTTCTCTGCCTCAAAACATAATGCAGGTCTTTCCAGTCTCGTGTTTCTGTGATTAACCAGTGCACAGAGGGCTTTGAGATCTTCAGTCGAGAATGACAATATCACTATAAAACAGCTGACCAAGATCTTAACAAGTACCTTGGGGTGCAATATTCAGTCACCTATCTTTAATTTCATTGCATTTCTTTAAATAAGATACTCTGTTTGGTAGCAATTATTATTGAATCTGTCTTTTCCAGGGAAATTGTCATTGTCTTTTAGCATTTGAAGTATTTAAACCATGAATGTTTGTGTGACTTAGAATATACCGTATTATTTGTACATTGTATACATTATGATTTTATTCAAGGTATGTTTGCCGGCTTTTGGGTAGGTTCATCCTACTTTGATTATCCAGGATGTTAGGGAGAAAAAAAGTTGGACATAGCATGAGAACTCAAGTTTGGTGTGCTGGGCACTCAACTTCAGCATCTCCAGGTTAGCCTGCTGCTAATTAAAGAAATTAGACAGTTGTAGGGAGTGAGTAATTCTTCCTCCTTTTTAACTTAACAAGCAGTCCGCAGTGCATGGCAGTGACTTCAGATGATTAGGGATTCATCTGCAGTAGCAGACGGCTCACTTTATAACTACCTGCCTATGCCTCTTGCTTTTTAAGCAGCACTCTAATACAGCCACTTCCTAGCAGCTTTTAGCACCCACCACACCATCTACTGCTACTCTACTCTTATTCGGGACTTTGTTGTTATTATTATCATACCCATATTGTGTTTATGACGGCAATCATCCAAGCTGATCGGAACAACCCGAAGCTGGACACAGGGTGAAAGGCTCTATGCAGCAATTGAATACAGCTGCTGTGCAAATGAAACACTTTTTTGTTATGGGGAGCTTTGTGGGGAGCAACAAGAAATTGGCAACTTGATTCTGAGTCGTTCTTTGCTTCCACGTACCTGTGTGAGCTTGAGGCTCTTACTGAGTGTCTTTTGGCAATCAAGAGAGCCTATAAACATGCTGTTGCTTATTGGGCCTGCCTGGGAGCAGTGCAGACCTCTTTTATCCAGAAAGGTGAAAAAGAAGTGTTAGAAACTGGCCTCTGGAAAATTCCAGAAATTTCTTTCCCTAATGACAGCAGAAAAAACAAGCACTGTGTTCTGCTATTTTGTACTCTTTGTTTCCATTCCCCAACAGGACTAGAATACAGAAGCAAGCAATAATTAAAAATTTGCAGATCAAAAGTGATTTCAGCTATTAGTCATTAAAAAAAATTTGTTCAGTTTAGCTTTGGGAAAATGTCAGCATCAGCTTTCATTTAATTTGTCTCTTCGATCTCCTACCTACGGCTGAGCAAAGTACTGTCATCTGCAAGCTGGAGGAATAGTATGGTATTATGTCCTCTGTAGGGTTGCCACAGCAGTCAAACATTATCAGGCAATTATTCTGGAATATTTGCTTTGACGTAAGTTCAGTACAATAAACTAGTACAAGGTTAAAGACATCAAAGGTGTAATGGACTTGTCAAACCCTATAAGGAATTTGTATAATTCTGTACCTCACGTATCTCATGAGGTTGTAACAAGCCTGCCAGTTCCACAGCAGGGAGTAATTGGGCTGGAATCTACCCTGTAATAAATGTTAAATTCTTACTGTATTTTTGTCTGTTTCCTCTATTTTGACTGGTTTTGACCACTCAGTGAAGGCTAATTTTAAATGATGTTATGCGTATTGGCTCAGACACCAGATTCTGACTCAGTTACATTCTGAGTTTTCAGAAACTCTGCCCATTCAGAATGAGGATGAAACACCAAAACCTTCCAGTCTTAACTGAACAGAAATCTCACCGTGTTTTGTTATAGTGACGATATGGAGCAATCTTCTCCAGATCCTCGGGCTGCAGCAGAACTGGGGGAAGCTGCTAACTCACGTGACTCAGATCCTTGCCGCTGCCGCCTGCACTTGAATTGCAGCTGTATCTCAAGCCAAAGCTCTGTCACATTGAAAAGTCAGTGCCATCACTTTCTTCACAGGATTTAGATATTCAGAGGAAGAGTATAAGTCAAATTGGGGCTACTGGAGGTGGCTGAAATTGCCTCACAAAACAAAGGGACATACAAGTCATTTGAGGGGTGGTGGGTTCAGTGCTATGTATTTTTAAAATAGAATTAAAAAAACATTAGATAAGTAGCTACAAAGGCAGATTTCCAAACCAGATAGGTATTGAAGTGAAGCAGATACAGAGCAGCTGTAGGCATTTTCAGTGATCTAACTTTCAAAAAGCTGGAATTAAACATCAACTGCTATGACAAAAAAACATAGTGCTGATCCACTGTTGTTGGAAAAATTTCCCTGTCTTCTTTCTGCATAGCGTAAAGGCCAGAGGGGGTTTTGTGGGTGGAAGTGTGGGCTTCCCCACCCCTACTATCAGTGATTCCTAGTTGTGTTTATATCTGTAATGCCTTTGCTCTTGTAGCTTTCGTTTGAGGAAGAAAGGTGCTTTTTCTGTTACAGGTTACATTTTTTAAAATAAAAGTATTCTCACGCCCTAGATGGTAACTTACAGTTTCACATGGCTGACATCCAGAGATGCTTAAAAGACTTACACAGTCTTCAAAGCCGAAGATGTCCCTGATGTAGACATAAAGTCTACATTTCTCCATTTTGCTGTGTAAAACAGCCCATTTAAATGAGAACAGATATTCCTTAATGCAGTGGTGCTATAGACATTGGCAGCCAAAACAAAGAAGCTGCCCGAGGAATAAGGCTGACATCTATTTTGCTGCCATTGTATAACCCCTTCAGGCAGGTGAAGACTGGAATGAGGCAACTGCCGTGGTAATGCCAGGCCATGACCATGCTGGGCGAAAGGAGCCTGCGTCTCGGGGTTGTCAGTCCAGGCTCTTTGCCAGTTGCTCCATTTTGGGGAGTGGGAAAGGACATAAAAGAGCAATTTATCTCCTATGCTGCTGAGCTGTCAATAAAGGCAACAACTGCTGCCCAAGCAAGCTGAGAAGCAGATGTTTCCAAAACATGAGGTATTTTTTCCTGTTTTGAATGTTATTTGACAATCTCTACAAACAGAGCAGTGCTTTTCTCTCCATGAAGTTTCTTGAGATGTCAGCTGTGCTTAGAGCCGTTTCTTGTAATGCTTGAGGGGGAAAAAAAGTAAATCAATGTAGCTATTTGCAATTTGATGTAGACTTTGGTTTGTGATTTATTTGCAGTAGAAACCATTGCTAAAGGGCATTCTTTCATTTGGCCACCTGCTTCTATTTAGAGCTATGAAATCTGGAATTAGAGTTCAGTCATCTTTGTTAATGCCTTCTGAACCATATTGGAAGACGTTCTCATGCTCAGAATATCACCAAGCTGTGTACTACCCTATTCCAGCTGTTGCTGAAACACCACCCTGTTAGACCTGTATATGTTGCGATTGCCTAATATGACTATGTCAAAATACTTCATGTTGCTAAAAACTCCTGTTTTGAGTATTAATGCCGTCCAGATTGTTGTGACAGTATGGAAAGGGAAGGGGAGCAGTAACAAGCCTGGTAAGCTGTCAGCTCTGCTGTGGTGATGATGGGTAGCTAGAGGCAGTCATCTCTTGATGTTATTTGGCTGAAACCAAGCCATGGGACCATAGTTGGAGGCACCCTGTGATACACTTTCATGTTGTATCAGCCTTTAAGTTTTCCTCTGAAGGTCAGGGCCCATACCAGATTCTCATACAGCTAAGAGGAATTTTGTCCTTTATAATAAGAATTGCCTTGGACACTTTGTTCATCGATGGGTAGTTGCATGTGCGTATCCAGAAGACTGTTGCAATTGCATGGTAAGTGCAAATGCCTCCCAGATACGTATCCTGTACATTTTCAAAACTGGAGAAGGCAGAAATACAGCCCAGAGGATTCTATCCTCTTCCTCATTTATGGATGTAGATTTTTCTTTGGCTATGTTAAAGAAAGTCTTTAACCCTTCCAGCTGGCTTCAGCTCATTGCTTTCCTGCTGCCTGTCTTACTTGTAAATGTTCTTCTGCTCACTTCTTTCTGGCACACACTTTCTCTTAGGCTGAGTTTTAATTCTTAATCATGTCTTGTACCTTAATTATAGTGGGGGAAATCATGTGTCCAGATCGACACACAGAAGGAATCTTCCACACACCAGTGATCTCTTCTTTGTGCATGGCTCAACTGTCCCTAAGCACTGCCCCTCCGCCACTTGCACTTGCCGCTGCCAAGATCTCTGCTTCATGCTGATGCATGGTAGTGTCTGTGTTGGGAAGGCAGTGACAAAACTGGCAGGTAGTGAGCAAGGGGGAGACAGCAAGCTTGCAAAGAAAAGAGAGCAAAACCTGTCTGTTTTGTCCTCTGTCTTCATTTTACAAAAATAAGAAGAGGTTCTAGTTAATTACTATATATGGCTGTGTGTTTGTATATATTTAAATATATTTGCATACATACATAAATGCATACATACTGTCATATATATATGTGTATATATATTTGTGTGTATATATAAATGAGAGCCCTCCCATAGACTTTACATTGTGTTGCTTCCTGTCCGTAGTTCTCTCGACTTCCCACAGAAAAACTGCAGATAACAGCTAAGAAGAGCTCTAGTTAGAAGTAGCTTCTTTGGAGAAAGAGCTGTGTTATACAAGGTGATTATATAATATAAAGATCCATAAAACAATGATCTGTGAGCTTTGTGTTGAAAGCCGGTTGAAAAAAGCTCATGTTGACATCTAGAAATCTTGAATCAACCTATTTTTGGGGGAGGGAGAGATGGATCTCTGCCTGCTCTCCTTCTCGGCTGCGTACTTGTTTCTTTTTTTTCTTCCATCTATGCTTATGTTCTTGAAGCAAATCTGCCTGTCAGTGCTTTAAATCAATATCATTAAAGCTCTATTTGAAGGTAAACTATTTCAAGAGGCTGGCCTGCTCTACCCTGCTATTATATCATGTGCTAAGTGAGTGAAACTTTCAAAGGTATTGAAGGCTTCTGGGTTTGTGTTTTTCTTTTCCATTTCGCTAGATGACATCCAATGATAATGGCCTTAACATGATGGGAAATTAATTGAGAGAGCATTTCTACACTGCCATAATTTTATCATCCATCCTATTGCTGCTATTAGCAGGAATCCATAACCCCATGGGTGTTTTGAGAGAATCTCTTTCAGCAGAACTTATGGTGCAGAGGTTACATGGTTAGCTCCTTCCATCAGCTGGGTGTCAAATCACTGTCGAAAAGAAATTACTGGTGTCTTCATTTTTTTAGCTTCTAGCCTTGTGCTGTGGTGCAGGAGATGATTTGTAGCAAGCCATTGGGGAGAGAAGAGTGCTAGTGGCCATTGAAGGCTTCTCTCACAAAGGTACTTAGCAGAATCATTGCACATTAACACAGATGCATGCAGCAGCGTTTCTGATCTAATGTCCGTTATAAAGTGGTGCAAGGAAATTATGCCTTCTGACTCATCGTGTTGTAGCAGGATAGTAAAATAATCATGTTCCAGTGGATTTGCTTATTAAATTGCATTTGCTGAATTTCCCCATGCTGACTACTACAAAGCAGTTTTCTTCAATCCCTAGTAACAAACTAGCCTTCCTAAGTTCATAACACTGACAATGTGAAATAATTCAATTTTCTTCAAAGCTTGTTGTTTCTTCTTTCTCATTCTTGAACAACTTTAATAAATCTTAAGCTGATTTATAAAGCGTACTGTAACTTAGAAGAATGGCTTTGGAAGTGGTTGACATGGGCTCCAGAACTTCTCTACTTATCTTGCGACTTTCACAGGTATTCTGCTCATTTTCTGAATTAAGTGCCCCCTTTCCTGCTCTGCTTCTCCATAGTAGTCCAGTAGATTGGGATAAAATAGTTTTCCTCTTTTTTCCTGTGTCACTTGTAGCAAACCAGTCATAGCTGTGTGAAACAGAATATAGCCATGATTGTGGCATGCTCCTCAGCAGCTGTGCTTGTTGGAACTTGAATTCATACTCACTGAAATGTTATAGTTAAAATAATGTGTACTTAGATAAAAGATTAAATTTTGTGAAAATTCTCCCTTTTTTCATTTGAAACTTACTGCTTCTAAATACATACTGAAGAATCTCGAACTCTGAATTCTCTTTCCTTTTTCCATCATTTTCTCCCCCTTTCTACTTTGCCATTAATCGGGAAAAGGAAGAGAGGTGAGAAAACTGCAGAAATCAATAAATATTTTTACTATCCAAAATGCACCTGGGTTTTTTATTGTTTTTCCCCTTAAAATCATTCATGACCCTTTAATCCTTAATTAGCATTTTTGATGCATCAGGTGGGATTATTGCTGATCTCTGGCTGCACAGATCGCGTGATAATTAAGCAATAATCATGCTTAATTTTTCCTGTGCAGCCAGCTGATGTGACTGGGTACATGCAGGATGCAAATTACTTGTGTGAAAGTGAGATTTTGCCAGTTCTCATCTTCAAAGTGGAATCACAGCTTAAATACAACCCTGAAGACGCTGCTTCCTCCTCTCCCCTTCCTTCTGTGTGACATTTTCTCTCTAGAAAATACTTTCCTCTGTTCAGATTCCCCTGTGGGATTCCCTTTGATTGCTGCTGTAGCAGCAGGAGTTAGTGCGACGAGGAATGCAGAAACCCTGAATGAGCAGAGCTTGCTTTTGCTCCTCCGCTGCATAGAAAGAGAGCTCACGGTGCTGCGTTTCCAGGCAAGGAGCTTCCTCTGCTTCTGCCACCATTTGCAGCTCTCCCAAGGTTTTCTCTTCCATGTGCATCAGCCCGCAGTTGCAGAGTGCCTCAAGAAAGCAAGGCTGTGAGCAAACCCTGACCTGGGCAAAGTGACTGAGCAAATCAGCAGCTGATCGTTAATAGCAGCAGTGGTTTTCTCTTCTCCATTGCACACCTGGGGTAAAATAATGTTCTTCAAAATCCCTGCCCAAGCAACCCCACCAAGATTATGTGCTGTGACTGACTATGTATACAGTGGACTAGTCCTGTGGCCAGAGTCCCTCACTGAGGCTGACAAAAATGCAAAGAACAATTGTAGGGCTAGCATAAATGTAAGTGAAAAAGAAGAACCAGTGGCCTAGAGGTAGCTAAAAATACAATTCTCTGGACCACATTTTGCATTAATACTTTTACTAAAGGGGAAATACTCTTGCAAAATGTTGGAGCACATCTTTTAGAAGGGGAAAAAAAACATCAAAAAATGCTAGGATGAATCATCCCTACTGTTATTTTCCCCATAAGGTTACCAGATCTTCTGGGATTTTGATGATATTTTAAAGGGAAATTTTAGGAAACTTTTTCTTATCTCACCTCTGCTACAGGCTAAATGTGGTACAAAAGAAGAGCAACCTCTTGACTAAACACAAAAAATAAAACACCTTGCCTTTTGTAAACGTTGGAAATGAATGCTTGCAGGAGCAGAGGGAACGTCTGTCTGTTGAGACATGAGTACTTCCCTATGGTTTCGTTTACAAGAACACAATGTAACCATTATATAGGTTTGATTAAGAGAGTTCCTGGCCTATCGTAGCTACCAAAGAAGCTACAATTACTCAGCATCTCACAAACTGCTGCTTTGCAACTGTGCGAGGACAGCAGAGCTGTTACTGGGCTTGGACCCACAAACATTTCACCACCTGAGTAGATTTACATGATAAAACGTTTGTGGGGCTAAGATGGGACTGAAACCTTCCAGGACAGGAACCTGGCAAAGTATCTGCATGGTGGTGCTCTCTTCATTACTTAAATAATACTTTTCCACTAGGGTATCTCTGAAAGGAAACCAAACTTGCATTTTGTTTTAGGCATAAAAAACCCGCCTAAATTCCCATGTTCATTATTTGCATCATATTTATTAGATTTTTAATTTGTTACTTTGAAAATTGTGTGTTGCTCTGTCAACTGTTTGTTAGAAGATTTCCCTTAGGGGAAAATGGAGCTTCATATCCATGCTCACATATCACAGAATGAATAAGACTTGCCACACTCCAGTTGGCAGGTGGGGAATATTAGTCAATAATGCTGGAATATAATTGGCTTTAGCTTCTAATGTTGTGTCACTAGATACAGCTTCATTCTTAGGGAGCCTGACCTGAGAAATAAGGACATATTTCAAATTCCAACGGGATTGAGTCACTGCATTAAGGGGCTTTGATAGAATTTGGTTGTTGCTATTAAAGTAAAACTGCCTTTTTTTTTCATCTCCGCCAAAATAATCAGTGGTTTCAGTGGCGATGGTTATTTTTGTTGCTGTTTGTCTTAAGACATTCAAATGCTGACAATTTTGATGGGGACAGCTGGCTTACAAATAATATCCGTTAAGTTTTATGCCAAACAACATCTGAACTGCAAGGGATAGTTACTGCAGCTCTTAAAATAAAAAAAAAATAAAAAAGAAGAAGAAGAAGTGCCCTTTTAGTCCTTCTTTCATAGCGGGAGCTATTATTGCCTTTATTGTTGCTGCATTAAACATATGTTTGAATATGATCTTCTAACTTTCATAGCTGTTGGGTTAAGAACACAAAGAGCATGCCCCCGTCCTGATTAGCTAGTCTTGTACAGTAGTACAAAAAAAAGCAGCAGTGGTAATTTCTCAGCTCATTAGGTGCATATTCATCTTAATGGGGCATCAAAGTTAAAAACTATAATGCCTTCCTCTCATTTAATACTCCAGAGAACATTCACAGTAACCACATGAAAGCAAAAAGGATTTCAACATTGGAGCTGCAAAAGTAGGTGTCTTCATTCCCTCCAGGCACACAGAGAAGAGAAGACAGAGCATACTACGTTTTATCCTTATCCCTGCCTAACGCCTTGCTGTGCTAGCCACTGCTCGCTACAGTTGTATGAATAAAAATGTTGACCTCTGCTAGTTCTTCTGGTAGGTCACATTTTAAATCCATAGCCTGTGAATGTTTGGCATCAGCTGAAGAGCAGTGTGCTGAAATTCCCTTCAGAGGTTATTTTATTGTTTATGGGGGTGTAGACCCTGACACAGAGTCCCTTCATTACAATGAAAAACTCACGGTGTCTTGAAACACTTAGGTGAATAACCCCCATCCTTAAAAATACTCTTTGCATAAGATAGTTGCACCAGCTTAAGCTCCAAGCTTTGAAAAGACACTGTTTCCTGTGGTTTAGGTAATAACAGTGCCCAATTCATGCTATTTACTGAAACAACAGCATTTCCAGAAACTGTTTGTAAAAGTATTTCAGAGCTAGAGCCCAGCACGAGTTTTGGGACATGTTTACAGACAAAAAACTAAGCCCTGTGTGAATGCCACGCTTCCCTCCTTGACTGCATGTGTGTGTGGCGGAGGATGCTCTATTGGCTTCCCGCCTAGGGTGCACCAGCACATGCAACTAAATTTACTCATGGTTGTAAAAGTGTTCTGCAACATGCTGATTTGAGATGTTGGCTTTCTATCTCTGACAGAGCCACAGAAGAGAGTATAATTTGTATTGTATGGTCAGTTACGTAAGATACAGCTTATTGAAACGTATAGTATGCAGCCACTACCTCCCAAAAACAAAATTCTCAGTAGATTTTGTCAACCTCTCCTAGCCGTAAAATGATGGACTAGGTAAAAATAACTGCTGGTAGCATGTGTGTTCATTCAGGATGGCAAACAAGTTTTTCTTCCAGATTGGTGAAGTTCTCTTTTTCTTTCAGTTCTACCACCCACATTAAGAATGGAGAAAGGCTGCTTCTTTCTCCCATACCACTTCTTTTCTTAGGATCTTAAAGGAAAAGTTCGGTATAGGACTATACCCCATTAATGTATTTTGTTTAAAAGGTAATTTTTGTGTATACAATTCCTACAAGGCATTTATGTATTGATACAAATTTAGTGAAATAAAAAAGTTAGAGAAATTGATATTATAATTCAGAATATTTTTATGAAGTCTTGGCAGAATAGAGGATTGCATGAAATGAAGAGACTTAGAAGAGGTTTTGAGGTAGGTGAAAGAATACCAGTGAAACAGAAATACTGGTAAGCTCCTTCAGAAATAGGATGAGAGAAGACAGGGTGGACCTATCCATTCAAAAAGCATGAATCAATGGGACAAGACAGAAGAAGCAGACAGAAGGCATAAGTTCCTCATCTGATTAAACTGATTAAGGTTCTCTGATTTCAATGAAGTTGTATGGATTTATGTCAGCTGGGAGGATTTGTCCTTCAAACGGGGAGGGGGAGGGGGGCAGAGATGAGTGATAATCTTAAAGAGGATGGAGCAAGACAATACCAATGAGAAGGTAAAGAAAGGTCTGAAATGCCCATGAATAGGATATGCCAGTTTAGGGGAAGTAGGAGGGAAAAGAAAAGCTGATGGAAGAGAAGGGAGGATATTTCTTTGAGAGCAGCTATAAGGAAGCCTCCCACTCCTATATGCAGAGCTTGGACCTCAGTGGATTAAGATCTATTTGGTGGTCTTGCTATCTTAATTTTATCTATAGTATGTATCTATAGTATTTGGTTATGGAGTCCTTTGAATAAAAAGTATTTTGAGAAAGCAAGCCCTCTTAGCTCTAAATTACTGAAGGATAAGGGAAGATTGCTGTGTTCAGGTAGTGAAACTCCATTGCTGTGAAGAACAGCAGCAACATACATACAGCCAATCATGTAGCACATGTCCTGTATTTTTCTTTTGTTTTGGCAGCTTAGTTTGCTATCTAGTTTAATTTTTTTCTGTATTGCTTGTGCACTAAACATTTTATAAGGAAAAGTGCAAAATAACCTATTTTGTTATGTTGCATCAAGATATGTTAGAGAAGTCCAATGATCCAGCAGCTACATTTTGCCTTTGGTCATCATGCGTATTTGGTGTATGTATATATTATATATATATATAAGCAAATTCTGCTACATTTCAAGGTTCTGTACTGCCTTTCAGAAAAAAAGATGGTTCTGTGTGAAAGCAGTTGACGTTTGAGCAGGGTTTGGATTGATCACTAGGATCAGGATGCTTTAGTTTTCATGAAGTAATTTTTCAAGCTGCGCTGAAACATATTCTGCTGGATTCACTTCATTCCTGGTGGAGGGATTCCTGGGGGAAATTCAGCTACCTGTGTTACGGAAGAGATAAGACTAGACCTACATATTGGTTCCTTCTAGCCTCAAAATGATAAAAGGTTAAACTAGTGGCAATACAGGTTGTTCTGCTTAAGTCATTAGTGTTGTACTGATATTAACACTAATAAGGAATTTGTGCACATGAGGCTGTAGATGAATTTTGCGGTCCAGTTGACCTTCAGCTTAGGTATGTAGACCTACTGTTCAGAATAGCTTGGCTTCTGGCAGTGGATATGTGTGGATCTGAGACACAGAGAAGGCCAGCAGCACAGCCTTGACAGACGTATAAGACCTCTAGTCTTGGGAGTCACAGGCCTTTCTTTCAAGACTTCTCTTTAGGAATACAGGAACTTGAATCATTTCCTATGTAAAACTCCAACCACAGGTTCCTCTATGAAACCTAATAGAGGAGATCAGGGGTTCCAGTCTTCCTTTACAACAAATAGGGGATATCCGTAATTCATATTGTAAAATATGTCTTCTCCTGTAAACAGGAATCTATAAACAAGCAACCACCTGCTCTGCATGACCTTGTAGAGGCTCTGTTCTTTCCCATCTGCTACGCTGTCTGGGTAGCTGTTACAGCCCTTTCCTTTCTCCGGAACAATTTTTTTAATGTTGAGCTGTAATTAAGCAAGAATGGTGCTTCACCATGCACAACTACTCTGAGATTCTCCCTTACGCAGCGTCGGCTCTGGTGTTAGCATACTGGAGCATGCGTCATTCTTGGTTTCATGGCATGGATGGCAAAGGTTTGCATCTCATTAATGAGCCATGAAAAAGCTAATGTCAATCCCAGTTATATTTATCTGCTGGAACATAGTAAGTACAGCTTTTTTAATGGAAGGTGAGTGCTAGTGGTGTGGCACACTGAAGATGGCAGACTTTGATGACTTAGCAAAGCTCACTGTTTCTGGCAGAACCAGCAGTTTCTCGGGCCGTATGCAGCGCAGCATGCTGATGTCCCTGAGCTGTAACTTAGAAACTCTGTGCAGTGGGGGAGTTTGCACTAATGCTTCTTCCTGAATGGCTGACCAAGAAGTTCAGTGGAGCAAGGCCCATCAGAAGAAGTGAAAATAGGTCTTTGGGCACATTTTAATGAATCTGATGGTGAGTGTCCCATTCTTTTTTAACACTGGGAGATCACAGTTTGGGTGTACTCATAGGCAGGATGTGATGACTGATGTCTGCATTGCTACCAGCATAAATGTATTCCTTTCCTTCTAAGTAGCATGCTTGTTATTTTCACAAATTAGCACATTTTTGTCTTTCATTAATGCTTCTCAAGTATTCTGATGACAACGTGGTGACAAACCACTGTCAAAAAATCAGAATTGCACAAATTAACACAGGCTGACTTGTAATGGAGAGAAAGAAAAGCAGAAAACCATTTATACACTTCAGCTGGGAAAACAATAAAATACTCACTGCAAAAATGCCTGTGCTGGTACTGCAGGCAAACCTGCTAGCTGAGCTCCTAGCACCAGAAGCTTGGCAGGCCAGGATGCTGTGCTAAGTACATGTCATCCCTGCTAGAATGTGTCAGGTTTGTGGCTGGTCTTCGTTTTTGTGTAGGGTTTTTTCTGGCCAGTGTTTGTGTTCGTTGGCAGAAATCATCCATGCAAGAACGTTACAACTGACAGTGACTACTGTTTTCAGGGGAGCCCTGTTCTCGTGAAGTCTTTACATTTTAGCAGAAAGCAAGCTAAAGGGCACATATAATCTTGTCAGTATGGCAACAGAAAAGCAGATCATGGGACTGGGCCCTCAGAAAGATGTCTATTACTTGTAAGTAAGCATTCATGGTAAAATATTAAAGTCAACAAATCCATAGGTGAGGGGCCTCCACCCATGCAAGCAGGACAAAAGGCACTTCTAGCTCTGGGGGGGGTTTGGTGTGGGGTTTGGTTTTTTTCCTAAAGATATCAAACACGTAAGAAAATGTAACTCCATATTTTTAGTTGCTTGATATAGAGTTTAAATGTGACTTTTGCTTCTATTTGATTGTCTGACTAAGCAGTTCTGAAGCCCTAAGGGTAAACGGTCCTTGCTCCAATGACCCTTCTGTAAAACAACCTAAATCAATTATTTCTCAGCCCCCACTCCCTTCCTCTGCAAAGGCAGAAGGAGATTTATATGCATGGCTCCAAGCCTGCCTTGTCCTTTTTCTGGTCAGATCAAGGCCCTAGTGTTAGCAGAAATGCTAGTGAGGGAAGAGGCTGAGACTGGTGCCGCTTGAATTTGTGCTTCGCAGGCATGTATATGTGCCTGCACAAATAAGCATCGCTATCTGGCTGCTGCCCCCCTTATCAGCCTGTGCTGCTGGTCAGGCGCTGTGAACTCTCATAATGGCTTTCCTTCCTTTCATCTTCTCTAACTGAAGCTCTTTGCCAAACTGTCACACCA
This sequence comes from Ibycter americanus, assembly GCA_035590275.1. Lineage (NCBI taxonomy): Eukaryota > Metazoa > Chordata > Aves > Falconiformes > Falconidae > Ibycter > Ibycter americanus. The sequence continues at coordinate 3,316,021 of JAVJGI010000064.1, forward strand.
TGTCTAACTCTGTTCCAACCTGCTGAACTTCCTCCTGTGCCACCCCACCCGTCATATCTGCTGTTGAAACCACTGTCCCCCTCATCCAGCCGGCTTTACCTCCTGTCCCCAAGCACAAGTGTAGGAGGAACAGCCGGGCAGGGGAAGGAGGCTGAGCACTGCTGAGCTGTGGCAGAGCTGATGCAGGAGCTGCCCATGCTAGAGCTCAGGCATGGATCGTTCCTGGGTACACTCACAGGTAACTGTGGATGCTTTCCATGGAATAAACTAAACTTGAAGAATATATCCCAGTTAGCTCCTAAAACACTTCTTCAGCCAAACATTTTTCTATAATTATCTTTCTTACATAATAAGTGTGGGCTCCTCTAATTCAATTTACAATTAAAAAAATGGCACCGATTCCCCCCCCTCCCTCCCCCCCCCCGAAAAGAACACTCTTTAGCTAGCTTTGTTAAGGTATTGTTCTTCCTTTAGCCTTAATTTCATCAAACTTCTTTCCTAATAAAAATCCAGTTTATTTTCCCCAAGTTGTTAAAGACAAAATATCACTTTTCTCATTCTCTAGACTAAATTGGATTTTAAAAACAGAACACCCTGACTTTTCTGTCTAATAGGATTTATTATACTATTTTGTATAATCATTGTAATTAGGAATTGTGTATCACTGTTTTAACAAAGCTTCCAGTCAGAAACACTGAAAATCTTGTGGTTCTTACTCATTATGAACTGATTCTACTCTGAGCCACTATCTTTACTTAGACATAGCAAATCTTTCATGCCGCCTTTACCCTTCCACTTCCCCCAGTTACATGCAAGCAATTTATTGGGCAACCCCTACTCAGAGATCTTAACAGTTTTTATTAAAATTTGAATCATAGCTCTCTAATCCCTTCATCCCCCAGCCTGTACTGATACTGGGGATTGCCCCCAGTGCAGGACCCAGACGCAGAACCTTGCACTTGGCCTTGTTGAACTTGAGGAGGTTTGCATGGGCCCACTCCTAAGCCTGCCCAGGTCACCCCGCATGGTATCCCTTCCCTCTAGAGAACCTACTGCACCACTTGCCTTGACTGGGAGGGTAGAGGAGACCACCACCTGTGTTCCCAATCCTTTTAACATCGCTCTAAGGAATGTATAGTCTCTTCTGCTGGTTCCTAGTTGTGTTGTCGCAGTATCACTAGACCCCACCTGAACAGCGGGAGCAGGAGATGCTCCATAGCGTTCACCAGGCTTCTCTCAGCAACATTGCAAATGTGAGCTCCCAGGAGGCAGCAAACTTCTCTAGAGGAATTGTCTGGATGGTAATTGGATGCTCCAGTGCCTCTCAGTTAGCAGTCTCTAATTAATGATACTTTCTGTACTTTTCTGGTGGCACTGGTTGTCATGCATGTGGGTGACTGGACAAGCTTTGTATGGTGGGCTTCCCCTGGGTCCTGGTCATTACCCAGGCGCTCTGCGTTGCTCAGCCCTGGAACATGTCCCTCTTACACAGAGGCGCTTTACAGGAAGGTTTTTCCTCCTGCCCTGAGACGAGACAAGAGTCCAGTCTCCTTCATCTCCGGTGTTACTTATGTCAGCTAGCTCCAGGCTGAATTCAGGCTTACATTCTCCTTAAGAAGGGCTGTAAGGCCACAAGCGTGGCATCAGCCATCTCCCATTTGAGTTCCCAGCCACCTCACTGCCTTGCGGGATCCCCTCGTAACACCGCTACTTCTTTTAAGGGTTGCTCTAGACAGCCACGCTTGCAGCTACAATATCCACCGTGACCTTCAGGTGCTAGGGGGCTTCCAGGTGCTGGATATGCATGGAGCCCAAGGCCTGGAGAGCTATTTCAGCCCTTGGGAGGCCTGCTGTGTGGAGGCAGCAGTGCTTCTCCTTGGGTTCCTGCCTCAGCCTTGCAGCTGCAGTGGGCAGGTGTTGCAGCACTACAAAACTAGCCGGCTGCAACAAGGCTTTCCCACACAGGTTCCAAAAGTTCATCTACTGTCTGTGCTGTTTCTTCATCCTCTTCAGGCC
>JAVJGI010000064.1:3318136-3399208 GCA_035590275.1 Ibycter americanus
TTAGCAGGAACAAGCCACAGCTGTACATTATCCACATCAGCCAACCCACCGCCCCTGAAGCAAGCCCACAACTGTATGTGATCAATGTTAATTAACCCTCTACAGGCGGGTGCCATTTTCTATCAGGAGTGCACAGTCTCCTCAAAAAAAACCCAACACCACAAAACCCCACAAACCCTATCCCACTTATAAAACAGGAATTCTTCTGAGGGACGTCACCCTGCATCCCCCAAGATGCTGGGTTGGCTGTGCAGCCCCATGGCAGGTGGGGGGGTGGCCTGGCCTGGCCTGGCCCCACTGCCCACCAGCCCTTCCCTCCCCACAGGCAGCCCGAGAGTGGCGGGCAGCCAGCACCCCCGCCGCAGCTTTTATAAAGGTAAATACGGTGTGTAAATAAAAGGCCCTGTGGGCTTCAATGGAACCGGCTGTGCCCCCCTCCCCTCAGGGACCGAAGGGCGTCATTACTGTGCAGGAGCAGTACTGAGGCCCAGGCTGGTGTACAGATACAGCGTGAGGCTGAGGCCAAAACCCTCGGAGCAGATGGTGAGGTGGAGGTTTAGCGTTTTGACACAAGCTCAGAGTTTTGGCTATTTTCCCCATTCACGTAACCCGTGATGGACACAAGTTTCCAGCATGAGCTTTGCCGGCCATTGCACCGGGGCCCAGCTGCTTGGGGCCCAGCCCCACAGCTGAGGAGAAGATTGCCCCTTGCTTCTGAAGGGAGCAGGCACAGGGTTGAAAATGTTGAGTTCCTTCCCCAAAATACCATATACAAAGGTTTTTGTTGGATAGGGAGTTAAATGCGTTATAGTAAGCATACCAGCCTGTTATCTGGTGTGTGATGATAAGCTGTCCCTAGCTTTGCGGGAATGCATAGCAGATACATGCTTTGGCTTTCTTTTGAAACAAGAAAATACACAATTTGGTCATCTTCTTTTTTTTCCCCGTGAATCTTTCAATGCAGTCTGCATGCATATTATAGATTTACGAACTCACTATACTCCTGAACTTCCATAGCTGAAATGAGAGTCTAGACACTCCATTACTATCTAAAAAGACACTTATTCATGCAAGCCAAATTGATTTGAAGTGTCCACTTCTCATTTCAAAGGCATTATTTCTGAAGTGACTGTTGGGGTTATTTTTGTGTGCTGTGTTAATTTGACTTAGATTCGCCGTTGAACAGATAACTTTGGGTTTGTTGCTGCAAACCTGCTGCTCGGCACCAGGAGCAGTAGTCGGGAGGTCAATGCAGAATCCTCATCTCCTTTTCTCAGCAAGGATTAATGCTTTTGTGTAACATCCAGCTTCCGCTAACAGAAGCCTGTATGTAATGAGATGGTGATACCGTTTCTAAAACCTTGTTTCTGAGTGATTGCAGCTGAAGTTTTGTCATAAGACCTCAGCAGGCATTGTTAGTAATTAGTATCTTTATATACGTATAATCCTTAACAATTTCTATATACTGTTTGTAGAAGCTGTGTGTTGGAGCCTGGTGAATAATCCATGTTATTGAAGATATATCTGCACTATAATTACACTGCTCTAACGCTACAGTCAGGAAACCATAGCAGAGCCTGGTTCCAGGTTGAAAATGAGCAGTTCATCAATAGTCTGTTATGTATGCTGCTTGGGACAGGCTTTCCAAACTGTGTCAAGTATGTGAGTGACTTCCTCCTTTCAAGGATCCAATCTTTGTAAACTATATCTTCTGAATTCTGGGTGTTTTTAAGATTCTTGCTCCTGTCGAGGAACACTCTGGAAAAGGGGATCCAGATGGTGGAAGTCAGAATTTCAGAACTCTAAATGCCCAGGAAAAAGGCTTGTAAAAGTTGTCCTTGCTTCATCTCTCCATATCTCTACGTAACCCTACGGAGACAAAGAGATTCTCATTCATTTAATTTGTATAGTTTTAGAGGATGAAATGCATCAATAAGCGATGTTTCAAAGTCATGTTGTTTCTCTTATTGGCCTGATTTTTGGCTAAAAGCAAGAAGCTATGTAATTGAATTTGAAGGTTCTGTCATTTCATTAAGCAATAATATAATGTGAAATCATTCTCCTTCTAAAATTTTAATTTTTCAGGAGCTTAGCATTGCATGTCAATACATAGAGTAAGTCAAGAACTTTTAAATAATCATAAGGTGGTGAGTCACAGGACTGCAGGCCTGCTCCACCTTCTCACACTCATTATTTTAAGCTAACTCTGCAATCACTTTATGCCTTGCAAACGAAATAGTAGAATATCATTAGAAAACAGAGGTCATGGTTGTGGTAGCACCCGCTCAGGTAAAAAGCTTATTTAGTTCTTACAAAAATGAAAGTGTGCGCAACAGAGGGGTTGTTATCCAGATGATCCTAACTCAAATCCAAAATGGAAACTTGAAATTGTGGAGAAGAACAGAATCCAGTGCTGCATTAGAGATGCAGAGTAGGAGGTGGCAAAGACCAAGTTTACCCTTCACATAAGCTATGAGGTGGGAATGCAAGGTTTGGCTTTGTTCTGTGAATAACATTTAGCCCCAGTTAATGTACGTGATGGAAGGGAAAGTTGGTGGATGTTCTGTTACTCTGCTTTGTGCTTTCCATAAGCAAGAGGCAATCCTCTTTATCATTCCACTTATTCTCACACCAAAGGCTCTGAAGTCTCCTTCACCACTTGTGAGAGCACCTGGGTGACGTTTCTGACAGTCTTGTGTTCCTCTCCTTTTCATGGTGGTTCGTCTGACAAAGCAGGAAGGAGAGTCAGCATGGGCTACACTGACATGACCAGTGACTGCTGAGAGGTCTGATCCAACTTCACACGCTAATGTTTTCATAATGAAGTGGATAAAAGTGCAAAATTAAATAGCTCCAACTTTTTTAGTAAAGTGGGTGGATATGAGAGTGGCAACCACAATTCAAGTGGTTCTGGGAACGCATTCACCAGAATGCTGATAATAAAGAAATTGAGACATCTCAGTGAGGAACAGCAGAGAAGAAAAAAAAAAAAAAAAAAAAAAAAAAGAGTTGGAAGAAAAAAAGGTAAAGTTTAAATAGCTAAATATATACCACCTAGAGAGTGACAATTTTGGTTCTGATTCAAGAAAACACTTAAACATTTATTTAAGTGCTACTCTGAATAAGAATGCTTTCCTGCGTTGAAAAGCAAAGGAACTGGTAGCAGTCTATTTATCTAGCACCTTGTCCCTGATGTAGGGCAGGAATGACTTGGGAAGATGTAAACATTAAAAAGCTACAATTCATCTGTTCAGAATATGATTTTTGCTATTTCAAGTGAACGATTTCTTGGGACATTCTAAAGTAACAAAGTATGATAATGGTAAACATATTCTTGGGAATAATTCCAGCTTGGTAGGGAAATCAATTCATTGACCCCAGAGATTTTCTTGTGTTGTTTGCTCCATTGGTACACTTATAAAATAAAATTGGGAAAGCAAACTGGAATTTGCAGAACTGTGAACTCACTGCTATTTCAGTGTTAACTTTCCACTAATGATCTTTGAAGGCTGTTGAGTGAAACCCTCCCTCTTCCCTTCCCCCTTTCTATTACCCTTAATATATTATTATCCAATTTAGCTCCCCTGCCAAGGGAATCTTTTGCTCTCTGATCTCTGCTGTAAAAGGAATGAAAAAGCACAAGTAAGCTGACAAAGTCTGAAGGAGCAAGCTACACCAGGTTCATGCATAATGTAGCCATCACATCGTCTGTTCTTTTAATATTACTGAATTCATATAATATTCAATGCTCACACTCAGAAGAGATAGAGACATATCTATTCCTTACTTATGGATATTATTTCTATGTTAATGAATTCTCTTTCTGTCAACAGATAAAAATTCAGGAGACAGGGAATTCCTCCTCTCTTAAATTCTCTTGATTATAAAACATTTTACATAATTACCAATAAATTATAAGAATTTAGTTTTCTTAGAAAATAAATTTGAACATAGCTCTCATATCCCATATTATAAAGTCCTTTAGTATTTCAGCTTCTAAATGCAAATGTAAGCTAAGTAGCATTCTGGATTAACAAAACAAAACAAAAACAACAAACCAAATACAACTGAAAATAAATTTAATTACAAAGCTAATTCACTTCAATGGCATAAAAAATTAATCTTATGTAACTTTAAAATGTATGTCTACCACACTAAGTCCCAAGGCAGTACAGTATTGAAAAGTATGAAGTAGGCTTATTTCAGCCATGAGGGAACAGCTCACATAAACTTCCTAGAGCGCCTACTGCTATAAGTAATATGAAATGTTTGCTGAGATATCATTGTGTTTTGTTCAGATAGATGCATTATAAACAACTAATGGAAAGTCTGCAAGGAGGTTCGTTCTGTTTCTTCAAGAGTTAAGAAGCTATCCAGGAGGGGTACTGAGAAGCCTGGTTTTTATAGATAAATAGATAAATATGTAAATTTATTTATATAACACTGAGACAGAGCAATGAAGGGGGGAAATGCTTCTGTTTATCACTTCTATTAAAGTCCACATTCAGAAGAACATAGCTACCCTTTGTTTGCCATTGCCAAGGGGCATGGTATCAGATCGTGATTTCTTTTTAATCAGTATCATTTAAAAGGAAATAAATCACCATGTACAAGCTAATTCAATTTGAAGAAAAACCTAGAATGACAGAAGGGGACAGATGTGTTACAGAAGAATTTACTTCTGAGTGACCATGAAGTTTAGTGCTCAGAGTAGCAAAATGCAGCCTGGTCATCAGTTGATGTCCTGCAAAGTGAGCAGAGTGAAAACATTAAGCAGCAATTTGCTTTTACAGAAAATCAGCTGAAAGCGGCTGCAGCCTTATTTTTAAACACCCTAATGGCTGAGATGTGCAGGTAATAATGCAGTGAGCAAAGGCTGGAAAAGCTATGGAAGGCTCCTTGCACAGGTATTGGTGGTTTGGTGTGAGGGAGGAAGAACCTACAAAACAAATTTTTTAAAAGATGATACCTAATGCATAACTCTTGGCCAATAACCCCTTGTTCTGAAAAGTACAAATTAGCTCTTTTTCTTTCATCTAGCTTTGCTAGAAATCCCTAATTTGATGTATTGAAATTGACACAGAAATTATGAGGAAGCTTAGAATGGGGCGAAATCCTCCCACATGATGCAATATGCTCCAGGCTCAGCAGTGACTCTTGTGAGCCAGAAATAATCTTCCAAGGGCTTGTGTGTGAGAAAGGATTTGCTCTGAAGGGGTATTCTTGGCTGTAACTGCTTCATACAACCCGGCATTGAGAAATGTAGCAGCCAACTTTCCCATACCGTCAGATAGTGCTTCCCAGCATGTGGAAACACAAGTGGGAGCTGTGTGCTGCAACTGCGCTGCTAGCCGGCTGCCTGCTGAAAGGAGCTAGAGACGCCTGTTTCGATGTCCCAGAGACTGTCACTCTAAAAGCTCCCAGAGAGATAGATCACGGGCACTTCATCTTTGAAGACTTTTGAGAACAGGTCAGACAAATGTGCCACAGATGGCCCTTTTGAGATGGGGTAGATTAGATGACCTCTCAATTTCTTTTCACCCTGTTTTCTGCAGCTCTGCAATATATCTTTTGAGGAATAGCTGGTGCCAATTTCAAATCCTAAATAGCCTACGATGAATGAATCTTCTTGATGAAATGTTATTCCCAGTCCTGCTCCATGTCTTCCAACCTTTTCTGTGAACACAGCGTATTACCAGCTTGGCAGGCAAAGCGCAGGGACCAGAGAGGCAGCTGATGAAGACAGCTATGTTGTGGGTGCAGCTTCTTATGGGAAGTGATATGGGGCAAAAGAGTGGATTTGGGCTGAGCCACTACAAAGTGAGGGGATTAACCATTCCCTACTCATGAGCTGCAATCGCCTTTCTGAGCACAGAATAGGATTGGCAGTTGGAAGTCTCAGAGGCAGAATTTGGGAGGTTCTTTTCTCGCATCCACTCAGCACAACAGTTATCTTCATCAGAGGAGAATGATCAGTCACCTGTGATATCACACAATCTCGTTAATATTACAGCAAATACAGCGGTTCTTATGAACTTTTTCTGCAGTCTTTCTTGGCAGCCCACAGAATGTTCTCAAAGGGAAGGCTTGCTGGCAGTGAGAATTTAGGCCTGGGACGTGTATAAATGCACGTGCATGTTTGGACCACGTTGCTTATGCACTGCCTCTCCCCAGCTGGTAAGGCAGTCCAAGGTCTCAGCAGGGTCCAGGTGGAGGGATAACGGCTGGATAAACATGCCAGATGTGCTCGGTAGGCGTGCTGGTTCATGGAAGGTGTAAGTGAAAAGGGACACGATTGAGCTCTGCAACAACACTTCCAAGGGAAGGTGACGTGTAGTCACGTAGGCTGAGAGTCCAGCAAGAAGCAGAGGCACCAGTGGAGCAGAGTGGTGTGGGAAGGCAGAACCAGCAAAGAACTTCATATCTGACTATGATGTAGCCAGACTTGGTCTGAGAAACAGTGCATTCAGTTATGATAGGAGTAAAATCTTCCCGGAGATTTGCCAGTTATATGGTTGTGACAAGCTGATTGTTGTGAATTCAGATTGCTTTGTACCCAGCATCTGGTTTACACTGCCCATATATTTTCAAGCATTAAAAAACTACTTTCCATTTCCTGATCTAACTACAGAAACAATTTCCCATTATGTCAATAATGCTGCCAGAATAAATGTTACTCATTTCTAAACTGGGTAATACAGAGTTCTTATCAACTATCCTGGAACATCAACGAGGGCACTCAACCCATCTCACTGAACAATACATTATTGCTTTCTTTTTCTCTCAGTTCCCCAGCACGTCCCGAGAGATAGGAGATGCTATTTGTACGCCCACTTTACGCATTTGAATTAGATAGCAAAACTACATGTCTTATTTCTCACTACAGTGAATGGAAAGCGAGAGCCCATTCCACAGCAGAATACAGAACAGGGACTTTGCTGTGGCAGGCTACCCAGAGTGACTGCTCCATCCCCTATTGCAAGCAGTGATCGACGGACATTGTGAATTGGTGATTAGGGCTTAGGGATAACTGCGGCGCTCTGGTTGGAAAAGCAAAACTGCTGCTTTGGATGGAAGCTGGTATAGAGCAGCAGAGAGACAGACAGCAACTTCAGGCTTGCCTAGAGAGGAGCAGGCAAATGCAAACAGCTCAAGTAAAGTTAATGGGCATAAATAAAAGCCTTTAAACTACAGTGTGCATGCCCTTGTTTGGGGTAAAGTACTCTTAGGTTAATGTAGTTTGAAGGTTGCCTTACTCCCAGATGAGAAGCGTGTACATGGTGGATTAACAGGCTTCGATACATGCTCATTAACTTTATACTCTTAGTTGACTCTTCATAAATTTCTGATGTATTGACTCTGTTGGGAGTTCTGTTAGGTTTATTTTAGTTCTTTGTTGTAGTTTTACTGGAAAACAACAATCTCTGTGATTTCTCAGTGAAAAAACAACCCTTACCCCAATTCCAAAAATATAAACAGCACCAAATTAGAATATTAAAAAAAATAAAAAGACAGTAAAGTTAGCAATGGTAGAAGAGACAGCTGTTCACCAGGGATCCAGTGTACCTGTCATAGGAAATGCTGATAGCACCAAAAAAGCAAGGCAGGGTCACTTACTAGAATGTGATTTGTATGAAAATATGTTGCGTAGTTTAAAGGTCCAGCTTTAACAATCTTTATTATTACTTTATGGGGCTTTATATAAAATGTTGAACTTAGTATTGTGCTAGTAATATTTATGAAATGGCATTAGAAAATGCAATAAAAGTTTATAGGAAAGTCATTACTGTAACCATAAAGCGACGGCTCACCCAAAATACCACCGATGGAAAAGTAATCTACATCAGATGACTCAAGTGACTTCAGGGGACTGATGCCAATCCAGACACAGACATGGAACCTGAGAAAAGGGGGCTCTGTAGGTCTGGGTGAAATAAAACGATGGCTTTACCAGGATTCATCACAAAGCATCTTCTCCTACCTCTGTCCCCGGGGTTTGCAGAACAGCGCTGTCAGTGCTGCAGAGAGATGGAGATGCAGAGCCCAGGCCTGGGCAGGGGGGGGCTCAGCCTACCCCGAAGCAGTGTCGGTAATTATTAACTGCTAATGGCGAGAAAAACCATTATGGTACACAATAGGCTTTCCTTTCACACCGCTAATTGTGTGATGAACTTACTTTGGCAGTAAATTGTCACATCTGCTGTGGAGAGAAATTACACTTAGGGAGATAAAATAAATACAGTTGCCATTCCTTTATCCCTGGATGATTGAGGCGTTTAAAAAAAGAGGGGAAAAAAGAAAACTTGGCAGATGGAACATATTATTTGTTAGACAAGGCTTTAGGGGGAGGTAATAACTTTTTTGTAGACAACTGATATAGTAGGAAAAACAGGCAAGCTTTCACAAACCTTCTTCAATTTGTTCTTTCTGCTCCGATTGCACTTTAGAGAGTAGCAACACCAAAGGCCCTGGTCATGGCACAGCTTTTGGTGGCAGTGCTAGCTGGAGATTCCTTCTGTCCATGTCCTTCCACTTGCTCCTACTTCACCCGCTTGTTCAGCCTTGTCCTGCTCCTTCAGCTGTGACAAGGCAGCTGTCTGGGTCTGGAAATAAGTAGGTCTGGCAGAGCTGTGTGGTGTCGGTGATGGGTTGAGCTGCTGCTCGCTTTTCCATGCCAGCGCCAGTGTTCGGGGTGTACTCGTTGTCAGCCGGATCATGGAACTGATCCTGCTGAAATGTTACTCAGGCAACAACATCAACAAATAAAGACATTTGGGGTTTGGAAGAAAAAAGATGGGTAACGGGGTTTTTTCTCAGGGAGGGAGGTAGCTGTGGGACACTGAGGGACACTACGCAGAGGCTGGGGGGAAAATGTGTCACCAAACTAGTATCATTGTGAACCCTGTGAATTTCAGTTCCTATTTCTAGCCTCTGGTTAGTAATTCTTAGGCAACTGCTGGCTTTTTTATCTTTTCTATCCTAAAATGTTCTAGGATTTAACAGCTCTAGTCTTTTTATCAGCGAAATACTTGGAAAGCAGAGCAATGCTTATAGAATACATTGCAATATGCATTTCTTTTTGCAGTCTTAAGTCTGTCACCAGTCTTCAGCTCTTCTAAATACTAGTTTCTTGTTATTATTTACTTCTACATACTAGTTCTAAATATCAATGTCCTAGCAGGTATTCTGCAGATTTTTTTCTGAGTGCCAGAAAATGTTGTCTATCTTTCTTCACTTCTAAAAGCTGTTCTGTAATTATTCATTATTTACATTGCAAGGAGGATGACAGTTTAGCAGACCAAAAGCTGTTAAAAGGCAGCAGAAAATTGTGTTCTATGTGTACTTTTATGATTTAAGAATAAAAGGGAAGGAAAGAAGGAGAAAATTTTGCAAAGATATGTAATTGTTGTTTCCTTGGGCTACAACAATCTGTACACAGGAACTGGATATTTATCTCTTTGTTTAGATATGGAAAGAAGAAGATATTGTTACAACAGCACTTGTTGCATCTTTAGAGATTCAGTTATATGGTAAAGACATATGTCGTAAAGAAAGGAGACAGCATACTTACAAATTATACTTTCATCTTTTTAAATGAATATGAGAGCAAAGGGTGGTTCTGATCTATATAGTCATGTTCAACTGAGCCTTATAGTTCTCAGTCCACCAGAATTTCAGATAATGGAAATTTTGGATGAGATGGGGGCAATGTTATCATCAAAACATTGTTCCTGACAGTTCTGAATGGTGTTTCTAAAACTACCAGTGCAGCGTCAGTACTTTCAGTTGTGCCCACAGATAACTGGATGTCTTTATTTTAGAAAGATGAGACCTTAGAGGAATTTGTTTTTTCTGATGCTCAGTGTGATGTTCTGTATAATATGCGCAGGCCGATTGTCAAAACATCACAGCAATCTTTGGGGTGTCTTAGCAATAATCTCAAATTGCTTGAGAGGAATGACAAATCTTTTATTTAAATGTCCTCTAGCAAGACTCCTACTTTGAAGCATATGTCTATGTCATGTCAGTCCCTCTTTTCAATACGAAATGCCTTTTTATATGTCAGGTCCATAACACTGGGTTTGCATTGCCCAAAGTCACATTTACACAATCCTTTTGTCAGTTTGATTGAGAAAAATGCAGAAAGTGACAGACGGGTTAATGGTCCTACCACAGTGTCATCACATCACTTCAGGAAATGGCATCAACGTGCAATCATGGCATGATGTACTATTACAGTTCTTTTGTCTTTGGAACAATTTTGGAGACTCAAAGGGTGTCCCATAGTTCAAGATCACGCGTAAAACTATACGCATCCCGCTCCTCCAACTTGTAGATACATTGTTCCATGCCTTAGTTCCTGCAATTGATTTTTGAGCCTTAACACTGCCTCTGGAGCTGGACAGAGGTTCAGTTTTTCAGGAAGTTTTGCTTTAGTTTCAGTTCAGGAGAAAAAAATAATTGAGGGGAAAAAAAAGACATTGACTCTATGTCCCAAACCAGTTTTGCCAGGAACCAGAAGCATCTTTGCAATTACCATTGCAGGTGCTTAGTGGAATTATTATTTCTGTAATTTTCTGTGCTCCCAATGTCTGTGGGTTTGGTGAACATTCAGCAGCCAGCAAAGGAGGCCCCTACAAACTTTGATTTTCTCACAGGGCATTTTGTCTGTAAAGTCTTCAATAAGTGCTGCATACCAGGTCACATAACCATGGTCCTGTAAGATGCACCCATTTATTTGCATTCTGAATTCTTACAGTTATAAAACAGCCTCCTTCAAGACTTTTCACATCCTACACAGTGCTCTGCTTTCTCCTTGTATCATTCTTAGTCTCCTAATTGCAGCCTTACATCAGTCCACCATTGCTTCCTCTGCTGTTTAAAATACATCCTGTGGTTCTCTCCTCTGCTGTTTGCAGTAGTTCCCCCCCACACCCCGCCAGGCTCTGGGCTTCTCTGCCTCACATTTGCTTTAACAATGCATTAGGAAAGTTTAGATTTCTTGTGCTGTCTGCAATAAGCAAGTTTCTGTTCATTGCTAACTCCCAACTTGAGACCAGTACGCTCAATACTAGCATACAAACTTTTCTAGCTCACTCTTTCATCTGTCTGCATTTACACCGCTTCCCTTTCATTGAAGCACTCCACAATAGAATGCTCCGGTATTACATAACTTCTGCAAATAGCAAGGTATTTCTGTGAAAATGCATTATGAAATATTGTATTGTATTGTATAGGAGGCATAATATGACATTCTCTGGAGGAAGCAATTATTCGCTCAATAATGTCCACCACATTCAGCTTGTCAGCTTACAGGACATTATTCTGAGGGCAGAAGGGTATGTTTCTTGGTAAAATAATTGTATTTTAATTTAGAATATCCTCTTTTACTAAATATGAAAACTATATAAAACTGCATTATAGCAGTCTCATCATGCTCATAAGAGAAGTGGACTTTTCTCATTTAATTTATTTTGAGCGAATACATTTCATACTTCTTTTCAAAATTGTTTTTTCTAGATGTGGATGTCCATATAAATTAGACTTCTTACTGTCTGAATCACCGTTACAATACAGTATTGTGAGACGAAAAATTGCAGGAGTTATTTTTGTGGAAGAGTAGTTGTGACATTTCATTCCTTAAAAGTTTTTTTAAATTCTTTTTCCAGCTGTTCTGAGGATTGACTTGTAAACAAAAATCTGAGTCTGCTTGTATTTCATGTAGCCAAATTTATCCATCCTTTTGCTTCAAAGGACAAGTGTCAGCAAAATGACAAGATTTAAATGGCACCCTGTAAGAGTTTTGTGTTGCCCTGATAAGTTTGGTTAGCTGATCTCATTCATAAAAAACTTCAGAATATTAGAAGGTGTTCAATAAAAGGCTTCTTATTTCTGCCCTCTTTGTTAGTAGCCTTGAACTTTTCCTTAACATTAATTTTGATCGTTGACTGTGGGTAATCACCTAGCTATTTAGCAGTGGGCACAGCAGGCTCTCTCATCTTTGCGTAATGCAACCTTAGTGATGGGCCAAGTCAGCCAATAAATAAAAGTAAATTGAAACTGGATTGTGGTCTATCAAAATGCACAATTGTGTTTAGACTTTTAAGGATAAGGTGCACTACATGCAATCAAAAGAAGATTAAAGCAGCAAAACGGTGGTTATCGTCCAGGTACACCTCAGGAGTTTCCAGGTTTAAGACTCATTTAAACAGGATCATGGAACGTTACTGAAGGGACACAAGAGCGGCTGTGCTGGAGGCTCTTACAAAACAACTTATAAAATTTTGCACCCCCTTAGCAATGTGTAAAGTATTAAGTACTTTTGGAGCACAAAGGTTGTGCTTGTTTTCTCAGCCTAAACACCGAAAGCGTACAACCATGAGACAATAAAATGTCTTTGGATGTCTCTACATAGGTTTTTTTAATAAACTGTGAAGTCTCTATTAAGCACTACCTATTGCCAAGTCAAAAAAAGTCCTTAGAAATTTTACTTTGAAGCATACACACATGTACATAACAGGTTCTGTGTAGAATAGAGCTGTTTGGGTTTTTTTCCTTTCTCCCTTCTTTTAAGTCAGTTGGTCATCCAAAATGGGTCCTAATTAAATCTGGTTGTGAGTAATCTTAGACACCCTTGCTCCTGCTTCTGCAGGATGGATTTAGGTAAGCATGATTCAGCTCATGACTTTTCTCTGTCAGAAGTGGAAGGAAAGTAAAATCAAATATAAAAATATTTCCCCCTCAGTAAAGTAATGGCAATCTAACAGGATCTGTGTGGAGCTTCCCCTTGGCAGAGTCAGCTAGACATCATAAGAGTCTGTCAGATGATCTCTGATTAACCGAGACAAAAAAAAATCAATATTTATGTTAACTAAATGGTGGTTGGCAAGTAGGTGGGAAAATATCCAAAGTTTAATGTAGTTGACCCATGTAACACAGAAATGGAAAAACTAAACTGTGAAAACTATTTTTCAGGATCTCAAAGTATGAGCTTGGAGAAGCTTGCTGTGGGCCATACTCAAATGTCTTTCTGCATATCTATCTCACCTTTCCTGATGAAACACCCTGCTACTGTTTTGAATTTGTCAAATTCAAACCATGTGGGTGCCCCTCCTCAGCACAGAGTGCTTTTCACTTCCCCATTAATGCATTGCCTATCATACAACAATGCCTCTTTGAAATATTTTTTCACTTGAGATCAGCTCAAGTACCATCAGCGAAGAAATGTACCTTTTCAATCCTCTCCTATAAAAGAATTTTCATATAGGCTAATCTAGTCCAAAGCAGCAAATATATATATATAATTTATATAGTTTTATATGCACATATTTGATCTGTATCTTCTTATCCAAAACTGCCCTTCAGTTAAGAGCCCTGATTTACAAAGATTGGTTCTGTTGAAATTTTAGTTGTATGATTTTCTGTTATGAAGAAAGTTCATTGTTACTTGTTAACTGTGAGAAGGCATAAAGTGTTTCTTTATATATTTGTTTGTCATAGACATCCCTAGCATAGGGATCAGGAAAGCTCTAGGAAGAATGATGTAAGGATAAAAAGAGCAAAATTTTTACTGCAAATTTTTCAGTTGGTGTGTATAAGACTAAATGCTGGAGAAAGCAAAAGAATTGCATTGCTGGAAGGCTCAGCTCCCTGACTTCCTTCTGATCCTTATGGACACATCCCCTAAAAAGAAGTATAACAAAATACTTAAAACAGGTTATTCAAAACCAAAGATGGAAAATGGTTTGGTGCTGAAACTTCTGCTAAGGATGTGACCTTCTGCTAAGAGCACTCAAATTGTGT
This sequence comes from Ibycter americanus, assembly GCA_035590275.1. NCBI lineage: Eukaryota > Metazoa > Chordata > Aves > Falconiformes > Falconidae > Ibycter > Ibycter americanus. The sequence continues at coordinate 3,331,940 of JAVJGI010000064.1, forward strand.
ACATCACCAGACTTAAAAATAAATGATGGACAGAAAATTGGCAGGATGCTTCTGGAGGTCTAAATAGTGTAATGTCATGTAGTTTGTAACTGCATGGATATTTGTCACTGCAATCCCACATGAAGGACACACACTGTGCAAACTTATATTAATGTGTTACTTTGCTTTCTGGTTGTGGTTGGTGAGTTGAGTCTGATATTTTCCCTTTTCTTCTCTGAATCCATTGTGGGAAGCTATCTGGTACTTCATGAATTGCATAATAGTGTCTGCCGTGAAGTACGCAAGTACCTGATTATAGCATACACCTGTACTTGACAGCTTCATTGACAAATTTATTGAAACTGTTTTCTCTTTGTGCCCCTCCAGGATATTATAAGCTGCTTGTGCTGTAGGAGGTCACCCAGGAAGGCCTGCATGCTGAAGAGGAGCACCTTGTTTGCCATCTCATTCATACCTCAAGATTTTTAAGATGAATTATTTATCAAAGATGCTTCTGTCAGAAGTTTGGACAGCAGATGCCTTCTTTAATTATTTCTTACATTTTTTTCCTCCCGTGAAGCACATGGTGAGTTTCTTGAAGAGAGAATGAAGATGCTTCATCTTCAGGATACCAAAGAACGAACTGAAGAAAAATGTTTCTCTACTTGCTTGCATGCTAGCAGTGACTAAAGGCAGTATTGTCCTCACATCCATGCCACGGATCCCTGCTTAGATATTCACCTCCCTAGATGTGGGAGACTCCCACTAGCATCAGCAAGAGCTGAAATGTGCTGGACTGACAGTTCTGGATGCTGAAGGTCTTTGTCATGTAATATGCATTTTAATAGACTAGACAAGACACTATCCAGTATGATCACAATGTTGGTAATAAGAAGGAAGATGTGTGAGAGGGCATGAGAATTAATTACACCCACCATTGAGATCAAGCACATGTGAGAGAGAGAAATCTAGTGGGAAGTCTTCACGTGTGCCCAGTCTGTGGACTAAGCTTGCCTGTTTGAAAATCAGCTCAAGATTTTTCTGTTACTTCAGTATTCAGAAGAAGAATTCAGGGATGCATCAGCAGTGGGCTGCCTTGCTGCAGAGTAGTCAGCCTGCATTTCCAAAGCAACAGCATGCAGAAATACCAAAACACAAGAGTTTTTTTAATTCACATTTACATTACTTATGAATTTCTGTGAACATTTGCATAAGAAATATACTGTTTACGAGGACATTGCTTTTAGGACCTAAATGTCTAAAAACTCAAACACATATCTGAGGAAGCCCTGGCTGTCACAGGCTCCCACAAACATCCTAACCTTTGTGAGAAACCAACACACTCTTCTAACAGGTAAGGATTGCAACCTTTAAACAGGGAAAGGGAATTTCATAAGCGCTTATTCCCAGGCTTGCTCCCCAAAGCACCTAGCAGTGCCTGTTGCTGAGCAAGGCTAGTGATGTGGGCCCAGTCAGGCTGCTGCTCTGGTGCAGCAGGAGCTGCTGTGAGTCACGGCGCAGGAGCACACTGACAAGAAGGTTTTCCTGTTGGTTTGTAAGCATATCCTCATTTCAGTGAATGTTTTGTGAAAGACAATTGCAAAAATACTCCCTGGTAAGACACCAACCGCTCTTGGATACAGGTTTTAATTTATCAGAATACCATGCATTTTTCACATAGGTCTAAAATACACCTGTAAGTTTTCATTTAAGCTTATTCCTTTGCAGAAAATTGAAACTATATAAATAGTTGATGTAGAAAGAAAGGCAGGCTAAATGATGAGGAAAGTTGGAAGGGCAGCACCGTAAAAAAAAAGGAACAAGGGTGAACAGAAGGAGAAGAAAACAGCTAAATGAAGAAAGAATTATTTCCTCCTCCTGCCCTGAAACGAGCACTGAAGTTTTTGCCTGTGAGGTTCCATTGCAGAGCTGAGTTGCTCATGCAGCCTCCATCCTCCCCATTGGCTTTGTGCCATGGTCAAGGCTATAAATCAGCCACAGGTAGGCTGGCTGAGCCCTAATATCAGGCAGCTCTCAGGGAGCAGAAACTAAGCAGGCTCAGTTTCTCCACTGTGCAAGAAAAACATTGAACAAGAGCACCTTCTCCACCTGCAAACAGGTAGGAATCTTTGCACTTTATGAAACAACATAGCTAAAACAAGTAATGTTGGTATTTCTGGTTTAGTGGGGAGTGCGTGTGTCTCCCCCCACCCCGGATTTAGCTCAGGACCTGCTTTTCTTGCTCACCCTTGTTTGTTTCAGTATTACACATTTGGACAAGGGGAAGGGGAGCAAGCAGGTATCTGTCTGCTGTCTCTATGATAGGGTTTTGGTGAAGGTGGTGCTTCTGGTGTAAAGAATGACTCTGGAAGTAAGGGAATTACTCTGAGCCCTGTTAGAGTGGTATCCTTGGGTCTGCTCTTGAAGGTCTTCTGTGATGTGAACTTCTGAGCATAACATGTGGTCTCAGGCAGCAGCTGGGACTTCAGTCATCTGCATGGTGTCTGTCTTGGGTGTGCTAGTTAATGGGGCTCCTTGAGATACAAGTGAGGATATCGTATTTTCTGTATGCTATAAAAATAAATGTCTTTCTGTACTCTTAGTTTATGATGTTTGCAGACTGTTGGCTCATCTTGTTTCCTCTGATGGTCTGTGGTCGTTAAAAAAAATGAAATTTAGTATTGGGAACAGAATTTTGTTCCCAACAGACTTATGCCCTGTACTCCACCCTGGTGAATCCATCCCACCATTACCACAACCAAGGAAAACTTAATCTTTACCTATTGAGTAGGCTACAGATCTTTGCCGGTTTTATTTACTGCTTGGGAATGAGGTTTTGATAAAGAGGCTGTCATAAACATTGAAGATACCATATTTTCAAGAATCTTGCTACTTCTGCTGCAAAACACAAGCACTGATTGCCCAGGGGTGGGAGTTTTCTCAGTCAGCCCCCAGGACGTTAGCCAGGTAACCAGGAACCTTCATGATGGGCCATGGCCTGCTTTCTTCTTCTTGGCTTGGCATGGGAAAACCAAAGCTGAATACCCACAAAACAATTCTTTCTCACGCTCCTCTGGGGTTAGCGAGGAAGTGTAAGCTGCTCACAGTGAAAGCATTGGGGTCTCCTCCTTAGAATCTGAACCTAACATTTCTTTAGGCATCAAGTCTGTGGTACCCCACTAGGTTTTTTTTCCTGTTTGCTTCGGCAAATCCTACACTTCCTTTTTTATAACTATGATCCAATGTAAAGGTTAGGATTTTTTTCATTTTTAGAGATTTATTTGGTATTTCTCCTTGCTTAATGGTACAAGTAGGCCCTTTTCTTTGATTTCTTCCGCCTTTTATGTTTCTCTGCTTGTGACTAACAGACTCTTTTAATCTGTAGCTTTCCTTCCATGTAGGTTGCGCCTATGTCACACCATACACATATGTCTTTCTCTGAACAGCCTTCAGTATTTTTCTTTGTCACCTCTCTGATATCTTTATTTACTGCTTCTTGTTTCAGTGCACTGTCATTGTTTCTTTCTTGGATGAGTTAAAGAGAAAATTTGGAAAATACCAATACAGGGATGTATCAATGTGGTTTCAAAATGTTCCTCTTAATCTGTGTGACCCAGAAAAGGAACCCTTCTGTTCTTTATAGGCTCTGGGTTTTTTTTCCAAATTATTGATGGAAGAAACTGTGTGGTATTCTGCTTCTACTGAAACTTGCTGTGATGTGATGTGGGGGAAAGAGTACCCTTTAGTTATTCATTTTAATAGTAAATATCTGACCTTTCTTTTTCCTGTGGGTTTTGTGCCAGTTCTGGACATCTGTGTTCTGGTTTTTTATGATCTTGTGGTGTTTCATGTACTGCTTTTTTTTTTTCTTCTTCATATTTTATTTCCCTGCATGAATTTGTTTTAAATTGTACTGGAACAGAACACTGTTACCTATACCAATAGAGCCCCACAACAAACCTTTCCTGCCAAACCATATTTACTGTACATAGTGCATTTTTCAGCAGCAAAATACTTATTTTGAGTAAAGAAAAAACCAAACCTCATTTTCTTAATTAACTTTTTTATTGAGAGTTTAATGCATATTCATTACAGAAATTGCTGTTCTAGTCTGAAAATTGACTGTAAAAAAACTTCTTTGTGGGGTTCCATATTCATTGTGCCTTAGTGATTTTCAGATCAAATACATGCAGTTTGGTAGTAAAAAGATGTTTTTGTTTTTCTACCTGGCAGCCTTGTGCATTCAACTGGGTCTCTGGCTCAAGCTGGGTTTTTTGCCTTCCCATGCATCAGCAACAGCAGGACAAATTACAGCTTCTGTTTACACCTGCCTCTTCAGTGCGGTTGTGCAGGTGTGACAAAATACAGCTTAGCAACCAGCTCCCCCTGTTATAAGAGGGAACTCAAACCTGGCTTGCCTGCTGCCGCGCTGGCTCTGTAAAGCTAACAGGACATATAAAGGGGGAAAATCACCTTTCTTTTTGTCATGGTCACAAGTACGTTTACACTTGAGGAACAGTTCTGCTAGACACACAAACAAGTAGCTGACATCTTCACGTAGTCATATCCTGAAAAGCAACTCTGTTTCTAGCCAGGAAAATAAATCCTTTCGAATGAGACAGCTGGTTGTGTTCTCAGCAGCTTCTATAGGTAAAGTTCAGGACAAAATCTTTCCCCCTTCTGGGATTCTGTGGCATAGAGTCAGTTCCTAATTCCCCAACAAAAGGCAGTTCTCTGCATTGCTTCACAGACCAGGGCTGTTCTGTACACAACTTCTGTTCAGTGAGCATTGTGCAGGTAGGCGTGGTAAATACCCAAGTACCTGCAGTGGCACATGGGAAAGAAATCCCTTACCTAAAAATTCTGGTGGGTTCCGGTGTGAGATGCATGTCATTGAGGCAAACAAATCTGAGGCAACTGGGGCAGAAGATTCGCTCCCTGGAGGATGATTGGTCACAAAAGCATTTGCAAAAACTTTGGTGAGTGGTCTTTTGGACATAGTCATCTACTTTGTGAATTAAGTTGGTCCAAAATGGAGATGGGTGAAAGTAAGTCTATCCCATGGTACAAACTTGAACCCATGTTTACTAAAGTTTTGGTAAACTAGGCAGAGCTTCAGTTTCTGAGCTAGCATCAGGACATTACTCCTCTGTAGTCACCAAGATCTTCAGGCATGTTGTTCCAGAGCTGCTGCTTGCACCGACAGACATCTCTTCCTAAACCAGACTTTTCAGAGGCTGGACCAGCCTCTGTAATGCTCAAGTGACTGGAGATTTTTGGTGCCGCTTTGACATCTGCTATCTGCAAAGTAAAACCTTGTGTAAAATGGACAGAAAAAATTCCACCAGTTTCATTGTTCATCTTTTAACAAATCTTCATGGTTATAAAAGTAGTTGCACCTCCCTGCCCCCTTCACTCCCTTGAAAATATTACTGAATCCAGAAGGAGGAGGGAGAGGGAATTACTTGAATTCTTTCTAGATAAAACTTGCAAGATTTTTTTTTCTCATTAGTGTAGCTATACTTAAATGGAAGACAGAAGTATGGACCATTTTGATGACAGGTTCCCTTGTAGTTGCTGTTTTTGAGGTTACTGTAGAATGCCAATGTGTGGTGGCAACTATTTTGTTTCATCCCTGTGTTGTGGTTTTTTTTCCTGCCACATGCTTTTTGCTTAATTTCCTTCTAATAACGTCATCACATGTTCACTCTACCTGAGCTTGCAACTTTATTAAACACCATTATAGTCCACCTTGTTACAACATCAACGTATTGCACTTTCATTGAAAAGGCTTTGTGTATATTTTTTTTAACTAAATAACATGTATTTTATTCTTTGGAACTGTAAAATCATGAGTAGAAAGATGAGCATAAAACCACCGAGAAGTAATTAATTACAAATGGGCTTCTCGGCACGTAAGGAAAGGTTTTTCATTTTGATGTTAATATACTGAGGATATGATTAAAATGCATCAGGGGAAAAATGCTTATACAGTTCATTTGAACTGCATTGGGTACGAATATTCAGCTTCACGCTTCTGTGGAAGATGCTTACCTGGAATTTAAAATGTGTGCACCCTAACGCATGGCTCTCAAGTATTTTCTGTAACATCTTCTGAAGTAAACTGTCATGTAGCCTGGGATGAATGGTTTTGCTACTCAGTTTTGTAACCAAACAGCAGTAATAGGTGGTTATCCACTGAAGTATACAAGTATCTATGTCCCAGTACTTTAGCTCTCGGTTGCCAGAAATATGGTCAAAAAAAAAAAAAAGACACAAGGTAGAGGAGCAGTTCTCCTTGTGGGGGCCTCCCCTGCATCCCGCAGCCTGTGAGCTGAGGGTCTGGTCCCATCACCATATGTCTAAGAGCTGTGATATATTTGTTATAAGCAGGTGTCTTATTTGGAAATCCTTGTATGTATTTGGGCTTCATACCACTTTATGGCTAGCAGGTTCCTTAGGGCCCGTTGGGTTTACTATCCTTGTTGCCTCTTTATTCCTTTGAAACATGGGGAAAGAAGAAGAAAAACTCTTTGCCTTTGTCCTCACTCTCCAAGTTTTGCATGGGCCCCGATCCCGGCCTCTGTAGAGGCGTTTGTAAGTGCAAGCACCTCTGTTGTGACTTAATGCTGACAATGAGGCAATATCATCAGAACCCTCTTCTGTGACTATTAACTGAGACCACGTGTTCTGCCACCCAGGGTGTAGGTTAATTCCCAGATAGTGGTCTTGTTGGCTTCCTTTCATGGTGTGAAAGTACTGTCTTCATGGGTTAATTGTCTCCATGTAGCAAGGAAGAAAGGTCAGGGATCTGTGCTGATATTCTGAATAAAAGTGATTTTCTAAGTAATTGCTGAGAAAAGTCAGGAGTTAAGGAAACAAATGGGACTTTGAGCTTATGCAGACCATGATAACTCCTCTCCTGCCTTCTAAGATGCAACTTGTGTAAAGGTAATTAGAGAAAATATGCTAGAATTAATAAGCACAGCCTCCTTGATGTCAGGGGACATGGAAAGGACATAGACATAAAAAACATCATCTTTCCCTTCCTACCATTTGAGCTGCAATCGTTTGTTGTGGCCATGAGTGAGCAGATCTCTCAGAAAATGAATGAGCTACTGGCTTGTTAAGCACAGCAGAATTTAATGGAAATGTGTTCTTCATTTCTGGGACCCCGTTTTTTATTTCCTTATACTGGCTCAGGAAATGTTTTTTAACTTGCTAGTTGTGCAGGGGTGCATCATAGAAAGGGCAGTGAGACATCTGAAGAAGAACACAGACCTGATGTCTCCATGTTTATAATAGGGATTGTTTTCCGTGCTAGTATCCTGTTCGTTTGTTTATTTGGTTGTTTTGTTTGGGCTTTCTTTTGCTACTTAGTAGCAAAAAAAGTAGCTACTTTGCTAATTCTGTTCTTTTGTTTGTTTGGGTTTTTTGTTTGGGTTTTCTTTTGCTACTTAGTAGCAAAAAAAGTAGCTACTTTGCTAATCCTGTTCTTTTGTTTGGGGTTTTTGTTTGGGTTTGTGGTGGTTTTTTTGCTACTTAGTAGCAAAAAAAGTAGCTACTTTGCTACTTAGAAGCAAGTACTCAACTTTGTTTTGCTTTGCTTTTTACAAACCATGCATGGCAGAGCAGGTGGATCAGAGTCTTTACAGAATTGTCTTGTTAATTACCAATTCAAACCAGAAATGATAGTGTTTTTCCTCTGGTTTAAGGTGCCATCTCTGAGAAGTGACTTTCCAAAGACTGCCTTAAACAGCTCAATCTTTTGATGAGAACTCTAAGGCTGAAAGCAGTATGTTCATTAGTAGAGCAGCAAATCAATAAACGTATCACTGTTGCTTCATCTACTGTCTAAACAAATGAGTTCAGTATTTTACATCTGCATTTCCCTTCCTTACCCTTGTTCCCCACACCCCAAGTTAAAGAATTGAAGATCTTCACTTCACTTGCAGCTGTACAAAGGACAAATTAGAAACTGCTACTTTCTGTGAATACAGCAGACTGATGTATTAAGAATTTTTTTTCTGAAAATGGCTTTCATTGCTACAGCCAGATAAAGTAATTTATTTTAGATCCAACTTTGCAAATAGGTCCTGTTGAAAAGGCTGACTGCTAAGACTGTTTGGCTCTCAGAATGAATCTTCCTTTTGAAAAGTGTTTAAAGATTTAAGCTTAGCCCTAGACATCAATTTCCCAAAGCTTTTGGACTTCAAACAATGAGATTAACTAGCCTCTAGAATAACATGAAAGGTAGTACAATGTCCAGAACATCTATTGAAAAAGCCTCTAATATCTCTAAGTGCCCAATTTATGTCTGGATTTAACTTTAAAACTGATGGACTTTTTAAATGAGGAAAAAGTTCTTCTAAAATATAATCATAAGCTGCTCTAAAACACTGTTCTGAACCAACTGGGACAGATTTAGTTTCTTACATACCTATTTGCAGTAAGATATGCTGCTTGAGGGGTTGATTTACTGTTTCTGTCAAAAGGAGCTGCAGCTCCTCTTGCAAAACTGTTAGAGGCTGAGTCTAAAGGGATTAGCAGATTTTAAGTTTAAGCTTTTTAGTGTGTCTTTTGGTTAATTTATGGTACCTCTTTTAGTGGCTGTGGAAATGGTCTGCTTTCTAATATGGTACCACTGATAGTTTTATAGAGAATTTTAATTGCTTTACAGTTAGCATTTTAAACTCTCTTATAACCCCCTTCTTCATTCTTTCCAAAGTGAGGGCTCCAGCTGTTTGACTCTGGTTTATCTACTTTCTCCTTAATTCTGTGTTTTATAGTAACACACATATATTTTAGATGTGGATGGGAACAAGCGGGTTTGTCAGAGTAATGGCAAACGTCTTCCTTTCTTCAAAGGTAATTATGGTGACCTGGGGTTTTTTGTGGGTTGGGGGGAAGGGTCCCCCCTAAAGAATTTGACCTGTGTTCCTTCTGTTTCTTAGTGTAAAATGAAAATCTGCCAGCATTAGTTTGTTTTAACTGTTCTTAGCTTCGACTTTTTTAAAAGTGATGTATTTAGCCTTTCACTGGCTTTCATTCAGCTCTTGGCATAGGTGTGCTTTCTAGGTTTTTTTTTAAACCCTACTATGACATGAATGTTACATCTACATATGATCACTGAAAGAAAAGAAAAAAACTTTAGAAAATAGGCTGATTTTTTTCAAGTAGGTGGTTTAAAATAGAAAATTTTTTCACTGCTTTTTCTTCTGTTAAGATCTACTTTGATAGACGAAATCTGGATCTGTCACCTTTCCATCTTGGGCATCCACATACAAATATATTTAACCATGATGTCTCTGAATGGAGTTTTTCCAGTAATTATTTGATGGTGTCCATCACAAATTCTGTTGTCAGCTGTGCATTGGTCACTGAACAGAAAATGGAGCCCTTCCTCCTGGGAAGGGCGGTTGCCTGTTACAACCCTCTTGTCCTTCCCAGTCCTTTGTGCTATTGATCATTGCTGGGGGGGTGGTATTTCGAGGTGTTAATATTTTACGTGCTTATCAGATGTTTCTCAGGCTCATGCCACTTAGCCCTTTTCTGGGATTAAAAAGATGGCATTTGGAATCCCAGTTTTCTTTAGGAAATGTTAGAGCTGCTTACAAGACCAAGACAGCATCAAATACCTATGTCTCTCCTTATCACAGAAGATTGTTAGTGAAATTAATTTCCTTCTCATAGTCTCCAATTAACATATAGTTTATCATGATGTACTTTATTGTGATTCAAGTGAAGAGACATTAATGCATTATTTTTCAGCAGTGAAAATGCTATTTGTCAGGCTCTGGGTGATTACATGTGGCACTGCTTATACATACAGGAGGAGAAGGAAAATCCTTGATCAGTTGATGGATTATTTCTAAATTGTCTTTGTCCTTAATGTTACAGTTGCTAATAATGATTTATAATGCTTGACCATTTTCTCCTCCTTTAGGAACAGATTTTAGAAATTGCAATACTTCAATCTTCTTTCCCAAAACCTGTTGATTTGGGGGTTTTTTTAGCATTTTTATTGTCTTGTTCTGTTCTACAGATGGACACAATGTCATGATATGAAGAATAACCTTGACTGCACCAGTATCACTGGTGGCTGTGAATGTATTTGTGTAACCTGAGGAAATCTCAGGGTAATCATTAGCTACCAGGGAATATTACTCTGATACTCATAACAATTACATAAATAATAAAGTTTCAAAGGATAATAGGGGCTGGTTTCTATTGGGATTTTTAATCTGCTAAAACAACAAACAAGTGTGCCCTTGATAAGCACTTAAATGCATGACTGAATCCATTTTTTCAAGAAAAATAGTTAAATGATTTCTTATTTTTAAGGATATTCTCAAGTGTTGTAGATATCAAATATCTAAGTTTTACTATTAGGAGAATCACCGAGGTTTTGAAGAACTTTGGTGTTAGCTTGACAGATGCACCTGATAATCCCAAATCAATTTCTGTCAGATTAGAATAATTTGACAGGTTTAGATGTTGATGGAGGGGGTGGGACCATTTTGCTTCAGTTATTCTGCCCAGCTATGCCAATTAATCTCCCCTTAATTTAAAGAAATTACTTACTGTATCTGATAATGAGTTAATTTGTAATTCAATTAGCGGCACCATTTGCAAGCCTTTAATGTGAACAAAAACACCTGCTGAACTGCTCAGCCCGCGTTATACCGGGGAGATGGCAAGATGAATCTTCCTCCCCTGGCACGGCAGGACGGGCAGGGCCAGGTCACGCTGCTGCCCACAAAGATGGACTGGTACCACCTGTCTCATAATACCAGTAAAATTTTACTCCGTACAAGTAGCTGTCAAATGGTGGCTAGGATGGGCTTTTTCCTGCAATGTTTTTTTATTTGGGTCATGATGTAAATACTGAGTTCTCAGTTGCTGCTTGAGTGAGAGAAGTATACAACATAGGACAACCCATTCAGCCTCCTGCAACCAAGCAGTGTCCTTGTGGATGGGTTGTTTTGACCCAGCTGTTAGCAAAGATCGGGTCTCCCTCTCCTGCAATACTAAAATATCATGCTCTCAGCCCTTCCCCACCTCCAGGTTCTGTGGAGATTTCTGGTAGCCATTTAGCAAAGAAATTAGATCTATGTTTAATTTTGTTGCCTCTAGTGCCACTGAAAAGGGAAGAATGCACCACAGTTTTGATTGTTAGCAATGCCCTGAAAGGTCTTTTGGGGGGAAAATTTTAAATAAGGTGAATGTATTGGACAAATAGATCTTTTCAACTGTAATCTTGGCTAAACTGGAAGAGAAATTGTGTTGTAGTAAGTGATCTCCCTGATATATGACTGACACATTTATATATAGAGACATAAATATCTAATTTATATAGTATATATTACTAATAATTTTGTTACTTTGAACCGAAAAGAAAGGTGTTGTCTTGAAAAGCTAATAATAAGAATACTGACAAAGAACAGCTCCATCTTAAAACAACGACAAAAACCCCCCCCCCCAAAAAAAAACAACCACACAACAGATGAAAAGACAAAAAGTTACTTCTGTTATGGAGGAAACAGTCTGCAGATCAGTCCCTTTCTAAAGCTGTTTTACACCTGGTTGCTCTAATTAATTGAAAATTGGAAGCATGTCCCTTAGCTATGTTAAGCTATAATGGAGTGAAGAAGGTAGATGTAAAGTCATCTACTCAAAATGCTTACACAAAGTGCAAGTCCCTTGGCAAACACAACTTTTTTTTTTTTTTTTTTTTTGGTAGCTATGATAGTGTGTTCTAAAATGAGGATAATGACATAACCAGAGTAGAAAAAGCAGGCCTGCATGAAAATGGCACAACAGGAAGGGTGACATAGGGTATCACAACACTTAGTTCACTGGGAAAGGAAAGGACAGAGCAGGGAAAAGAGATCAAGTGTCTGTATTTCCTACTAGACTGTGACTCAGGATGGGATTTAAGCCAAATGACCAGATCTAATGCTTCTAATCACTTTTTTCTTCTAAGGTTCTTTTTTTCCCTTCATGACTAGCACCATTTAAAAAAGACCTAACAGGCCAATGTTCATCTTAATTATTCTCTTTCAGGTTTGTGCGCGCTCACAATGCCAAGTATTCAAGGCGATCCAAATTTTTCTGCCTTTGGCAAGGGGAATTAGATGCTGGCCCCTAACACTTATATCCTATGTGCTGTATGTCCACAGCCCCATTGAAGTAAGAGTGACAATGTTTAAATGAAGTTATAGCTTCTGAATTTTTTTAGATATTTAGAATCGCAAATAGATTACAATAGAGGCTACAGGAGGAAGGTAGCGTAGAGCTTGACAGACAGTTGAAGACTAGTAATATATGTATCACTTTAAATATAAGGGTTTCTGGTTCTTGCAGTAGTGAGTCCTAAACGTACATGCCTTTGGGATCTACATTCAGAATTGTATCCGTTGCCTTTTAGAAAATCATTTTTGAATGAGCATCAATGTAAAATGGCAGCCAGCTGGCCACTGGGGTTTTTGTTTGGTTTTGGAGCGTTCCAGGGACTTGGAGGGTTTTGTTGTAATGTGGTTCCCAGGAACTGAAGCTGCTGTTCAGCCAGTTACTGGCTTCTGTAATTTCTTTGTCTACGTGACTGGGAGGCCCTTACCCTATGATGTGCTTTGAGAGTTCTTTATTTGTGGCTTTTAGGAACAGCAAACACAAAACCCCCAAAATTTTACCTCTAAAATTTACACTGGATTAATTAAATATACTGGGCAATGTAATTAAAATATTACAGTCTGTCTTTTTTTTTTTTTGCTACTGACTTTTGTGACTTACTGTTATTTCCGTATTCCTAAAATATGGGTTCCTGAACTGGCATGCAATATTTAGAAATATATTTCTCTTGATATGCAACTCAGGATGACATTAACTCTGCTAACTTACTGTTAGCTAAGGGTTCCTCTTGAACAACTTAACTCCGACCTTTAAGCACCCTCTAACTCATTTTATAGTTACAGCAGGTGGTTTTTTCCATATGGCTGTATTAAACATGTAGTCTTGGATTGTTGCTAGTTTACCAGGTCACTGAACTGTCACCAGTTTACCTACTCACTTTTCCATCTCACTGCCAAAATCGTCTTGGTGCCCTCTGCACTTTCACAAGTTTTTCTGGCTATACGTGCTTTGTTATTGAATTACATCAAACTTGATCCCTTCAGGACTCAAGCAACTCAACTCTGGTTTGCTGATGTCAGCTATGTCTGGTAGTAGCTGTACAACTGTAAGTCTTGAGATTTATTTAGGCTGTAATATATTTCATTAATATGTGCATTATAAAGATGTTTAATTATGTTGTGAACATCTAAGTCACAGTAATACCATGGTAAAATGTTAGTTTGTATCATCATTGTTGACCTTATCGGTCACGTCTTTGGCCTTCTGTGCTTGAAAAGCAGAGGGAGAATTTTTCCAACTCTAATGTATTTATTAGCAAATACTTTGATGATCCAAAACTAACTTTGAAGTTATTTTGTCTTGTGGTTATGTCAGACAATTACTTTCACAGGATCGTGGGATAATTCAGGTTCAAAGGGACCTCTACTCCAACTCTCCTCCAAGGAGTGTTAGTTGTGAGGCAGGGCTGCTCAGGGTGTTAAGCAGTCAGACCTTGAAAACTTTCAAGTGTGGAGACTGCACAGCCTGCCTGCGTCCCCATTCCCCTGCTGAACGGTCTTCATGATGAAAAAGATTTTTCCTATCCTTTTCACCTTCACAGCGTTTTTATGAATATCTGTAGTGTTTCAAGTTAAGGGAGTTTTTTCATAGTCTTTATTAAGCTGGCCTACCTTATTGGTTTATAAATGTTAGGAAGTGATGAGACAACATATAGTTATTAAATCAATGCAAGATACTGTTGCAAACCTGAACTGGAAAGGTTTTGTATAAGCTTTCCACTTTGACACAGAAAAGGGTTTTGTTGTGAAAACAGTTTCCATTCAAAACTGTAGAACTGACATTTTTCAGACAAATGCAATGTTATAATATACTGTCCTGTAACAATACAATGTTCTGTATCTTCAGAACAGACGTCTGAATGGCTGAAGGTTTCTACTGTGGAACATAGTTGTCACTGTGCAATGAGTAGATGCTCCAAGTTTAGTTATCACAAAAAGTGCACTGGGCTAGACAGCATCGGTTTGTGCTTCAGTTGGCAGAAAAGCTGTGCTGTCCCTGGGGAGCCTGATCCAAGGCAGAAGGAAAGCTTTTCCAGAGCTGAGCTGTTTCCAGTAGAGGAAATGATATCTGCCTGTATTGTTTAATACCTGTTCTGAGAGTCTTTGCTGAATAGTCAGTCGTCTGTGTTGGTGTCCGAGGCTGCCAACCCAGCGTACCTCACAAGTGCTGCAATTTTGCGGTAATCCCTCCCATGTGAATTGAAGCACGCTCTCTGCGTGAGTTACTGAGAAGAAAGATGGGAATTGCACTGTTCTAGCAGAAGCACTTTTGATGCAGACACTGAGTGCGGGGGACAATACCTGCACTGGTCATAATACCAGCTCTGTTCTAAAGTTCTGTCCCTTTGTCTCCTATAGCTGACTTAAGGGAGTGCTTTGTTTGGTTTATTAAACTTCATTTATCACCCAGCTATTTAGTTCTTAATCTCCTCTTCCTTCTAGCGCTGAGGAAGACAGAAACCCTCATAGGGAAATGCTTGGTAGGTCATTTACTCAGTAGAAGTCCCACAATGTTGCTAAGAGAAGGGGAGCCAAATTTCAAACAACATGGAATTGTTCATAATGGTGGACTTCAAGCTGCCTTGATGACAAAATTACAATTGCTTTTTATTGCAACTTTAAAATCCTGGTGTCCACATTTAAAATACAAGCTCCACTCTGGGGTAGAAATGAGGTATTTTAATGTCAGTTCTTCATTGTAGGCCTTTTTTAGGATGTATGAAATCATGGCCAGTGGCTGAAATGGGTCTATAGGTTTGCTAGCTTGAGCACGTTAAAAGTCTTGGTATAAAGCCCAAAGGCGTGTTCTAAAGAAGCATGATTAAAAGCCCTGTTGTTGCACTGGGTTGGGTGAAATGTTCAGCCAACTTGTGTCTTATTTCTAATGCTAACCACTCAAGGATACTTAAGGAAAGAACATTAAAAAAGGTGTGAAGCAAAGGATGATCATCTCCCTGCCACACCTCCAGTTTAAGGACTTCCTGGGCCAGTGCGCATTTTTTCAGTGCTCTGGAAAGTGTCAGGATGGCATACTGATGTGTATAGGCTCATTTTGATCACTAGTTAGATAAATACTGTGTTAAAATAGAACTAGTATTTGTCATCTCTTCTACCCTAATAATTTCTTTCATAGTTTATCAGATAAACTGCATTCAATCTGGGAAATTCAGGCTGATAGTTAAACTCTAAAAATCTCAAGAATGGGAATGTCCAGCTAAGGCACGCGCATAACCTAAACCCAGTCCTTTGCCAACAGTACACATTAATTATGACTATGATTTAAGTATTTTAATATGGTCTTAGTTTGGACTAACAACAAAAAATGCAGCTTGTTTTTCAAAGACTCATCCAATTGTTCCTTTTTTATTGTTTCCATCACTGTAGGGCAGAGTTAAGGCTGTTTGGATGCCCTCAACTGTAATTATGCTATTGCAAGCAATTTATCCAATGTTTACATGCGTATAATACATTCTATATTAACTTCATTGACCCTAATGCGTTTTGGATCAGGTCCAACATAATGTGTTGCTGAATTTGTAAAATGCTTTGGGATACTTCAGATAAAAGGCACTGTGATAAAGTGGGAGTTAGTAATTACCATAAGCACAAGGAAGTGGTTATATTTGACTCTAGCCGTTGACCCATAACTCTTGGAAAGAAATTGAAAGCTAAATGATAGATACTGCAGAGTAGCATCCCATCAGAAAAACTATGCAATTTCATAGTCTCTAATCTAACTACCCAGTTCTAAAGGCAGAAGGTGAGACACTTTTGTCTGGTTACAGTTAAACAAAGTGCCAAGTATTTCTTTTTCCAAGTTGCACTTCGCATGCTGAGCTGTAGGCTCATCTGAAGCCTGTTGCAGCCTCCAAAGCATCAGTGTGACCAGCTGCGCTGTTTTAAAGACAATTCCATTCTGCAGTGTCCTCCTTCCTCTCAGCTGTTGTGACCTCTCTTTCTTTGTATTTTTTTAATACAGTGATACACAATGCCCACGAAGCACAGTCTTTGTAATCCTAGTGATTTAATATCGGCATTGGCATTTACCTTCATGAAATTACACAGCTAAGTGTCAGCAAGACTGCAGATTGACATGGTCAGATACCCAGCAGAACAGGAATTTGCAGTGCTCCAGATCTCATGGAATCTGGGCACCATCCATTTGGCTGCCAGCAATGAAACCTGATTAGCAAGAGACAAGCACAATATATCTGAGAAGTTAGAGTAAAAAGTGTCTCACTAAAGCCAAATTAGGAGGAATGCAAGTGGTTTTGCTAAGTGTGTGCTTACCTGTAGGTGTAAGGAAGGTAAGCGTATTGTTTCTGAAGTAAGGAACAAAGAGAAAACTTGCCAGTCTGGTTTGGAGAAGCAGCAACTGCTAAGTACATCTTGTTGATTTCTTGGTATTTAGATTTATCTTTTTAAAGTAGTCTTTTTTTGTTTGTTTGTTTGAACAGAAGATTGTTCAATCCCTCTATCTTTGTATAGAAAACTCTGTTGAAGATGATCGCAGTGCTTACTATCAGTCATCATCATCTTGAACACCATGACAGTATAGCCAAGAGCTTTGTGGACAGTAGAACAAACATGAAAACACTTACAGGGTCTTGCATTAAAAAATTAAGTAACTTTAAAACAACCATTGACTCTTCTATCAAAAATGGATAGTGGTGAAAGGAACTTGGGGAAAAAGGGCACTTCTGAAGACTTGAGGGGTTGGATGCCCTATCAAATGTGAAGTGAAGCATGCTACTGAAATCAGCCTATCTATGCAAATTCTGGAAACAAGGTCCTGAGGGGATATATGGTTCCCATCCCTCTTGGAAGGATCATGCTCTCTGTAGCTTAGGACCATGTATTCGTTAGCAGGGTGTTGCTCGTCCCTCTTCTGCAGAGCAGTGGCGGGTGCCCTTTGGATTGTTGTTCAGCTGTGATAGTGTAGAGGGGCCTGGAGGCGCCGCAGACAAAAGGGGTAAACTTCCTCTCCATTTCCTGGTACTTATGGACTTTGCCATTGTATTGGAAATATGAATTATTATATTTCCTTCATTATACAGGGAATATTTGTCATGGTGAGTAATTAACATGTATGTCATAGTAAAGGCCGCAACAAATGTAACTTTAGAAAACAGAGGTTTAAACCACCTCTTTCCTGGCGTGCCAGTTTTTGCGTACAAAAGCTGCTCCTCGCTGATGCAGAGACCCTAGTGGAAGTTCCTAAAATGCAAATATCCTTAGTAAGAAGGTGGATGTCAGAATCACCCACATCATTTACAGGACAGCTGTGTTTCTGGACAGAAAATGTCCTGGATGTATTTTAAAAAAAAAAAACAAACCTCACAGCATGGGGTTCAAACCCTCCTTTCCCAATGAGAAAGAAGCAAAGTGTGCTGTGAGGCAGTAAATGTAATCTGCTTACAAAGAGGGTATATTTTTGCCAGTAAAGCAATTTATTTAGGAAAACAGACATATCAATCTAAGGTAATTACAAATTGCAACAGGAAAATTAAAGTAAGTACCTCAGAGGCACGTGTTGTGGAAGGAATTTTCAAATAGAAACATACTGGGTGGAAAAATACAATATGTATTGTTTCTGTCCACAGTCTAGATTAGTTGCTGCATTAATGTACACTAATGTACATTTATGCACTCCTGCTAATCATATCCAGAGCACTTCTGAAGTAAATAGACTCTCTCTGTTCCAGCTAGTCCTGTTGTACAAAGCATGGCACTAATCAAGCAAGTTATCAGTGTAATTAGGGAATAGAAATCACTAGGGGCATCGTGCATTATGATTTGTCTGCTCTATTTTTAAGATACTGAAATGCAAATAGGTAATAAATTGTGTTAGTGATAAATTGTTTTTATTTTATGTTGAAATTAGTACGAGACAGGCACCCAAATGGCACATATTGACAGAAATTGCTGGCTTCTTTCATCCCTTCCCCCCCTCCCACTCCCCATGCATGATGTGCTATTGAAGCACCTAACCCTATTTCCTTGCCAGAAAGACAAGAATGGGGCTTCTGTTGGGTCCCGTGCTATCCTAGAGGCAGATGCTTTTCTCTGCCTTGCAGTGCAGGGAAGGGAGGGGCAGAGGGGAGGAATCGGAGTGAGTCAGGAAAGCAGGTGCAATGATCTGTGCAAAACACTCTGAAATGCCCACTCTGATGGGGGATATCTCTGCGCCTGCGGGAGGGAGGGTGTCCTGTGGCTGGATACCAGGAAGCACAAATTTGCTCACATTACTTGATAAATTAACAGCAGGAAATCTCTGGCAGGAGCTAGAGCCTGAGTGTTGTCTTCCTTTCTGGAGCTCCTAAAGTGATGTAGAATAAAGTGTGCAACACTGGAGGCTGTCAGTGCAAACTAAATAGCTATGCGCGTTGGCTTGGGTGGAGTAGGAGAGTGACAGTGACTAAACTAATTGATTTAAAAAGTAAAAGGTCATTGCACATGGGGAACAACCATCTCTCCCACGTCTGTTTGCCTGAGCCATTCATGTTTTTGTTAGAGCACAGACTTAAACTCCCAAAATGACATACTGTGGCTTCTTCTGTGTTTCCATTTGTAACCTCAGAAAATCTTGTTATAAAACCACTTCTAAGTTACGCCATTTGGGAGGATGTAGAACCACGTGTTCTGGAAATCAGTACTCAAAGATGGTCCGTGCGTGTAGGAACAGAGGAGACGCAGTCTGAACCGAGGAAGGCTCACATAGTTAATTTTTTTTAAAGCAGAAATTGCTTAACAGAGAAATAATCAAACATCCTTAGTCCTTCAGACAAGTCTGTGCGAAGCTGTGATGGGAAGATGGCACGCAGGAGGATAAGAGGTCCCTTACCGAACTCCTAGATGAGGGTAGTTGTACAAACAGAGAAGGATCTGGCCTGCAGTACTTGTAACTTCAAATTTTGTTTATCATAACAGATCATTTGTTTTCCATAAAGTAATGGAAATTAATCAAGTGACAGGTGACCACTAACAGTTTTTAATCCAAATATTGGTTTTGAGGGTGCAGAGTGAACAGACAGTGAACAGTTTCATCCTTCTGGAGAGAGGGGGAAATTTCTAAACACGAATAATTTCAAAGACTGAACACATCCCACATGTTCCTACAAGTGGGAAAATACCCTAAATGTCTTTGAATTTTTTCTCAGTCATTTGCTTATCTCCCAGTGATAAAAGTCAAGCACATGTGAGGTCTTTCTGAGGGGTGGAGGACTGGTGTTGGTGGGTCATAAATAGCACTCTCCAAATATCCAGGCTGAGGAGCTCTGAATGAAGAGCAGTTGTGAAAGAGTGCACAGGTACATGCAGACAGCAGGAATTTATCCATAGTTAGCTCAGAAAGAAAACTGTCTTTCCACGTGTGTACTGAACAGCACATCCCAGGAGTATCTGCTGTCAGGTAATCTATTGGTTGTAGACAGATTGTTGCAGGAAATACAAGTTATTGGTCAAAATATGATTCTCTTATAGCAAGATATACAGCAACTGGAGCTGATCAAAATTATTAACTGCTACAAAATTAGCTGACATGTTTCATCATCTCCCTCCTCTCTTTTCTCAGACTGCACAGATTCCCAAAAATACATGGTGTTCAGATACGTTTTTTTCAGAGTGTTTGAATAAAGTGGATTTGTTTTTTCCTCAGCCTTTCCGTAGTAGATAAAACAATAATTGTGCTCCTGAGGGGCAAGGAGGGAACCCTACCAGCCAGCCATGTGTCTTGAGCCATAGCTTGTGGGAATCACCTGCTGAGAAAAGGATGTGCAGATAAGACATATTCAGGCTGTTACGAAAGGGAAATGTAAGTGGTGAAACTAAACTTAGCAAAGTCAGTGGAAACCAGAAAAGGGTAAGGGCTGCAGATGTGGAGCAGACTGAATAAGCCAAAGGATGCTACCTGTTCAGTGCTCCTCTCCCTCTGCATTTGTGCCTGCTAGTCTTTGGAAACACATATTTTATGGAAGTTTTGCATTTGTTTTCTTTTAAGGCTATTTTCAAAATGAAAAGCCTAGGATTTTTTAAAATGAATGGAATTGTGAATATTATTATTTTTTCAATATTGCAATATTTTTGCTATTGAGATGCTATAATTTATAATCAGTAACTTTTCTTGGCATCTTTTCATCATTTGATGTTAAGTAGATGAAATGTTCAAATTCCAAATATTAATCTGAAGTACAGGTTGTTTGAGGAGAGAAAAAACTTCCACTTTCCACATAAACAACTTCTAGAAGGAATATTTTGTTTGGAGGGAGGGAAATTTAGAAAAAACCAAAAACCAAACAAACCAACAAACAAAAACCAAACCACCACAAACCAAAACCACACCTCCAAATATTTATACTGGAATGAATTACCAGTTGTGCTGTGACACGAACACACATCTGCAAAAAACAAATGTGTTAAAATAATATCACAAATGGGTATTTCTTGCAGTAGGCATCCAGTTACATATAATGTATCGTTAAATTGTCAGTGCATTGGTACTATTAATGTATGTAGAGGAAAGTTTTTATTCTAAACCAAGGTGTGATTTGTCAAGTGCTGGGGAAACTACCCTGTTAGATCAGTTTAGCATGACAGCCTTATTTCTACTGTCTCACATATGCATTGCACACCTGCCTCCATGCTTTGTCTTTGCTCCATGAAGTAAATAAGCCCCCAAAGCAAGCGAAGTACCTAGCTAAATGCCTTCCTGCATAGGAATCAAGATCCAGTAGGTGCCTTAAGATCCTGATTTAGCAGAACATGTAAATAGGAGTTAAAATCTGAGTGTGCTTTTAGCCCTCTGCAAGGGGTTCAGGAAAGCGTGTGCTCAGAGGCCTCAACCAAGCCAACTGCTTTGGTGCATGCCTGGTTTCCAGGAGCAGTATGTCTTTCAGCATCAATAACAAAGCACTGATCAAGCAACTGAGGCATCGGAGGCAAGATTAGCTTCAGCTGATCATATCTTTAGCAGCTTCTGTCTCCTTTATACCTTTCTCCACTCCTTTGAATGGTAAACAAAAAAGAATGTGTTTTTGCATCTCTGAGAGAAACGTATTTGGGTTTCTCTGGAAATGTTCCCCTCCTGTTTAGACAGGATCTGCTAGCAGCTGGGGTGGTGTCTTCATGTGTGCTATTCTAGTCATCAGTGTCAGATGGTCATTCTTTTTCCCTCTTTATTAAAAAGAGGGGAGGGGAGGAGGAGGAGTTATGTCTTTTTTTAAAAACTGTTCATGACTTAAAAAAAAAATATCTATTTTATGAAACCTCTACCAGTCAGTGCTTTATTATACAATCCACTATGCCACTATAAAACTCTAGTGCCAAAGCAAAAAATGAGATGGCAAAATCCTTTCAGTCCAGAAACACAGCTGAACTGCAGCTCTATTGCTATGCAGAGAACCTCGGCTCTCTGTAATGATCGCTGCTATTGCAGTGATTGACACATAGTCCCAACTGCATGCTTTGGATGGGGACCTCAACCTCCATTTGTTAGCACAAGCCTAGTAATTTTGGATGAGAACATGGTGTCATCTGAGTGCTTATGTGAATAGCATCTGCTTTGTCAAGGGTATCATGTGAAAACTGGCTGAGTGTTGGTGAAACCAGTGGTTCAGTACTTTGCCATAAGAACATTAGGTCACATCCAGGTTCTCTGGGTCCCGTTTTAGTTAACAGAATAACTTCCCTCCACCTTTAATCTTCTTCCCAAATCCCCTTCCTCCAGTTACCAGGTGAAAAGCAAAGACCAAGCTGTAAGGCTCATGTAGCATCCCTTTTCATGCTGGACCCTCACTGGTTTCTATAGGTTGCGGTTTTAAGGAGTACAGTGATAAAGGCCAGTGGCAGGATTCAGTGCTCAGGTTTGCCCCAGGATCACTATCAGTGTACTTACTGCTACTTTAAAAAAAAAAAAAAAAAAAGAAGACATCTAAATGGGGGAAGTGTGAGTGTGTGTGTATTTTTTGTGAGTAGCTGATAGCAGCCTTTGTGTACCCCCAAAAATGTCAGTTCAGACAATGTACCCAGATGAAAAAAATCAAAGTTTGCAGGTGCCATGGGTGAGTGAGTGTATTCCTTTCCACCTGCACCCAAAGAATGTGGTGCCCTGTGTTCGCAAGCATGAAATACAGCTAAGGCTAATGCTTACACGATATCTTGGACCTGGAAGGACAGCAATCTTCAGGTTCTGGGAGACTTTCAGAAGAGATTT
Organism: Ibycter americanus; assembly: GCA_035590275.1. NCBI lineage: Eukaryota > Metazoa > Chordata > Aves > Falconiformes > Falconidae > Ibycter > Ibycter americanus. Next base: position 3,354,320 of record JAVJGI010000064.1, read on the forward strand.
TTGTCCCTATGGTCTCTGAAGTTGTCCGCCTTATTTCTTGCGTCCTCCCAGTGCCCTATTTCTGAACAGACACCATAGGATTTGCAAAGCAATGCAAAATGACATTGGAGATACCAGTCCCAAACAAAGACAGGTGAATGTATGATAGATACCAAAAGGTCAAATTCTGCACTGACATTTACAAAGACGTCTCTGTAGGTCTTGATATTTTTTTCTATTATCCCTGTGCTTACATTTTATATTCATGTTGTCTAGATCCTACAGTTCTCATCTCCAAGCATGCCTTGTATTTTAACCGTCCTTTTATACCTGTTCTTCCCTATGTGTGTCTATACATTAAAATAAATAATATATACCCAGCTATACGTTTATAAGAAGTTATTTAGAGGTGGTCAGGTGGAGTGCCACAAAAAGTAATAATATGTTTATAGAATGTTAGCTAAAACCCTGGGTTTCTCAGAAATCAAATCCAGTAAAGGTCTAGTAAATAACTTGGGAAACCTTGAAAGAGGGGAAGCTGATGGGAGAGCCCTACATCTCAGGCACAGCAAGCTATCCAACACTCAGTCATAGCTGTGGAGTGCAGCCCAACGTGCAAGGAGAATTGCTGTGATGAGTTTAGGTTGCAGTAGGAAGCAAGCATAAAAAACATGTAGAGCCTTTAAGCCTAGGCTGGACAGGAGCAATTTAGAAGTTCCTTTCAGGACTTATTTTACTGAAAGGTGAGCAATAGAGGCAGAAGTATGTAGTCTCGTAAGTCTCAAGTTATGGCGCTTTGTGGATACTGTGCAGTTAAAAGAAATCTTGTCCCATTGTTACTATGGTTAGTAGTTAATGGTTACTAGTTGAAACCAAGATTGTTAACTGCAAAATGACCAGAAGTCCAAGCTTATCCTGAAGTGAAGAATTCTAAAGGCCAGGGAATAGCTGGTCTGAATTCTGAAGTCTGCTCTTCTCTGGCTTTGTGAATGCATTGGTAACTTACATTCCTTACTACTGCCTGCAAATCAACAGGATATGACAGCTTTCAGAATCTGCATGTCCAGTGTGGTCTCACATGGACTGTAATTCAAAAGGTGGTGTTTGAAGACCTTAAAGATGACAAAGTCAAGGTCTAATTGGTTTGGAAATGCGAAACTTCTTTGTGCTCCCTCAGTTCAATACCCTTGTTCATGCTCTAAAATACAGTGTTTTAAAGTACCTGATAACATGCGTTAATGTGCTGCTTCTCTTTCTTCCTGAATTTGAATCGCTGCCCTGGGCTGTAAGAGGATTTTGCAAAGTAGGAGTTTCAGACTTAGAACTTAGTGCTGTTTTAGGTTGTGGAGGGGCACTCGCCTTGTCACAACTTCCGAAGTGATGGGCAATTGCTTAATGGGGTCTTTTGTGCAGCCAGTATGTTGGAAGCATTACTGTCACCTCGTGTATCTTCATTTAAGTTTAATCAGAAGGACATATCTGGCTCTTAAAATCTAACATCTAAAAATGGTGTGAACTGCTAGTGAAGTTGCATGTGAAAGGGCTTCAGTTAAAGGTATTTCTGTGCTTTTTTATTCTGTTGTAAGCCAGAACCCCTTACCCTCAACAGGAATGTGATAGTAAATTAAATGCATTCATAGAAGCTGCAAGACAAAGCAATGTAACTGAAGTGGGATTAATCCTGTAGTGATTGCAGTGCTCTCACCAAGAAACCCAGATTTTCTTCTTTTTCTTTTCTTTTCCACCCTTTTGTGGTTTAGTTGCCTCATGAGCAAAAACTGGGTCACATGGAGTGTTCATTTGTTTTTCAAAACATCCTGGAGTTAACCGAGCCATAGAAACTCAAAGCATTCTTACTGTAGTAATACTGACAATCATAAAGTGATATGTGATTAAGTGCAAATTAAGTAGCAAAACCAAATAATGGAGTGAATAAAAAGATCATTATACTGAGCAGAAGGTGATACTAGGAGCATTAAACCACTGAGAAACAAGTTTTATATCAGAGTAACAAATAGGTTGTCTCCTCTGAGATCTGCATCTCATAGCTTGTACTCAAAAAGCAGTTCTTCACTTGTAAGGGCAGCAGATCTTTACATACTCAGAATGCAGCAGCAAGTTTCCCTTCTTGTTTGTCTGTGAGAGGTGAACACAATTGGGGAAAGAGATTACAGGTAAATAAAGGGGTATTGAAGTGTCAGTGATGACAAAGTATGATCTGATTCTGCTGTTGGGCTCTCTAAGTAGAGCGGTGAAACTGAATTTGTATTTAAAGTGACTTTCCCTCTCTGCTTCATCTCCCTTTTTAAAGTATATACGGAGAATAACTTGTTTGACTGCTGTTGCCTCCTTTCACAGGTGAGTTTTGAACATAACTAAGCTATTGATGTCAGATAGCATTTATTCTATTTCATTCCAGCTCTAGAAAATGACCACAAAGCTTTCTGGAGGTGGAAGTAGTTATGCGATCTCTGTCAAAGAGTGAGCATCTGTTTATCTTAGATCTGCAATCTTACTTTTAGAATTAGCCCTAGGCACTCAAGAATCGGATCTCTGAACTGGTGCATCCCAATATGTTTTTTGTTTCACCTGTGAATTGTGCAAGTGCAAACCTTTGTGTACATAGAGCAGTTCTGTATTTTTTGTCTCTTACATCACTGGCTTTTTGTCATTTCCACGTTGCCTACCTTTTTTGCTTTTGTGTATAATACAGCTTGCCTCACTTCTAATGTACTGGAGTTTGTGTGTGTTTGCTGCTGGGTGAGAGATTAAATATTTCTCCAATTTTAGTTTTCCATGACAAGTTAATGACTCCAGGTCATTCTTGAATAAAATTTTATTTGGCATGACACTGCATTTACTGTAAAAGGAAGAATAGGATAGATATCACTCTTTTATTATTATTATTCAAAATAATAAAGTATAATGTAGAAAAGGAAAATGCAGATTTGTTTAGATATTTCAATGGAGCCAGCAGAAGACTAGCTACCTACCTACCTGAATCAAATGAAACTTTCCCATTAATGACATACCAAACATAAAAGCTGTGGGCCAGTAGAGGAAAAACTCTGGTTTAGATTTTAAGACATTAAAGAATATTATTGCTGAGGATTAGATTTGCAACCAAAAGATGCTATATTCTTGATGATGGAAGACAAAACATTGATGGTCGTATAAAGTTCAGGTAGCTGTGCATAACTGCAAACCAGATGTTACAGCACACTTTTGATCTAGCCACTCAGCCAACATCCACAGTGGGAATGAACATCTGAAAATAGTTTTCAGGAGGGGACCGAGGTTCATGCATTCTCTCTGAATAAATACAATTGTCTTTGCTTGTCTCCCTTATTGCTCTCATCCTATGAACTATATGTATGAAGGGCAGACTCTTTTTCTGTGCAGAGAAGCAAGGCTTGTTGCTGGTTTCACTACCTAAGAAGCTTCTGTTTAACAATTTCACCAACAATGAGGATGTTTATTGAGTAGATAACCACTATTGGTTGGGCATTTAAATTACAGAACATCACTCCTTGCCAGAGCCTACCATAACAGATGTCTCATCTCCTAATACAGTACTGAATTCTCCCCGACATCTGAATTTTCATTGTGGAAATGCTCTTCTGCAGATAGAGGCAAACTAAATTAATCTGCTGTGTTCTAAGTGGAGGAAAAAGGGTCTGAGCTTTTTTTTTTGTGTGCGTGTGTGTGTGTGTGATGCATAAAGCATGGCAAATAGCAAAACTCTTGATAGCTTTGTTATGGCTGTTGTTTGTTTTTTAAGTAGTAGAAAAGTATTCTGAAGACATATGGAAATGCAAAACAGGCTAAGCCATGAGAACTATCTGATAGGATATGTGATGAAAAGCAGGTGTACCGTGTAGGAGGACAATGGAATAGCCTCCAGCACTTTATTTATGAGAACATCCTTTATCTCAGTCTCTCTACAGCAAACGTGTGGCAAAACTGTCTTTTCAAAAGTAGATCAAACAATGCTACCAACACATTCTTCTCATCTCCTATTTATCCTTCCAAGTCCATCAGACAACCCATTTATTTTAGGCTCCGAAGAAAGTTGAGAAATTAAATTTTCTGCCAACTTGATTTCAATGGCATCTTCTTTTGCTTCAGATTAATTGGTGCACAAAGTGTGATGTTTTTAAATAAGCTGTTACTTAATGCAGTAGAGAGGCAAGGGGATACCCTTTAGTGACAGTACCGCTGCTATCTTATATGAAGGCTAAAGATTACCCAATGTGACTTCTGGGCTTCAAGTTCTTTTCAGTAAAGATCTATTGCTGACAGTCCCAAGAGCAACTAAATTTAGTAGATGTGGGCACAGAAACATAATGTCTCTTTGTACCAAGATACTCTGCCTAGAGATCAGAAAGACTACAGTTTGCCAGGTACCGCTCGGGTGCCCTGTGTGCCCATAGGGGTATTTTCCCATGTCATGGGCACGCTGAGATGCAGCTAGGAGCTGAGTTGGGACTGAGGTTGTCCTTTCCTAAAGCCATTCAAACATCCTCCTATGTTTTCCCTGTCCTACCCTGTTTTGAATAAAAGCATATTACAGAGAAGCATCAGCTTCTGTTTATTTGATGGTAAAGAGAAACAGCCATTAGTTGGACATTTTCCCTCAAAAATGAAACAATCTCTTGTTTAAAATCCCAGTGAGACCAGCCTTGCTATTATTAGATCCTTTTGTCAAAATCTTAGTTATCATGTCTCTGGGAAGAAAAATGGGTGTGGGTGTGTGTGTGTGTGTGTGTGTGCAGAAGGGGACAAGTAATGATGGGGGAATAGCTAGAAATTAGAGTCCAAGAAATGTGGCAGCTCAGGTCCATCCAGCTCTGATTTGGGTCCATCTCTGTGCTCACTGAAATCAGTGGCATGGCTCCCACTTCTTGCAAAGGGGTGAGAACAAATGCTGAACCTGCAGAGCTGTCTGTTTTCTGAGGGAACGTGTTTTGGAGATGAAGAGCAATGGAAAATCATCAAATGCACTGTCGGCAACTGTATAATTGACTATCTGACCACTGCTCTATGATAGCTGAAGACAAGAGCACTGGACCTTTAGCTTGCTGTAGGTCAGACATTACTCTTCTGCACGCAGCTTTGTCAAGATGTGGAACAGACTTTCCAGGACAAATGTGCAAAAAGAAACAGAGTAACTGGGATCAGCTGTAGCCATGAATTTTATGAATGGTTTGTTGGAAAGAGCATTAAATGGTAACACCAGTCCAAATACGAGGTCTGCATTGTTTCTGTTCCAAGCCCGCAGATGGGTAATTCACTATGCAAGAGGTTTTCATGGCCAACATTTCAAGCCGTCCTATTTGCCTTGGACCAGCTTTCTTTAAAAAGAGAAAAATCTTAACTTTTTGGATCAGGAAGTTTTTATTTCTTTTGGATAGAGTGTAAAGAAAGGAACCAAAGAAAAGAACTGCTTGATAACGCTACAATCTTTGGTTAAGCTGGAAAGTGGCAACTGAAGGTTGAATGGGAATGCTTCTTTCATAAAATGTGCACTAAGCTACAGAAGTCAATGCCACAAGATGTCATCTTAGCTAGAAATTTAGTAGGAGCCAGGAAAGTGGCTGAAGTATTAATACATTTTTGAATACTTATTTGAAAAAGAAAGCTTTAAAAGACATGTAAAGCTTTGTGGTATAAGCTCATTCCTAGACCATAGTGACAGAACCTCTTGTATCATCCTTGCTTCTCTCTTTCTTTCCTCTCTTCCATCAGTGGCCATATTCTAGCTTGCATACTGAAACACAAAACTCAAAATGAAAGAACTTTGTTTTCTCCCGTTTCAGACAAACTGAGCCTGCTTGTGTACAACAGTCTCAGACACATTGCTCATGAAACAATATTAAAGTATTACCCCACCTGTGCCATACAATGAGCCAAGAGTCAATGTTCTAGGCATCCGCCTTTCTATTCTCTTCTGATTTCTGTGTCTAGCAGAAACCAAAAGCGGCATGTTGGTGAGGATCCTTTTGGTAAAATTCTTTGTACTGACATAGGGCAACTGTTTGGCTAGAAAGATTCTAGCTTAGCATGCTTGACAGTGCTTGCCTCATTTTATTCTGACATTTCTTGTAATTGGGCAAATGACTCTTCCTAAAGGAAGGTGTTTCACCTGATGCTTGAATGACTGCAAAGTTGATGAGGACTTCTCATGTGCATGTTCGATAGCTGCATGCATGCACGCATGCATACTGGTTTTTTAGACTTCAAACGGCAACCCCGCTCCAGGGAATGTTTTCCTTTCTCCCAGAGGGAAGCTTTTAAATATCTGTATTTAAATAAATGTTAAAACCTCTGCTAATTAATTCACAACAATAAATTTTAAATGTTAATTTTCTCACCCATGTCCATTTAACATTGTGGATAATGAAGACAGGTGATGTGAGCAGCACTAAAATTTCTATCTAATCAACACCAAGATGAGACGTATGCTTGTAAGAGTGAGGTGAAACAACAGTGTAACCAGGCACAATACCCTACGCATTTTCCCCCAAAACTGCAAATGTGTTTCCAACAAAAAGGCTAATATTTTTGCCTTCTGTTTTGTCCCACAAACATCACTGGTAAAGTTTAGAGGTTGCTTGCCCCTTTCAACTGTAGCCTCAAAATACAAAAATGCAACATTGCCATGGCAACAAGCTGCTTCTACCATCCATAAAAATAAAGGGCCAGCTATTTCTTTTCAATGATAACATCTTATGTTTGACTGCCTTGAGCAGTGCTGACAGAGTCAATCCTTGTTACAATAGTCGGTTCTTCTTGGTCAAACAAAGAAAAACACTACCTGCTACAACTGACTGTGATGGACACAATCATAAATCCTTAAGATTAACTGGGTTTTTATTTTTTAATGCTGTAAACAATTAAATGGGTCAAGTACCCTTCTGCCCCCCTCCCATGCGAGGTGCAGAGCACTCATATTGGCTTCTTATTTAGAGAAACATATGATTCTATTTTGGTTTTTTAAAATAAGGTTTTGCTAAGGTGGAAGTGTCCCAGTGAGATGCAGTCTGGTGACAAATACCAGAGACTGCCATCTAAGATACTTCATAGCAGTAGGAAGTAAAATACAGTCATTACGAAAACATACACAGCCCTCTGGCCTAAAAGATCATTGCACTGTGTCCTCTGCTAGGATTTCTGGCAACCTTCTTGCTGACCTTCCTGCTGCTGCATCCAAATGCCTAACATGTGCCCTGTTGAAGGACAGCACTGTTCTCCTCAATATAGAGTTGAAAAATGAAACACAGAATGGTGAATGGGAGTATTTTTACACAAATGTATTTTCACATATTTAAAGTAGATTGTGCCAGAAATTACAGCCTAGCTGGGTTGCAGAGTTTTGTCTAAGGTGTGGAGCTGAAAATCCAAGTGAAGTGTATCTCATCATACCTCTAAGTACCTAAATATACAAAGTTGGGGAGAAGGATGTTAGCACCTGGGCTGAAGTGACTTGCCTGTGATAGCTGAAGAAACCTAGCCCAAAGCAGTGAGATGGGCAAGGAATGCAAATTGCTCTCAGCAAAGGGCAGAGGAAGATGGAGGAAAGAGCGTGGCATGGGCATCCAGGGACTCAGGAGAGGTTTGGAGGGATTTCTGTTTCACTGGATGGAAAGGGTCACAGCCCTTTCCCTGAGATGCTACCACTGCTTTCATGGCTTGTAGGTGTAAGCAGGTGTGCCCCAGGCCAGGCTGTGTTTCCTGGTGTACAGAACTCGGCAGGATTTGTAGTGGGAGAGGGAGGCTCTCCACCCTCAAGGTCCTGCTCCCCAGCAGGACCATGCAGCCACACTGGCTCTTAGAGCCCACCCTTGGCATCCTAACATGGGAAGAGGCTTTTGATGCAACATCTAGAACAGTGTGGCCAAGCACAGAAGACCAACAGTTCCTTCAGGGTGACATTATTTGTTTTCATCATTAAAAAAAAATTAACAGTTGAGAGGGCCTGAACAACAGTAGGTAATGCAGGATAAAGAGTATGCTGGTACTTGATGGATTATTCTGAGGGTGAACAATACCAGCTCAGTGCACTAGGGTCTGACTTTAGGAACATTTCCCTATGAGCTCCCTGGTAGTAAAACTGAGCGTAGCTGCCATGCAAAGACTTGTACTCCTAGAGTCAGTAGATGCAATCTTGTGATTAGTGCAATGAATTATATCCAGGCATTATATTTTGCTGGTTTTTTTAGCATTATTAGTTTTATGTTCCACTTGTTTTGGATTAATTTCAAGACATCCTAGTGTTGAAGTTTTCCTTATTCTGAAATGCTTACTATTTATTCTCTCTGTCATTTGGGTGAACTTGAGTACATCAGGCTTAGAACTTGGTTCTCCTCAGCAGAGACACTGTTTGGGATGTGAATGCTTTGGAAAGGTTGTCTGGCGTGACAGCGCTTTGCAACTTGAGTATACACCAATACCTATTGGAGTCTGTATGTATTGTTCTTACAACACAAATCATGTACAGACATCTAGAGCTTGAGATAGACTCAATAAATCACAATAATTTCACTTAATGCTAAATATTTATTACAGGACCTGGCGCTGTGGTAAAATGTAAAGAAACTATAGTTTTGAAGTGTACGAGATGTTCCAGTAAAGTTCCAAAATGCATGTGTTGCAAATACGTCCATATTTCACAGTGAAAGCTAAGCCTTGCTTAAGGTCTGAGGGGCGTGAAACCATGTTACTCATTGGCTAATAGCAGGCTTCATCCACTGACAAGTCAGCCCATTGATACACAGCGTGCAGTGATAGCTGTTACTGCAAATGGACAAAAAAATATAGGTTTAAATAACTTATATGGCTTTTTCCGCTCTTGACGTACAAGCATTATCTTGTGCAAAGGTTATTCAGGGCCATTCCATCCCTTTCTCTACTTTGCTTAATTGGACTCTAGAAGCATTTGATAGATAAAAAAGATGCCTCTGCAAGCACATTTGAATCGAGGTCTTTGAGGTTTTCAGAGAAATTTTCTCCTCCCTTCACCAGTTTATAACAGAAAGCACCTGGGGAGCACTTTTCATTCCTCTAGCCATACCTTGTGGGCTTGATCAGTGGCAGGAAGATAAGTCAGACAGTGTCTCTTCGTATTCACGAGCAGTTCCCTTTGAAGTGACAATGCTATGTGATCCTGGGGTAACGGGAGTCCTTAGAAAACCTACCTTCCTGTGCTTTTTAACAGAGGAAAGGAAACAACTGGTTTGCAATGGTTGCCAGTAGTGAAAACACAGAGAGGGCTGTTGTGTGGTTCTCAGCTAAGCAATGGCACCGTGGGACCTCCTTTTTTGATTCTGAATGCACTCAGGGCAGCTTTGGGCTCCTTCATGGCACCCCCTCTCGTATCCTCTGTTCAAGCTACATGAGATCATATCACTGCTAGAAAAAACATCACAATTTTTTAAGCAGCAGTGCTGCAGATATGTGATGTAGGTCCACACTTGTGCTCATGATCCGTGCATCTCTTCTGCACTGACCAAGGGATTCTTAATTGTCAGTATTGTTGGATGTTTCCTTCAATGATTGTTCAAATGGAAAAGTCCACCAAACATCATCTTTTCTCTATGTGAATGTTGTAAATAATGTTGGTTACCTGCTGCCTCCTTGCTTTCTTACCTTACTAAGTGTATGTCTTTTCTCCAGCAGTCAAGGTTGAGGTGACATATCTAGATATAATCTTTGCCTTTGAATCTAACAACTATTTAAAGAAAACTGCTGTGTATGCTACTTCCTAGGACTTTACCATCATTGTCAGGGTGGAATCTGTTTCTGTTTTTCACAAGTGGGGAAGGAGACATACAGAAGTTTAATCAAAAGTAGTGTAAGATTTGAGTGTTTGTTTCTGGTGTCCTCAGTTTCATCTCTGCTCAGCATTAATAGGACAGATGGCTCTCTCCCATAGGACACCAATGCTCTTAGTTGATCAGGTTTCTGGTGACAAAATACTTGCTGCACTTACTTAGAAAGCAGCATGCATGCTGTATGAAGCTCTTCCCTCTGGCAGTTAGACTCTGACTCCTGATTACTTCAAAATCAAGGTTTGACACTGGAGAATTTGTCCTGCTCTACCTCCTCCCCATTTTTTCTCCCTCCTTTTTTTAAGGCAGTGGCAATATTTGTAAAATGACTGAACAGTAGAAACTACATGAAAAAAAGCTGTTAATCTTCATAGATCAGTCCTGAGAATTTGAGGTGAATGGAAATGTTCTGCACTTTTGTGTGATTCTTGTTAAGGTTTTGGTGTGAAACTCCAACAGGCTTCGATGGGTGAAGGTCAGGCTGGCTATAACAGGTAGGGGAGTGTGTTTAGCTTGGAACATTTCTCGCTGTGGAGAAGAGAAATGAAAAGGGAGAATGACCTTTCCAATCATATCTTTAGTTTTACTTCTTGGAGACAGAAAAAAGACGAGACCAAAAAAAGATAAAAAATCTAGGTTTGCCAAAAAAGTGTTATTAGAATTCAAATAGGCAAAACTCAATAGACAAATTATCTTCCTGTAACTATTCAGCTACAGGTGTAAACTTAGATAAAATCACATTTTTCTCAGGTCAGCACCATAGTATGCAACAGCGTAAAATATTTTTTCTATTTAGATCATTTTATTGAAAACAGAGAGGGCCGTGACTATGATTAAGGGAAGCCTTGGGGATCCCTTTGTGCTCCTGGGCATGGTGGCTTTTTGCCTGGAGGTCCTGTTCCTCTGCTTTAGAAGTCCAGGGCTGTGCAGATTCCCCCTCTCTGCCTAGTACTTCTGTGTTAAAACAAAAAGGGAAAAAAGATAATGAAAGACATTTTTTTGGGGGGTGGAGGGGCGGAAGCTATATGCAAAAAGACTTTTCCTGTCCATGTAAAACAAGTAATAATTAATGGACATTTAACTGGGCAGGGCCTCTTTTCGTAGTAGTAAATGTTGATGCCAGTATCTTGCAGTTGGCTTACATTTTAAAACTGTGCACGTTTAATTGTAGGGTACCATTTAGAAGGGAAACTCTTCAAAGACCACACGTGCATTACTGGAAAGGATATTGTGGTGTGAGAGAGATCCAGTGGTAGGCATCCAATGGTTTGCTTCTACCTGAACTTAATGGATGATAATGCATCTTTTATGTCATGTATGATGATAAATTTCCTACACTAATAGGTCCGTATGCCATAACAATAGACCACTGCTCCAGTAAGTTCCACTTTTATATGAAAAATCACTTGTGTATTGAGAAGAAGTTGACAGGTAAATTGCTGGATGCTGCCATCTTTGGTACAGTGATGAACTATGTCTCCAGCAAAAACTATTAAATCAAAGTCTGTTAATGAAAGCAGGAGGGGAATACAAGGAATTAGGTAAGGAAGAGAATCACTTCAATTCTCTTAAAGCCAAATATACAGAGAAGAGGGACTGTTATAAAGAACTGTTCTGCTGGACTGCTGATCTGCAAAACAACCTTTAAAACTCTTTTGCAAAAGATAAACATTTAAATATTTATTTCAAATAATTCGTGTGCAGGTAATACACCTCCAAGGCATTCTGTTGGTAGTAGGGAGCTGCTAATCATTCAGTTTTTCTTAATACCACAGCATTCAAAATGCATGTATAACTATATATCTAAAACATACAGAACTATAATTAAACAAAATATTCAAATAGTCTGATTATTTTTTTTTACAAATTCCGAATTAACTGGAAGAAATCTATCAAATATAACATTTATGACAGTCCCTCCTTTCTCACCTCCACCTCCCTTTCCCCTTCGTGCTGTCATCCTTCCTCTGGTTTCCATCCCCAGTGTGCAGCACAGCCGCAGCTTGGTGGCGGCAGGGAAGTATATTCCAGAAGAAGCTAAAACAGCCTCTTTAGATGCTAGATGCAGATGGCCTTTCATAGCTTTTTTAAAAGGAACTATTAGTTTGCAATGCAATAGAAATTGTGTGGTTCTGTTGTTTCACAGCATGTTAGAAATGCTTTTCCTTCATGCAGATTTAGTGGGATAAATCCTTATTTTTTTTTTTCCTTAAGACCATAAAGATTACCTGTGCTATACAAGCAGAGCTGAAAGCAATGCAATTTTCAGGGCTGCTGGAAAAACAAACTCACTGAATATTTGCATTTCATTTTGTCCAGGTAATTTGTCTGGCAAGCAGTGGAGATAGTAGATGGAAAGTGGTGGTTGGATTCTTCAATTGCATTAAAAACAATTGGTGGAAGAATCCATCTTTAGAAGCAGAAAAAAAATCTAGGCTGTGTGTGTGTGTGTTTTGAGGGTAAGACCTTTTGTTCTCAGTGGGAATAGAAATTGGCTTTGGTTTGTTATGGCAAAGGAGGAGCTGAAATTAATTGTCAAGTTCTTGCTATATCAGCCCAGTGCACTACTTGTGAGAACAACTTTCATGGCAGTAGTGACCAAAACGGATTTTGAGTCAACTGGTGAGGTCTTGATGTGTTACCCATGTCTAACACTTAATCACACTAATATGTTTCTTTGAAATGTAGATGTGACATCTAGAGGACTGTGTCAGAGGTAGTAGCATGTATTAATCTCAAAAGAAATGAAAAAGTGTATATAATGATCATCACTGTGCACTGACTATTTGAGAATATATTGTGAGAGCAAATCTTGTGTAATGAAGGTGAAGTGACCACAGGTGGGGTATAGTGAGAGCAGGAGAATTTGTGGGGTAATATGGAGTATTATAAAATACCCACTTCTGAAGATACAGTTATTGCTTGCATTTCTCCCATGCTTGTAGATTATCTTTGAAACCTATACGAGGCTGCTGCAGTCAATATATAATACATATATATGTAGCTCCACCAGAAACATCCTTCCCCCCCGCCTTTTGGTATTAAAATGATGTAAAATTCCCAGAAGAATTTTGAAATAGATGTCAGATCACTCAAAGCAGTGATAAGAAAACCCTTTCTTTAAAATGATTTCTTTTGTATCCTTAAGCACCAGGCACACACATGCCAGGCATAAATAGTGGCCATCTGCAGTCTGCAAGAAGTTTAAAATAAATAATAATTTAAAAATGAAACTTGTCTCACTGCTCAATATTTCCCATTGTCTTCTGGGATAAATTACTTACTGACACATCATCTGGCACAGTCCTAAGTAATATTTTTAACCTACTTTATAGGTTACAATGAAATTCAGTGGAAAAACCTCCTGGAAATGTTAGTTCACTGAATTTCTGTAGCAGGACACTAGCATATAAGGTGTTGGCATATAAGAATCCCCAAACAGTTCTGGAGACCCCTTTTCTCTATCATACATTTACATGAGACAGCTGCTGCCCCACACAACTCATGATCTGAATGCCAAACATTTCTTGAGTGAACCAGAGGGATTAAGTAACATGATGGAAATTGATCATAAATATTTTGAGCTTAAATCAACGCCTGAGCCCTAGGGTTATCTAACCAGTTTTTAATAATTCAGAGGTCCAGTTTTGTTTCAAGTTTATCAAAACCAGACAATGGATTGCTATTGGTGACCATTTGGGCCATGAGGTGTTCACAAACCTAGACATAACTTCCCACATAGGGTTAGTTATGGAAGAACAAAGTTTTCTGAAAGAGCGTCACAAAGGGATGCTCATGTGTGCTGGTGAATTGCAAAATGCAAATGCTGAAAAGTTGTTATTCAAGCAAGAACATCTCCTGAATGTTCAACAGTTAAAAATAAAATTTAAAATATTTAACTTTAGTAGCAAGAATTGCATGGGGCACTCCCTTAAAATGGAGCAGTAGGGCAACTGGAGGAGGGGAAGGTTCTGGCAAACAAAGGTGTGTGTACTTTTTGAAGGTAATTCTCCACTGAGTGGGTGAAGGACCTCTGTAACATACACAAGGTGATCCTTTGCAGTGGGAGGATCTTAAATGCATCATTAGCATCCATTATTTCAGCTTATCCTTCGCTGAAATATTTTAACATAAATTAAAGGTAATGGTTCTTACAGGAGATGTATTCAGCAGTGAGAAAAGCATAGAAAAAAATTTTAAATTGCCATATTTCAGCATGTTGTTATCAATTTGAGCCATGTGGTACTGTGCTGGCTGATTCTCGTGTAGGCTGTGGCTCAGGCCCACTGCACAATGGGCCTGGATGGAGAATGGATGACATTTGTCCAGAAGCAAAAATAAACACACTTGTTATCATCATTACAGTCTCATTGTTTGCTGCACCAAAGAATGAATGTCACAACTGGGTTTTTTGTGCAGGCTATTATTAGAAGTTGACCCTGGAAACATGTGCCACAACTCTGCTAAAAAGACTATTTTATTTGAAAGAAATTAGTTCTCTTTAAGCAAAATAAAAGCATGAATTTAAAACTCAGCTATCATTTTTGAAAAGGCACAGTAGAATTTCTTTTCTGTGAATGATGAGAGAAAATGGACAATTGCAAGCCAACTTCTGCTCTAGGGGCTTAAAATCATCTCTGCTAGTGTCATGGAAAAAATGCGATTAACTTCAGTAAGTGCTGGGTCAGGCCCATATTCTGTAGGGTATCTTACTAGCAGAGTCTATCCCAACGCCTCTAAATGCATGGGGCAAAACAATTATCAGTGGCAGGCCGCAGTCTGCGAGCTGCATATGCTTGCATCAAAGATCAATATGGTCTCTCCTTTACTAGTGCAGAAACATATGTCAGCTGCCATTGCACTTCTTTCCTACCCATTTGATTAAAGAACGATATAAAGTTAAGCTGTTTGAAAAAACACATATGGCACTTGAAGGATTTCAGATTTTTAATTATTAGTTTATTATACGTTATGCATAACCAAGGAAAACGTTGCAGAGCTATATGCATCGTGGCTTTCCTTTCCATGCAACTTCGGACAATGCTATTGCACTGTGTTAGCACTGATTTATTCTCTTCTGGGGCCAATGAAATGAAACCTTAAATTGGCTCAAGGACTGGGAAACCAGTAACCCAAACGTCTTCATTGACTGAAAACCTCTGTAAACAGAGGGACTAGATTTATTATTTTTTCATCGCTATTGACATTACAGTAGTAGTAAGACTACAACACATCAGATCCTGTGCAAACAGATGCTTGGAGGCAGACCCAGATCCTAGCGACAATGAGTAAAAGCTTTTTCTGTTGCAGAGCGCACTGTAGCATTGAGACTCCTAGCTCTAAGCTAGACGACCTGGGTACCAAAAAAAGGGTTTAGTGACCATAGTGTGAAGTCACCTAGCATTTTCTGTTTGGGTTTGAAGCCTGTTTTTATTAGTCTGTTTTCCAGTGACTGAGAGTAGAATTAAAATGTAAGGAAGAAAGCAAATATAAAAATGAATGTAAGACTTCACGAGACAGAGGTTGCACCCAGATAATTATGACCAGCAGAGACCTGCTAGAGGCTGCTTAAGTGCTGGACATCTTCTGGAGCCCACTTCTGGTCTTGGTAGCCGGTTACTCTAGTGCACAGGCTGCTCCGGTCATCTCCACTACATGTTTACTCTTTGCTTTTCCATTTATTGCCCCAACCTTTTCATGACCAAAATGGCTAGCACCCTCCCTTCACAATCTGGGCAATGTACCTGTTTCACACGTAATTGGGTTCTCAGTCTGATATGTTATTTATCATTTGGGATAATAGAAAAGCCAGGCATTCATCTCTTGTTTTTAAGCCATGTTCACATAACAGGGCCACAGTTCCCAGACGTAACTGATGTTTCAGACTTATTGTGGCCATCCTCTCCTACAGAGTGCTGGAACAGTAGCCAATGCACATATTATTAAATGCACAACCATTTTCCAAACATTTTTTGGCAAATCATGCTAAAATACTCTTGAGAATAAAAAGCTTAATTAATTACACTGAATGTTCAGGCATTGGATCCAAAATACGACAATAGAGAATTTAAGGGAGGAAAAATATTTGAAAAGAAATCTTGTCATGTTCCTGTTTATGCCAAAAGCCATATAATTGTTCAGCTTTATTTGTGAATATAAAAATGGAACTTTTATCCCCATGATCATTTTTGCAAGGAAAATACAGATAATATTTGTCAACCGTAAACAACTAATTCTAATGGGAAGTAAAGACTCTAAATTGATGAAGACATGAGCATGAGATAGGAGTTTATCAAGGAATTGCAGGGGATTCTGCCTGGGACAACACATAGAAACAATTAATTTCACAGTATCATTGCCAGCTAAAACAAACTGATGATTTAAAGAAAGGAAAAAAGAAAGAAAAAAAAAAAACACCACAAAAACAAACAGCAAAAACTCTTATGTCAAAATGTCTTAGCGGTATTTCCTTGGTTGTCTCTCTTTCAGGAAAAACTATCCTCCTTTTGCTTGCACTTAGTTTCAGGACTTTTTCTCATGGCAGCCTCTTTTAGTTGTCTGCCTGTGGCCTGCTGCTGATGGAGCTGATGGTCATCAATATTTAGAATGTCCTGACAAGAGTTTTTGGGTTCAGACAGCTGTTCCCTCTGCAGTCCTTCCCTCTAAAAAGCTCCTTTTCATGTAAGCAAAGAAATACAGTTGAGGTACAAGGGATCCCATTTTATGCTACCTTCCTATTTATCCAGAAGTTTTACAAGTTGCTTGAGAAACTTAATAATCGTTTAGTAGTTGTTCAGATTCTATTTTAAAAGATTTAGATGTTATACCAGAATGGAAGCTTATATATTCTTTGATTTGACTCTGCTGTGGATAACATTAAGTCTGTAGTGTTTCCCATTTATTTTCTTCGGAAAGAACTCAGATTGGATGCAGCTACTACAATGAGAGCTACTACACTGCATCTAGAGCAGACATGGGTACTACGTCTACTTATATGATCCAGATATTCAAACTTGGAGAGGTGGAGGAAAAAACCCAGTGAAAGTTACTATTAAATATAGACTGATTTTGTATATCCTGGCCCCAGCAGGGGAGCAGAGATGTCATGGAACTGCAGAATTGAGAGACACGATTTTTGTATGATTTAAAGTTCAAACCCATTCATGAAAACAAACAGCTTCTAACTTTAATATGCGTTATCTACTCTTTTTCAAGCTCCCTCATCGCCACCCTTCACCCATTAGGCTGTGACAACCATCATACCCTTAGCATAAAGAAGCGAAATATCTGATGGCTTTAGCTCGAGGTGAGGAGGGAGAGCCTGACATCATCAGCGAGTGCCCACCCAGGCAGAGTCTCTGATCTCTCTGCTTTGAAATATTCAATTAAAATAGGTGTAAAGGATTGACAAGACCCACTGAAAGTGGCTGAATATTTCAAAGAAAAGAACTTGTCATGCTGGGCTGCAGGGTGTGGGAATCTACATAGGAGGGCAAAGAGAAAAAGATTTTTAGTTATAAAATATTCAGGAATATCTTGGTTTAGCTGAGGAAGGAGGATAGGAATCTGCTGCTGCTGGAAAAGAAAGCTCCCAAGAAGAATATTTCAAATTTAAACATACCTGTATTATTCATCCTAGCTTGAAAGAGATCAGACAGATCTTGTACTTGGAGAAGTTGGGGTTTGGTTTTGAAAATCTTGAGTTTAAATCATGGCTGCTGAAGCCAGTTTGCCACCCCTGGGTGGGGTGTTGTGAGGTGGGTGCAAAGCCTGTTCAGTTTAAAAAGGTGAATTTGCAACCACAGGTACAGAAACCACAGCCAGCCTTTGAACTGTTTGTTTGGGCTAGTGGCTGGCTTTTCAACTGTATGTTTTTCTACTGTGTGGTTGAAGATTTGCTTTATTCCAGTTGCTTTTGAAGGCTGGTCTACTAAGGCAAAAGGAGGAACATCTCCTCCTCCCTTCTCAGCAGACTGACTCCAGACTGATGGTTGCTTTCATGCTCCCCTGACTCCTTCCAGGAGGAGTTAAACTGGGATGATAGCCACCCTTTAGTTACTCTTGTCACAAAATTATGGTTCATAATTCCCTCCATGCCCACTAAAAAAGCATTTAAAGATTTTTAGCTTCTGAGTATGTGATGACAATTTCCTGAAATGACAAGTATTGTGAATTTACAATCAACTTGGTATTCAAATGAACAGCCACAAGCTGTACTTGATCTCACGAAACATAAGCAACAGCGGTGCTTCCCTTCAAATCTCAGTTCTCCTGGTGGTACTTGAGTACCCGTGAATAGTTATCTGTCAGTTACTTCCAGCAGGAGCTGCTCTTTTCTTATGTACTGTAAAGGCTGTGTAACAAGTTATTATGGGAGACGAATGAGGAATAATTGAAGAATCCTTCTGGATCCATGAGTAAGAGGATCCAGGAATACAGCTCACAAAAGTTTAGGAAGAGATCAGTGAGGATATGCTGAGGCTCCTGTAGCTTCAGCATGCTCTCCCATCACTGGCACAGCTCAAATCGAAATAGACACAGATCCAGGCAGCTGCCCGGAGAAGAAGCTCAGCAAATGCTAGCAGCTCTTCCTCACATCCCTGGCAAATGCAAAGGCAAGTCTTGTTTCCTCCGTAGTTCTCCTGTCTAGTCTTATATGGAGAACTCTCCGATATTTACAAGATGTTTAAGTTCCCTTTTCTCCACCCTACTGTATTTCAAGCCCCACCTCAAATGCCAGCCCAGGGATGTGAAATGTTGTTTCCTGATTAATTGCTCATAGCCAGCATGTATGCATCCTGCCGTATAAATGATTTGCGGGAATTTTTTGAAAATGACATGCACACATAAATCTTGAGATGATTCCTACTCATGCTGGTTTGTGGGGGCTTGTCTTCATGAATTTATAGTTTACAGGAAACCAAATGTGCACCCTACTAGAAATTACTGGAAAGAAATGCTAGTCTTATTTAACCGGAATGAGTAAAGCAGTTTTTCTAGCGCCTTTGCAGATCTACAAAAAGCAGTAGAAAAATTATTGATACTGCATATCTCTGTTCCTCCCTCTGTATGTGGAGCACACAGCCTGCAGCCTCTATGTGGCTGGAAGTGTGTGATTTCTGACTTCTCATGTAAGAAGTGCTGGTCATCTCCAGCTTTATTTTTCTGTGGGCTTGCATTTTAGGGGCTCCAGTCCTCTACATTGTGGGATTTGGGTACCCTCCTCGGTCCTGTGGTGAGAAGTGTCAGGAAATCCCAGACCCCTGGGTGTTTCTGTCAATTCTCGAGATCTTTGTGGCTGTCCAGGAGCAGCTCTCCCAGGCATCTGCTCTTGGGATGCCCATCAGGTGCTGTATTTGGGGTGGTGGGACAGACAAGATCCTGGCTAAGGCAAGAGAGCACAGGTCTCCTCTGCATGCCCAGTCACATGCAGAGTGTGGCCCCCAGCCTCACCATTGCAACCTGAAAGAGCTAAAGGTTTCTCTTACCCAGTGCCTGCTCTGGGTCAGAGCCTGTATGTTGTGGGGAAGAGAGGGGAGTCAGGGAGGAGTGCTGCCAGCGAGCATGATTGAGCCCTACTTGCTCTGTCAAGACAGGAGCTCGTGGAGTCCCATGCTGTGCCAGAGACCTGGCAAGCTGGCAGTTCCCACTGGGAGGTTGTTTTGTAGCCCTGGCTGTAACTGTCAAAGCTTCGTGTAATTCTTCTAAGATTTCTCAGTAAATTCCCATTAGCAAGGAAGAGCATCGTGATTCACTGCATTACCGTATGCACCAAGAGCAGGTTGCCAAAACCACACTGGCTGCAAGTTGCTGCCTCCTCCAGGAGGGCTGTGCCCTGGTCGCGGCCTGCAGTGCTCCCAGGTTTCCCTCAACATCTCCGGCTTCACAAGGCATCTCTTAGGGTCATGCAGTTTAAGCTTCAATGTGGGAACAAGGGGAGGGATCTGCTGGACATGTCCTCTTAAAAGGTCCAAGCTCTCTCCCCAGCCACTTTTCTGGCTGTGCTCTACATCAGGCTTAACTGAGCCTGACCGAGTCTTTTGTGATAGCTCTCCAGTGCTCTCCTTCCTTTTATCCTGGCATGAGGGTCAAAGGTGGCTCTCTTTCCTGTGTTGGGAAGAACAGGCTAAGAGATCAGTTGGCAAAATGCTGCAACCCCTTCAACTCTGGGAACAGGTAGCAGTTCACGAAAGGTTTGAGAGAAGAGCTGAGGAGCCTGTTTGGAGGGGAGAAGGTCAGACAAGTTCAGGGATATTGTCTCCTTCTATTAGTCTTAGCCCATGTTTACACCCAGATCACAAACCACCAAGTAACTGTGTCCTTCCTTTAAATAAACACTCTTCTCCTTCAAAAACACATGCTGTTTTACAGTTGAAATACTCACTTTGAGAATGTGTTCCTACTATTCCTACATCCCTCATTTTTTGGCACTCCAGCAGTCTTTAGGATGCCATTGCTGCTGTGTTGGGCGGGTCTGAACAGTTTGGTGTTTATACACAGGTCTGTACCTGGCTTCCCCCGCTCTGGTTCATTGATATAGTGGATACAAAGCAGAGCTAAAGCTCTTGTTTCCCACGATATTTCAGAATGGCTTTATTCTTGAGTATCCGGTGGAATTTACAAATAAAAAGTCTTAACCACTTTTACAATCAAATCCTTCTGTATCTTCCAACATTAAGTGGAAGGCTTTGTTTTGCTTTGTTATTTAAAGAACAGATGGGGTCTGGCATTCTGAGAAGTGACAGCTGAAGTCATCCCGGACACGTTTCCTTGTGTTCCAGGATGGAAACCAAGCAGCATGAATTGAACTGTGTACTCATCCTCTCCCTCGTGTGTGCGCACACCCCGAAACGTGTGCAGTGCCAATGTTGTCTCTTGCAGCTCGGCAGCAGGGTTGTGGCTACCGCAGGGTCTGGAAAGGGTCTAGACCTTTGTTATTGTGAAGGAAAACAGATCCTGGTATTCTGAAAACATTGGTAAAACCTGACATAGTGGGAGAAGCAATTGTGTCATGGCAACTTCTTTATCCAATAATTAAGAGTGGGAGTTCACACTCCCCAGCTTGTGCCTGTCTCCCGGCAGGGACGGGAGAAGATGGCAGCTGGTCATATTCTGAAGTTCAAGATGGAATTTATTAGAGACTACTGTTATTAGCTCTGGTATTTCTGTTGATAAACAAGCGTGAGAAAGTCTCTCTTACCACATCGCTCTGTCACAGGAAAGCATTAAGCATCATTAAGCCTTGGAGAAGATAATTGTTAAATACAGTTCTGCCATATCTCAGAAATTTCTGGTTACTCACCTGCCAAGAACTGATCGGTGCTCTGAACATGCTGCCTTGTTGCCTGAGATGAATAAGGCTATATTCTGAGCTGATGTAGCTGGCTTAGCTCCACCAAAGCACATAGAATATGATGCTATACATCCACCAATGTTCTGACTTTTAAACAGGTCATTATGAGTCTGCTCCTGAATCCACCAGCTTCAGTGGACTTTGGCTTAGGACATATGTCTACAAGAATGTGGTTCTATAACGCATAGTAATTTCTAAAACGGCAGATTCCTAGGGAAGAAACAAGTTGTTCTGCTTTCATTACATCCACTGTTGTATTTCAGTTCTAACAGCAAACTAGAAAGGCCTCTGAAATATTCCAGTTAATCTCATAACATTTTAAAATATCTCTCCCTAATTAAACAATATCAAATTCACTCCTTTGTATAGAAACAGAACGAAGCAATTCATCTGTGTCATGGCTTTGAGCCCACTCCGGACAGTGTTTTTTTACTCTGTGGATTGAATAAAGACATTCCAAATAAATCATTTCAAATTCAAGCTTAACCTGGCCTGCTTCTCAAGATTTCTTTGAATACAGTATCAAATATGAAACACTTCTTTAAACTGTTTTATTTGCTATCATGCTGGTTTATTTTGATAGCTCTTGATGTAATCCTGTGTAACTTTGTCAGGAATCTTTAATATTGTCTTATGTGATCTAATGCGACCCAGCAGATACCTGTTCAACAATATAAATTCCAGTAGGACAATCAGTATATTGGTACCAAATAGGGCTTGATTGATGTATTGCTATCGAATCTAAGGATGTTCTCTAGAATTAAATGAATCTGGCAACATGGAGTATTTGGCTGAAGTTACATGCAACTCCACCAGAATGTATTCCTGGTGTAACATTCTGTGTTATATTAATTATCTTATTTGTAATTGTTGGAAAGGATCAGAAATCAGAAAATTGTAAGCAAAAGTAGTGGAATTCCAAATAACTACCCTTTCCTAACTTTTCTTCAAGATGTCTCTCCATCCTGCTTGGTAATGTCTTAAAATTAGTTTAGATTGCTACTAAACTCTCAGTGCTCCCCAGCTCTTACTATACCTTATTTTTTAAATGTGTCCCATAGTTAGTTACTTTAGGACTGTAGTATTAAATTAAGCAATACATAATATTTGGAAAGGATTATTGGGTATGTACGACTGCTCAAAGAAATGTCAAGTGCAAAGATGCAGTCTGGACAAGTTGCGACCGACATTCAAATATGGTGTAAGCAGTGAAGGTCGCGAATAGATCAGGGAAGAAGCACAACAGTTAAAGGTACACTGTAACTCCATGATCCTTCAAAACTTAAGCTCTCTAGCAACATTTAATTGAGCAGTTCTGTTAAATATAGCGCTCTGCTTTAGCCTTTCCTTTTGGCTGTGACTGTTTGAATTCTCATCCAGCCTCCTCCACTCTGTCTGTCTTGGTAGTTTTCCTGCTTCCTTTTCCCCACTCTTGGCGTTCTGCTCCCTGGCTCCCTTGCCAGCCTTCCCCCGTACCTGCTCTGCCATGGAATGCGATAAGGGGCCCGGGCACCGCAGTGGTCCTGGGGGATGGGATGCTTCCTCCTCCGAGGGGTCAGGCACGGCACAGACTGCACCAAGCACTTTCTCTTCGGATGGCTTCTTAAAGAGCAGCTATTTTGCAGCCTGTTTCATAGCTTTGGGAAAGAGATCAGAGAATGATAAGGGCTTCTTTATTTTTTTTTCCTCCCATTCTTCATCTTGCAATGCACCCGCCTCCTATTTCTTTAAATCTGCAGCAGAAAGATAGGCAGGAGGCTGGAAAAAGTTTTAAAACTATAATAAAAACAGGTCTCTAAGAAAAGGGCAAGTTTTACCTGCTTCAGTTGAGGCAGCCTGTGAATTGAATTCTGTCAAATTCTTTGTTCATCTCACTTTCCAGCAATGCCCTGTCTGCCCTGAGCACGATCCTCAACTTCTCTTTTCTTTGACTATCCCCACATGTTGGAAGAATTCACATTCTCATTTAAAATGCTAGTATTGCTGGCTCCGACTTCTCATATTTTCTTTTCTTCAGACACCTTCAATACTTGGATGTTTTCTTTCTAGCCAGAGCTCAAGAATCCTGGGGTTTTATGAAAAGCTGTTTTTATTTAAAGACAGTATTTTTCTGGACTTTTTGAATATGAGGAAAAGTTTGCAAAATAACTTACATGTTCTCTAGAGGCTCAAAAGGCAGCAAGGGGGCAATTCTCTATTTAATAATGTCTTGGGGTTTTTGATCAACCTTGTGGTTTTAGGCAATGTGACACATACTGTTTTCCAGCTGGAGGTTAGTAAAGCTGAGTGCAGGGGCTGTTCTCTACCTTTACAAAGAGCAAAATCAAGACTTCGCATCCAAACACCCTGGAGTTAGATGTGGATTCACTTCCTTGTGCAGAGTCACCTCTCACCTTGATATCTATGTGATCTGAGGTACCTCACAGATGTCCCTTAGAAAATACGCATCTAGGTAAGGCTTCAGGAAAATGATCCCGTACTAAGCATCCAGGCTTGATGAATGTACCCGCACGGCAAGGCTCATGCTTTCTCCCTTAATACTGCCAGTGGCTGATGATGAGAGTGGACTGATGGCCCTCGCAGCTGGAAGAGCTGTGCTCTCCTGTCTCGCCAGGATTGTGGGAAGTGTAAGCCACGCACCTCACTGACATGGACGAGACTCCCCAGTTCACGCTGTTCTGGTGACTGCTGAATAGCAGAGCTTTGCAAAGCCCAGGCTCTCCTAGATATTAGCTGCTTTCACCATGCTTGAACAGCTGAGGGAGATGCCCATGCCAGTGCTAGGAAAGGGAGACTGCTCCCTATGGGGAATAATTGCCTGGCTGGGGAGCAAGGGGCTAGGGGGCAGGAACTCCCTGCTGTAAGTCTCATCAGGCCCAAGTGAACTCAGGGACAGCATATGATCACTTACCCATTCCAAAACCCAGAAGAGGCCAAAAATAAAATATTCCCGTTAGCAATGTTCCCTTTCTATAGCAATGCGTTAACTCTGAAGCAACCAGGACTGAGAGAAGGTAACCATCCTAATATAATAATTTTCTTTCTCTGGTAAGAAACAAAAGCTGTGCTCACCTAGCACAGCCACCTTTCTGTTATTTAAGAAAGAAGCAGGAATATGGTGGGTCATGACACTTGTGCTGGTGAAACTTTGAAAAGAGTAAAGACAGTATTCTTATTTTTATTGCCCTGACGGTTCTCTTTCACTGGACTATATAAGTACATATTAAGCAGTGTTATCATATACTCCAGCAGTTTCTCTCCAAAGAGAGCTCACTGATGGTGCTCTGTGTATAGATTTTAACCAGAAGTCACATAAAAACATCCTGAAGTCTTGCATCTGTCTCCACTGTTTGTGATGGGTGAGAAATGGAAATCTCTAGACAAAGTTTGTCCTGTGCACCTAAGCACAGGAAAGAAAGATCCAGATTTATTATTCCACCACACCAGCTGAGAGACCAGAGTCACTGCTGTGCTGCCTGAGCAGTGACCACTAGCCATATACTCAGTCCACTCATAGCTAAAATAGTTTGTTCCCAGGTCATTCAAGTGGAGAGGGGGCACACTGAATATTTTACCTTCATGTGCTCCAGCAGTTCCTTACAGAACGGCAGAAGCACAGTGCTCTAGACCTGCACAGGTCCCTTCACCAAGATCTTCACTCTAGAAGTGAAGCTCAGGGATAATTCAGCCAGTGCTGTGGTAGGGTTGAGGGGGCAGCCTGGTTTATTCTGGTTTATACAGTTTATGCTGTTCTTGGACCTGTAATATTGAGCACTTTCCACCAGCATGCCAGGCAATCTAATGATTGGTGTTGAAACGGTTACCCAATATTTTTGCCTGAAAGCAGAGGCTGTGTATTTCTTTTTTATAATGGATTTGTATAGTCCCTAGAAAATGGAGCCCAGATCCTTAGATGCACTAATTCAGTGAGTGACGTGATTAGTTTCTTTTAAATTATGAGTACTCAGATGGTGGTTTGATGTTTTAAGTCAGTCCTATGTTTATTAATAGCTTTCATTTTATATTTGCTTCCTTATCTTTTTAATAAAGTGAGCATATTACTGAATAAGTGTGGTACAGTTTCACTGATACCACCAAAAATGGATGTGAAGACTGAATCATGGCCACAATTAAAATAGAACAGATAAATCTGGAGACTCAACTGAGCAAATCATGAGATTAATATGGCAGATAGCTTCTCAAGGGTTATGCAAAAGATATTTGCTTTGTGGGGTTTTGGCATGAGGGAAAGTTGAAGGAGAATTTCGTTTCAATCCAGGGCTCGAGCCTGTTCTAGGCAGCATGGTGTGGTGACCTAGACAGCAGAGATACACCAGTCCCTTCTGGTCTTAGACCCTTGCCAAGTGAGCCTGCCCAAACCAGATGGTAATCCATCCCGGTTTGTTTAATTTGCCCTCAGCAGCTCTATGCGAATGCTCTCTCGTTAAATCCCACTGTTGTTGCAAGTTTCTAATTTATTGTTGTTTTTTGTTACTTCCCCCTTCTGCACACTAACACAGAATCTGTCGACACAAAGATGCTATTTAAATCCTACACATTAGCAGTTTTTAAATAATGTCCCTTGCTAACTGCAGACTATACGCAGCTGATGGTGGCAGACGCAGGAAGGGGGAGGGATGGAGGCATGTGCTTTTGAGAAAAGAGAACAGCGAAGAAGTAACAGATATTAAAAGTTCCCGAAAATCCATGTATTCACATTCACTACTGAAACGTGAAGACATTTTTTCATCAAGATAAAAATAAAATGCCTTTTGAATTTTCTCTGCTTCATTTTTTTTGGTATATTAATGTCCTGTGGTTCCTGGGATCTATGCGACGAGCCCGCAGCCGGAGGTGGCAGAACAGTAGCCTGTCTCTGCTGGAAGCTGTCTGTCAGGTTTTTGGGTGGCCCGACCAGGCCAGAGAAGAGAGGCGATTACTCAGGTGATATTGATGCTGGCCAGAGAACTGGCACTTTCCTTCTGGCCTGCAGTTTCACACCATCATTTCCCAAAGAAGTTGCTTTGGGATCCTTAGTGTCCTAAGCAGTCTGGGTGGGAAGGACGGGACCCGCTCCCGTTGCACTGGTCACCGGTGGGCTCCAGGTTGCAGTGGAAAACCCGATAGCAGAAAAAGTACTGTTGCTGTTTTCCTGCTTAGTTTTTTTTCCTGGAATTGGCTCACTTTGCTGTAGCCAGGTGTTCTTCCAGAAACACAGATTACAGGGAGGCGGAGGGTCCGTGCCAGGAAGAAGGGTGTTAATGTTGCCACTTAAGTTAATGGACATTAGTTCTGCTGACTGTGGGTCTAATGATCTAATCTGCGCAGTCACTGCCTTTCCCTTACAGTTGTTATTCCTCGTTCTAAATTAGGAAACTAATAGTTGTAAGATCATAACTTGCTCTAATGACTTTTAACCTAGAATCAGAAGTTGCTTTTGCATGTCTCAGAATAGATTGCTCTTCTAACTAAACAATTAAAATTTTCCCAGCTCAGCTGGAAGCTGAGCCTGTGTCCCTCATGTGCAGTCTAAACTGTGTGTAATTAGCTCTTTAATTTCTATTAGAATATGAAACAGCAGCCGAAGGTTCGTCAAAGACAAGACAAATCCCATAAACTTTACGGGAGTAGTAGTAATTCAGTGTTTGTGTGCTATCAGATTGTGGTCACAGCAGCAATTTATTCAAAAGGAGTTTTGCTGCTCTTTGCAAGGACTCAGGTGTCTGGTTCTCCCCTAAAATAAATCCCCTTTTAGGAGAGTTGATTTTTGGTGATGATGTAGAAAAAAACCCCAACAGTATGTGTCAGAGAGTAGAAACTGATCTGAAAGCAAGCAGGAGCTGAGCACGTACCGATCTGTAACACGTGGGTTTCTGTCATTGGAAAAATCTTTTCCCCTGCAGAAAAAAACCCTTCCTTCTGCCTCCACCTCCTTACCTTACCTCCTTAGCAGGAGCAGGGCTTTGCAGTGCCCCACCAGGGGCGGATGGCTGGACAGGCAGGCTGCAAGGGCAGCGCGGCACCAGCCCGTTTCTTGTTCGTGGAGGCTGAGCCCAGTAGAGGGGCAGATCTGTCCGTACGGCTGTGTAAAACTTCTTGGAAATACATCCCTGTTTAACACCTTTCATCAGGAGTCACAGATTGTCAGCGCCCTGGGAAAAGGGTCCATCTAGTTTGAGGATGTGTTGTTCTTGCTCTGTTTTAATATTTGTCCCTCTCCTTAACAGAGGGGGATTAAGGAATGGTACATGCGTTGGCTTCTGTATTCGGCTTCTTACTGCAATTAAGTATTTAAAATGTCTTCTCATCCCCTGGTACTATAAATATTTAGATAGCTTATTGTATGATTATATTTTTGCATGCCTCTTGTGGTACAGGCTGATGAGGATTTTGAAAAAAAATCCATAATGCCAAGAAATTGGGGAAAACTGAAGAGGTCCGTGGGGTTTTGTACATTTCTAGGCATATTTGTTTGTGTTGCATGTAGCACGCTATGCCATTTACTATACAGTTGGAACGTTTCACAATTTTCTCTTCCTGCAACAATTACCCTACTAATAGTCATTTTTCATTATTTAGACTGCAGTAACCCAGGTGTGCTATTTACGTTCCAGAGACAGAAGCTTAGTCTCAGAGTCAGATAAAATCTAGAAAGGATGTAGACACAGAAACACAAAAGTGGGGATGGGGAGCATGTAGAATTGAATGATCACAGTAAAGGCTGGGATAAATATCATAATTTTAGATGTGTGCCTGTTTTTTTGTGTTAAATACATTTCTCCCCCTTTTTCCCATCATATAAAATCAAATCAGACAAGTATACCGTCAATGTATATTTTGCCAATTCATGCAGATTTATTAAACAAGCCTTCAATTAATGTGAGCAAAGATACCTCTTCATCTGTCAGGAAAAAAAATCCTGGTAAAATTTAAGTTTAAAAAATTTTGACAGGGTTTTTAGGGGTTTTTTGCCATTCACTATTGTAGGGTCAAGACCCAGGTCACCCCTTCCACTTCACAATAGGTCAGTAAAGGTAAATAGCATCCTTAATTTTCTGTCAAAATTGATACTGTATGTGTCTTCTATATTTTCAAATGATCCATCCCGATAGCCCAAGTTATGCTCTTTTAAGATGTTGGCCTTTGTTTTGTCCCCATTCTTCAGGGTAAATCCAAAGTCATTTGGCTGAGGTCAGGGGAGTTACACAGATACCATGCCAGTCTAACTGACAGATGAATCAAACCACGTAGCTAACTCAGACGAAGTTTATGCATTGCTTGAGTTGGGTATAGATTTTTTTCTGCTCTCTCTGCACACAGATGAATTTTGTTTCCAGCAGTCATCTGCTGGGAAAATAGAGATGCTGTATTTAGCACAATCTAACTCAAAGTGCAATGAAGCGTGTAGAGACATTCCTGTTGGTAACTGTGAGTTTTAGGTTGGACCCATACAGTTTTGAACAAAATTCACATTATATTGATTAATCAAACTCTCAAAAGCAGGAACATTGTAACACCTTCCAAATCGCACGACAGCTGCTTGCAGAGGTGGCCTTCCAGCATGTGGGAAAAGCAATATCTGCCCAGCAATCTCCTGCAAATGAACCTGGATCACAAAGCCAAAAATTGCCTCTAGTGAGCACCCTCTGACCAAGGAGAAAGTAGCTAACTAACAGCTGTTTTCCAGCTGACTCAGAGAAAACAGCTGCTACCAAAACAGTTGCATAGCACTCAGCATAACCCCAGCCAGGTTTTTTGAAGTGCCTTCTAGGTATAAAGCCAGAATTTAGCAACACAGCATCTGCAATTTGCAGGCATAGGTTTATGTGTAAGGAAGTGGAGCCAGCAGGAAAGGAAAAAAAAAAAAACAAACCCAAACCAAAACAAAAAAAACCCCAAACCACAAAATCCAACAACAACAAAAAGTCCAACTGCTTGCACAGTAGATGCAAAGAAGTGAGTTTATGTTCCAAGATGGGGGAGAAACAGCATGCCACTTCTTGCTTTTGGGTGACCATATATACAACAGCTGTTATATCTGCATAACTTCATGAAAGATGTGGCTACCTTTCAGAAAGCAACTTACACCAGATGTCCTCAAGGAATGAGCAATTCAGAGGTGTAATTGGAACCAAACTTTGTGAGCAGATGAATGATAATTCGGTGGTCCATCTAGAGCTGGCAGATATACCTTGTTTTGCTACCCAGAATTTTTTGCCGGTTTGGGCTTCATTAGTTTGGCAGTGTAACAGACAATGTTACCCAAGTATAACACCAGGAATGTTCTGCTCTTTTAAGATCCACTTAGCTATTTGCAAGCTGTGTAATTGGTTGATCTGCTTAGATATGAAAAAATTTGTGGAGTTCTATCATTAAGTATGCGTTTTAAGCAAAAGAGGAGTGATCCAGCGATATGGGAGTGCCTTTGTTACTTTTCATTATCCTCTGCACAACAGTAAGATGATCTATGACTAGATATAAAGGAATCTGTGGGGAGCCACTTAGTTTCTGTCTTACTCCTGCACTGCCTACTGTATATGAAATGGGCAATTCTTTCATTTCATCTAGATGAAATAAATAGAAGTCACCTTACTAAAGCATTTGACATTTCAGATTTATTTTTTCATTTCCAGAAAGGGAGATGGTTTGAGAATAGCAAAAATTGAAGAGAAAATGAAAAAGATGATCCTGAGTAGAGCAGAATTTACTCCAATTATAAAATGTTGAGCTTTAAAGAAAAATCAATTAATTGGGAGGGGAATTAAGAAAAAAAGCTATATGCCATACTTTTGAAGATATATCTTTGTAGTGTGTGTGCCCGATCAGAAAAGCTACCTCTGTTCTGCTATTGCATCCCATCCCTGAAAACATAGTACATGAAAAGTGAGTATAGCTATGAAAGGACACTGGGGCTTAGGAAGATCTCTGCTTGTCTACAAGTAATGACTTTTCTCCAGCTGTTGGGGATTAGTGGATTAGATGCCATGCCCTATGTCTATGGCTCTTAATAGGTGATTGCCACATATAATTTTTTTTTCCTACTTGTGATGCTTTTGTTCAGAGACCTGTTCAAATTTTTAAAATTTGGGAAGTTAATGAGTATGTCTCAAGTAGTATATATTTATATATGAGTATATATAATATATATCTTTATAATATATACTTATAACGAGTAAGTCTCCAGAGAAATGTTACTGTGCATATACCATAGCAATCCACAGTGGGTGAAAATCAAACTGTAAGCAGAGTAGTGGTTCTCTGAAATACACATTGCCTCCAGAAGTGTACCAGCCATCCCGAGATGCCACCTCTTCAGATGGTTTGGACTCTTTCCTAGAGTCTCATTGTGCAGTTATGAGCTGTTCTTCTAGTGCTTCCCAGGCTGATTGTATATGTTGAATCACCTGGAAGGAAATAATTGGTGACAGAGGATATCTGGTCAAAAAAAGATGAGAAATGAGGAACAGCAGAGTGCACGGCTGGAGGATGTTATGCCTTTACCATTCCTACACTGCTGATTCAATCCAGTTCAGAGCAGTCTGGTAGTATGTCTTGGACTCAGAAGATGCCAAATACAGCTCAGCTTTTCAGGCTTTCCTGTATATGAGAAGCTCTAAGAGTATCAGTATTAGATTTTTGTCTGCTGGTGTCTAATTTGTGTCTAATGGTCTTTGACAAAGGTCAAAGTTTCACATGGATTTTACCTGTAGCTGGCATCATTCAAGAATTTCCTCTCGAGGTTCTTTGGTGTCTATTAAAAATGAGCTTAGTTCAGAGCGTGTCTAGGGTCTCTGTCCTTTTCCTGTTTTTCTACTTCAATGAAACTTGTAGGAATTTAATTACTTCTGAGTAATCTGTGATTCTCCAGTTTGGTTGAAAGCGGCCAATTAAATAAATAATGGATGAGGGAGGAAAGAGTTGTGTGCTCATAATCAATGTGATCACATAAGCTCTGTTTCCACTGGAAACAAGGCTGAGACCTGACCTCCTCACTGTACCATGAAGCTGTTTGACATCTCTGATTTCAACAGTGAGGATGTGGCAGTAGTTATCTGTGCTGAAAATGAGCAATGACTGAAAATGATTAATGCCTCTACAGAGAAAGCACACATAAGAACTTAATACTTGCTGTTTGCTTGAAGTTCTGTATGAAGCTTTTTTTCCCCCCTGAAGTTTTCAGAGTGCACTTTTATGAAATTATTTAGCCCAAATGGGCACATACACTCAAAACAGTCTAAGGTTGCAGATGCTTACGTGTATTGCAATAAAGTGAAGTAATTTCTCATGACCAGTCAGCTTTCTTGTGGTTATTCCTCCAGTTAGAAGAAAACAACGGTGATTTCATTAGTAGCTTGCAGTGTTCTAGTACTAGTGGAAGTTCCAATTTGAGTGACTTGGCTTTTCTAGCAATAGAGAGATGATCTCATTATCATTCAACGAGCCAAGCAGCTTCTCCTGGTTTGAACTGCTGAAATTGATGGGGCAATGATTGTCATCGTTTTGAGTGCTCCTGTGATTGCTTCCTGAGAGTATTACCTGGGAGGACTCTCTTAACATCAAACACTAGTTACTATTTTGTCTACCGTTGCATGATAAATAACAACAAAGAAAAGTCTGTAATCTTGCTAATCTACTCATTGCCAAACTGCACACTTTATAAATAGGGCAAGGGGAAGACAAACCACTCCTTCCCATTTCTCAGCATAGATCAAGTGACAGAGGGTGATTTCCTCTGTATTCATAAGGTTTCCTTACTTTTTACAAAATACAGTGTAGCCTGATAAGAAGAATTATAAATTATTGAACTTAAATTACAGTTCTCTAAATCAATACACAATATATATTTTGGTCACAGTATTTTTTTCTCTCTTTCTTCACTTACTGAGTAATTAACAAAATTCTGTAATGTGCTATGGGTCTCCTAGGTATTACGAACAGAGAGAGTATGTGGTAATTGCAATTGAAAACCCCAAGCTAGCTGTTTACTTAATGCTGATGTATCTTCATGCTTTGTCACTATCTACAGCAGTGCTGTAATTTTGCTTTCATTTTGTACATTTTCCAGAAATCTTACTTCTAAGCTGTTTGATGGTCTTTAGCAAACATATCATTTACAGAATGCAATAGAGCATCCGCCTCTGGAGCACCATCTCTCGCGGGTAGGGGTTGTTTGGATAAGTAGTCTTGGCTCTGTCGGTCCTCCCCAGGCTCGTGCGTGCCCTTGGTCGCTGCTGCTCGGGGCTGGGAACCCAGCCAGCCCACACCAGCAGCCTTCGTGGCCTTCATGCCACGCTTGCTGCAGAACTGCCTGGCACAGGGGAGGGACAGGCCCTGTGCTCAAGTCTTCCTGCAGTGTAAGGTCAGAAAGCACATTTGAACCCAGGCTTAGGAAGTGTTCCCGAGTTTAGATCCAGCCGCAGCTTCCCACCTCTTTGGGTCAGCTGTAGCCAGCAGATGTGACTCAGGCGAGCGATGGTGGGCAGCTCAGGTCTGCCCTGTGCAGCTTTTTCTAATGACGGAGGGAGACATTGTCTTTTAAAGCTGTGCTGGGGCTGCTTTCTAGCACAGAACAAGTTTCTGCAATAAAGCATTTGTATGCTGTCTTTAGAGGTACCATATAGAAACATAATGGTGCAGACATACCGTTGCTTTTAAGAAAGTGTTTTTTCTATATTTCAAGGTTCCAAGTTGGTTAAAGATGCTCTTGAAGGTCAAAAAAGAAAATAGTTAATTTTGGTTCAGGGAAATAACTCAAATGTGCTTTTAACAACAGCAAAGAGGATCTGACCAGGCAATCCAGACCTCACACCCCACATCTTTTAAGCCATTTTACGTTCTTGGAATTATGCATGCAGAAGTCATTGGTATATGTAGACCAAATGAATATGATTGGGAAGAGGGTTTGCACTGGATATTCTCTTGTTATTACAAGGCAATACACTGTTATGGCAATGCAAGCTCTTCACAATGGTTAAGCCTAAGAAAAAAGAAACAAATATTTTATTATGTCTAAATAATCTTTACTTGAAATAAGTACAATTGACACACAAAAAAGCAGCTTTCTTACTCTGGAAAAAAAAAAGTGAATAGTTCTAAATAAAACTTGCTGCTTCAGGTGTGGAAAATCCCCAACGCTGCCAGGTCTGCTGTACAACACCTAGTACAAGGGTCACCTGTCCCTGCACAGTCAGTGTCCATTACTGCAAGACTACAGAAAAAATACCCACGAGCTCTTGAGCATTCATGTTATGACACCGCATTTAATGAGCAGTGTAAGAGCAGTACTGCTGTTACCGATAGCTCTGCCTTTCGCACTCCTGAAAGCCTTGAATCTGTGATTATTTTGCTCCATTTGCTGAAGCCATTGGCACTAACCTCGACTCTGAAGACATGTGATGCTAAAGAATTTTGTATGCAATGTTCATAGCCAATCCAGATTGTTTTAGCTTTCTATTTGGATAGAGCTTAGAAGGTGCTAATCACCTTTCTATCTCCCAAATACGGTTTGTGCCAGCACGCAGCATTAACAGGCCCCTTATATTTGATTGTGCACAGTTGGAAAGCGTTATGCCTCAGTATCAAAGAACATTTCAGGCAGTAAGCTATTAAAGCAACCATCATTTAAATTAAAAAAGATGCTTTGGCTTAAGTGTGGGTAATAGGCACTGTTCTCAAAACAAGGGCTGAAACTTCGTGATGCAACGGAGACAGGGCCCTCGCACTCACACAATGAGCTTTTCCTGCTGTTCACACCTCCCTCGCGTAACCTTGGTGTCAGGTGTAACGGGTGCGCTGACTGCAAGAGGGTCAGCAGACTGCAGAGGGCAGGGGCTCAACAATGTCAGGAAGTTCAAACCACTCTGATCCCTACGCATTGCGCGGACAATCTTTTTCAAGTAGTCTTGTGAGTAGAATTTCTGCCTTCTGGTCACTCAGAAAGTACTTAGGTTTTTTTCCTTGTGGTCCCATATCTGTTCAGCGCTGGATTCGGGAAGTACCAAGATAAATGAAAGGGTTTTACTTGACTGCTAAGTAGGCTTTTCTAAATCTCCTATGCTGTACAGTTTGCATTAGTTTTAGATTAAGTTTATTTTTTAGATTATCCACACTGGTTCAGCAATCCCTTCTAAAGCCCAAGCGATGCAATAAATAATAGCTGAGGAAATCGGGAACCAGGCTCCACGTGGAAGAATCCTCTTTTTAAGGCACACCAGATGTTCAGAATGGGAGATTGAATCAGGGCGAGGATCTATAAAATGAGAAGTATAATACGTGAAACTCTGCGTTTCCTTTTTATGAATTTTTTGTTTAAAAAATTCCCATCATCCCTTACCACTCCTAGAACAGTTCTGTAGGGGAAGCCATGAATTCATTAGATAGCCCATATCTGCAGAACCACCACCTTGTCTTCTGCACTTCAAGGTGAGCTTTTCTTTAATAGTTTCTAGTGCTGTAATAAAAAGAAATGAGCACAAGATTCTCCAAAGTTCATAGGGAGATAATAGTATGTAAATCAAGGAATAACTGTATTAGTCATGAAAGCCGATGGGAAAAAAACCCTGGCTAACTAAAATAACAAACTCACATTGATTTCAGTGGGTTGAGAGTGTCATCCAACTTTCTACCAGTGCTAACACCAGTCTCGACCTTCTTATATGGGAGGAATTTGGGAAAAAAAGAGAAATTATGACCTTGCGGAAGAATGGAAGCTTTTCTATGTGACTCCCAAAGCATATGGTACGCCTATTAATATGTTAATTACACTCCTGAACTGCAGCCTTTTACATTGACGTAATTTCAGTTCAACAGTTCTTTCTTAAACATGAGAGCGGAGTTTCATGCAAAGTTTTGAAGAGTATTATGGGTTGAGTGACATTCATCTTCTGTGAAAAGCACAAGTGTAGAAACCAATATAAGGCAATTTGATCCTAGCTCAACTCAGCCCAACTCCTTGGCTCAAGTTCATCTTTATTTAAAAAAAATAGGCTGAAATAGGAGAAGTACCCTCATGCAAAACAGGTGGGAAACCTAACTTGCCTGAGAGCAGACCTGAAATTAGGAAGTATTGTCCCTCTGGAGGACACAGCAGGAAGGGAGGTCACTCAGGGGACTCCTGACATTGGATGGTGTCACACATGCCCTGTTGCCTTCACCCTTACTTTGCTTGTGGCTGCATACGTCATTTTAGCACGCTGTGTATGACAATAATACTACATTATTTTATTATTGTACTATATTATATAATACTGTAATAGTCTACATATTTGGGCTACTGTTTGTTGGGGGTAAAATACTACAAGGCTACATTTCTCCTTCCTATTATAATGGGAAGCAGCAGCTCTATACTTTTGCTTCTATAGCTGCCTTTATCAGGCAAGATTGAGAGAAAAAAGGTATCATTCATCTAATAATGAGTGTGTGAGCTTTTAGCAATTACATTTTCTCCCTACTTTGCTCTCAAAAAGTGCCAGGTACCTACATGGAAAGAGATTATGAAAGTAAGTTACATTTTCTCACTAGCCTAATGAGTACAGATACATACAGAGAAAGTGTTCCCTTGGCTAATTATTGAGTCTGCAATCACTCTGCTTGTCCCTGCCGTGAAACCAAGAAACAGAAGGAGTATAATAAATATAGACTGGGGTTGCTGACCAGGAAAATATATCACAGTTGGGTGGCGTAGGCCTTAGGACACGCTATGTGGAAAAACTGCATTTAGAGCATTGACAGAATCAAATTTAATTAAAATTTGAATAAATTTTCAAGCAGAATTTCTAGTTCATACACTACATGGCCGGTTGTCTGAATAAAGTTATGTTGTACAATTCTTCCCCCTTGCTTTAGGAGTGATCAAATAGCTGGAAGAATTTGATTGCTTTTGCTTTTGTTATCTATCTTTACTCAATTCACAAAATTTAGGCTTGGAATATAAATCACTGCCCAGACTGAGAATGAGATCTCTCTTCTCAGAAAGCAAAAATGGCAATTAAATGTTTTCTACTGCACTCATACAGTACCAAAAATTTGTTTCAGTCCTCTGCAGAACTGCTAACTGTAAGCTTCCCTCCTGGACCCCTCCCCTTAGGGGTGTTAGTTCATATATGCTTGAGAAAATCAACTCTAAATAGATGTAGCTCAACTGCTAGTTAAGAAAATCTAACTTGCTAACTACATAACTGGGACTGGTAATACCTCCTCTTGCACGGAAACAGAGGTTCTGCAGAAGTATTATCTCAGCTTTTCCCAGTCTGCTTAAACAGCCCTGAAATTTCACTTAAAGAATTCAAGGGGAATTTCAAGCATGCTTTACTGAAAGTGGGGTACATTTTTTCCTTGAATTATCAAAAATAACTAAGCTAAGAACTTTGATATTTTTGGGCAGGTCTGGTGAGAAGATGCCCCAGTTTCATGCTATCTCTGTCCTGTCACCTTCTGAAAAATACGGTTTGAGTGGTTATTTTCTTCCTGGCATGCAGCAAAAGCAGCTATTACTCAATAACCAAGTTGTCTCAGTCCTATGAAAGCCATAGGCCTCATATCTTGAGAGCCATCTACTGGCACCTTATCTATTATCCACATATTATAGATCCACACACCCTTCTCAGTTACAGAGCTGACACATAGCGGATTTTAAATCTTCCTGCTATGATAGAAAGAACTATTTAAAGCAGTCTAAGCTTGTAAATCATCTGCAGGGGATCTCCTGGAGACCTTATACCCCTGGACCCCTCCGCGCCCTGCCCACAGGCGTACAGCGAGGCAGCGGCTAATGCAGGACACGGGACTGCACAGAACTTTTCATACCTGCCGTGTATTTCTCCTGCACAGCAATTAATAGTTATTGCCTTGCTCCAAAGTTGTGGCACGTTTTATGAAGCAAAGGAAAAACAAGCAGTGAGGCTGTATTCCGGGCAGAGCGTGCCCTTTCCATAGGAAGCAAATGCCTTCGCTGGTCATATCCTGCTTCTTCCCAGCCCCGCCAGCTGGGCTTGAGACTCTTGACTAGGGCTGCGGCAGGAGGGGGGTGGACACCCCACAGAGCTGGCTTGTTGTGCCAGAAGGTCCCACTTCTTCCAGAAGCATGGGACCACTGGATAGCAGGGTGCGCGCTGTGTCTCGAAACATGACAGGAGAGGGGCTGAGAGTGGAGTGGGGTCAGCAAAGACACTGATCATCGGCAGAGGAGAAGAACAGTTGAGAGGTTGTGGAGAGGGATGAGTAATATTGTGGGCATCACAAGTGCAAAGACATCTCGCTCACCTTCAGTTTGGGTCTTCCAGTATTAGTAGATGCAGAAGCCAGTCTCATTTTCATGTGTTGGGCAGTGAATACCCAGGATACTTTCTGTTTATGCATGTCACAGACCTATGAAAAATGACTCTGTGCCACCATTTTCAGAGTAGATAGGAGTGGTATTTAGGACTGCACTCTGCCTTTAATTCCTCTTTCTTTAAATGGAAGCTATTAAACTTTCCATCTAAGGCAGCAAGGGTCTCTTTATTATTACAGAGCTTTACTTGATGTACTTGACAAGTCGGTTGTTTTTTTTTTAAGTTACCATTTATATGTATCACTTGACATCAATGTTTTAGCTAGTGAAGTATCTTCATTTACATTTTTTACTGTTTTGAGTTGGTATGCCGTCAAATAATTTCTAAATAATAGTTACTTTTGCCTGACTGATCATAAAAAAAAATGTTTCTATCACACACAAGCAATGACATTTTGAATAAAAAATTAATTACATGATAGGGAGTGAAATGTTCTTAGATTTCAACAATGTTTTTCTGTATTGCTGTTTTGTTTCGTTTAAGGTAAAGTTAAATATATGCGTGATAGCTTGCAAATCAGGTGGGAGATTAGTGTGGCCTGATAAAAATATTGTACCTGGATAATTATTGGTGCTATACATTAAATGGGAAACAATTTTAGTTTTCCTTAGATCATCTCTGTGCTAGCTGTTGGTAGTCTGCTGTATATAACGTCAGTATCAACAAAATATCCCTTTCAGATCCTTAGATAGAAAATGCCGAATTATCTGTGTTTCAGGACCATCGCTCTTCTGCGCCTCTCCCTTCTCAGATACAGAATCTGATTTCATAATACCTAAATCATGAATGTTTATGCACCTGTGTGTGGATATGTTTGTGTGTAAAAAAAGTCTAAAAGATTTCTACGGATAGTGACTTCTGATCCTTGTGAGAATCCTAGTTCTTATGCAAATCCTTCAAGAGTCTTAGCATGTTTTCTGTTATACTTCATTTTCATTGATGCCCCATTCCCAAGAACAGTCAGAAATACTCCCACAATCCTTCATTCTCTGACCTGAGACAGGCCAGGTGAAGGCTGCCCATCATCAGCCTTTCACTGCTTAACACACGGGACCACACCACCGCTCTGGTATAGTCACTTCGGCATGATACCGTGACAGAGTAGCTGAACTGAAGTCCACATGCATGGCATTTGCCTGAGGCATACAAGTGTCCTTTGTTCCCAAAACCCTTGTGTGTGACAGGGAATGGTGTCTTTGGGTGCATGCTCTGGCACCCACACCATGTGCTCAGTTACTGTGGCAGGGACGCTCCATCTAGATGCTCCATGCTAGATTTCCATCCGTATGCAAAAGGAAAGCATGGACAGGCTGTTATCTGTTAGAATGATTTAGCAATATATCAAGAGACATGGAGCAGGGCTTACAGATATGGGCTGGCACAAGGTGCTGAATACGAAATGATTGTTTATTGTTTCATAATGCATGAAGTAGGAGTATCAAATGGTGGTAGCAGGTGCCAAGTTTAAGAAAGTTATCTTCTCACACAGTGTGTGAAGCTCATGACCACAAGTCCTCCTGGCTGCCATATGTTTGTGTGGTTCATGGGAAATTCATGGAAAGAAAATCTACCAGGAGCTATTAACCACAGAGATACTAGCTCTTGCTCCTGAGCAGTCCCAGCCTCCAGCTGCCTGCAAGAAGGAAACACCACTGTCACCTTCCTTTTGATGTCCCACTCTCAGCTACACATCAGAGGACCCATACAAGGTATTTCAGCACAGTGTGTAGTGTCTTCCATGGGCTTTCAGCAATGCTGCCTCTCTCGTGTGAAACGGCACTCCTTCTTTGCCGCATCTGTTAAACAGCTGGGTGGTACTACCTGCCTATCCTCAAGGGGCTACTGAAAGCAAGCAGAAAAGGCACATACATCTGTACATTGAGCATTACTACATCTGCCTGTGGTTGGGCCCTCTCTCCTCTGCAGATAGACACAGTTCAGGTGTTTCTGTTGACAGCACTGCCACATGGAGACAGGAGCGGATAAGTCAGACTGCCTGGGATTTATTCAGTTAAACTGCTCACTCCCTTTGGTGGTCTGCAGGAATTGTATCTAGGTAGAAGGATACCATGTGGTCGGTTGGGGTGAGCTGAATGTGACTTCTGCAAGATCCACCTTCATAGAAGGTGAACCTAAAAGTTGACTGAGAAACACCATTTGAAAATACTGGTTTATGTCTCCAGGTTGTTTTTCATTGAAACAGTTTTATTGCCTGCTATGGAAAAAAAGCAACCCCTACAATTCCAATGAGGTAAAGTAGCTAGAAACACCAATGGTATGTTAAGGCTGTGCCCACTCTTTCACATCATAACACTTTCATGCTCTTTGTCTTGAAAACAACTCTGGGCAAAAGACCCCAAAGATAGAGAAGGAAAATAAGAGATGGATGTTACACTGCATCAGACAGAAGAAATAGTTTGCATGGCCAAGAAACTGATGTTCCACAGAAGTGACGTCAGTGAATCGCTGCTGTGGGGTTTCTCCTCACAGGCTCCAGTTCTGCATCTCTATTCAGTGCTGCTCTGGGAAGACAGCTGCAAAAATAAAGCTCGAGTACCTCCACAACATTAAAGATCCCTACCCACCACCACCTTTTTCTGTATCTGACTCTTTGAAGAGCTGTCAAGCCACTTAATCCATGTAGTGCTGCCTGTCCTGGGAGATGGAGGTGATTCCTACTGCTGGTAGCAAAATGTCCAGCGCTACAAAGGTGCTTGTAAAAGAAAAGCTCTTTGTATAT
Source organism: Ibycter americanus (assembly GCA_035590275.1). Lineage (NCBI taxonomy): Eukaryota > Metazoa > Chordata > Aves > Falconiformes > Falconidae > Ibycter > Ibycter americanus. Next base: position 3,394,553 of record JAVJGI010000064.1, read on the forward strand.
CAGTCATGAAATGAGACTGTTAAGTTGGCTAACCCTGGTAGTAAACCGGAGTTATGAATTTCTTGTCCCTTGAAGATGTTTTGTTGCTCTTCAGGAATAAACACTGCTGAATAACCATGACTTTATATAAATAATACACTCCCTCCTACAGGCTGCATGAAATGTTAAAACTCCAGAATGGACTGTAAACGGATGCATAAATCTTCAGGATCCATGCATTTCAATACATCTATTTAAAACTGAAGGTAAAAGTATCACAGTATTTATTCACATTTTCCATGCCCTTTGTGCAATTTTTTCTGACATCAATTTCACGTGTGGAGCAGCACAAAATAGTGTTCCAGTATATATTTCAATACTTTGTTCTGTTTCTTGGCATGTGCCGGCACATTCAGTTGAAAGTAAAGCGTAACACAAGACAGCTTTTTTGGCATAACAGGTCACCAAAGTAGTGGAATGTTTCAGTCAAAACTCAAAGTGTGAGACACATTGCTGAAAGGCAAGTTGTCTTTCAGGAAAAGCTGAGACCTTTCTTCATCTTTATACATGAGAAGTCTTGCTCTGAAGCAGTTAATTACAATGAAAAATACAGCACACTTCTCCTAACTGGCCATGAATTGTACTTGGATTACACACTAGTTCAAGTGAAGAGTGAGAGCCATATTTCTCTCACAAGTAAGGGGGGAAAAAAGTCTGACAGTATGTAGATGAATATAATCTACTTGTTGTTTATAGACCCAAAGGATCCCTCAGAGCATCAAAAATCCATGTGATATCCAAGAGTGGTATACTTTGCATTGAGATATGGGATTTAGCTGAAAGCTGTATAAAATCTGTAAAATTGCATGTAGGCAAAGAGTACCTACTGCCTGTGTGTTTGAGTGAAGCCATGTGTATTTTTTCTGAGCACATGAAAAATAGATGATCATAAAATCTGCTGGAGATTCACAAACTTCTGACAGGAACATGTGTGTAGGCTAAGGCTGCCAACTTTTGGTCAAGCCAGGCCTGAAAATACACAAATCTGAAATAGGCATGTTTCGTCCATGGGGGGGGAAACTCCAGCTTCATACTCAGCAAGTCCATACAGGTTGTGTATCCTTTGCTGGTCTTCTGCTGGAGCAGGCAGCATCCTTTCCTTCTGGGTTGGGTCTTCTAAGTGGCAACTGGGCTCCCAAGCCTTTTCTGGTGTGGTCTTTGGGGTCAGACCTGCTCTTTTGGCAAGAAGAATTGCCATTGGAAAGAGGTGACCCCTACACTCCATTCTTTTTAGTACTGACTAGGACCTTATTTGGTCATTTAATCTCTTTTAGATTAAATAGATATTTTTTTCCACTTTTTCCCCCCCCTAGGAACTAACATTGATGGTGGCATCTTGCTCACGCACGTGGTGTGGCTCTCATGCTTTCAATAATTGTGCAGAGTGGATTTTATTTTTTTTAATTCTGTACACGTGTGTTTCAGAAACCTGTCGCAATATGGTGTCAGTGGTGAGGAGGCTAACTTAAATGTCCTTGGACATTTGGTGGGATTTGTCCTTAGCAGCTGTGGAACCTTATCCTGTACTTTTAGTGCTGACTTGAGGAAAACATTGTTGATAAATATTAGCTGGGCCATAAGAAGCTTTTTTCCATCGGTATTCTTGACCAAAGTCACCCTCCTAGGGCCTTTAGAAACATCGGACGCAGGCCATAAAGTGTCTTAGAGGTAAGGATCCATGAACTCAGCTTTGTGGTCTTTGGGTAGACAGAGCAGAAAGAGAACGGGTGTTGTATACCCATAGCTTGCATTGCTGAGGAGGTTTTGCTATACTTGTCTGTTCCATTTGGCTTCTCCCAAGTTCTGGGAAACTTTTTGGAAACTGCAGGCTTCCAAGAGCAGCACAGCCAAGATATAATACAAGTGTGAATAACTAAGGTTGCATAATTTGTCGCTAGTACACCATCTCCTAGCCAAGCACAGCAACAGAAGGCATTACTCACAGACGTGGCTACGTGGGACTGGGATCAGGTGCAGTCTGGCCCCAGGGCTCAGCTGCCGGCTACTGCTGCCCAGTGCAGGACACAGCCAGGGCAGACCCTGCCCTTGCTTTGAGACCTTCAGAGCACCTGAAGCATCTCAACCAGCTGCTTTTCATCTGGGAGCTGATCTCCTCTGAGCACTGGTACATGTGACATGACCATGTGTATTAGATAAAACTATCAGCATCAGTGATATTGAAATATCATGACCGCCTCTATTGGATAGATATCAGTAATCAGCTGCCTTTGAGGCCTCTCATCTGCCTGTTTCTTGTAGTGTAAGCACCTCAAAACTGGCACAAGCACCAGAAAAGCTCTGCAAGTAACAGGTTTAGTACTCGAGATGTAGCCTCCCCTCATCACATCCTAAAAGGGCCCTTCCAAGAAGAATTCAGATTACTTTTCTGCTTATCTGGTGCTGGAGTCAAACACGTAACTACAAGGAGCTGTACCAATGGCTGTTGGTCTTTGGTCCTTGGTTTGGACATGGAGAATGGGAAGCCAGGGCACACATGTCGTGACCTCAATATCTCATTGACAAGATGCTGGCTGCTATTTGTACATCACGTTAGCATAACGCTGCCTGCGTGGTGGTGGACCCACCACATGGTTTACAAGGAGTAGGTTTTGTGTAGCGGTGAGAAGGGATGGGAACATCAGGGAGTACAAGAATGCAGGTGCCAACTAGCCTAAGTGTCGAAGTATAGCTGGGAATAACATGTTACCGAGAGATTGCGTGTGCAGTGTTGCATTAATAGGTCAGAAGAATGTATGCTCTGGAGCTAGGAACTACATGAAGAAATGATTGTATCTCAGTCTCTATAATTCAAAAGAAATTGCTAGAGAGAGTAATGGAGAAATGGGGCTCGTGGGTCTAGCCTGGAACACTGACAGATGTATTTTTATCATAAAAATGTTTTTATAAGTAAGGTTTTCATATCAACAAGGAAAATCTTTTTAAAAAAAATACCAGTGGTAGTCACAGCAAAAAACGTAATACTGTGCCTTAAGCAGATTGCCCTTCAGGCAGTGTCAGGTTCATAGTTCAATCATCACGTTGTGACAATTACAGGACCTCTGATGGAGCTTCCATATTCCGAAGTCAGAAAACAAGTATAAAAATAGAGGGACTCCTTTCTCTCCCCAGGCAGTGCCTGTTGTCTGAGTGGCTGAAAGTAAAGCAGGGTAAACATAAAGTCAGAACAGTGTGCCTGGGATTCGGTCGCTGCGGTGTTATATGGCACTCTGGGGAGAACACGGGCCGTAGCTGGGCTTCTGCTGCTGTATTTAATGATACTCTGTGAATGCCAGATACACTGGCGCTATCATCTTGGGTGTGAGTTACAGTGACAGGAAAGATGGATCAGAGAGGGTCTCACTGCAAGACTGGGAAAAACTGTTTCATTCCCTGTATCATCTGGTTAAAATGGTGCAAAAATAAGGAGGCCAGAGGTACCTTTCTGAACTGCAGCTATGTGGAAATGAAGGGGGTTTGGGGTGGAAGAAGGGAGGAGGAGGGCGGAGGAAAAGAAGAAATAGAGAATGAGAATAGAAACCGTAGGCTGTGGTAATTGCAACCAGGGGAAAATAGAGCAGTGAGACCACATAGAGTAACCAGGGGAGTGGGGAGAAGAAACAAGGGGGGAGCAAGAAGAAAGAAGAGAGCAAGCAGGACATTCCTCTGGTGAGGCTGTGCGACTGTGCTACCTGGCCAGCCAGGACATTTTTTGCTTTTAAGCACCTCAGTGATCAGCCAAGCAGAGAGCTGAGCTTCAGCAAGCAGCAAATAATGAATATGAGAAAGAAGAAACAAGTTGAAAACAAAAAGGAAGAGGTGAGAGGGGAAATAGAAAGAATATGATAGTAAATGGAATAACAGAATGGCACAAAAAAGTAAAATAAAGAGCTAAAGGGAAAGAAAAAAACCCTAATCTGGCACCAGGTGCTCAGCTGGCAGATGCTCTGTAAACCCACAGAAGATGAAGGCTAAGATTCAGTGCAACCACTAGCAGGCAGTAAAAATTAGTATTTCCTTTCTGCTAGGTGGTGCTTAGGGTTTGATTAGTCAATAGGAAACAGTAGGCACAGGGATTTGTGTGGATCCTCATCAGAGCCTTAGCACATATTGGAATGTGCAATTTGATACCCTTTTAATTGTAGCAAAGGCTTCTGGACTGCAGGTGGGTAGATAAGGTCAATGCAGATGGCGGCAGGCGGGCAGGGCAGGGAGCAGCCGTAGAAGTATGGGGCAGAAAGGAGGCAGAAGAAAACCTGTCGTACAGCGTATGGTGAAGCCAGAAAGGAATTGTAAAAGCATAAAACGATCCTCGGCTCTGGCGTACCGAGCCCCCTTACGAAGGGACGCCAAGCATTATACTGTTGTCTGGATTTGCATAGAGCCCTTACAGTGCGGTTGCATCAAATAATGTCAGCCAGTATTTTTAAAGAGCGAGCCCTAAATCTTTACCTTAGGGGTCGAAAAGGAGGTCGCGCGTTCGGGAAAAGCAAACTTCCAGCGTGGCCCCTCCTCCCGCTCATTCGGGGGGCTCCAGGCCCGCCCGCAGCGGCCCCCCTCGGGGCTTGCCCCTGCCCGCCCGGGGGCTGCTGCTGCCCCGGAGCCCTGGGGGTCGCCGCG